>CM060921.1:418011691-419261691 GCA_030737875.1 Allium sativum | reverse complement strand
CGACATTCAAACTCCTCGGCCAAGCTCGGTCGTAACACGGAGTAATTCCCTAGCGTCCATGATACACGACTCAGTGCGACGTGCATGTATCTAGATCCTCACACGTATGTACTATCTACTGTACCGCGAATTCTATAATATGGTTACATTTGAATGCACTGAACTCGGTCGGGAGCCTTTTCCATATCTGCATAGGTCCACTCGAAAGGAACCAAGGTACATATATCTAAAATATGGTCTGCATTTTCATGGTGGCTATGCTCTCACCCGATCCCTCCCTCAACTAGTGAAAGACTACATCAAGAGCTAAGTGGCGTGCCCTAGCAAACAATCTTCATCCAAATTGGCATATCCTGCAACCAAAGTCTCGATAGTGAAAGATCGATGGTCTGTAGGTTTAGCTCTAGTCTTTTCGTATCCCACTGACAGCTGATGGCAGGTACCAAACGATTACAATTCTTTATTTGGTCCTGACCAGCCTATCTGTAGGCAAATCATCGAATCACCCTAATGTCATACCGCCTCAGCCTTCTGACTGTCAAACTACCATTGCTGTCAAGGTATACTCTCTGGGTGGTACCACGCAGCTCCAACCTCCGCAAGTACAGCCTGAGCATGCATCGCAACAAAGGACCACCACGGAGTACCCAACCACGTCCCTCAAAAGTCGCATGGATCCTTCTAATCCCGCAGAGCCTACAAGCAGAATATGAATAGAATAATCAGATGGACGTGCTTTTCTTATGTCTTCAGGCACCACAATGATCAACCTCGTTGGGTTCTTCACCTTCAGACGTGCGGACTGGTCCAAGCGCATCTCGTTGACGTGTTATCAAACCCTATGTCTAAACGTTTAATCACACGCTCTTATCTTATCAGCTTGTCAGTTAACTTGATTGTCCGCATTTTATCTTTTATTCAAGTTATTTGGTTTTCTCTGAGCCGCTTATATCTCTAAGGATTGGACCCCTCTCATTTATTAATTCAACGTTATAAGTTAACCCATTTAATTTTACTAATAAGCCCATAACATGTTATTTTCTAGATTGTAATTATCGAAAGTAATCTACAATCTTATTACATTATTACCATGTCATTCATTGTCCATTTTCAGGTTTACAAGTTACAATATCATGTTCTACTTAATGTATAATTAAGTATATCTTATCACAATCCACATATTTTCCATTAACATGTAACTTAATACATATAATTAAGTACAACTTATTTCATTTCACTGTTATCTTAGGTTATCGAATTCATTAGCACACAATTGACTGCTTACTTTCTTCATTCAAATTTATGTCGCCTGGCGGGATTCCGCTTATTATTAATTTATTTTATTAGACTCTTCATAATTCTCATTTATAAGTCTTCCAATAATAAGCCTACTACCTTCTTTCTCATTAACCATGACTTTTCTTAACACAACCTTTTGTTGTTATTTACTTAGTTCTCTTAACTAAGGTTTATCAGTAAGTTCCTTTTCATTCATTATTACCTTCATTATGATTTCTACTTGTCCCTTAGACAAGCCTATTTATTATCTTCCATTCTTATGCTCATGCTTAACCATAATTTGTTATTATTATTCCCCGTTCATTCCAGTTCTTTAATTGTTGTAATCTTTCTTTCTTTATTCACTGTCATGCATGTTCCTTACTTCTTTAAGGAAAAAGTTTCGTGCACCTTATTATTTTGATTTACAAATGGATACATCGATTTATTTTCATAACATACGCCTATTTAGATCCGTAGTTGCAAGATATTTCTTTTACTTTTCACTATGGCTCTCTTCGAACTATGTTCTGAGAAATAGGTTACTTAGGGTAATATATCACTTTTCCTCCAAATCCAACTAACTCGGCCCACTACATCCCTATCTTTCTTATTTTTTGAGTTAGACATTGAATTTCTATTTTATATATTATACATAACCACTGTATCTTTTCTTTTTAACCACAACAAGCATATTAAATCTTACTTTCATGTTCGTTTCTTAGTTCAGGTTTCGTGATTACAATATTACAGAAGTTACCCAACTCAAACTGAGGATATACGTACAATTTAGGCTTTATACAATAGTAACAGTTTCAATGCATTCTAACATGTTTAATAGTCAATTTCCATAATTACCAATTGGTCAAAATGTTAATTATATGTATAATAGGGAATGCTAACGATAGATATACCGTTATCAAAATATATAATTTAAATCCACTCACCTGAAAGCTTTCCAATTCTTGAATCTGATCTAGATTTGTTATTCCATAGCCTTCCTAACTGAATCTGTCATTAAAATAACTATGGATTCACAAATTTGACATTAAAAGAAGATGGAAAGAAAGGAAGAAACATAAACAGATCAGATTCGAGAATTACCTCACATTGATCAGATTTCTTAACACCTATGTTGCACATCTATATCTCTTATCTCGAACTTTGAATCCGAACCCCCTAAGAACTAACAATATAAATCTCTGAAAGGTTTGAAGAGAAAAGAGAATGGCAGAACCTAGGCAGTACCTCAGAAAATATGAGATTAAAGCTAGGCTTTGCTAGTCTATTTATAGGTGTATTAGAAAAGTCTGGTCCATCGGATTTAATCCATTAAAATGATAACCACTAGTATCAGAGATCCACATTACATAAAACAGATCTGGGACCGCTTGGGTTGACCACTGTGTCAACCCCCCATAGGTGGGTCGACCCACAGGTCGACCCAGGCAAAACGTGGGTCGACTCATTTGGGTTCAAGCGATATTTTTGTAACGCTGTGATTACTGAACTTAACGTTTAATTAACAACGTTAATTACATGCTTTATATACTTCTCTTGATTTATTTTATTCCATTATAAACCATGATTAAGTTTGAATTTCAATTCTACACGTATATACATACATGCAACCTTCTGATTATCTAATGTTATCAATGACACTATTAATTCATTATCGTTGTATTCCTTTTAATGCATTATTTTGTTCCTCTTTATAGTGCATTGTTTTTTCCCTCCTTTTAATGCATTGTTTTATTCCTCTTTTTAATGCATTAATTTCATTCTTCTCTTAACTTGCACTTTTTTATTTTAACATTTATGTTCATGCATATATATATATATATATATATATATATATATATATATATATATATATATATGTTAGGGAATGTGGAATGGATCGATAAGGCAAAAATAACACTAAAGCGAGGGTGAATAGTGTTTAGAAGGAATTTAAGAAAATCTATAACTTATATGATCTACTATACGAATCACACACCACAAAAACAATCACAGACCCAGAATTAAACACAAATACAGAAATAAACAAAAACAAATGCAGGAAAGGAAAGAACACACCGAATTTTATACTGTTTCTGAATTGCTCCAACATCCAGTCCCACGCAACGTTGGATTGCACAGAGTATTATTATTATATCAATATCCAAGTACAACCCCCTTGATTTCATTGTCACAAGGTTAACACCGATTCCAAACACCCTTGGTCAAGTATATTCCCCCTTGATTTCCTGGCTATAAGGTTAACACTGATTTCTTCCTTGATTTCACGGCTACAAGGAACACACTGTTTCCAAAATTATCCAAAATGATTACAACAGCCCTATAACTCTTCAATAGCACTTTGACGCAGAGAACAATGAGTAGAGAGTGAGAAGAGAAGAAGTTTTATGTAATTAGACTTGAAATGGCAGAGTATGAGTGTAGAAATCATAAAAATATGATATATTAATGGTGTAATAAAAGGAGATGAAGATGGAGAAGAAGACCGATGAAAAATATTCAAAATCAACCCCTATTATAAGATTTGAAAGGTTGCAATGCTTCTGGAACGTTACAAATGGTGTAAAGACACTTCCTTTCAATTTTTAAAAAAATGACACTTATATGCCAACATAGCTATCTATGTATATCGACATAACCTATTCAAATTTGAACATTTTTCAAGTGTTCTAATGTATACAATTCTGGAAATTCTTGGATTAAAACATAGTGATATAAATAAGTATTATGAAGTAGAAAATCATATGAAATCATAAATATAAACTATATGAACATACTTATAAAATTAAAAGTTAAAAACTATATAAATATAATGTATATAAATATATAAAAACTTATAATCTTTGAAACTCAAATTTAGAATCAAAAATAAAATAGAAAAACTTAATTAAAATTTGAATAGAGTCTGAAAATAGAATTTGAAATTTGAAAATCAGAATCCGAAAAATAGAATTTGAATTTGAACCTAGAGTGCTATTCAGAGTCTTACATAAACTAGACTCTATTACTATATTTATCTTGAACTCTTGAAATCTTGATTACTCATGAGTCTTGAATCCTTTCTAAATTCCGAATCTCTTGAATCTTTAAAACTATTAAACTATACAATCTTCATAATGATTCTTGTATACAAATCCTACATATATGTATATATATATATATATATTCTAAATAGAGAAGTTAGTATATATTTTATAATCAGTTAATATTGAAATAAGGTTGTCATCAAAACTCCATTCCCCAACAATCTGCCCCTTTTTGATAATGATAACCATTGTTTATAAAATATTCATACCTTTTTCATACTGTTGATATTGATCCTTCTAATACTCCCACTGTCTATATGAATCCTATATATTCTAGATAAACTAAATCTATATTTTATAATTTCTCCCCCTTTGGCATTATCAAAAAGAAATTCGAAAAACTACTCCCCCTAAGTACTATAACTCCTAAAGTATTCCCTCTAAATTTTATAACTCCTATACTAAAGTAAAATACTCCCTCTAAGTCCTATATATATATACATATCTTATGGTCATAGTAGTATAAGGTACTCCCCCTTAATCATAAATGTATCTATTTATCTTATAAATATTCCCCCTGAGTCTTTGGCCATACAATAATCAATACTAAGTATACAAATAAATTCAATCGTCATAATTACATATGTTTTATTTCATACAAATCAATCTAAGCAAACCAAACCAAGTAACATGTACATATGTTTTAATATTGTAACAACCCGAATTTTAGTAACATGTTAAAACCGTAAATCAAGGCAGAATTAAATTTTAAAATAAGAATCAAGGGAAATGGGTTACGCCATTGCGTTCATCTCGAAATTTTACATGAAATAGAGTCCGAGTTTTCGAAAAGGGAAATGGGTTACACCATTGCGTTCGTCTCGAGATTTTACATGAAATAGAGTCTGAGTTTTCGAAAATCGGAGTTCGTATGACCAAGTTATGACCTCTAGATGTTTCAGAAATTTTCAGAATCAAAGACAGCTCGAATTTCGAACTCGAAATTCGAATTCAAACCCCGCAGCAGGTAGGGCGGGAAAACTCCCGACCATAGACCAGGTCGACCTGGGGGTCGACCATAGTGTCGACCTCCCAGGGACCAGGTCGACCACAGTGTCGACCTGGAGGTCGACCTGCCTCCCGAACCTATTTCCTGAGCCATATGCATTCTGATGTATTTAGACTTGTTTCGTGACCAGATTCGTCTACCTAACCCTATATAAGCAGCCCACTAGCCTCATGCTCTCTACACCATTTCATTTTGTCCTTATGTGTAACACCCCACCTCCGCTAGGGTCACTCACAAAGGGAATGCACTAGTTTTGGTGGAGTATTATCTAGGTAAACATGCACAGAGATATCACAAGGCAGAACATAAATAAAGCAGCAGTAGAAATTAAAAACCAACTTTTTATTATTTTCCAGAAAAGAGTCAAAAGCTCACATATCCAAGATAAAAATTATTCCATTACATCAAGTTCATAATAAAGAAGAATAAACTTAAAACAAAAGTAAATTATTCCCCATAAATAGCAGAAGCAGCCATAGCATAGCCCAAGTCCAAACCGTACATGAGCTCTCAGAAAGCAAGCTAAATCCAAGCTAAGAGCTAGTGTTTCCTCCCTGAGAACCTAGGGGGAAGAAACGAAAGAAAAAGAGGTCAAAGAAAAAGGGTCAGTCATAAAGACTGGTAAGCCCTAGTGACTTTCAGTATGAAAATTAGTAAAGGTAACATGATATGTGAAAACTGGAATTAAACATAAGGATGATAACAGAACTAGTAGGATAATCAAGATAACAAGATAAGTCAAGTCTGGCATCGCATGTTCAAGGTTCGCTGCACCAACTGTACTAGTATTCTAACCCATGTCAAGTATTAACCATGAAATGATCCCTTAGCCCAGTGTCATGAAGTGACCCATTACGGGGTCCTACGGTACGATATATTATTCGATCGGCTCCCTACAAGTCCTAGCTCGTCATGTGTCTATGTCATACGGCCCTATCCTGAAATGTAGTTACCTGTGCTAGGTCCACCATAGGGTGTATCAAATCCTATGGTGCCAACCACCGACACGAATCAAGCACGCACAGTGTAAATCTACGGGTGCCCAATGCCTGCTTTTTCAACTTCGGACTACGTGCACAACCATAGCCCGCCTGAACCTACAATGGCGCACCTACTCAGCCGTCGTTCTGGTCGCTTACAATCAGCCCAGTAACCGTGCCCCACCCTGCCTAGTCCCAGGGTATCGTGATACATCTAAGTGGGTTACTGCTGAAAAGGACCGCGTAACTAGGGTTTCTGATGGGTTAAGTGTTGTCATTCAAATTGGTGACTTAACCCTATCCAGATCGTGTATCAAGTTGGTTAAGTGTGTTCAAGCAGTTCATGACTTAACCCTATCAAGTCATCGTGTCAAGTTGGTTAAGTATATTCAAGTGGTTCATGACTTAACCCTATCATGTGGCATTAACTCATTAGTGCACGCCAAGCTCTCACATTAGACTAACTATTGTGGTTACTTGATTTGCCGGGTGGTTCCGGGCAGATTTACACCACAACATAGTCTAACCTCGGGTTTTTTACGTGCAATATGACCAACTACCCACATTGGATCCTATTGTTTGCAGCCACTGGATTTGCCGGGCGGTTCCAGGCAGATCTACACTACAAACTCAACCCAACCTCGAGTTGGCCATTTTCAAGTTTATCTAACTGTCATGCCCACGTTCAAGTTTTCATGTCTAGATTCATGTCAAGTTTTCAAGTCATATTTCATGTCAAATCGTGTCAAGTTCATGTCCATATTCATGTTCAAGTCATAATAACGTTCATGTTCAAGTTTAAAGCTAATTTATGTTTTACCTAGTCTACCCAAATCGTATTCCCATCGCACGTAAGTTTGAATCGATACAAATAAATCTAATAGGGAATAACATAAAAAAGAACGGGTATAATGTGGCAAAAGTGATTACTAGCATAGCATGATATGACTTGAAATAAAAGATTAAAATATTACTGGCATATGAAATATTGGCCTCGAACATAAAGATTCCAAATCTAGCAAGATAAGGTACTAGTCAAAATAACAGTTGTCACAAGGTGATAGTATAGTCATGGTACGATTGACATAAGGTAATAGCATAGTCATGGTAACGACTGTCATAAGGTGATAGTCATAAACATGTGACTAATAACAGATTCAACACGATAATAAGAGGGGTTTCTTTTGATTTACAACATGAATAGGCCCCAAATCAATGTCATAGTAATATTCAAGAGTCAAGATCCAAGATGAACGAGAATGAATGTAAACCGTCATCGTACATAGGTCCAATTTCAATTTACATCATATTCATAATACATTTATAGTTTAAATCTGAAAATAACTGGGGCTTACAGATCGTGGTTCGAGAATTAGAAAAAGAGAGTCGATGTTGAATATGCTTAGTCAAGTCCTAATAGAAGTCCCCAAATCAGCAATTCCCTTAACGCAGTATCAACGTAGTAGAAGCAGTCCCTCTCTCAAACTTTTCAACCAGAATCAGAGCAGCATAAGGTCAGAAAGAAATTTGGTGTAGAGAGACTGGTGTTAGGGGCTGTATTTATAGGGTCAGGTCAACGAATGTGGACAAAAATGAGGCCAAATACATCAGAGTGAATCCAGCTTCAGAAATGGGTTCGGGCACTAGGTCGACCCCCAGTTCGACACTATGGTCGACCTTGTCCTGGGTAGGTCGACTACATAGTCGACCCCAGGTCGACCTGGTCCTGGGCGGGAAATTTCCCGCCCAGTCCATTTGGAGGTTTGAAATTCGAATTTTTGAATTCAAATTGAGTCTGTTTTGAACTTGAAATTTTCTGAAAACTTCGAATGGTCATAACTTGGTCATACGGACTCCGATTTTCGAAAACTTGGACTCGTTTCCAAACAGAATTTCGAGAAGAACGTAATGGCGCAAACCGTTTCCCTTGATTCTTATTTTAAAAATTAATTCTGCCTTGATTTATGGTTATTACACGTTATAAAAACACGGGTTGTTACATTATGCTACCTCTGTGAAAATCAAAATGATAATATTTAAATTAAAAGAGACTACTTCTTCTTCATCAAGACAACATCTAGGAATTGCAAATTGGGGGTTTTCAACTAGAACGAGACTAGACAAATAGAGATTCGACAACTGCAATAACAGTTTCCAGTACCAAATCTCTGCACTCTAATTCTCGATCCACGCTCTGTAAGTTCTAGTTACTTTGAGATTGAAACTTGTTAAATTTGATATGGACATGGAATAAAATGAAATTGGACCTAAGCTTGATTATCTATTTGGATCTGTTCTTGTCTCTTCTTGAATCTATGATTTTGGGATTATTTCTTATCGACTGAATCATGCCCATTCATGTTGTTGGACCTAGTTTATTATTCAAACGCTAGATTGTAACATAAATTCTTGGATCTTGACTTGTGGGAATATTTCTCTTTGGGGCTTATTCATGTTGTAAATCAAATTCTTTCATGTCTATAACCTTAATATGCCTATGACTTTGACGATAAACATAAGACTATGCCTATGCCTATGTCTAAGAACATAAGACTATGCCTATGACTTTGAACATAAGACTATGCCTATGACTATGACGAGGACAATTGTGGCTAATCACCTATGACTCTTGACTATGAGAATTATTACCTATGATTATGAACATAAGGCCATTATCTATGACCATGACTTTGAAACTATTACTGTTAATTGCCTATGACTATTTGCCTAGAACTATTTTTGATAATTATCATGATTATTGTGATGAGTCGCTTATTATTCATAACTATGAGATTTCTACCTATGACTATTGGGGTTAATTGCCTAAAGCTATTATAGTTGATTATTCATGCCCATAACACTATAGTTGAAAACCATGTTGTGCACCGAATTGGCATTTTGTTGGATCGTATACCTAGGGTGTGATTTGCTTAGTTTATTCGCTATTATGTACACCAAAACCATTGGATCCATTATCCTTGTATTTGGCTTGCTTTTGCATGCCTATTCTTGTATGTCAGCGTTTACCATGACTATCGCCTTATCTTGCTAGATTTGGAATCCTATATGCCAGTGATGTTGTAACCAATTTATGTCATGATAATCTTGTAACCCCTTTTATCGCTTTATGCTCGTCCCTCTTGCCTATCATAGTTTTGATGTTATTCTGAGATTTGGATTTATTTGTAGTATGGATTGATCATGTTTACATGCGATGGGAACACGATTTGGGTAGAATAGGAAAAACATGAATTGGTTATGAACATGAATTATGAACTTGAAAAAAGGCAAAACTTGAAACATGAACGCTGTTATAACCTGAACCTGGATATGGACATGAAACTCGCCATGAAACTTGACACTAACTTGACATAAAACTTGAACATGGACATGACACTTAGAATGAACTTGAAAATGGCCAACTCGAGGTTGGGTTGAGTTTGCAGTGCAATTCTGCCCGGAACCGCCCGGCAAATCCAGTTACTGCAAACAATGGGATCTAATGTGGGTAGTTGGTCATATCGCACTTGAAAACCCGAGGTCAGACTAAGTTGTGGTGTAATTCTGGCCGGAACCGCCTGACATATCCAGTGACCACAACAACAGGTCTGATGTGAGAGGTTGGGGTGCATTAATGAATTAATGCCACATGATAGGGTTAAGTCATGAACTGTTTGAATATACTTAACCAATTTGACATAATGATTTGATAGGGTTAAGTCATGAGCCGCTCGAATATACTTAACCAATTTGACACGATGATTTGATAGGGTTAAGTCATGAACCGCTTGAATATACTTAACCAATTTGACACGATGATTTGATAGGGTTAAGTCATGAACCGCTTGGATATACTTAACCAATTTGACACGATGATTTGATAGGGTTAAGTCATGAGCCGCTTGAATATACTTAACCAATTTGACATGATGATTTGATAGGGTTAAATCATGAACTGCTTGAATATACTTAACCAATTAGACACGATGATTTGATAGGGTTAAGTCATGAACTGCTTGAATATACTTAACCGACTTGACACATGATTCATAGGGCTAAGTCAAGAACTTGAACGACAACACTTAGCCAATTTGACATGACACGTAGGCGGGTTAAGTCACGAACTTGAATGACAACACTTAACTAACTTGACATGCTAGACTGATGGGGTTAAGTCTCGAATTTAAATGACAACACTTAACCTACTGGATGGAAGCCCTAGTTACGCGGTCCTTTTCAGTAGTAACCCACTAGATGTATCACGGTACCTTGGAACTAGGCAGGGTGGGGCACGATTACTGGGCTGATTGTAAGCGACCAGAACTACGGCTGAGTTAGTGCGCCATTGTAGGTTCAGGCGGACTATGGTCGTGCACGTAGTCCGGAGTTGAAAAAGCAGGCATGGGCACCAGTAGGTTTACATTGTGCGTGCTTGATTCATGTCGGCGGTTGGCACTCTAGGGCTTGATACACCCTATGGTGGACCTAGCACAGGTGACTGCATTTCGTGATTGGGCCGTATGACACAGACACATGAACGAGCTAGGACTTGTAGGGAGCTGATCGATTAATAAATCGTTACGTGAAAAAAAAGGTGTTGTTCGTTAGGTAGCATAATCCCTAGTGGTCCTAGGCGGCATAAACCCTAATCGAATCTAGAAAACGTTCAATAGGTAGTATAATCCTAGTGGTCCTAGGTGGCATAAATCCTAGTTGAACACGCGATAGTTCATGATAAGGAAACCTAGCCGGAACAAGGGTAGCAGTCCAAACGATTTCAAGAATGGTGGCACTACGTTTAAGTAGTATAGAAATAAGTGATGTAACCCGTACGATATAAGTCAGGGGACTATACATATACATGGAAAGGATGATACGGGTTGGGGTACTAGTACAGTTGGTGCAGAGAATGTTAAACATGCGATGATATACGTAGTTTATCTGGTTTGCATAGTTTATCTTGTTACCGTAGTTTATCTGGTTAGTATAGTTTATCTTATCATCTTAGTTTAACTTGCCTATCTTGTCATTATCCTTATGTTTACTTTCAGTTTATACATGTCATGTTATCTTTACTTATTTCTATGCTGAAAGTCACTAGGACTTACTCAGTCTTTATGAATGACCCGTTTTGTTTTGCCTCTTTTTCTTCCGTTCTCCCCCCGGTTCGCAGGGTGGGAATATAGCTTAGTTCGGATCTTACCAAGCTCCAAGGCTCTTTCACGAATGGCTTGGATTTCTCTTGGCTATGGCTTGCTTCACTGTTTTACTTGGGGAATGATTTATGATCATGGTTTTATGCTTCTTTACTATTGCAAGACAGATTTCGATGTAATGGATTTAATGGCATTTTGATGTAAAAAGGCTTTAGACCTTTCTAGATTTTTAAAGCAATAAAATTTGGTTCTTCTTCCGCTGTTTTATATGTTCTGTCTTGTAATATTTCTGTGTATGTTTACCTAGATAATGCTCCACCAAAGCTAGTGCATTCCCTTTGTGAGTGACCCTAGCGGAGGTGGGGTGTTACAAGTATATACAAGTTTTTGAGTCAAGAAATCCGAATCAAACAAATTCAAACAAATCATACCAAGCAATTAAATGTTTCTTGGGATTTCAACCCAACCATCTTCTCTAAAGATACGATCCTTCTTGATAACCTCCCAATCCTGTTCTTCTTTTGTTGGTGGTGCTTTAGGAAGACTGTTATCTTCATCGCTAAAAAGAGAAGAAATTAGGCAATGTATGGCATCAAAATGCTTCTCTTGCTGGTCAAACATCTTTTTTTGGCTTAATTCAAGATGATGGTTTCGTAGTATTGTTGAGAGTTTGCTCTTGATGGAATTCAATGTTTCTTCAAGATTTTCACTTAAATTATGGATCGGATTTGCCATAGATTTGATAAGAATTGAATAGAGAAGAAGGAGAAATGACATAATGAATTTTTGTAGAAGAAATAGGCTTAAATAGGGTCTGGAATTCATTACATTTGAATGGACATGAGTTAGTTATTTAATTTTATATTTTGATTTTTTTGAAATTCTGGCAATTATATGTCGACATAGCAAAGTATGTATGTCGACATACTTTATTAGAAAAAGATTCAGATTTTGATTCTTTATATTATACTATATTTAATTCTAAAGTTTTTATAGTAACTTAAAGATGATTTTGACATAAATAAAAATCCATTCATTACTTCATAAAAAGTAAATACATCCAACTAATTAAGACACACTAAATACGTGATTCGAAATCAAATATTGAAGATAAGCTAAACTAGAGTGGCTAAATTTCAACGGATGATGGTGAGGAAGATGAAATTCCAAGTTTTCTTCCTATCATGCTCATGAATTTAGTCATTTTGGAAAAACTTCTTTTGAGCTTCTTTTGATTATTGACTATCTTCACTTGATTTTGAACAATCATCTCTCTGGAAATGGTTCTAGTGTTGATGGGACACTCAACACTTTCTACAGAAGTTTCATCTTCTTCTTTGATTTCCATAGGCTCTTGTTCTCGTTACGTTCGAGCTTGTTTGTCTTCGAATGTCTCATAAGGTTTGAAAGTGAGAGGAATTTTCATAATGTGTATGTTTATGGAGTCAAACATCTTTCTTGGCACAAATTGTTCCCCGTGAAGATCAGCTTCGAAATATTTCAAAATACGAGTGAGATAAACTCCATAGTAAAGAGTGTTCTCTCTTGATGAAGTTTCTATGGGCTTGAACTCTTTTAAGATCATGTCGGCCCAATTGATGTCAAAGCCACCAATAATAGCAAAGAGTGCTTTTTGGACCTTGAGAGCTGGATTATTAAAGTTTCTAGAACGAGGAGTGATGGTATGTTAAAGGAGAAGGTTTACGATTCTTGTTTTTAGGCGGAAGAAGCGATTTTTGAATTCCATGTTAACATCGCTTTCAAATATGTCGTGATAAGTTGCTAAATCGGTTTCGTCAATTTTGAATTTCGAAAAATTTGAGCCCGTTCTTCTAGAGTTTATGATATTGCCTAAGCTTTCGTAATCTAGAACAATTTGCATGCCTTTGATGCTACTTCAAATTTGATCTTCGTTGCCTTCGAAAAATCCGCGATTAAGATTCGCATAAACATCTTTTCAAGCTTAGGATAATGCACTTCGTCATTATCCTAGAGTCAATTAGACTCAATACTTCATTATGCTTGAAGAGAGAGATAAGATCATAGGACTAAAATCTCAAAAGATAGCGAAAGCACCCGTATTGACTTTAGCATTTGCTAAATAGTCAACGTAGGATTTGATAGCATCACTATCGTTATGAAGATAACCTTTGATGGTTTTGGTTAACTTTAATTTCTAAGATGAACTTGAGGAAGCCATTGAAGTATTTGTTTTGAAGAGAATAGATATGAAGAATATAGTTTAAATTGTGAATGAAAGGTAGAGAGAATAGATGTATAAATAGAAATTGAATGGATATGAATTGAATGGGCACAACTTACAGAAATCAGTGACACCTTTTCAGACCTTGGGAGTTGGTGAAAAGTTGGAGGGAAGTTTGAAAGTTTAAACCTTTGAAATTCAAATTTTGAGTTTCAAATTACTGGCTGATATGTCGACATATGGACATATGTTTGTCGACATATATATTCAATTTCAAAGAACATTTGGTTTTTGTGACTTTTGATTTAAATTATCGTTTTATATTTTAGGTTTAACAATTTCCTGAAATAATTCTAATCTTAGCAAACATTCAAAATCTCTTTTACTATTTTGTTATTATTCGTATTTCAAAAATCAAATTTCAAATTTGAATTTTAAATTTCAAGTTTTGAATTTTAAAGTTTAAATTTCAAAATCAAACAAAGTAAGCAATCAAAACATCCATTCAACCAAGAAAAAATTAAAAATTAATTAAGGCATACCAGGTTTTAGATCCTTTTCTTCGATTTTTTTTGAATTCTGAATCGTCATGAAGCATGCATGTTTGAATTTTCAGTTTTTGGCTCTTCGTCACTTGACGACGAATCTGAATCATCTAATGTTGTTGCGTATGCTCTCTTTCTGTTCTTTGATGAACTGCTACTGTTCATTTGTTGAATTGATTTGTTTGGATATGGACACATCCTCTTCATATGGCCTGGTTTATTGCAGTTATAACATCGACCTTCATTTCTTCGTGAACTTCATGTCTGGTCATTAAGGCTGTTTCTTCATCATCTTCACTGTTGGAGTCAGAATCATTTGTTATCGCTTTAAATGCTATGGATTTCTTTTCAGTTGGCTTTTTTCCTTTTTTTTTGCAAGTAGATTTCAAAATACATCAAATTTCTGATTAACTCCTCGACCTTCATTTCACGACATTATTGGCTTCTTTAATCACCAAAGTTTTTTGTTCCCATTCTGAACTCAATGAACTCAATATTTTTCTAATTTGGACTTCTACAGAATAAGTTTTTCCAAGTGCCATTAGTAAATGCACTATCTCTTGAAATCTGCAATACATATCGGAGATAGATTCATTCTTGTTCATTCTGAATAATTCAAACTAATTAACTAACATTGATATCTTTGTTAGTTTAACTTTACTAGTTCCTTCATGAGTAACTTGTAAAGTTCTCCATCTCATAAACAGTTTTACATACTGGCACTCTATTAAACTCATTCCTATCTAATGAACAGAACAACATATTGATGGCTTTAGAATTGCTTTGTGCAGCAGCCTTTTGTCCATTAGTCCATTGTGAAAAATTAGTTGTGGGTTCAACAAACTCATTATGTGCATTATTCCATGTGTCTAATCCTACTGATTGTAAATATATTTTCATTCTACATGCCCAATATGAATAATTATTATCATTAAACAGTGATGTTCTAACAATGGACTGACCCTCTACAAAAGAACTATTATTATTACCAGTGTTGGTTGCCATTTCTAAAATAATTCAAAAATCGGATTATGGACTTTTTAAAAGACCTTGCTCTAATACCAATTGTTAGGGAATGTGGAATAGATCATTAAGGCAAAACTAACATTAGAGGGGGGTGAATAGTGTTTTGAAGGAATTTAAGAAAATCTAAAACTTATATGATCTACTATATGAATCATGCTTCACAGAAACAATCACAGACACAAAATCAAACACAAATACAGAAATAATCAAAAATAAAATGCAGAAAAGGAAATAACACACCGAATTTTATATTGGTTTCGAGTTGATCCTATATGTAGTCTCATGCAACGCTGGATTGCGCAAAGTTTTATTACTATATAAATATCCAAGTACAACCCCCTTGATTTCACGTCCACAAGGTTAACACTGATTCCAAACACCCTTGATCAGGTATATTCCCCCTTGATTTCCCGACTACAAGGTTAGCACTGATTCCTTCCTTGATTTCATGGCTACAAGGAACACACCATTTCCAAAACTATCCTAAAACTATCCCAAATGATTATAACAGCCCTATAACTCTTCAATAACACTTTGATTCAGAGAGTAACGAGTAGAGAGTGAGAAGAGAAGAAGTTTCATGTAATTAGACTTGAAATGGCAGAGTATAAGTGTAGAAATCATAAAAGTATGATATATAAATGGTGTAATGAAAGGAGATGAAGATGGAGAAGAAAAATGATGAAAAAATTCGAAATCAACCCCTATTTATAAGATTTGAAATGTTGCAACGCCTCTGGAATGTTACAAATGGTGACAAGACACTTCCTTTCAGTTTAAATAAAATGACAGTTATATGTCGACATAGCTATCTATGTATGTCGACATAACCTAATTAAAATATGAAACTTGAACATTTTTCAAGTGTTTTAATGTATATACAATTTACGCAATTCTTGGTTAAAACGTAGTGATAAAAATAAGTATTATGAAGTAGAAAATCATATGAAATCATAAATATAAACTATATGAACATACTTATAAAATTATAAAGTTAAAAACTATATAAATATAAAGTTTACAGCTATATAAATATATATACTTATAATCTTTGTAACTTAATTAAAATTTGAATAGAGTTTGAAAATAGAATTTGAAATTTGAAAATCAGAATCTAGAAAATAGAATTTGATTTTGAACCTGGAGTGTTATTCAGACTCTTACATAAACTAGACTCTATTACTATATTTATCTTGAATTCTTGATTACTCATGAGTCTTAAATCTTTTCTGAATTTTGAATCTCTTGAATCTTTAAAACTCTTAACTATACAGTCTTCAGTATTGATTCCTGTGTACAAATCTTGCATATATGTATACATACATACATACATACATACATACATACATACATACATACATACATACATATATATTCTAAATAGAGATGTTAGTATATGTTTTATAATCAATTAATATTGAAATAAGGTTGTTGTCATCAAATCTCCATTCTCCAAAAATATATACATACGCAATGTTTATTTCTTACTAAGTTTACTATTTAATTAAATGCGAGGTGTCACATTCTCCCACCCTTAGGAAATTTCTCTCCTAAAATTTGGTAAGGGTAAAATTAAGTAATCCCTCGCACGATTTACACTCATCATGTGTACATCCAACTTTTGCAACCATATGTGCACTTGTGCAAAGTGTAATATGACATGATAATACATGAATGTAATATATGCATAAGCGTTACCTCCTATATGAATGCAACTTTTTCTTGAAAATCTTTTGAAAACAAAATGCACACATCCTAAATATACTGGCAATTTCTACTTGAATGCAATATTTTCAAAATCAAAATATTTTTTCATTCAAATTTTCCCACACTCTTACAGAGCAAGTACGTAGTTCATCCAATTTTTGCATCCAAAACCCTACCAACCAATTTAAAAAATTTCAATTTTCAGAAAAATATAATTTCCTAAATTCGATTTCTTATGTTGCAAAAAGGTGGAAAACGGAAAACTTCACATCTTCCGTTTTTCTTTTATGTACCTTTTTCTTCCTGTACTTGGATTTTATGCAACTATTGTTTAAAGATTCCTTATCTTCCTGTCACATAAGAAAATTTTCTTTGTTATTGATTTTCTTTTTCAACTTACTTAGGAAAAACCCATTTTTATTATCATTCTCAAAATTTCTATTTTTCTCAACTGTCATGTTTGTTGCTTAACTGAATTTGTTGTTTTCATTTTAGTTATGTCATTACTCTTTTTCTTAGCTTATTTAACTTAATCCACTGATCTAAGTTTAATTTTTAAAATAAGCCATCTAATCCTTCAACTAAAACAAGAAAACAAACAGTCTACACAGCTACTACCTAGGGCAAAGAATCCTACGACCATGTCCCCTCTGACAACAAAATTCCAAACCACAGGATCTAAAAACTTACTTACCCTTTACCATCTAATAGTCACCACTAGTCGTTGCTGTGTACTAACAGTCTTTTTCAAGCAACAAACCAGGCTCCATAATGTTTACGCATTCTACGAGAATTTACAATTATTCCAAATAATTCTCACTATCCACTTTATAGCCTCAAAATATTCCCCGTCTTCCCTAGGTTCTAATCCTTACCTACTCTATGATTTTAAAAAAAGGTGGTTTGGCTTCCCCATTACATTTTCCTTTCAAAAATTTAAAAGTGTCAAAACTTTATTTTCTTCATTAAAACTCACCTTTTCCCAACCATAAAAATATGTCATCCCTAAAAAAAGGCAAGGCATCATCAGTTTTTTTTCAAATCAAAATAAATACGGAGTAGACAAGAACAACTATTTCTTAATTAGTTTCACAACCGTTCTTGTTCACAATGTCAGTTCAATTATTTACAACAAGGTGTAAACATCTACTCTATTCTTAATTCTTACAACTTATTTTGTCCACCCAACAAAATTTTATGTCAAAACAGTTATCAGAAATTACTGTCAAAAGAATAGAGATTTTCAAAATTTTCTTTATTGAAAATTTTAGTTTTTAACAAAACAATCTTTTCTATGTTTTTCTTTTTAATCCTTTCATACATTGTAGCTTAAAAAAAACTAGTGAGGTATACATACTCTATAATGTGCATATTTTTTGAAGGAATTCATTGTAAACAAAAATTTCCACAAGAAATCACTGTTTCCAAAATATACCACATTTTTCTTCAAGACCCAATATGTACTTTTCAAATATAAAAATACCTCTCTTGTTATTTCAAAATTTGAATTTACACAATTTAGCTAGTACATATTTTAAAATTGTTACTTTTAACATCAAAACTTGAAAAACACCATAAACTATCACCTAAACCTTTTAATATTTCAAGTTCTCAAAAGCTAACAATGGAGCTAGACACAAAGTGGGTTTCCAACTTACCTAGACTTTCCTAGATATTCCCACAAAGTCATTTCACTCCAATATATATATTCCCAATCCATTTTCCCTATTACTCTTTTCCAAATTTATAAGGCTCTACTGCCAAACACACTAATCCAAAATTACTAGTATATCACACACCGGTATATGGGATCCATCTTTCTCCAACACAAAGCACATTGTATGCCTTTCACCCAGACCACCTAAGGGTCTCAAATTTCCATAATCATTCCTTAAATGTACATAACGATCCCAACTCTTTGCATATTCCGCTCTTCCTATTTAGTGGGTTCCCTTTATGGATCTAGGTGTATATATATATAATATATTTATATTTGAAAAAAAAACAAATACGTTCACTCACTATCTATATAAGAATCCGAAACCTAAGCCCTAATACCATATGTAACAACCCGAATTCCGACAAGCCGATTATTTTCAAAAATCCTAATCTATCGAAAATCGAGTTGTCTTGTCTGGTATCCTCTAGAAAAGATAGAGATAATAAATATATCAGAGCTCAGAAAAAATCTCATAGCGTAATGGAATAAATATAATATAATCAAATATAACCTTACACAGGTAATAATACTGCCTAAGAAGTAACCAAAATTATCATATCTCTATCATAAGCCTGACCTGCAAGTATGCTATGAGGAGGGGGACAGAACACAAGTTCTGGTTACTGGACTTAAATTACACATTCTGGAATAACCGTATATATACCATTCAGTTACATTTTCTTATTTTTTTAGGTGTTTTGGGTTAATAACACTCAAGGTTTTGCACACACGTCGTAACCATCTACCTCCTAGTAGACTAACCTAAAATAGACTATATGTAGCTACCCCCGTTATCAAGGCTCTTCCCATGGTACCCTTCTTGTATGGTCTCTGCCATCACACCATGAGAGTGTATGCAACTCTCATCCTGTGCCGGAGCGATTTACGGATCTCCATAATACTACGCCACATTATGCAACTCTCATCCTATGCTAGAGCGATGTACGAATTTCCATAAATCTATGCCATGTAATGCAACTCTCATACTACGCTGGAGTGACGTACAAATTTCCACAAAACTACGCCACATTTCGCACAGAACTACCATCGCAATGCTACGTAAGCGTACGGACTGCCATATCCAAACTCCTCGGCCAAGCTCAGTCTTAACACGGAGTAATGCCGTAGCATCAATGATACACCATCCGGTGAGGCGTGCATGTATCTTGATCCTCACACGTACGTACTATCTACTGGACCCCGAGTTCCGTAATAGGTTGCACCTGAATACATGAAACTCGGTCGGGAGCCTTTTCCATATCTGGACAGGTCCACTCGAAAGGAACCAAGGTACAAATATCTAAACTATGGTCTACATTTTCATGGTGGCTATGGTTCCAACCGACCCTTCCCTCAACTAGTGAAAGACTACATCAGAGCTAAGTGGCATTCCCTTAGCAAACAATTTACATCCAAATTGTTATGTCCCACAACCAAAGTCTCGATAGCGAGAGATCGATGGTCCGTAAGTTTAGCTCTAGTCTTTCTGCATCCCACTGACTGTCGATGATAGGTACTCGACGATTACTATCCTTTATTTGGTCCTGACCATCCTATCTATAGGCAAATCGTCGAATCACCCTAATCTCATACCGCCACAGCTTTCTAACTGCAAAAACTACCGTTGTGGTCAAGGTATACTTACCAAGTGGCAATGCGCAGACCCAACCTCTGCGAGTACAGCTTGAGCATGCATGTGACGGCCCGCCTCGCACCAGCCTACATTTCCTCCAAAAGTGCGCTGTACACATGTCCGACTAGCACAAGACGGTCGTCAGAAGAAAGGAAAGAAGGGAACGAACTAATCAAAGAACCTGTAGAATGTCTCACAGCGCATGGAATAAAATATAATAATAACATACTTGACATAAAACAGGCGAGACAGTGCATAAGCTGATAACTAAAACCAACACCAATCTCGAAGCAGCGGAAATCCAAATACAGCTTATTACAATTTTTCCAAATTTACTGTCTCTAAACAAAAGAAAGCTAAAGTAGAAGATACACCAACAATGCCCAAGCAGTGATCTTCAACAACACATGGAGAATATTATGTATATAGTACGAGGAAGCCTCCTGCTCGTCTCCAGATCATCTACCCGTGCATCACCAGCTAACCTGTCTCTAGTCTGCTCGTGTGAGCACCCAGAGTAATAAGAGGAGACATAAAACTCTGGGTCAGACATAAAGCCTGGTATGAGCGATAAGCATCTAAACAGAATAATAACAGGTATACTAAACCATACCTGAACCTGGACATGCAACCAAAGAGTTAGTACCACATACCGTACAATACTCCAAGGTGCCATAATAAATAGTGTAAGGATACGGGGGTGGGGTGTGCATGTTACAATGATAGCAAACAAATCATCCATAGCAACCATCCTCACATCTCTCACTCAGTGCGTAAAGCGTACGACATCTACCACTTTGGAACACTAGACAAACTGAGGTAACGACGAATCCCGACTTGTAGAAACCCTGCTGTGACCAAGCCAAACACTTGGAGTCATGACCAAACATTTCAATGACCCACTTCATTGGTCGTAGCCCTTGGTTCTACCTATGCCATAATGGCCCTGGATCCGCCTTCGCACCTCCTACCATAATGGTCCAAAGCTATAGACGTCGATAGCTCCTTAACACGCGTCCCGCAGCAGAGCCCAACCATGAAGCGAACTCGTTGATTCCCTTCTGAATCTTGAGCTCTAACTTCTCATTTGGACTTCCTTTGCATCTCGGGTTTGGTCGAATTGGAGTGGGTCTTCAGAAGAGTTGTCGCGCATTAACAATCCTAGAGTTCTGTTCGGTTCGGTAGTCATCACCATCATCGGGTCGGGTCGGTAGTCCACTTCGGGTCGGATCGGTGTCTCCCTCCGGGTCGGGTCGGTTCAGTGATTCTCCACCTTCAGATATCGGTTCGGTTCGGGTGCCTCTGCTTGAGTTCGGTTCGGAGGTAGTTCATCCGATCTGATTCGTTCTGTTTTGACTTGTTTGCCTGCTCCGATCCGTCCTGTTCTCTTCCTCCGATCCGTCCTGTTCTCTTCCTCCGATTTGGTCTTCTGTCCAACTCCAACTCTAAGCAATGGCCTTCCTTCCTGCCAAACTTCTTCCAGCGGCAAGTCCTCATCCAGTTCGAATTCCCTTGGTCGGTTCCCTAGTCCGATCCGACCCCTTTTCTCCGATCCGAACCGGTTCGGAACCTGCACACTTCTGCAACTTTCCAGCGAGCTTTCTACGCCATTCGACGACGTTTTCGAGCAATTTAACTATTCTAATCAATCATGAAACATACCATAGAGTCATAGCAACATATAATAGCAACCACAACCAGCAAACAACAATTCAAATGAACCAAAATGGATCAAAAGTGGCTAAAACCTCACATTTGCCTATAATCCCTCTTAATCATGTTTAAGCATACGATTAGCAAAACACATCGGAATTAACCCAAATTTCTAACAGAGCCTTAAAACATTATTTTAGAATTTTAAGAATTTTTCCAGAATTTATTTACGCATAAATTCGCTAATCTTCACTAATTACCCTTAATCACCGTAATTAGTGCAAAAACTATGCAAATCACTCACCTTGGCCACAAATGAAACACCAAATCTGAAATACTCTCTGTTTGGGTCGAATTCCTATGTATAGCAGCAGCTCCAACCTTGCTTTGTTGCTATTTGGCCTTGTTTTGATGTAGTTTAGGCTTAATCTTCACTAAAAATGTGTTTTGGAGTGGTTTTAGAGGATGGAGGCCATTACTAAGGTCTCAAGGAGGTTTGTGGCGGCTCAAAACTGAAATGAAAGTGATAACCTAACCCTAATCAGTCCTCCTATACCTCTAAACCCGAAATTCCCCTGTGGGCCTAGCTGCTAATCACCCGGTTAAGCCCAATTAAGCTGTTTCTCACCGTCTGAAACTTGTTTCAGCCATATCTCCTAAACGGTAAGTCCGTTCGGCTAATGTGACCACTCTACGGAAAGAGAAACCATCATCCGAAGCCAATGGAAGTGGTTTCAGGTCAAAATTCCTTTCCAGTCAAAAGTTATGGCCAAAACAGTGATAACTAGGGGTAAAATGGTCATTTAAAAATCGGGAAAAATCATGAACATGGGAAATGACCCCAATAGTCGTCCCCCAAAGTTACATGACCATACGACTTCGTATGTGAAAGAAATAAATATTCTACGATCCTATGATGCGTAGAATGCGGGTCGTTACACTCTTCCCCCCTTAAGAAATTTCGCCCCCGAAATTCCTTAACCCATAACATACAAAGGATCCCGCATGCCTACCAACCACATACAACAATCAAACATGCAAAACAAGCAAGCAAGCCTATCCTAGCATGCGGAAAACTAAATCGAAATTAGAATCTTACCAGGCAAAGAGTTCTGGGTGTGCCTTCCTAATGTTCTCCTCTGTCTCCCAAGTACAATCATTCTCGTCCTCGCCCCACTGAACCTTGACTAACTTCACCGCCTTCCTTCGAAGTTGCTTCATGTCGTGCTCGACAATACGGGCCGGCTTGCGGTTCCCAACCGCCTCGGGTTCTACTTCGAAGTCCTCTAACTGATCAGGTGAAATAGTCATATCTGAGTCGTGAACGAACTTCCTTAGTTGGGAAACATGAAATACATTGTGAACTCCCTCCATCTTCTCCGGTAAGTCAATTCTATATGCCAAATTCCCGACTAGTTCAAGAACAGGGAATGGTCCAACGAATCTTGGTGCCAACTTGCCTCCCCTGCCAAATCGTATTACGCTCTTCAACGGAGAAATCTTGACAAACACCAAGTCGCCAACGGAGAATTTTAAGTCTCTTCTCCTCTTATCAGCATAACTCTTCTGTCTATCTTGGGCAGCCTTCATTCGTTGTTGAATGGTCTTGATTTTATCTGAAGTTTCCCTCACCACATCTGGTCCAAGCATAAACTTCTCGCCAGTTTCTATCCAACATGATGGTGAGTTGCACGGTCTTCCATACAAAGCTTCAAACGGAGCCATACCGATACTGGATTGGTAGCTATTATTATATGCAAACTCTACTAGATGCAAATGGTCATCCCATGATCCACCAAAATCCAATATACATGCTCTCAAGAGATCTTCCAAAATACGGTTCACCCTCTCCGTCTGACCGTCGGTCTGAGGATGATATGCGGTACTGAGATGTAATTCTGACCCTAGCGCCTCTTGCAAGCTCTTCCAAAACCCACTAGTGAACAACGGGTCTCGGTCGCTCACAATGCTTTTAGGTACTCCATGAAATCTCACTACCCACTTCATATACAATTCTGCTAACTTAGCTGCCGTTCTAGTCGATTTGACTGGTATAAACCTTGCACTTTTAGTCAGTCGATCTACAATTACCCAAATGCTGTCATAACCCGATCTAGTCCTTGGTAAACCATCGATGAAATCCAACGAGACTTGCTCCCATTTCCATTCGGGAATTTCTAATGGCTGTAACAAACCACTAGGCTTCTTTTGCTCGGCTTTAACTAGCTGGCAATTCATGCATTTGGATATAAACTTCCCAACGTCTCTTTTCATTCCTTCCCAGTAGTAAGTCTGCTTCATATCTCGATACATCTTATTACCACCGGGGTGTATAGTCAACTTTGAGTGATGACATTCTCTAAGCACTTCATCCCTCAATTCATTGACATTGGGTACAACAAGCTTTCCATTCTTTCTAAGCCATCCTTCTCGATCAAGCCCATACTTGTTCATCTCCTCATCGATATCCATCTTTAACTTGGAGATGATTTCCAATAGGTTAGGATCGTCCCTCTGACTAGAGCCGATTCGTTCAATCAAAGTGGGTCTGATCGTCAAACTTGCTAACATTTCTGGATCCAATTCGCACTTTGGTCTGAAATCAAACCCCGCGATAAACTCCAGTTGCTTCCATTCAAGGAACATAGCCCCTAAGCTGGCATATCTTCTACTCAATGCATCAGCCACCGCATTGCCCTTTCCTGGTGTGTATGCGATGTCAAAATCATAGGAAGCTAAGAACTCTAACCATCTCTGCTGACGGAGATTTAAATCCTTCTGGGAGAATAGATACTTCAACGACTTATGATCTGTAAACAGCTCAAATCTTTCTCCCAAGAGATAGTGTCTCCACATCTTTAACGCGAACACGATTGCTGCCAATTCTAAATCATGGGTAGGGTATCTTCTCTCGTGCGGTTTCAATTGCCGACTTGCATAAGCTATAACCCTACCGCCTTGCATCAATACAGCACCCAGTCCGGTACCACAGGCATCCGTGTATACCGTCATCTCTTCATCCCCCTTAGGAATGACTAACACCGGTGCGCTTGTCAACTTGTCCTTTAGACCTTTGAATGCATTCTCGCACCTTTCATCCCAGACAAAAGTTTGATTCTTCTTGGTCAACTGGGTCAATGGTGCTGCTATCTTGGAGAAACCTCGGATAAACTTACGATAATATCCCGCTAATCCCAAGAAACTCCTTACATCTGTTGCATTCTTGGGCGTAGGCCAGTCCTGTACCGTAGCCACCTTTGCCGGGTCCACGGCAATCCCATTTTCTGATACAACATGGCCCAAGAACCTCACTTCCCTCTTCCAGAAGTGGCACTTAGAAAACTTTGCTTTCAATTGGTGTTTTCTCAACACCTCCATCACTACTCTTAAATGCTCCTTGTGTTCTTTCTCCGTCCTTGAATAGACCAAAATATCATCAACGAACACAAGGACAAACTTATTCAACTGATCTCTGAATACCCTATTCATAAGATCCACAAAATATGCCGGGGCATTAGTCAGCCCAAATGGCATAACCAACCATTCATAAAATCCAGACGGCGTCCGAAATGCCGTTTTAGCTATACTCTCAGCTTCCACTCTAAGCTGATGAAAACCTGTCGCGAGATCCAATTGAGAAAATATTCTCGCGCCACTCAACTGATCGAACAAATCATCTATCCGCGGTAGAGGATACTTATTCTTCCTCGTCACTTTATTCAACTCGCGGTAGTCTACACACAAACGAAGGGAACCATCCGCCTTGGTAGCAAACACAACTGGTGCTCCCCATTCAGAAACACTCCTTCTGATAAATCCCTTCTTCAAAAGATCGCTGACTTGCACCTCGAGCTCTCGCTGCTCCCTTGGTGCCATACGACGAAGTGGCATCACTATAGGCCTGGCATCTTTTACCAAATCAATACGAAACTCAATCTCTCGGTGTGGTGGAAGTCCGGTCACTTCTTCGAAAACATCCGGATACTGGCCAACCACGGGCAAACCTGACAACTCACTATGCGGAACGTCGAGGGAGTTTAGAAAACTAGCCAATACCCCCTTACTGGGTAGACCACCAAACACTATCCTCCGCCCATCATCCGCTCTAGCTGTCACCAACAAGCCCTCACAGTCTACCACCACGCCGTATCTTTGGAGCCAATCTACTCCCAAAATAATGCCAAACCCAGTAAAGCCCAAAACAAAGCAATCACAAACAAACATGCATCCATGACTCGATAAGACCACATTACGACAAATCATGCTAAGGCTAGTAGAACCACCAATCGGGTTCGTCACTACTAAAGGTCTATCGACAATCTCGAGCTCCAGTCCCAACCTATCTACCAGGTCACTAGATATGAAAGAACTGGAAGCTCCGGTATCAAACAAAACTCTAACAGGAACATCATAAACAGAAAGCATACCTTGAATGACGACATTCTTTCCCTTCTCCGCCGCAGTTGGGGCATTCGACGAAGAAGGAATAGCATTAAGGGCGTATGCTTTCACCATTTGCTTTTCTTTAGGGGGTTGCGGACACTTGTCCTTGTGATGTCCCAATTGGCCACAATTGAAGCACTTCCTATCTGCTGGCCTGGCCCGACAATTACTAGCATAATGGCCCTTCTTACCACAGCTGAAGCACTCAACATCTTGTTTATTCTTTTTCTTCTGGCCATCCTTAGCTTGGTTCTGCTTTCTTTTATTCTGAGAACCACCCTTGCCTCCACCACTTGCTTGTGGTTTTGGCTCTTCTGCAGATGCAACCTCAGTCTTCGACTTAGGGTAGAGACTCTCTGATCTTAATGCTTTCCCCACAATCGACTCAAACGTCTCATCGATGTGGTTAATAAGCCTTTCCCCTAAGTACTGATCCAACCCAGTTATGAATTTCTCATTCTTTTTCTCGGTAGTATCAATAAGAGATAACCCATACTTTGACAAAGTGTCGAATTCAGCAATATAATCAGAAACTGCCCTTCCATTCTGCTTGAGTTCCAAGAACCTCTTGAACAACACTGACTTCTGGGCCGCTGGAATGAACTTCTCGCTAAAGCGAGCCTTGAACTGAACCCAAGTAATCTGGTCTTCGGGAGTAGCTGCTTTTATAGCATTCCACCAATTCATTGCCCGCCCTTGCACCTGACGGGACGCTAGCTTCCTCTTCATCGCATCCTCGATACCCAAATCCTCGAAGATACGTTCGCAACTATCCAACCAATCTTGAACATCCGTGGCCGACTCCGTTCCGTGGAACGGCTTCCCACCAAGGCTAGTATAGTCCTTATTCAGCTTGGCGAAGTCGACCCTCGGCGCCTGCACTATTGGACCACCACCATTTCCACCATTGGGAGCTGCCCTCTGAACATCCCTAAGCATCTCTCTCATGAGGTCTGTAAACATCGTCCTCATGTCAGCAGCATTCCCATTATTGGCTCCCCTACCAGCACCTCTAGTATCTCGGCTCATCGTCAATCTGAAAAAGGAAATGATTAACGATTCCATAGTGGTGCTAGTGCAGTACGACTTCTTTCTTATACTACTAATAGTATATATATATATAGCTTTTAAAAACCAAAGTAATCACAAATACGCTCTCTCGTATACGTATATTATCTCTCCCTGATAACTTCCCTCGGTTAACTACGCAACCTAGAGCTCTGATACCAAGTGTGACGGCCCGCCTCGCACCAGCCTACATTTCCTCCAAAAGTGCGCTGTACACATGTCCGACTAGCACAAGACGGTCGTCAGAAGAAAGGAAAGAAGGGAACGAACTAATCAAAGAACCTGTAGAATGTCTCACAGCGCATGGAATAAAATATAATAATAACATACTTGACATAAAACAGGCGAGACAGTGCATAAGCTGATAACTAAAACCAACACCAATCTCGAAGCAGCGGAAATCCAAATACAGCTTATTACAATTTTTCCAAATTTACTGTCTCTAAACAAAAGAAAGCTAAAGTAGAAGATACACCAACAATGCCCAAGCAGTGATCTTCAACAACACATGGAGAATATTATGTATATAGTACGAGGAAGCCTCCTGCTCGTCTCCAGATCATCTACCCGTGCATCACCAGCTAACCTGTCTCTAGTCTGCTCGTGTGAGCACCCAGAGTAATAAGAGGAGACATAAAACTCTGGGTCAGACATAAAGCCTGGTATGAGCGATAAGCATCTAAACAGAATAATAACAGGTATACTAAACCATACCTGAACCTGGACCTGCAACCAAAGAGTTAGTACCACATACCGTACAATACTCCAAGGTGCCATAATAAATAGTGTAAGGATACGGGGGTGGGGTGTGCATGTTACAATGATAGCAAACAAATCATCCATAGCAACCATCCTCACATCTCTCACTCAGTGCGTAAAGCGTACGACATCTACCACTTTGGAACACTAGACAAACTGAGGTAACGACGAATCCCGACTTGTAGAAACCCTGCTGTGACCAAGCCAAACACTTGGAGTCATGACCAAACATTTCAATGACCCACTTCATTGGTCGTAGCCCTTGGTTCTACCTATGCCATAATGGCCCTGGATCCGCCTTCGCACCTCCTACCATAATGGTCCAAAGCTATAGACGTCGATAGCTCCTTAACACGCGTCCCGCAGCAGAGCCCAACCATGAAGCGAACTCGTTGATTCCCTTCTGAATCTTGAGCTCTAACTTCTCATTTGGACTTCCTTTGCATCTCGGGTTTGGTCGAATTGGAGTGGGTCTTCAGAAGAGTTGTCGCGCATTAACAATCCTAGAGTTCTGTTCGGTTCGGTAGTCATCACCATCATCGGGTCGGGTCGGTAGTCCACTTCGGGTCGGATCGGTGTCTCCCTCCGGGTCGGGTCGGTTCAGTGATTCTCCACCTTCAGATATCGGTTCGGTTCGGGTGCCTCGGCTTGAGTTCGGTTCGGAGGTAGTTCATCCGATCTGATTCGTTCTGTTTTGACTTGTTTGCCTGCTCCGATCCGTCCTGTTCTTTTCCTCCGATCCGTCCTGTTCTCTTCCTCCGATCTGGTCTTCTGTCCAACTCCAACTCTAAGCAATGGCCTTCCTTCCTGCCAAACTTCTTCCAGCGGCAAGTCCTCATCCAGTTCGAATTCCCTTGGTCGGTTCCCTAGTCCGATCCGACCCCTTTTCTCCGATCCGAACCGGTTCGGAACCTGCACACTTCTGCAACTTTCCAGCGAGCTTTCTACGCCATTCGACGACGTTTTCGAGCAATTTAACTATTCTAATCAATCATGAAACATACCATAGAGTCATAGCAACATATAATAGCAACCACAACCAGCAAACAACAATTCAAATGAACCAAAATGGATCAAAAGTGGCTAAAACCTCACATTTGCCTATAATCCCTCTTAATCATGTTTAAGCATACGATTAGCAAAACACATCGGAATTAACCCAAATTTCTAACAGAGCCTTAAAACATTATTTTAGAATTTTAAGAATTTTTCCAGAATTTATTTACGCATAAATTCGCTAATCTTCACTAATTACCCTTAATCACCGTAATTAGTGCAAAAACTATGCAAATCACTCACCTTGGCCACAAATGAAACACCAAATCTGAAATACTCTCTGTTTGGGTCGAATTCCTATGTATAGCAGCAGCTCCAACCTTGCTTTGTTGCTATTTGGCCTTGTTTTGATGTAGTTTAGGCTTAATCTTCACTAAAAATGTGTTTTGGAGTGGTTTTAGAGGATGGAGGCCATTACTAAGGTCTCAAGGAGGTTTGTGGCGGCTCAAAACTGAAATGAAAGTGATAACCTAACCCTAATCAGTCCTCCTATACCTCTAAACCCGAAATTCCCCTGTGGGCCTAGCTGCTAATCACCCGGTTAAGCCCAATTAAGCTGTTTCTCACCGTCTGAAACTTGTTTCAGCCATATCTCCCAAACGGGAAGTCCGTTCGGCTAATGTGACCACTCTACGGAAAGAGAAACCATCATCCGAAGCCAATGGAAGTGGTTTCAGGTCAAAATTCCTTTCCAGTCAAAAGTTATGGCCAAAACAGTGATAACTAGGGGTAAAATGGTCATTTAAAAATCGGGAAAAATCATGAACATGGGAAATGACCCCAATAGTCGTCCCCCAAAGTTACATGACCATACGACTTCGTATGTGAAAGAAATAAATATTCTACGATCCTATGATGCGTAGAATGCGGGTCGTTACAATGCACCACAACAAAAGACCACCACGGAGTACCCTACCACGTCTCTCAGAAGCTATGTGCTTCCTTCTAGTCCCGCAGTGCTAGCATACAGAATATTAACAGAATAATTAGATGGGTGTGCTCCTCTCGTGTCTCCAGGCACCATGGTGATTTACCCCGTTGGGTTCTTCACCTTCAGACGTGCAGACTGGTCTAAGCACATCTCGCTAACGTGTTATCAGACCCTATGTCTAACTGTTTAATCACACACTTACTCTTGTCATATCATCTTGTCAGTTAACTTGATTGTCCATGTTTTATCTTTTATTCAAGTTATCATGTTTTCTCCGAGCCCCTTATATCTCTAAGTAATGGACCCCTTTCTCTTATTAGTCCAGTGTTATAACTTAACCCATTTAAGTTCATCAAAAAACCCACAACATGTTATTCCCTAGATTGTAATTAATGAAATAATCTACAATCTTCTTACTTTATTACCATGTCATTCATTGTGCAATTTCAAGTTTACAAATTATAATAACATGTTCTACTTAATGTATAATTAAGTATATCTTATCGCAATCCACATGTTTTCTATTAACATGTTACTTAATACTTATAATTATGTACAACTTATTTCATTTCACTATTATCTCAGGTTACCGGATTCATTAGCACACAATTGGCTTCTTACTTACATCATTCAGTTTTATGCCACCTAGGCGGGCTTCCGCTTATTAAAAATTTATTTTATTAGACTTCATAATTCTCATTTATAAGTCTTCCAATGATAAGCCTGCTACCTTCTTTCTCATTAACCATGACTTTGCTTAACATAACCTTTTGTTGTTATTTACTTATTTCTCTTAACTAAGGTTTATCAATAAGTTCCTTTCCATTCATTATAACCATCGTTATAATTTCTACTTGTCCCTAGGATAAACCTACCTATCATCTTCCATTCTTATATTCATGCTTAATCATAATAGGTTATTATTATTCCCCGTTTATTCTAATTTTTTTATTGTTGTAATCTTTCTTTCTTTATTCACTGTCATGCATATTCTTTACTTCTTTAAGGAAAACATTTCATGCACCTTATTAGTTTGATTTACAGAAAGATAAAATGATTTATTTTCATAGCGTACACCTATTTAGATCCGTAGTTGCAAGTTATTTCTTTTATTTTTCACTGTGGCTCTCTTGCTACTACGTTTCTAGAAATAGGTTATTTAGGGAAATTTATCACTTTTCCTCCGAATCCAACCAACTCAGTCCACTACATCCCTTCCTTTCTTATTTTCTGAGTTAGACGTTAAATTTCTATTTCATATAATATTCACAACTACTATAATCTTTCATTTTAACTATAAAAAGCATATTAAATCTTGCTTTCATGTTCGCTTCTTAATTCAGGTTTCGTGATTATAGTATTACAAAGTTACTCAACTCAAACGGAGGATATATATATACAATTCAGGTTTTATATAGTAACAGTTTCAACGCATTCTAACAGGTTTAATAGTCAATTTCCACAATTACCAATCGTTTAGCACGTTAATTATATGTATAACGGGGTATGCAAACGATAGATATACACCATTATCAAAAGGTACAATTTAAATCTACTCACCTGACAGCTTTTCAATCCTTTAATTTGATCCAGATTTGTTATTCCATGGCTTTTATAACTGAATCTATTATTAAAACAGCAGTGGATTCACAAATCTAACACTAAAAGAAGAGGGAAAGAAAGGAAGAAACCTAAACAAATCAGATTCGAGAATTACCTCACATTGATCAGAGTTTTAATCACTTATGTTATATAGATCTATATCTTTTCTTCAAACTTTGAATCTGAACCCACTAAGAACTAACAATATAAATCTTTGAAAAGGTTTGGAGAGAGAATGACAAAGCCTAGGCAGAACCTTAGAAAATACGAGATTAAAGCTAGGCCCTGCTAGTCTATTTATAAGTGTACTAGAAAAGTATGGTCCATTGGTTTTAATCCGTTAAAATCCGAGCCGTTGATATCAAAAATCTATGTCACATAAAACAGATCTGGGCCTGCTCGGGTCGACCCCTGTGTCGACCCGCACTATAGGTGGGTCAACCCAGGCAAAACGTGGGACAACCCATCTGGGTCCAGGCGAGCCTTGTGCGACGTTGTGATTACTGAACTTAACGTTTAATTAACAATGTTAACTACTTGCTTTATATACTTCTCTTGATTTATTTTATTCCACTATAAACCATGGTTAAGTTTGAATTTCAATTCTACAAGTATATACATAAATGCAACCTTCTGATTAGTTAATGTAATCAATGACATTATTAATTCATTGTCGCTGTATTCCTTTTAATGCATTATTTGATTCCTCCTTTTAGTGGATTGTTTTATTCCTCTAATGCATTAATTTCTTTCTCTTAACTAAAACTTTTTTTATTTTAACATTTATGTTCATGCATATATATATATATATGCAATCTTTATTTCCTGCCCAATTTATTATTTAATTAAATGCGGGATGTTATAGGAATTATATTTACTACATGTAATGCATCATGTTTTATTGATGTACCTCGCATGTAATTTATCATGTTTGAAGTTGAAATTCCACTCAATGAATTTCCATTAGCTGATATTTGTCTCAAGGGATCGCTTGCCCTGCCCAAGACGAACATTTTGTAGTCTCTTCCCCTTCCCTTACTATGTATGTGCTCCATTTATTTATTTATTTTTTGCAATGAATTTGTGGTTGATTAATCTGGAAATAGTTGTTTAACGGTGTGGTTTTGTTTAGGAGTTGTCTCTGCACTTTCATATCAACAATTTCATTCACTTTATTCTGCTAGCAACACGGATTTATGAATTTATAGTACTAATTGATTGAGATAATATTAACTTTAAAATGACTCACTTTCTTATGTGTTGGTCTAATTTTGAATTATCGCTTTTGTTTAGTCCTTATAATTTACAGCATGAAACAATGTAACGTCTCTAACTATAGAGTTTCGTTAATTTTTAAAGGTCAAAACTATATGCTGCCATGTTTTAGGAACTAATTTGACGGGTTCCTGCACATTGATTAATGCAATGTGTGGAGTCTGCTCCTATCCGCTACAAATAGAAGTGCATCTTGGGTCTATATTTTAGGATCTGCTGCTCTCGTCTGCTACAAATAAAAGTGCATCTTGGACCATAGAACGTTCAACTACAATTTTTTGTCCTAGGCTTTTCCTTTTCTTGCAAAACAACATAGTATGATGAGGTTCGTTTTTGTGTTGCATTCTTTATCATCTACAAATTATGTTCGGTTGTTTATCATCTTCTAAGGTGGATTTGCAACACTACATTCTGGATGTCCAAAAGACTCTACTTGATGATGTTACCATAAATTCATGAAAATAAAGTTTTAGTAGAGTTTCACATTTAGAAACAGTTGAATTGTAACATGTAATAAAAAAAATGTGCCTTTCAGATTAATAATAAGTGGGTACACACTTTCTAATGAAATATAGTGAGGGTGACATTTGGGAAATAATTTTCAAAAGTGTCCTTTTCCATTTGGTAAACATGTCCTATTCCAATTGGATATCCTTAAGATTAGGATGTAGCTGGGTAGTTGTTTTATACTAGAAAAATTTGTTGAAACTAATAATATTCCACGGCATTTTGGGTTGCATACTTAGTTCATATAAAGGATTTTTTTATATAATTCATGGCGACATTGCAAGTGTGTCAGTGCACCATTAATTTTTAAAAGGGTGGCATGCACATTCTACAGGCTGCCTTAATGGACACGCATTCTGCTTTTTTATTGTGTCAAGGTATGACTTATTTTTCCCATAACTTAGGACTAAAATTCATATATATTTTAGCTAATTAAGAGCAAATCCATGTAAATGAGGTGCCAACCATATAGCTTACACACACGCGCGCGCGCGCACACACACACACACATATATATATATATATATATATAGTGTATGTATGTAGTCACATACGTATGTAAATCTGTGTATTGGTGATTCTGATTCATGCGAAGTTATGCTAATTGAGATGTATATGTGCAGTTTTTACTATTATTCATTAAGATTTACATATTCTTTCCTCTAAATGATTGTGTATGCATAAGCACCAGACAAGTTTATAAGATAGTAGATTCATTTACCGGAGCTGGTGAGAAAACCTGAATTGTATTGATCAGGTGCTTTTGAATTGGAAAGAGCAACATTTCAATTTGACATAAAGGATTTTTGACTTGACTTACAAAATGCTAGCAATTATATTTTTAAAGATTTATTACTCAAATTTCCATAGAGCAATTCATGTATTCTTGTACAAAGTGACTAAATATCTGTCTTTTTTTTTGCTCAAACAAGCTTTTACATCCTGGATACATCCAGAGAGCAGTCATAGTTTTAATCCTACACTCAATGGTGAAAATGTCAGCTAAAAGTGAGTGAAATATTAAGGAATTCTTTCGATTTGTCCATTTAAAAAAATAGTATTTTATTACTATATATATATAATTTTGCATCCTTAGTAGTACAATTTCAAATAAGTGACAAACTATTCACTCGTACTGAAAATACTGCACAAACTAAGGATGTAAAATGCAAAGACATCTATTGACCAATATAGGACTGATAAAAGACCAGATTAAGAGGCAAACTACAAGATTACAACGAAATATGACTCTTTTCGGACTAAATTCTCGACACTACTATCTAGAAGAGATCCCTGACCAGATCAAGATAACAACTCTAATTTCTTGAACTTCTTCGCCTTCTTCTTTTTGTCATTTTTTATTTTACTGATCATGGAATTCCAAGCAGTATTTTCAATTACGCCTAAGTCAGCCGCAGCCTGAAATTCAAAAATCTCCTCATCAGACTGTGCCTTGCGTGTTAATTTGGATCTACCCGCATTCAAGGTTGATGGCTTGTTTTCTACATTCATTTCAACAAGTATGGACATATCATCATCATCGGTAGCCGAAGAATTAATATCATTATGTGTATGGTCATCTGGGGAATTCTCATTTTCCATCGTACAAAAACCTATTAGCTTCTCATACTGAGTTTTTGGTTTCATCTAGTTTCAGAACCTCTTTGAGTTTGCAAGGAGGATCTAGAGCATTGGACGACTGTAATCCCAAATCAACGTCCGTAGACTGTTTATTATAATTATGCATTTCCATCTACTTGCGCACCCATACCTTAAGAACGGACAAATGTTGTATATGTGTCCAAAACTTTGACAACTTGAACACACCTTGAGTCACCATTCATACTCAACATCTTGCATTATTAGTTGATCTTCTTCAGTTAAAATTGGAATTTGGCTTGGGAAGGAAGACAAGCTAGAAATTTCTACAAGCACTCTAGCATAAGCAATTTTCTTGATATTCCTTCAGTCAATTTGTCAAGCTTAATAGGTATACCAATAACTGAAGCTATGCGACTGATAGTTCCCTCTACAGTCCAATATTCTAAAGGCAATCCAGGAAATCTAACCCGTATTGGAACTGAACTCAACATATGTTTTCGGTTTTTGTAATATAACCATATTGCCTATAAACTCAAAAATTAGGACTCTTTATTCATATTGTATATTATGTTTGTTATGCTTATATTTCCATCTATAGCCAAATTTTATGCAATTTGATCTTCGTGTTATTGCATATTACATTTAAATCTTCAATAAGCACTGGTTAATTTCAAGTTCTAGACAATACTTGAATGACATTTTGAATTTTAACTAAGAAAAGTGTTCATAAGTTAACCTAAACATTATCGCGGATGCATAGGGAAATAAAAAATGGGAAAAATAGCCAATCGTATTAGAAATGGAGATAAACAGGGAAGATAAGACCATATATGATAGACTTTCTCCATTAATACATGAAGCTAAATATGATAAAATTGTTGATAATTTATTTATGATGAACGGCTTTCCAATGGAAGATGGAAAAAGCATGGTGGAGCAAAAATGAAGGAAGAAAAATAATGAAAATGAGGGAAGAGTATAAAAGGATGCTGAGATAGATGAAGATAAGGCAAGGACATCTAAAAATGGAATAAAGAAAGCAAAGAAAAAGGTTGCCAAGAAAACAAAGAAAGAACGGTGGACATGTTGTTGATATACATAATACATCCCATGTTTTAAGCCGATATTCATCCAAGTTAGAAGAGTTCAGGATCAACTAAACAAATAACATTGTGATTAAGGGGTTGAAGTGGTGGCTCTTGTTTATAGAAATTGCTATTTTAATTTTTTATCCCATGATTTTTATCTTTCATTACGATGAATGTTATTTTGTTTTATCATTTAATTTTGAGAGCATATGCATTTTTCTATCTGTTATGTCAAATTCTTGGTAAACATTGTTATTTAGTTATATTTGAATTTTTTATGAATATTAGACTTAGTTCCTTTAAACCAAACATAATATATAAAAACTCATTCATAAAATGATTGTAAATTAGATCCACAGAATTTAATTATAGAATAATTGCCTATATTATGCATAAATAATTGCAGACATTTATGCAACTATATCTAAAAATTAAACATAAATTTAAGCCACTATTCAGTGAATTACAAAACTTTCAACAATAAAATTTACGTAATTTTTTATGAATGTTACGGATATTTCTACAAATTTACACTAAATAACAATGGAAATATCTGCGATTTAAGGATATAGTTGCATGGATGTCTACAATTATTCATTAAATAATCACATAAAATTTATGCACTTAGTTGGTAAGTTAATTTTAGGGACCTAATTACATACTTTTTTAGGAAGGATGTTTGGTGTATTTTGAAACTTAATTGAGACTTTAGTCAAATTGTTATCTAAAAAATGACATAAAGATGTTTAGCCATATAGGACTAGACTTTGTTTCTAAACTCAAAGGAAACACGTTGCTCTTTAAGAAAATTGTAACTGTCTTTTTCATGGCAATGCTTGCATTTTCCAGTATTGTGCAACATGTAAAATTATATCTGTTAGTAAAAGCTATATATATATATATATATATATAGTAGTGTGATAGTACTAGGTGATTTAATTTTTACGTTGTAACAAATTAAGTGCTTTTTACATCATCTACTTCTACTGTTGGGAAACAATGGCTGAGTCACGTACTTGGTCGCTTTCTTGTAGACGATTCGGCGATCTGGCCCGTGGTGCAAAACCAGTTCGTACTTTCGCCGCCGCCTCTAGGATAAAACAACCTCTGAAATAATAACTGATTTGCTTTGCACAACAAATCAGTGCAGATTTGCACTTTCGAAAATAAAAATACTGCTCGAAAATTTCAGGAAGAATATTTTAATGGCAGAGGTAAAAACTGTGTTTTTGTTATGTTATTTTCGTCTACAACTGAAGATAATATATAGATGGGGATTAGGGCTGAACAAAAATACTGGGCATTAGATAAATCTGCTAAAATACGGGTCAATAGTTTACCGCTTCATATAAAAGTTGGCTTATAAATATTTCTCGTATTTAAAAAAACACAGTTCGAAAAATGCATTTTTTTCTAGTCCAAAAATATAAGTGTTTACACCACAAAGCCAAGCCTGAGCCCGAACCGAGCCGAGCCGGACCGGGTCAGGTCGAGTCGGTCAGTCGTGCGCGTGTGTGGTGGTCATGATGTATGGTCTCCCTCCTCACAACAAAGCATACATTTGGAGCCCCAGGCCCCAACATGACTTCTTAGAAACAAGTATAAATACTTGCGTCTTTCTTATAATCCCATGATGTGGGACTATGCACATATTGGAGCCATTCATACACTTATTTCAACATTTTTAATAATTCACAAAATATTTTCAACAATCCCCCACTTGAATTTTTAAAAATATCTTCGAGAAGTTTCTAAAAATATATAAGATTTTGCATAAACAAAGGTGTCATCCGACATGAACCTTTGCATAGTGAATAAGATTCAGTTTTTACTAGAGTGACACGTAGTCTTCAACTCTATTCCTGACATCAAACCATACACAACCTTTTCTATAGTGCAATCAAATAAGCCCGTGCATTTATGGCCATGCACGTCTATCCCAGTTTAGTGAACGCTCTAGAAGTTTTGCCCAAAACTCCATAGGAAATTGCCACATTTCCACATTCACATAGGTGAGTCTATCAACAGTACTCCTAAAGGTAGGTACTCCACTCCAAATAGAGTATAGATATCATTAAGAATTTCTATCAACTCATCCTCTAATCACTTCAGGAATACATACTTCTTGGTTTATTAAATATCATGTTCAAATCCTATCACTACACAAGTTGTTTTTACCCATTGAACCTATTTCTAGAGATCTCCAGTCATTTAGGTTGGGTTACCATTGTGCGTGACTCAACAATCTAAGGGCAATAACCCATTTCTTTTAGAAGAATTAAGGACTTTCTCTCTGGACAGTCCTTTCATCAAAGGATCTGCCAAATTTTCATCACTACGTACGTAATTCACTCCAACGGTACCTGAGGAAAGTAGTTCTCTAATCGTGTTGTGCTTACGACGTATTTGTCGTCTCTTACCGTTATAATAACGGTTCTGAACTTTTGCAATAACCGCGGTACTGTTGCAATGTATCAACATAGCTAGTATTAGTTTTTACCATAAGGGAATATCAGCTAGCAGATTTCTCAAATATTCCGCTTCTTCACTAGCTATGGCTAGTGCTATTATCACAGACTCCATAGTAGACTGAGCCAAAATAGTATGTTTCTTGGATTTCCAAGAAACAGCTCCTCCAGCAATGCTAAATATATAGCCACTGGTCGCCTTAGAATCATCAAATAAAGTATTCCAGTCTGCATCTGAATATCCTTCAAGTACAGCTGGGAACTTTTCATAATATAATCCAAGGTTCATAGTTCATTTAAGGTATCTCATTACCCTTTCAATAGCATGCCAGTGCTCTATACTGAGTCTACTGTTAAACCTGCACAATTGTAACATCCTAGTATTTCGACAATTAGAAAATTTAGTTAATTAAAGATTTATTTTGAATGATCAATTTCATATTGATGTATGGATTAGAAATTTAAAATCAAATACAATGTCTATGTATGAATTGGATTTAATTCAAATGGTTTGTGAAGATCAAATATTTATTTGAATCGAATTTGGTCGGGTGTTTGATTTGAATTTGAAATTCAATCATGGTTGAATTAAAAATAATAATAAACATTATTAGCATTAAATAAATTAAATATTTTATTCGTCGATATATATGGAAATTGGTTTGGAAATGTGTGTATCTGTAGGTATGGAGAAATAAAAAGATTAACGTTCAAATTTGTAAACGAACGGGATTATTAGTGAACAAACGGAATAAAATTAGTGAAATGTTAAATAATTTAAAAAAATAATGTTGTATAAAACCCGGAGTCGGATTACGACCAGAATAATTTATCGAATTTAGAATGTAAAGACAGAACAGTACGTATAATTGTTGTCGCGTTAACGGTGAAGATGTAGCATTGTGGGGGTATTCGAGGTAGGATTTAGTATTAAAAATAAACACAAATAAACCCTTCTCTAGTTGATTCCACGCAGATCTACCTCCTGAAAATATGAGCTACCCTATAATCTATCTATTGACTTCGTTCTTATCCCCGTTCTATTGTTCTATATAAACAGCGCCCCATTCCCCTTTTTCATCAGCAAAAATCAATTCTCCCCTTTCCAAAATTGGATGGCCTCAGAAATTTGTTTCTTCCCTAAATCATCAGTATTTTTTCCCATCGCAAATATCGTCCATCCCCACTGAATCAAATTAGGCCTCCTTCCCTAATCGTGCTCCTTCTTCCACTGCTCGTGACTTCGTCTTCGAGCTCTGATCGTTGTAACCAGAAATGGCACCGTCATCAAAGACCGATCTTTTTCCCAAATTAAAACCCTGTTGTCAAATCAAATCATCATCAGGAAGTTTCGCAACCCACCGCTACTCGCTTCAACCACCATGCCATCCAATCGAAGGCAGAAGCCATTGGAAATAGTCGAAGACCCTCGCCTCCTCCGCTCTTCGCTTTGATTTAGGAAAATACGACAGTATTGTGAGTACCCTCTCACGATTGATTAAATCCATTTCAAGTTCTTAAATTTCTATGCTACAGAGATAAAATAGTTAATGATATTTTGCGATGGATGATTCTTTTATTGTATGTTGTTGCTAATGTTTGCTATCCCTGAATTGTCATTAGTCGTCTTGATTTGATTTGAACATTTGTGAATCCAGCTGTCTACATATGATGATTTTCATAGCAGTATTCACAATAGAATTGTTGATAGGTTTATGGTTTATGAGTTCGTTTCAGTTAAAATATATAAATACCTATTAGCCTGTTCACTTCATTGTATGAAATCCCTTTTAGGATAAATGTAAAGTCAAATTCTTTGAAAAACGTAATAGCAAGTGAAGCACGGTACGGAATTTGGTACCATGGGGTATACTTTACCAATTACACATAAAAAAGATAGGAAGGCCTAGAGTTGATCCTTTAGAGTATTTAATTTGTTATCCTTGCTAAGTACGACATTGTCCAAAAATCTGGAAACAAATGAAATTTGTTCTCCTTGCTAAAAAGGAAAGAGAGTAAAAATATAACTCTGTAATACAAATAGTGAAAAAATTGTAACAACCCGAAAATCTGGGCCAGTTTAAAAATTTTATTTTGGCAATTTTAGCAAATTTTGAACATTTAAAATAGATTATTTTAAATAAAAACGATGAGAAATTTAATTTGAATATATTTCAAACGTATATATTTATATGCGTCGTCGTTAGAATATAAATAATTATATATATAATTATAAATAGAATTGAAAATGGCGCGGTAGTTCGATAATTCGATTTCAAACTTCAATTGAATGTACCGGGTGCAAAATAAACCGGATTTTAGTGAAACCAAAGATAATAGGATCTAATTGGGAATATCTTTCCAATGAATTCGAATAATCAAAATTTCATAGCGGAAATCAAAAGATATGTCCAGTTGAAAATTCTGAATAGTCGCTATGGAATTCCGGCCCTTAAAAATGGAAATTTTGCAAACGACCTCGGATTTTGACGAAACCACTTTTGTTTGATCCGCAATGTCAAGTTATTGCTAGATTCCAAATTTCATAATTTTTTGAATCAATATGTGAGCGTGGCAAAGGAAAACGCGTTTGACCAGTTTTAGTTGATTTTAATCGACTGGAAAATGGCCATTTTTCCAACGGTCTTAGAATTCGACGAAATATATATTATATATATATATAATATAATGGCCTGAATAGAACGCGCCGCGCTGCGGTAGTTAGCGAATTTCGACCATTGACTTCGAACGAACGTTACGGGAGATCCGACCGTCGGATTCTCCTGAAACCAGAACCGTTGGGTTAGTATTGAAAACAGCTTTCTAACGAATATGAGAGATTTGAAATCTAACGGTTGGATTTGGAGATAACCGTTTATGGAAATCGACCAAATTGGCCTTGATAAAATGATTAAAAATAGAGAAAAATTATGTAAAATCATAATATATGAATTGGAAAGAATTGAAATGAAAAATTCCATGTTTGTAAAGATAAAAATGTATTTTTATCGAAATGAACTAGTTTATAACTAGAATAACTGATAGAATGGAATGTTTTTCCAATGTATGGATTGGAATGGATTTATGGAGATTATCTTCGGATATTTCTACGTTGGGTTCCGTGATTATACGGATATTGTGATGGGAATTTGGAAGATATCGATATCGTTATTCCCGATAGGATATTTGTTGGTTTCAGGATTTGATGTTAAATATAAGTCGTTACTATCTCTATTCAAAACCTTATATTTAATGTCAGATTGTGATTGATTGATTGTTTGGATTGTGCTCGACCAGTTTATGAGCAGAACATGCTTTTACATTTAGCATTGGGTTGGGTAGAAATATCTGTGTGCTAACACCTTGTGAAACACTTCACGATTTGACTATGTGGTGTTAGCGATGTTGTTTTTATTTCAAAATTTAATGAATGATTTTGAAGCGATATTTTTCTTAAGTGAAAAGAAATGTATTCCCGATTTTGGACAGGGAATGTTTTATAAAAATGTTTTATAAAACAGAAAGGATTTCGAGGGCTGAACCTGATATTGTCGAAGTGATTTAGAAATGTATTATATGTTACAATGTGGTTCATCGCATATTCGATTAGTTGCTATTGATGATGTATCTGTTTGGTGGCGGAGAATTTATTCTCTTGCTTAACACCCTTCTTTGAGACGTACGAGCTCAAAGGTTATGTGATTAATAGTGACTGATCATATGCGTGAATTACTGATGTGAAGTACTATATTTTGAAAGTACTTGTGATTATTATGTTGTGAAATGATTTTCCCTACTTTGGGATATGAAATGATTTAGTATGTGGCTAAAGATTCGGGTAACCCTGAGACTAAAAGTATGGGTGAGAGGGCGGTGTATGCTCTCCATGTGTGGGAGGTGCATCGTCGGTGTAGCCTACTCCTATGTGGGGTAGGTGCACATTTATATATCGAGTTGCGAGGTGCGTACCCTTTGCCTTGTCGATGGGGAGCACGATATTTGGTTGCATACTTGTTTGTATGCATTGTTATGTTTTGGAATTCACATTTCCAAACGATTTGATTTGAGATCCCGAAGTGAAATCTACTTTAATATAGAAAGTTAGATATGTATTTCAAATGATTTGAAATAAGAAATCGGGAATAAAATCCGAAGGAATGATTTCTGTAAATTAAATTGAATTTAGAAAATCTAAGTGTAGTGATTAATCTAAGTGGGTAGATTGGGATATTGCATGTTGATTGATGCATAGTAGATCCATATATCTATATTGATTGTTGTTTATACACTGGTATTCATGGGGGTAAACCCGTTCCGCGTTAGCGGCGTGGTCCCTTGATATACCATTTTATCAAATAAGTTAATTATAACTGTTTTAGTTCTCACACCAGTCCCATGACTGACCTGGAGTTTATTGTTTTAACCTAAACTCTGGGTGCCCTTATTTTGACACGGGCAGCTAGTAGTTTTGGTTTTTGCAGATTTATATTCACAGTATCCTGCTTTACAGCTGGAACGATATCTGGAAAGCTTTGTATCCGTATATCTCCTTCTAGTTGTGTATTGTATTATTTTCCGCTGCTATGTAATGTATTGTAATCTCTGATATTTTCTGTGTAATATTTATTCATTTATACTCTGTATATTCTTGTAATCTGATGCATTGTTGTAATATGCAATGAAATGTTCTTCCGTTTGCGTTCTGATTTGTCTTGTTCTCAAACGATAGGGCGTTTCGAACGGTCTAGATCGGTTTAGCGACTGGTTCGGACCAAGCGAAATTCCTTCCCGTTACAAAAATATAGTGGGTAAAATCCTTTTTTATCCATTAAAAACCTATGGATCTTATATATAGTGGTGCAGGCACATAACTATGTCCATATAGGTTCTAGAGTGTGTTACATGTAGCCAATTTAGTTCTCAATATTGATGCTACATTCTTTTTTTGTCGGTTTTATAAAAAGATGAAATTGCATTTATTTTGCACAATAAAATAGTAGGCTTGTGTGACTTGTTTAGTTATATTTTAACATACATAAAATTTTGATGTTAGCACTTTAATAAATAAATAAATAGGTACAAGCACCCGTAGTTCCACCAGTATAAATTCTTACATGGCATTTTATAGCTGCACACTAGTATGCTCAGCACTGATCTTGTAAATGATTACCACTTGCTCGAACTTGAGACTATGTTTCTCGGATTTAAGCCACTATATTGTCTTACTTTAATCATCCTTGCTTCTGGGTTTATCACAGACCCTCTGTGCTTGATGATACCTTGTCATATGCCATTCGCATTTTTTTTCCTCATCCTGATCACGAGACCTCTTTGCTGGAGACACTTCAGTTTTTTTTTTTTTTGGAAAGAACCTAAGTTTTCTGTAGGCCGTTTTGGATTGATTTCGCTACCCACAACTGATATTAGAATAGATAACACACTTGTGGAATAAAAATTTTACGTGGTTGAGTGTATCTTAGGTTCTTACAGAATTTTCTTTACTCTTTGGTAATGTTTTTTTGTATCAGTTTGTATATGTCAGTATCAACTTTTATTAGTATACATGAATTTTGTCCAAACTGGGAACTTATACTTGAACATATGTTTTAGTCCATGAACATCTTGGCTTTTAAAATGGTTTGCGGTTGGGTACATAATATATTTTTGAACATCATGCTGAATGCACGGGTTGAATTTGATGCTATTTGAAATGTTTCTCAACTGCTCTCCCCTATTTACCTGCTTGCTTTCAAATGTCAGGCTTGGTCCAATTATTATCCACAAATATTCCATAATTGATAACAGACATGTCAATGTTTCAGTTATTATTTTATTTTGTTTTTAAATCTCTCTCCATTATGTGTTAGTTACTGAAAATAATAGCCACTTCATTGTTTGACAAAATGTTGATGTGTGACACTTATTTTACATGACTGAGTTCACACAAATATTTATGATTAAAAGAAAGAAAAAAGATAAATAAATATTTTTGTACATCATGATTATTGAAAAGTTTTTGCTATTGGATACAAAAAATAAGGCATATTTATTTATCAACATATTTTAATTGTTGTCTTGATATTAAGATAAGAAATACATACATATTGGGCTGGTGTTCTCATTCGAAATACTGGACGCTTGGATATGTGAAAAATACATAGATATATACTCGGTTACGGTTGCTTGGCTTATAGAATCTCACCTGGAAATATATGCACCTCATTGCTTACTTGTTTCCTTGTTAAAAATTGATAAAAGAAAAGAAAGTGCAATTAAAATGATGAAGCCCTGAACGTGTGGTGCTATAGAAATAAAGATCATGATTTTACCCTACTGTCTTGACTGTTCATGTACTTGAGTATGTATATGGCGCCCTGATTATTCTACATTGTTCTTACATTTTGTACATGGTTTTAAATTGAAAACTGGAAATGCGTTGCACACAATATTCTTGCACTAACCATGAACGTTGGCGTTGATCATATATTGGTCGTGTTTGTGTATGATCATGGGACGCTGAGGCGGTGTACGCATGTATATTATATACATGTGTATACTCACAAGCTTCCGAAACCGTTTGTCCTTGGAAATAGATAGAACTGATATGAGAAGATACCACATTTGATCTAGAAAGAACTGATATGAGCAGATATCACACTTTATCTAGATGAAACTGATATGAGCAGAAACCACACTTGATCTAGATACACTGATATGAGCAGATACCACTTGGTCTAGATACACCTATATGAACTGATACCACCACTGTTTATTTTATATATGACATCAATGCTGGGATTAACTGTTATATTTTAGTTTCTATTAAAATTAATTTACTTGAACTATGATTTAATCCTGACTCGAGCGTTTTATGTTTTTGCATGGAACGCTCGGGTCAGACCCGAGCAGTACAGATTTTAAAGATCACAGCTTAGGAATCGAAGATTGGCAAGCTGGGGATTCCGAAGATGGTGCACTCTAAAGTTTTTAAAACAGTAAATATATTTTTCTATTATTCAAGTTCTTTTAAATTCCGCTGTATATTAATATATTGTATTCTAGTTTTTATTAATATATAAAAGTTTTATTTTTCTGTTCAATACTGTGTCGATTATTCTGTATTTCTGTGTTGATTCTGTTTTTTTAAACTCTGTATGCTAAATAACGATCCATCGATTTTTAAGTTGGTTTAATCGCCAATTTGAAGCGGTCAAAAAGGCGGGACGTTACAACAATAATCCCACGACATAGGCAATGTCGGGTCTAGTACAATCAGTGGCATACCGAAGGATACTAAAGATGCTCGCATAATCAGACCGTCTTACACCTTCACCAGTGTTCTTAAATAAATTTACACTTGGATCATATGGTGTACATGCAGGTTTATAGTCAAAGTAATTATATTTCTTCAGTATCTTCTCGATGTAATCAGATTGATACAAAGAAATTCCCTTTTCTGACCTAGTAATCTTAATACCAAGGATTACACTCGCCTCACCTAGATCTTTCATATCAAAATTAGCACTTAATAAGGATTTGATTGAATTTATGGCATGAAGGTTTGACCTAAAGATGAGTAGGTCATCTACATAAAGGCATATAATAGTGCTAATGTCATTCTCGGATTTGTATTAAATGCATTTTTCACTGTCATTATCTTTAAAACCATGTGATATGATTAAGTTATCAAATTTTTCATGCCATTGTTTAGGTGCTTGTTTTAAACCATATAATGATTTATCTAATTTGCATACTTTATGTTCTTGACCATGTACTACAAACCCTTTAGGATGGTCCATGTAGATTTTTTTTTATCTAATTCACCGTTTAAAAATGCAGTTTTAACATCCATTTGGTGTATTAGTAAATTATGAATGGAAGCAAGTGAGATTAACACCCGAATGGATGTTATTCTAGTTACAGGTGAAAAAGTGTCAAAGAAATATATATTTTCTTTTTGTCTAGAACCTTTAGCTATTAGTCTTGCTTTGTATTTATCAATAGTACCATCAGGTTTTAATTTCTTTTTAAGCACCCATTTACAGCCTATAGATTTACAACCAGGGGGTAAATCTGCCAAATGCCAAGTCTTATTGGATTCCAGAGAATCCATCTCATCATTTATAGCCTCTTGCCAAAAATCGGCATCTAAAGACGATAGGGCCTCTTGGAGGTTTAAGGGATCCTCCTCTATAGTAAAAGCACAAAAATTTGAACCAAAATCTTTTACGGTTCTTGTTCTTTTACTTCTTCTAGGTTCAGCTTCAGAACTTTTATTAAGTTCTGTTCTAATAGGCATACTTGAAGTGCCTCCACTATTCCTTAATTTAAAAGGATTTTTTATTTCATAAAAATCGGCATCATTTGATTCAATTATGTTATGTGCATTTATATCATACAATCGATATGCTTTGCTATTAATAGCATAGCCTATAAATACAAATTCATATTCTCTACTTGCCAATTTTATTCTCTTTGGGTCTAGGATGCGAACATATGCTAAACAACCCTAAGTTCTAAAGTATGACACATCTGGTTAATGATTCTTTAAAATTTCATAAGGTGAAATTTTATTCTTAGATTTGGGGATTCTATTTAGAACATAGCATATAGTCAATAAAATATCCCTCCACCAATGTTTTGCTGCACCAGAATTTAATAGGATGGCAACCACTAATTTGGTAAAAGTCCTATTTTTTCTTTTAGCTTTACCGTTCATTTCAAGTGAATAGGGTGCAGTTCTCTCATGTACGATACCATGTAATTTATAGAAGTCCAGAATTGAATTAGATTCACATTATATTCCTCTATCACTACGAAGTCTCTTAATTTTCCTGTTTGTTTGATTCTCAATTTCAGTTTTGAATGTTTTAAACATTTCAAATGCATCACTTTTATTTTTCATAAGGTAAACATATGTGAAATCAAAACAGTCATCAATAAAAGTCATAAAATACCGATGTCCATGTCTAGTCAAAGTACCATCAAGTTCACATATGTCAGAATGAATCAAATCTAAGGGTTCAGATTCTCTATCAACAGATTTATGAGATTTCTTAGTGATTTTTGCTTGTGTACAGAATTCACATTTACCAGGTTCAGATTCTGACATCTTAGGTACCATATCTAGGGTGCTCATGTTATGAATTATTCGTTTATTGACAAGACATATTCTAGAGTGCCAAATATTAAAATCACACTACATATAAGCAGAATTATTCACTTTATTAGATTCAACATTTAATTTAAACATTCCCTCACAAGCATAACCCTTTCCTGCAAAAATTCCCTTATACCCTATGGTATACACATTAGCTCCAATAAATTGAGTAAAGCCTGCCTTATTAAGGAGAAAGCCAGAAACCAGATTCTTCCTCATCTCTGGAGTATGCAAAACATATTTAAAAATCACAGTCTTTCCAGAGGTAAACTTGATCTCCACATTTCCAACCCCTACAACTTTAGTGGTATGAGAATCTCCCAATAACACTTTCTGATCATCAGCAGCCATGTATGTGGTGAACATATCACGATCATAGCAGACATGGTGAGAAGCACCAATGTCTACCCACCAACCCTCTGATCCACCAATAAGGTGAATCTCAGTGACCATAGCCATAAGAGGCTCCTCCTCAATCAAATTAGCCTGTGGTGCAAAACTAGGCCTGTTCCGACACTTTTGTGCCATACGACCTGGTTTTCCACAGTTGCAACACAGAAACAACTGTCCAAAATCATTCTTTTGGGCTGGTTTTTGCTATCCTTTCTAGTTTCCTTGCGGATTCCCATTCTGTTTGTGGGCCAGTTCTGATTCTTAAATGACTTCTGGTTCAGTTTTAGAACTCCGGGTTTGGTCTTTTTAGTGTTGTTGTTTGAGACAACTAGCACTTCCTCTTTCTGGTCCTGTTTGTGTGCCTCCTCCTCAATGCGGAGGCGAGTGATCAAGCTTTCTAAGGAAAATTTCTTAGTCTTATGTCGTAGGGTATTCTTAAATTATTTCCAACCTGGGGGCAGTTTGTCAATAATAACAGCAACTTGAAACTGTTCGTCCAAAACCATACCTTCGGAGATGATCTCATGGGCTATTTTCTGAAGCTCATGAGACTGCATCTCTACTGACCTGTCGTCTGTCATCTGATATTTGAGATAGTGGCTCACAGCATACTTCTTTGCCCATGCCTCCTCTGTATCGTATTTCTTCTTCAGCGCTTCCCAGATCTCCTTTGCTGTCTTGTCGTTCGAGTTGTAGTAATCATAAGATCATCGCTGAGGCCATTGAGAATGAAATTTCTGCACAGATAGTCCTGCTCAATCCAGTTCTTGTAACAACCCGCAAATTCTGGGCCAGTTTAAAATTTTTTATTTTGGCAATTTTAGCGAATTTCGATTATTTAAAATGGATTATTTTAAATAATATCGACGAGAAATTTATTTTGAATATAATTCGAACGTATATATTATACGCGTCGTCGTTAGAATATAAATATTTATATATAATTATAAATAGAATCGAAAATGGCGCGGTAGTTCGATAATTCGATTTCAAACTTCAATTGAATGTACCGGGTGCAAAACAATCCGGATTTTAGTGAAACCAAAAATAATAGGATCTAATTGATGATATCTTTCTAACGAATCCGAAAAATCAAGATTTCATATCCGGAATCAAAAGATATGTCCGGTTGAAAATTCTGAATAGTCGCTATGGAATTCAGGCCCTTAAAAATGGACATTTTGCAAACGACCTCGGATTTCGACGAAACCAGTTTTGTTGGGTCCGTGATGTTAAATTATTGCTAGGTTTCAAATTTCATAATTTTCTGAATCAATATGTGAGCGTGGCAAAGGAAAACGCGTTTGACCAGTTTCAGTTGATTTTAATCGACTGGAAATTGGCCATTTTTCAAACGGTCTCAGAATTCGTCGAAACTAGTTTTGTTAGGACCGTATCGTCAATACGAAGCTAGAAAATATTTTTCTGGAATTTTTCTAGTTAGTATGTGACCCCGGTATATTGAAATGTACGTTTAAAATTCAATATAATGATTTAAATGTAAATGCAACAGAAACTGATCGAAACGGTCGAATCAGCTTGCGGTACATATCCCATTGTGTTCGGAATGGGGGTGAAACGCTATGGGCGACAGGCGGTGGACCTCGTATAGAGGTCGTATGTGAAAATCAACTTTTTAATAATTAAATATAAAAAAAAAAAAATAATAATAAAAAAAAAATAAAGAGAAAATCTCCCCCCCCCCTTAAACCCGCTCAGGCCCCCCCCTTTTTTTTCAACAGATCGAAATCGATGTATAAAAAAAAAAAAAAAGGGAGGCGCTCCTCCGCCCATCACCGACCGCCGCGCCACAGGCGCAGCCGACCTCCAGCCTCCGCTCCTCCGCTCCCTTCCCGATCCTCCTCCTTCTCCGCTTCTCTCTGCTCTCGACGCTCTCTTCTCTGAACCCCGAATCGCCGATGCCCAAGACCAGCGCCGCACTCCTCCAGCTCCGACGTCCTCCGCGAGCCACCTGCCTCCGACGCAGCGCCGACCCGACATCAGCCCCCCCCTCGGTAAGTCCTGTTGTTTTTTTTTATTTACTTTAAAAACTGAAATTTTAATTAAGTAAAAACTGATTTTAGATTTTTTTTTAAGAAGTTATAAAACTGATTTTAATTAGAATTCAGAACTGATTTTGTTTTAGAAATCAAAACTGAATTTTAAAAGGAAATCAAAACTGAAAATTAAAGGAAATCAAAACTGAAAATTAAAGGAAATCAAAACTGGATTTTTATAAATGAATTTTTAAAACTGATTTTATGAGATTTTTAAAACTGATTTTTAAAGCATTTTTTTTAAACTGATTTTAGAGATTTAAAAACTGAATCTTATAAAAAGATAAAAACTGATTTTGTAAAAGAATAAAACTGATTTCTTTTAGAAAAGTAAAAATCATATTTTTATATGTTGAAAGCAAAAGTAAAAATCATATTTTTATATGTTGAAAGCGAACGTGAAAACATGATTTTTGTCATATTAAAGAAGTGATTTTTATTATATAAACATCATGACAAAAATGAGATTTTTATTCATTTGAATAGCGATAGAAAAATAGAATTTTTATATATTGAACTTCGATAGAAAAATTCGATTTTTATATATTGAATAGCGAAGTAAAAATGTGATTTTTACATATGTAGAGGATACGGGCAAAGAAAGTGAAAGGAGGCGAAACGACGAAGACTTCTGCAAAAGAAGAGCCGTGGAGCTAGGATAGCTTTATGTGAGAATTTCTCACTCTTCAATTTATTTTCTAGTTATATATATATATTAGGATGCAGACGGTGCTTAGTAGCACCCGACACAATCGTCCACAGACCATGGACTTGTTTGTTTGGCTGTTTGGTTATTGATTGCGATATTGGTTTGAATGTGGTTTGTGGTGTGAAAAATCAAATCGATAAATTGGTTAGGATTAGACGTGCGCCGTTATAAGGCGAAGGAGTAAGGCTAGGTTAGACTCTTACTCCAAATTTTGTGGTTTGCAAAATGAAGTTGATTTGATTGATGAGTGAATGGCGTGGGCCTTCACTAGACCGGGGATAAGGCTAGGCCTCGTCCCGTTTCTAGTATCGTGCCGTTATGCCGCCGAAATTTTCTAAAAAAAATGTTAGAAAATAAAAATATCATTTTATTGTGTAAATGAATAATAAAAATTCATAGGTTGAAATAAAATGTTTTATCGTTAAAAATATAATTTTTAACGTGAATATGAAAACGTGAAGTGAATAAAATAGAATATTCATTTACAAACCAGACGGTTTGTTTATGTACACCTATTTGAATGACATTGATTGGGACGATAAATTTTACACATCGCCCAACTGCACGAATAAAATATTTGTTTGATTGTTTGAAACCCCACACGGGTGTTGGGATGAAATTTGCAGTTCACTCATCCTGATTGATTAAATATGTCGATCGATTGATTGACAGGCTGTTATAAGCGTTGAATATCTATATTTGATGCTTTTACAGTGTAGTGCACTTTGGTTGATGGTTGATTATTTTCAATGTTATTATATACATGTGTTGTATGAAAATCCATATAATTAACTTTATATGGTGATTGATTGGGCCTCATTCCAATTTGAAAAATAAAGAATATTATAAAATAAAAGTTCATGTGTTGACAGTACTCATTCATTGAGATTGGTCATGTGTTGAACGAAATATTTTGATAATAACAACTATTTTGAAAAAGAAATATTTGAAATAGAATATTTGAAAATAGAAATTTATGAAGCCGTGTTGATTAGATTGACGCCATTTTGACGTGAACGATATTTATATCGATTTTATTCATCTTAAAAATGAATATTGAAAAGTGATTTCGAAATCGAATATTTTGAATTGAATTGAAAACGATTTCGAAATGAATTGAATTGAAAACGATTTCGAAATGAATTGAATTGAAAACGATTTCGAAATGAATTGAATTGAAAACGATTTCGAAATGAATTGAATTGAAAACGATTTCGAAATGAATTGAATTGAAAACGATTTCGAAATGAATTGAATTGAAAACGATTTCGAAATGAATTGAATTGAAAACGATTTCGAAATGAATTGAATTGAAAACGATTTCGAAATGAATTGAATTGAAAACGAATTGAAATGAATTCAAATTGAATTGAAATTTGAATTGAATAGAAATGAATTTTGAAACGAATTTATAAAGAAGAATTCAATTTTGATTTGAATTGAAAAGGAGGTTGAAATTGCTTTTGAAACGAATTTAAAACTATTTATATAATTCGTTTTAAATAGAAATCGACGAAGTATATATTATATATATTATATATATAATATAATGGCCTGAATAGAACGCGCCGCGCCGCGGCAGTTCGTGAATTTCGACCATTTATTTCAAACGGACATTGCGGGAGATCCGACCGTCGGATTCTCCTAAAACCGGAACCGTTGGGTTCGTATCGAAAAGAGCTTTCTAATGAATGTTAGAAATTTGAAATCTAACGGTTGGATTTGGAGATACGTCCAAATCAAATTGGAAAAAGGTCGCTGTAAGTGCAGTTCGATGGCCATTGTTGGAAATCGACTGTACGGGCCTTGATAAAATTATTAAAAATAGTAATAATTTGTGTAAAATCATAAGAAATGATTTGTGAAAGTTTGGGATGAAAAACTCCATATTTGAAAAGATAAAAATAGATTTTTATCGAAATGAACTAGTTTTGAACTAGAATTATAATTCTATTTATTTTTAAATAAATAAATTGAATTTGAAATGGTTTTGAAAATAACCAAAATTTCCAATGATTGCATTGGAGTGGATTTGAATCGAAATTGTCTTCGGAATATTTCGATGTTGGAATTCGTGATATTACAGGTGTTGTTATGGAAATTTGAAAGATATATATTTGTATCGTTATTTCCAATACGACATTTGTCAGTCGTAGAATTCGATATTGAATATAAGCCGATATATTTTCTATTCAGAGCCTTGTATTGAATATCGAATGTGATTTGGGTTTGTCGTGAATGGTGTCTTCACTAACACTGTTCTTGAACCCAGTTGAGAAAAGATTAAATCTTTTTATTTAGATTTAATGAAGTGTACCAATTAAATAATATTTAATTGGAATTGAATTGATATTGATTTTTGGGTTTATCGTGAACAGTGTTTTAAATAACACTTGTTCTTTAACCCGATAATTAATGGAATGTGATTTGGGTTTGTCGTGAATGGTGTCTTCACTAACACTGTTCTTGAACCCAGTTAAGGAAAAAGATTAAATCTTTTTATTTAGATTTAATGAAGTGTACCAATTAAATGATATTTAATTGGAATTGAATGGATATTGATTTTTGGGTTTATCGTGAACAGTGTTTTAAATAACACTTGTTCTTTAACCCGATAATTAAGGGAATGTGATTTGGGTTTATCGTGAACCGTGTTTTAAATGACACTGATTCTTTAACCCAGTCGAAGATTAAAACTAAGTGGAGTTTTAATGAATCTTTAATTAGATTGAAAAGATCGAGAATGGAGTATCACCAGTTTTGCTCCAGTCGATAGTTAAATCTTTAATTAGATTTGAACGTGAAATTTAGAAACTAACTGTCGGTTAGCCAAGCAGAATGGTTTCCGGATATTGATCTGATGTTGGTTTCGGCCTTCGGGGTTAATATTTGGGGAATTATTCTCTTGATTAATTTACGGTTAGTGACTAATGAATTGGAATGAGGCGTATGTTGTGTTTGTGTAACACTTTTATAATATATACGCGAGTTATTCGGGAAGACCGGGTTTACCCCATTCTGAATAACTGATACGACGATAAGTCGAAGATGAAGACGATGGTCGAAGACCGGAAGTCTTCACGTCGTTTGGGTGATAACTGATGATCTTGATTGGGCTGTACACCCAAGAAGATGGAAACAGTTGGTGATCGTCCAGACGTACTTGGAGATCGATGGATATGCGAGGTACTAGGTGCCTCCGGTTTCGTTCAGCCCCAGAACGGACTTGTAAATGGACTGTGTGTCTGACATCGGATTTCATTCTGTGTGACTGATATCGGTTGCATAGGATGGTTTGCCTGTGTGGCATGCTAAGATGCAAATGATCGAGGCTTCTGTTGAAAAGCAAAGTCTTGTGGTGATGATCAAAGCACGACCTTTGTGGCGTAGCTTTGTGTAACGTTTACCTCGCGTGTTTCACACCCGGTATGAACCAAAAACGGGAGACGGACCTCAGGGAGGACTTGCGTTTCTTTCTAGCTAGAAGTGGCGTCAGTGGTTTTACACGCCCTGACGAGTTTGACTTATGTGGTTGTTGCGGTTGCGAGGCGCCTCGGTTATATCGGTTTCGGCCGATGCTTCTGGTCGGCTGACGGACCAGACTTACACCCCATAGGGTGGGGAGACGTATTGTTCAGGCATAATAATCCACTCCGTGTGGACCGGCCCTGACGATCTAAAGGCTTGCCTGCGCGCTTGCCTGTGGCTCGGGCTAGAGAGTCACGAATCGGTTGAGGACTATCTTTTGCCTCGGTTCATAGATGGAAACCCAATTTCCAAATACGTGACTTTGCGATTTTGATTGTATAATCTATATATGGCGACATAGTGGTATGGGGCATTCATGCCGCCTATGATTGATACTTATGATTTGAAGTTGTTTTATACACTATGCACTTATAATAGTATCAAATGATTTGTTTTAAACGTATCAAGCATTCTTGGCTATTATAAGGTAAAAACCCTATCCTCCGGCTTGCGATTGCATTGTGTGATGGGAACTGGGTCTTATAACAGCTTCATTTTTCTTTATTAAGCATTGCGCTGTTGTTTTATGCACTGGTATTCTTGGGAGGAAACCCGTTCCGTGTTATACGGCGTGGTCCCTTGATTTACCTAACTTTAAAATAAAGATTAACTGTTTTAGTTCTCACACCAGTCCCATGACTGACCTGGAGTTTATTGTTTTAACCTAAACTCTGGGTGCCCTTATTTTGACACGGGCAGCTAGTAGTTTTGGTTTTGCAGATTTATATTCACAGGATCCTGGTTTACAGCTGGAACGATATCCGGAAAGCTTTGTATCCGTATATCTCATTCTAGTTGTGTATTGTATTATTTTCCGCTGCTATGTATTTAAATGTAATTTAAATCTCTGATATTTCTGTGTAATATTTATTCATTTATACTCTGTATATTCTTGTAATCTGATGCATTGTTGTAATATACAATGAAATGTTCTTCTGTATGCGTTCTGTTGTGGCTTGTTCTCGAACTATCCGACGCTTTCCTTTTCGGGGAAGTTGCGGGTCTTCACAGTTGGTATCAGAGCTTTGGTTTACAAAGCTCAGAGAACAAGGCACATTAGAATCATACGAAAGAATTCATCAGATATTGGATTAGTAATATCCAATTAGAATGACTCGTTAGAGATGGGATCAGTAGTATCCTAGAACGAGTGTGAAGAGTATATTTTTCAAGTGAAAACAAATTTTGTTTTGAAAATTTAAATCAATCATTCGTATTTGATTTTCTATTTATATTGAGTTGGACAGTCCAGTATATAAAGATTTTGCGTATACGTCTGATCCACGTGTGTTTGAAATTTTAATATACTGGATAGATATAGAATCACACTCTAGTCGCCCGGAGATGATGTTGATAATGACCATGGCATCATCAATGTTTATGTTCGTGCTCCGAAGGTGTGATTTCTATATATTTCCTATTGACTGGTGTGAGAACCAAAATTAGATAGGGCCTATTGTTGTGATTTGGCATCAAAAATGTGATTTTTGTATATGTATCAAATTATGAATTTGAAACTCTAATTCACTAATTGATTGATGTTTGTGTTGTTTGCCTATTTGTTTGCTAATTTTGAACCATTTTGCCTAATAGCATCAAATATTGGATTATATAGAAAATTGGTCGCGTTTGCTTGCATATACATGTATATCATTGAACAGGTCATAGCAAGGAGGCTAGAGCCAAAGAATAAAATTTGTTTGCCCGACAAATAGGTACATGTTTACTACATAATTTACTGTTTTGTTTGGGTGATGATGATTTTGTGAGCCTATTGGCTAGCCGCTTGGCTTTTTCTTTTTTTTTTGAGATCTGAAGGACCGGGGAAGCTATTTGAAATTCCCCGATGCTCCTATTGCAGGGGAGGTTATGGCGAAATTTTTCAAAAATTTAGGGTGTTAGCCAAATTTTTGAGATTTTAGAAAATTCTCAGAAACTGAAAAGTTGGAGAATGAAAGCCAGATCGAACGTAGTGTTGATTTATCAAACCACTTTCGACTTTGTTCCTTTTCGGGGACGAAAAGTTTTAAGTGGGGGAGATTGTAACAACCCGCAAATTCTGGGCCAGTTTAAAATTTTTTATTTTGGCAATTTTAGCGAATTTCGATTATTTAAAATGGATTATTTTAAATAATATCGACGAGAAATTTATTTTGAATATAATTCGAACGTATATATTATACGCGTCGTCGTTAGAATATAAATATTTATATATAATTATAAATAGAATTGAAAATGGCGCGGTAGTTCGATAATTCGATTTCAAATTTCAATTGAATGTACCGGGTGCAAAACAATCCGGATTTTAGTGAAACCAAAAATAATAGGATCTAATTGATGATATCTTTCTAACGAATCCGAAAAATCAAGATTTCATATCCGGAATCAAAAGATATGTCCAGTTGAAAATTCTGAATAGTCGCTATGGAATTCAGGCCCTTAAAAATGGACATTTTGCAAACGACCTCGGATTTCGACGAAACCAGTTTTGTTGGGTCCGTGATGTTAAATTATTGCTAGGTTTCCAATTTCATAATTTTCTGAATCAATATGTGAGCGTGGCAAAGGAAAACGCGTTTGACCAGTTTCAGTTGATTTTAATCGACTGGAAATTGGCCATTTTTCAAACGGTCTCAGAATTCGTCGAAACTAGTTTTGTTAGGACCGTATCGTCAATACGAAGCTAGAAAATATTTTTCTGGAATTTTTCTAGTTAGTATGTGACCCCGGTATATTGAAATGTACGTTTAAAATTCAATATAATGATTTAAATGTAAATGCAACAGAAACTGATCGAAACGGTCGAATCAGCTTGCGGTACATATCCCATTGTGTTCGGAATGGGGGTGAAACGCTATGGGCGACAGGCGGTGGACCTCGTATAGAGGTCGTATGTGAAAGTCAACTTTTTAATAATTAAATATAAAAAAAAAAAAAATAATAATAAAAAAATAAAGAGAAAATCTCCCCCCCCCCCTTAAACCCGCTCAGGCCCCCCCCCCTTTTTTTTCAACAGATCGAAATCGATGTATAAAAAAAAAAAAAGGGAGGCGCTCCTTCGCCCATCACCGACCGCCGCGCCACAGGCGCAGCCGACCTCCAGCCTCCGCTCCTCCCCTCCCTTCCCGATCCTCCTCCTTCTCCGCTTCTCTCTGCTCTCGACGCTCTCTTCTCTGAACCCCGAATCGCCGATGCCCAAGACCAGCGCCGCACTCCTCCAGCTCCGACGTCCTCCGCGAGCCACCTGCCTCCGACGCAGCGCCGACCCGACATCAGCCCCCCCCTCGGTAAGTCCTGTTGTTTTTTTTTATTTACTTTAAAAACTGAAATTTTAATTAAGTAAAAACTGATTTTAGATTTTTTTTTAAGAAGTTATAAAACTGATTTTAATTAGAATTCAGAACTGATTTTGTTTTAGAAATCAAAACTGAATTTTAAAAGGAAATCAAAACTGAAAATTAAAGGAAATCAAAACTGAAAATTAAAGGAAATCAAAACTGGATTTTTATAAAAGAATTTTTAAAACTGATTTTATGAGATTTTTAAAACTGATTTTTAAAGCATTTTTTTTTAAACTGATTTTAGAGATTTAAAAACTGAATCTTATAAAAAGATAAAAACTGATTTTGTAAAAGAATAAAACTGATTTCTTTTAGAAAAGTAAAAATCATATTTTTATATGTTGAAAGCAAAAGTAAAAATCATATTTTTATATGTTGAAAGCGAACGTGAAAACATGATTTTTGTCATATTAAAGAAGTGATTTTTATTATATAAACATCATGACAAAAATGAGATTTTTATTCATTTGAATAACGATAGAAAAATAGAATTTTTATATATTGAACTTCGATAGAAAAATTCGATTTTTATATATTGAATAGCGAAGTAAAAATGTGATTTTTACATATGTAGAGGATACGGACAAAGAAAGTGAAAGGAGGCGAAACGACGAAGACTTCTGCAAAAGAAGAGCCGTGGAGCTAGGATAGCTTTATGTGAGAATTTCTCACTCTTCAATTTATTTTCTAGTTATATATATATATTAGGATGCAGACGGTGCTTAGTAGCACCCGACACAATCGTCCACAGACCATGGACTTGTTTGTTTGGCTGTTTGGTTATTGATTGCGATATTGGTTTGAATGTGGTTTGTGGTGTGAAAAATCAAATCGATAAATTGGTTAGGATTAGACGTGCGCCGTTATAAGGCGAAGGAGTAAGGCTAGGTTAGACTCTTACTCCAAATTTTGTGGTTTGCAAAATGAAGTTGATTTGATTGATGAGTGAATGGCGTGGGCCTTCACTAGACCGGGGATAAGGCTAGGCCTCGTCCCGTTTCTAGTATCGTGCCGTTATGCCGCCGAAATTTTCTAAAAAAAATGTTAGAAAATAAAATTATCATTTTATTGTGTAAATGAATAATAAAAATTCATAGGTTGAAATAAAATGTTTTATCGTTAAAAATATAATTTTTAACGTGAATATGAAAACGTGAAGTGAATAAAATAGAATATTCATTTACAAACCAGACGGTTTGTTTATGTACACCTATTTGAATGACATTGATTGGGACGATAAATTTTACACATCGCCCAACTGCACGAATAAAATATTTGTTTGATTGTTTGAAACCCCACACGGGTGTTGGGATGAAATTTGCAGTTCACTCATCCTGATTGATTAAATATGTCGATCGATTGATTGACAGGCTGTTATAAGCGTTGAATATCTATATTTGATGCTTTTACAGTGTAGTGCACTTTGGTTGATGGTTGATTATTTTCAATGTTATTATATACATGTGTTGTATGAAAATCCATATAATTAACTTTATATGGTGATTGATTGGGCCTCATTCCAATTTGAAAAATAAAGAATATTATAAAATAAAAGTTCATGTGTTGACAGTACTCATTCATTGAGATTGGTCATGTGTTGAACGAAATATTTTGATAATAACAACTATTTTGAAAAAGAAATATTTGAAATAGAATATTTGAAAATAGAAATTTATGAAGCCGTGTTGATTAGATTGACGCCATTTTGACGTGAACGATATTTATATCGATTTTATTCATCTTAAAAATGAATATTGAAAAGTGATTTCGAAATCGAATATTTTGAATTGAATTGAAAACGATTTCGAAATGAATTGAATTGAAAACGATTTCGAAATGAATTGAATTGAAAACGATTTCGAAATGAATTGAAAACGATTTCGAAATGAATTGAATTGAAAACGATTTCGAAATGAATTGAATTGAAAACGATTTCGAAATGAATTGAATTGAAAACGATTTCGAAATGAATTGAATTGAAAACGATTTCGAAATGAATTGAATTGAAAACGATTTCGAAATGAATTGAATTGAAAACGAATTGAAATGAATTCAAATTGAATTGAAATTTGAATTGAATAGAAATGAATTTTGAAACGAATTTATAAAGAAGAATTCAATTTTGATTTGAATTGAAAAGGAGGTTGAAATTGCTTTTGAAACGAATTTAAAACTATTTATATAATTCGTTTTAAATAGAAATCGACGAAGTATATATTATATATATTATATATATAATATAATGGCCTGAATAGAACGCGCCGCGCCGCGGCAGTTCGTGAATTTCGACCATTTATTTCAAACGGACATTGCGGGAGATCCGACCGTCGGATTCTCCTAAAACCGGAACCGTTGGGTTCGTATCGAAAAGAGCTTTCTAATGAATGTTAGAAATTTGAAATCTAACGGTTGGATTTGGAGATACGTCCAAATCAAATTGGAAAAAGGTCGCTGTAAGTGCAGTTCGATGGCCATTGTTGGAAATCGACTGTACGGGCCTTGATAAAATTATTAAAAATAGTAATAATTTGTGTAAAATCATAAGAAATGATTTGTGAAAGTTTGGGATGAAAAACTCCATATTTGAAAAGATAAAAATAGATTTTTATCGAAATGAACTAGTTTTGAACTAGAATTATAATTCTATTTATTTTTAAATAAATAAATTGAATTTGAAATGGTTTTGAAAATAACCAAAATTTCCAATGATTGCATTGGAGTGGATTTGAATCGAAATTGTCTTCGGAATATTTCGATGTTGGAATTCGTGATATTACAGGTGTTGTTATGGAAATTTGAAAGATATATATTTGTATCGTTATTTCCAATACGACATTTGTCAGTCGTAGAATTCGATATTGAATATAAGCCGATATATTTTCTATTCAGAGCCTTGTATTGAATATCGAATGTGATTTGGGTTTGTCGTGAATGGTGTCTTCACTAACACTGTTCTTGAACCCAGTTGAGAAAAGATTAAATCGTTTTATTTATATTTAATGAAGTGTACCAATTAAATAATATTTAATTGGAATTGAATTGATATTGATTTTTGGGTTTATCGTGAACAGTGTTTTAAATAACACTTGTTCTTTAACCCGATAATTAATGGAATGTGATTTGGGTTTGTCGTGAATGGTGTCTTCACTAACACTGTTCTTGAACCCAGTTAAGGAAAAAGATTAAATCTTTTTATTTAGATTTAATGAAGTGTACCAATTAAATGATATTTAATTGGAATTGAATGGATATTGATTTTTGGGTTTATCGTGAACAGTGTTTTAAATAACACTTGTTCTTTAACCCGATAATTAAGGGAATGTGATTTGGGTTTATCGTGAACCGTGTTTTAAATGACACTGATTCTTTAACCCAGTCGAAGATTAAAACTAAGTGGAGTTTTAATGAATCTTTAATTAGATTGAAAAGATCGAGAATGGAGTATCACCAGTTTTGCTCCAGTCGATAGTTAAATCTTTAATTAGATTTGAACGTGAAATTTAGAAACTAACTGTCGGTTAGCCAAGCAGAATGGTTTCCTGGATATTGATCTGATGTTGGTTTCGGCCTTCGGGGTTAATATTTGGGGAATTATTCTCTTGATTAATTTACGGTTAGTGACTAATGAATTGGAATGAGGCGTATGTTGTGTTTGTGTAACACTTTTATAATATATACGCGAGTTATTCGGGAAGACCGGGTTTACCCCATTCTGAATAACTGATACGACGATAAGTCGAAGATGAAGACGATGGTCGAAGACCGGAAGTCTTCACATCGTTTGGGTGATAACTGATGATCTTGATTGGGCTGTACACCCAAGAAGATGGAAACAGTTGGTGATCGTCCAGACGTACTTGGAGATCGATGGATATGCGAGGTACTAGGTGCCTCCGGTTTCGTTCAGCCCCAGAACGGACTTGTAAATGGACTGTGTGTCTGACATCGGATTTCATTCTGTGTGACTGATATCGGTTGCATAGGATGGTTTGCCTGTGTGGCATGCTAAGATGCAAATGATCGAGGCTTCTGTTGAAAAGCAAAGTCTTGTGGTGATGATCAAAGCACGACCTTTGTGGCGTAGCTTTGTGTAACGTTTACCTCGCGTGTTTCACACCCGGTATGAACCAAAAACGGGAGACGGACCTCAGGGAGGACTTGCGTTTCTTTCTAGCTAGAAGTGGCGTCAGTGGTTTTACACGCCCTGACGAGTTTGACTTATGTGGTTGTTGCGGTTGCGAGGCGCCTCGGTTATATCGGTTTCGGCCGATGCTTCTGGTCGGCTGACGGACCAGACTTACACCCCATAGGGTGGGGAGACGTATTGTTCAGGCATAATAATCCACTCCGTGTGGACCGGCCCTGACGATCTAAAGGCTTGCCTGCGCGCTTGCCTGTGGCTCGGGCTAGAGAGTCACGAATCGGTTGAGGACTATCTTTTGCCTCGGTTCATAGATGGAAACCCAATTTCCAAATACGTGACTTTGCGATTTTGATTGTATAATCTATATATGGCGACATAGTGGTATGGGGCATTCATGCCGCCTATGATTGATACTTATGATTTGAAGTTGTTTTATACACTATGCACTTATAATAGTATCAAATGATTTGTTTTAAACGTATCAAGCATTCTTGGCTATTATAAGGTAAAAACCCTATCCTCCGGCTTGCGATTGCATTGTGTGATGGGAACTGGGTCTTATAACAGCTTCATTTTTCTTTATTAAGCATTGCGCTGTTGTTTTATGCACTGGTATTCTTGGGAGGAAACCCGTTCCGTGTTATACGGCGTGGTCCCTTGATTTACCTAACTTTAAAATAAAGATTAACTGTTTTAGTTCTCACACCAGTCCCATGACTGACCTGGAGTTTATTGTTTTAACCTAAACTCTGGGTGCCCTTATTTTGACACGGGCAGCTAGTAGTTTTGGTTTTGCAGATTTATATTCACAGGATCCTGGTTTACAGTTGGAACGATATCCGGAAAGCTTTGTATCCGTATATCTCATTCTAGTTGTGTATTGTATTATTTTCCGCTGCTATGTATTTAAATGTAATTTAAATCTCTGATATTTCTGTGTAATATTTATTCATTTATACTCTGTATATTCTTGTAATCTGATGCATTGTTGTAATATACAATGAAATGTTCTTCTGTATGCGTTCTGTTGTGGCTTGTTCTCGAACTATCCGACGCTTTCCTTTTCGGGGAAGTTGCGGGTCTTCACAGTTCTATTACTGTTTTGATTGTTCAGTCCAGGAAGCTATCTGCGCTTCATCAATTCCATCAGGTTTGTCTGGAAACTGCGGTTTGTCGGTGATCAGAGCAGCAGCGACCTTTTTCATCATCAGGTAGAACTCCATCTTCTGACGCCATCGTTTGAAATGCAGTCCTTCGAAACGGAATGGAGCAGCAGTCACCAATGGGATTTGGAAAGAAGAGGGAGGAGCAGTATCATCCAGGGTTGATGTCAAAGCCATTGTTTTAGTTCATCTTCAAGTTGTTGGGAAACAATGGCTGAGTCAATTACTTGGTCGCTTTCTTGAAGATGATTCGGCGATCTGGCCGGTGGTGCAAAACCAGTTCATACTTCCGCCGCCCCCTCTAGGATAAAACAGCCTCTGAAATAATAACTGATTTTCTTTTCACAACAAATCAGTGCAGTTGCACTTTCAGAAATAAAAATACTGCTCAAAAATTTCAGGAAGAATATTTTAATGGCGGAGGTAAGAACTGTGTTTTTGTTATATTATTTTCGTCTACAACTGAAGATAATATATAGATGGGGATTAGGGCTGAACGAAAATACTGGGCAGTAGATAAATCTGCTAAAATACCGGGTCAATAGTTTACCGCTTCAAATAAAAGTCGGGTCATAAATATTTCTCGTATTTAAAAAAACACAGTTCGAAAAATGCAATTTTTCTAGTCCAAAAATATAGGTGTTTACACCACAAAGCCAAGCCTGAGCCCGAGCCCGAACCGAACCGAGCCGGGCCGGGTCGGGTCGAGTCGAGTCGGTCGGTCACACGTGTGTGGTGGTCATGATGCATGGTCTCCCTCCTCATAACAAAGCATACATTGGGAGCCCAAGACCCCAACATGACTTCTTAGAAACAAGTATAAATACTTGCATCTTTCTTATAATCCCATGATGTGGGACTATTCACATATAGAAGCCATTCATACACTTATTTCAACATTTTTAATAATTAACAAAATATTTCCAATATCTACAGTAATAGCTTTTGAATCGACAGTAAAAGTGTACCAACTATTAACAATCAAGAACTAAAATTCTAGGTTCGAAATTCATAATCAACAAAGTGCCTTTGTCAAATTTCTAAGGAATTTTATTGCTATTGGTGCTGATATCTTTCCAAAAGTAATTGAAATTTCATGTGGACATTGATGCTTCAAAAGATTGTGAATCTTTGCTTAGACAATTTCATTTCGATTATTAGTATGATTTTATTTCAAGGTTTATTTTGCATAAATTACACTGTGTTCTTCAAATTATGAGCTAACCAATATAAAGTTCTAGTTATGCCACTTGCCTTGTAATTGAATATGAGTCTATCTACATTACTCATGTATAAATTATGAATTCATAAAACTTCTTTGATGGTTGGTTTGGTTGAAATTTTTGTAATCCTTTCGTACATCTATCCTTCTCCTTTCTAACTCTTTAAAGATTATCTCATTTTGTACAAGGTAAAGGTGTATCATTCAAAGAACATCTAGTTCTACGTCTATTGCTAATAATGCAAACAATATAAAGCTTAAGCATTGAACATTTAACAAAACATAACCAAATAATTGTTTAGAAAAAGTCCCAAATCCTTACACAAGATACAAATCCAAATACCTGATAATTAAAAATTTGGAAAAATCAAGCTTTTACGGCCATCCCCCTTTTTCTCTTTTTCTTTGTTGGATTCTTTTTTAAATGAAGCAAATGAAACAACTGTTAGCTAAGCAAAACAAGAGAAGCAAGGCCCTCAGTCCAATCTTCTGCTCGTCCCTTTCATATTCGTATTTGTTTTACTAAAATTTTCCTCTTAATTTTCTTTTCTTTTTTGTTTCTTTTGATTACGAAGGACATGGAAGAAACAAGGAAGGAAGTTGTTGTTACCCTTTATTCTATCAAATATGTCATTATCCATTACGGCTTCTTAATAATAGCACATTAGCATGCATGTTAAACTTTCCACGTTTTCAAAATCGGTCAACAACGTCATGCTTGGATTGATTTCAATTCTAGTCTAACTTAAGTGAGATTACAGATTGCTAGAGATAAACATTGTTTGTTGTTCTAGTTAAATGAGAAGGGTCAACTCTCTTCCATCTACGGTGTATTCGGTTGAAACTAAAGAAAAACTATGACATTTTTTTAAAATTATAGTGAAAAACTATAGTATATTTTCTTGAAAATTAGAAATTTAAATGATTGGTTTTTTCCACCATTGTACAGTTAAAGCATTTCCAATAGAAACTTATTATATCTTTGAATTCAATTCTAGTCTAACTTAAGTGAGATTACAGATTGCTAGAGATAAACATTGTTTTTTGTTCTAGTTAAATGAGAAGGGTCAACTCTCTTCCATCTAAGGTGTATTCAGTTGAAACTAATGAAAAACTATAACATTTTTGTTAAATTATAGTGAAAAACTATAGTATATTTTCTTGAAAATTAGAAATTTAAATGATTGGTTTTTTCCACCAATGTACAGTTAAAGCATTTCCAATAGAAACTTATTATATCTTTGAATTTAACTTAAGTGAGATTATAGATTGCTAGAGATAAACATTGTTTGTTGTTCTAGTTAAAAGAGAAGGGTCAACTCTCTTCCACCTAAGGTGTATTCAGTTGAAACTAATTAAAAACTATAACATTTTTGTTAAATTATAGTGAAAAACTATAGTATATTTTCTTGAAAATTAGAAATTTAAATGATTGGTTTTTTCCACCGTTGTACAGTTAAAGCATTTCCAATAGAAACTTATTATATCTTTGAATTTAGAAGAGCAAAAATTGAAAGTCCCCAACAATAGATTTCCTTTTGAATGTTTGAAGGAAAACTCAGGAGTCAATTCAGTATTCTGAAATTGGCCTGAACGCTAATTTAATTGGTGCCTTAGGGCATTGATTTAATCAATGCCTTCTACCTTCCCTAAAGTTGGTATAAGCCACCAATGGCTATAAAGTGGTAATATTCTCCTCCAACGGCTATAAAACAGTCGTATTCCCTCTCCAGTGGCTCTATTTTCGACCTTAAATAATAATCTCCCACATTATAAAATTACAATACAACTTATCTTCCTCATTATCTAATATTCTTAAAGTAATAAAACTAAATAATGTCTTCATCGTTTAGATATTTTACACATCTGACAATGTCCGAAAGCTATGTTTTCGAAGATGACACCAAGGTACTCCTCCAAACAAGCAAATAATCGTCTAATGAAAAAGTGAGGATGAATTTGATCTATGCAATATCTACTGTCACTATTCACAAGATTCAATTACGAGCAATAACCAATCAGGTGATAAGTTTTGGAAAAAAATATAGAATACTTTCGATCATAAGCATCTAGAAAACGCATGGACGTTGTCTATGATTCAAGGTCAATTCAGAAAGAATACATCGCTAAACGTCATTTTGAGTCGCATATTTATAAAATAAAGAAGTTATTGGTGAATTAGGAGTTAAAGAAGTTATTCGCAATAAAAAAGGGAGCTAAAAGACCACATTATTATCAGTTTTTGAATTATTTTAAGTTGTTTATCCATCAACCAAAGTGGAACTCTGACATTGTTAAGAGCCTACGCGATATTCAAATTTTCGTACAAGGAAAGAAAATGTTACAAATTTATTTTTTCTAAATTTCCTCAAATTTAGTTTATTTTGTTATTATTAATGCAGTATCAGTTTATTATCAATGGAATGTTTGTTTGAGCTAGTTCTGCTATTAGCTGTTAATTTCAGTTTCATGAATGCTAGTTGCTAATCAATTAAAATAACAACTTGAAGCAATGTAGTGTATCAAAAATTCAACACAACTCCATATAACTATAAATAAATGTATTACCAGTGGAACTAAGAATTGCCAAAGAGGTTCTATATATGGTTCATAAAATATTTATATAGCATATTGTATATTTGTGCGTCTCTGAATAAAAGTTGGTGGTCGAGGTAAATGTTGAATGTATCTTCCGTTATAAGGGTGTTGTCTCGATATACACCCAGCGGTTGCGACGCACCTTCATATTCATAGTGTCATTGTCCTTCATCCATATCTCTCTCATCTTCAATTGTCATGTTCTGCATAACAATGCAAGCAAACATGATTATAGACATTTTTTTTTCCTAGACCATAAATGATAAGGATTACTTATCATTACAAAACTTGCCTTTAAAACGTCAAACTCTCTTTCTACTTCTTTTCTTTATCCCTTCTTTATCGCAGCGAATTTTGCTTGTTTCGATGTTATAGGATTTGGACATCTTTAACAATGATGCTCCATTTCAGACAAATGTCGTCACCTAGGTAATAGTCATGATTGTAAGGGTTTTACCCAAAAGTGAATGTTACAAGAGGTACTTACTTTGAGATAGTTCATCAAAAAGATGTGATCTTTCAATAGCATTTACGTCGTTATTAGAATTGGGCATTCCTAAGAAAGCATGCAAAATCCACAAATCATACGAAGTAATGGATTCTAGAATGATGGTTGATCGTATTTCCTTATTGTTATAAGAACCTTGATACACTTTGGATCAGTTCTTCTATTTCTTATGCATACAGTCGAGACTTCCTAAGATGTCTGGTCCTCTTCTTGTCTCATGCATTTCTTTAATCCATACAACATCAACTTTGTTCAAGGATCTTAGTGTTCGGTTCTATGGACATCTACAATAGATTGGTAGATTTGTTTAGAGTTTTGAGTCTCCTGCTCTCCGCGATTCAATATGCATCGTCCAATGTGTCTACAGGGGTTCCATAAGCTAATATTCTCATTGCAGTCGTCATTTTCTATTTACCGCTAAGCCCTTTATTTTTGAAGCATTTGGCATGTACTTAAAGTAATTATTATTGTTTTGAATGCCTACCAAAATTCTTAGGAATATTTCTCTTTTCATTCAGTGTCTTCTTCTAAATGTATATGGTCTGTATGTGTCATTGACATTAAAGTAATCTTACATAAGAGATATATGAAATGCAGCTTGATTACGATTTATAAACTTACGATCATGTACCGATCTGTTGTGCTTTCTTGATGAGGAACCATAAGCTTGATGACGTATATTGAAAACATCTTGTTGTTCTTCGGCTTTCTCCCAAAGGATATTTTCTTCCTTAAATTCACTTTCAAAAGCATTCATACACTCGAGAAACGATGATGAATTTATTTTTTTGTTTACTGTTATATTGAGATGAGCTATTCTTTGGATGCTTATAGGCTTTTATAAGAAATAGTTTGAAAAAATTAGCACATCGGACATAACAAACTATCACATGACTTTTGAATGAATGAGACGATAACGAATGGCATATGACATATGGTATAAGTTCAAAACATTAGCATATTGCATATGGAACATGGTATAGGTGTAAAACATTATCACATGGCATATGGTATCAATTGGAAACATTAGCACATAGCCCATGTCACATGGCAGTTCATAGATGGAGTCAAACCGTCTACAATGTCATGTTGGCACCACTCACTATAGTTACATGGGCTTGTCTCCTAGTGACGTAAGACCTGTTGATGTTGACAACATAGTATTCAAACAAGAATTTGTGTTAGTTATTACAGTACTTCTTCTAAATGAGTTATACAACTCAGGTTGTCATATGTGTATTAAGTTTGAAACAATTAATTAAATTGAGCTTATCATGTTGTGGTAGTTCATAATTTTTTAGTATGAAGTTCAAACTGATATATGGGATCAATTGATATATAGCTTTCAAATGAAAGTGACAAATCTTGATTTGGTCTTTTAAATTTTGAGATACCTCAAAATCAAAATTTCAAAAAAATCACGGTTAGGTAGTTTTTTAACAAAAACTAAAGAAACTATTAAATTGAATATTTTAAAATATGGATTTTGAAGTTTCATGAATATTCAATGTTAAAAAACCAGCTATAGTGTCCTATAATGTTGCTCACTATAGTCACGTAAGCTTGTCTTCTGATGATGTAATACTCGATGATGTTGATAACCCAATGTATTCAAACAAGATTATATGTTAGATATTGCAGTATAACTTCTGAATGAGTTAGAAAACTTGGCTCATCTCCTGTTTATAAAGTTCAAAAGAATAAATTTAATTTAATCAAATCGAGCTCGTTCCCATAATGGAAGATCGTATTTTTTTGGTATGAAGTTCAAAATGATATATAAGATCCAAAATAAGCCGGAATCTTTTGAAATAAGATTCTTTGGGATATGTTGGAATATAGCTTTCAAGTGAAAATGACAAATCTTGATTTGGTCTTTTAACCTTTGAGAAATGTGAAATATCAAATTTCATAAAAATCACGATTAGTTAGTCTATTAGCCATAACTAAAGAATTTATTAAATTGAATATTCAGTACTTTCATAACAAACGTTATACAACGCGAAAGCATACTACGTAAACTGCTGAGAATATTCAATTGCTAAATGAAAAACAAAAGACAAAAAAACCCAGCCCAGAGCAGTATTAATGCTTATTCAGGCCTAAATGAGTGAGCCTACTATGACAGAGTCAAAATGCTTCTAGACCGATGAATTCCGTTCCGTATTCTCATAGATAACGCAAACCAAGAGTAGAATGATTTGATAGAAAAACGTTTTCTTCTTCAACATGTTCGATAATCTCATGTATCATAAGCTATCATAAAAATGCCATATGTTTTATGGATTTCTTGATAAGGCTTCCTCGTAGGGCAGTCATGGTGGTTGTTGTAAGCTTCTTTCACCATGTTCTAAAATATTTCATGGCTTACAACCATGTCTGTATGCAACATATTTTCATACCTACGATTAACTTCAATATATGCTTTCTTGAGTACGAGTAACTCCAAAGAAGACCAACTAATGGTGGATTATAGTCTAGAGGTTTGTATTTAAAGTTAGGATGACAAAAATAGAAATTTACAAGCAGTATGAATTCTAAGTTTGAAAAGAATCAACTATGAGCCATGTTGTTTACAGTCAGTCAAGGCTCGAGACAAGACAGACACTATAGCCACATTGTTTGCAGACAATCAACGGCCGAGACAAGGTAGACACTATAGCCCCATTGTTTTCATACAATCAATGGCCGAGACAAGGTAGACACTGTAGCCACATTGTTTACAGACAATGTTTAATGACCGAGATAAGGTAGACAATGCATGCATATTATTTATGGACATTGTAATGTGACGGCCTGGAATTTCGCTCGATCTGAATCAGTCGTTAAACCGATCTAGACCGTTCGAAACCCCGGATCGTTTGAGAACAGGACAAATCAGAACACAAACAGAAGAACATTTCATTGTATATTACAACAATGCATCAGATTACAAGAATATACAGAGTATAAATGAATAAATATTACACAGAAATATCAGAGATTTAAATTACATTTAAATACATAGCAGCGGAAAAATAATATAAAGCACAAATGAAGGTGATATACGGATACAGAGCTTTCCGGATATCATTCCAGCTGTAAACCAGGATCCTGTGAATATAAATCTGCAAAACCAAAACTACTAGCTGCCCGTGCGGAAAATAGGGGCACCCAGAGTTTAGGTTAAAACAATAAACTCCAGGTCAGTCATGTGACTGGTGTGAGAACTAAAACAGTTATTTAAAACTTCATTTTTAAAGATAGTAATTCAAGGGACCACGCCGTATAACACGGAACGGGTTTCCTCCCAAGAATACCAGTGCATAGAATAAACAACGCAATGCTTTTTCGAAAAATGAAGCTATTATAAGACCCAGGTCCCATCACACAATGCAACGCAAGCCGGAGGATAGGGTTTTACCATATAACAGCCAAACATGCTTGGTACGTTTAAAACAAATCATTTGATACTATAATAAGTGTATAGTGTCAAAACATTTCAATCATAAATATAAATCATAGACGGCATGAGTGCCCCATCCCACTATGTCGCCATACTAGGCTTTACAAATAAAGCCGAAATACACGTATTGGAAATTGGATTTCCGTCATGAGTCGAGGCAAGGGGCAAGCTCCTCTCCGCGTTCGAGACACTCTAGCAAATGCCTCAGGACTACGCACACTGGGTAACCCCTGGATCTTCAGGGCCGGTCCTCACTTACGTTAGAGGATTGGCAATTCCTGAACACACGTTTCCTGGTCCTTACAGACCTATAATCGAGGCGCCTCATCCAACAACCACAAAGGTGAAAAGTATATATATGTCAGGGCTGGTAAGTCACTGACACCACCAAAGCTAGAAAGAAACGTCGTGCTCTCCCTGCAGTCCGTATCCCGTTTTTAACTCATACCGAGGTGTGAGGCTCGCGAATACACGTTATACACAAAGCTGCCACGTAGGCGTGCTTTGATCATCAACCACAAGACTTTGCTTTTCAACATAAGCCTTGATCCTTGCATCTTAGCGTGCCACACAAGCAATTCATGCCATGCGACTGATGTCCATCGATATACAACCTCTGAGCTCGTATGTCTCAGAGAAGGGCGTTAAGCAAAAGAATAAATTCTCCGCCGCCAAACAGATGTATATTTAATAGAAATCAATCAACACAGAATAAAATCCAATGTCAGACACACAATCCATTTACAAGTCCGTTCTGGGTCTGAACGAAACCGGAGGCACTTTCCTCGCATATCCATCCATCTCCAAGTACGTCTGAACGACCACCAACTATTTCCATCCTCTTGGGTGTACAGCCCAATCAGGATCGTCGGTAATTATCCAAACGATGTGAAGACTTCCGGTCTTCGACCACCGTCTTCATATTCAACGAATCGTCGAATCGGTTATTCAGAATGGGTGTAAACCCGGACTTTCCGAACAACCCGCGTATATTAAAAACAAATGCTACACAAACTCAACATACGCCTCATTCCAATTCATTAGTCACTAACCGCAGATTAGCAAGAGAACAATTTCCCAAACATTAACCCCGAAGGCCGAAACCAACATCAGATCAATACCCAGGAAACCATTCTTCTTAGCCAACCTACAGCTAGTTTCTAAATTCCACATTCTTAGGGAAAAGTTCCCATTAATTTTATCCAAGATAAATTCTTTAAAATTTATCCTGTAATCTTCCTTTGGATGTCATTTAAAACCAAATAATGGTTTTCCAACTAGTCGAGATTAGCGAACCACAACGAAGTAATTATTTATTTTATTTCCCAATCCCAACCTATTCATCCCATGAAGAAAAACTGGTAATACTCCATATCTAACACCATGGTGTTATCGGTAAAATTAATTACCATTTCACGTTCAAATATAATTAAAGATTTAACTATCGCTTTGGAGCAAAACTGGTAATACTCCATTCTCGCTCATTTCTAAATTTGATGATTTAGATTATGGATTCACATTTCAATCTAATTGCAGATTCATTAGAACTCCTTTTACTGGGTTAAAGAACTAGGTGTTATTTAAAACACAGTTCACGACAAACCCAAATCACATTCTATTTGTTATCGGGTTAAAGAACTAGTGTTATTTAAAACACTGTTCACGATAAACCCATTTCAAATTTAATCAAATATATTAGAAATTCGATTATTTAAAACCCCTTTTTAAATCTAATTCATTTATTTAAAAATAATTGGGTTTTAAATTTAGTTCAAACTAGTGCATTTCGATAAAAACCATTTTTATCTTTTCAAATGTGGAGTTTTTTCATCCCAAATTTTCCCAAATCATTTCTTATGATTTTATACAAATTATTACTATTTTTAATAATTTTATCAAGGCCCGTACAGTCGATTTCCAACAATGACCATCGAACTGCACTTATAGCGACCTTTTTCGAATTTGATTTGGACGTATCTCCAAATCCAACCGTTAGATTTTGAATTTCTAATATTCTTTAGAAAGCTCTTTTCGATACGAACCCAACGGTTCCGGTTTTAGGAGAATCCGACGGTCGGATCTCCCGTAATGTCCGTTTGAAATAAATGGTCGAAATTCACGAACTACCGCGGCGCGGCGCGTTCTATTCAGGCCATTTTATTATATATATAATATATATAATATATATTTCGTCGATTTCTATTTAAAACGAGTTATATAAATAGTTTAAATTCATTTCAAAAGCAATTTCAACTTCCATTTCATTTCAAATCAAAATTGAATTCTCCTTTATAAATTCGTTTTAAAATTCATTTCTATTCAATTCAGATTTCAATTCGATTTGAATTCATTTCACTTCATTTTAAATTCAATTCGAATTCGTTTTCAATTCAATTCAATTCAAATTGATTTTTCTATTCGATTTAAATTCATTTCGAAATCGTTATATATTCAATTCATTTCGAAATCGTTATATATTCAATTCATTTCGAAATCGTTTTATATTCAATTCATTTCGAAATCGTTTCATATTCAATTCATTTCGAAATCGTTTTATATTCAATTCATTTCGAAATCGTTATATATTCAATTCATTTCGAAATCGTTTTATATTCAATTCATTTCGAAATCGTTATATATTCAATTCATTTCGAAATCGTTTTATATTCAATTTATTTCGAAATCGTTATATATTCAATTCATTTCAAAATCGTTTTATATTCAATTCATTTCGAAATCGTTATATATTCAATTCATTTCGAAATCGTTTTATATTCAATTCATTTCGAAATCGTTTTATATTCAATTCATTTCGAAATCGTTATATATTCAATTCATTTCGAAATCGTTATATATTCAATTCATTTCGAAATCGTTATATATTCAATTCATTTCGAAATCGTTATATATTCAATTCATTTCGAAATCGTTATATATTCAATTCATTTCGAAATCGTTATATATTCAATTCATTTCGAAATCGTTATATATTCAATTCATTTCGAAATCGTTATATATTCAATTCATTTCGAAATCGTTATATATTCAATTCATTTCGAAATCGTTTTATATTCAATTCATTTCGAAGTCGTTTTATATTCAATTCATTTCGAAATCGTTATATATTCAATTCGTTTCGAAATCGTTTTATATTAAATTCATTTCGAAATCGTTTTATATTCAATTCATTTCGAAATCGTTATATATTCAATTCATTTCGAAATCGTTTTATATTCAATTCATTTCGAAATCGTTTTATATTCAATTCATTTCGAAATCGTTATATATTCAATTCATTTCGAAATCGTTATATATTCAATTCATTTCGAAATCGTTTTATATTCAATTCATTTCGAAATCGTTTTATATTCAATTCATTTCGAAATCGTTATATATTCAATTCATTTCGAAATCGTTATATATTCAATTCATTTCGAAATCGTTATATATTCAATTCATTTCGAAATCGTTATATATTCAATTCATTTCGAAATCGTTATATATTCAATTCATTTCGAAATCGTTATATATTCAATTCATTTCGAAATCGTTATATATCGATGTAAATATCGTTCACGTCAAAATGGCGTCAATCTAATCAACACGGCTTCATATATTCCTTTATTTTATTCAACAAATGAATATTTATTTTTGTCAACACACGACTAATCTCAACGAATGAGTACTGTCCACGTGTGACTATTTTTGTTAAATTATTTCGTTCAACACATGACTAATCTCAACGGATGAGTACAGTCAACACATGAACCTTTATTTTATATTGATAAAGATGTAAATTTTATTATAAAAATAATTCGTTCAACACATGACTGATCTCAACGGATGAGTACAGTCAACACATGGACCTTTATATTATATTGATAAAGATACAAATTTTATTATAAAATATTTCGTTCAACACATGACCAATCTCAATGGATGAAACTGTCAACACATGAACCTTTATTTTATATTGTTCTTTATTTTCAAATTGGAATGAGGCCCAATCAATTACCATATAAAATTTATTATATGGATTTTCATACAACACATGTATATAATAGCATTGAAAATAATCAACCATCAACCAAAGTGCACTACACTGTATAAGCATCAAATATAGATATTCAACGCTTATAACAGCCTGTCAATCAATCGATCGACATATTTAATCAATCAAGATGAGTGAACTTCAAATTTCATCCCAACACCCATGTGGGGTTTCAAGCAATCAAACACAGATTTTTTATTTGTGCAGTTGGGCGATGTGTAAAATTTATCGACCCAATCAATGTCCTTCAAATAGGTGTACATAAACAAACCGTTTGGTTTGTAAATGAATATTTTATTTTATTCACTTCACGTTAAAAATTATATTTTTAACGGTAAAACATTTTATTTTAACACTTGAATTTCTATTCATTTCATTTATCAAATAAAATGATATTTTTATTTTCCTAACATATTTTAGAAAATTTCGGCGGCATAACGGCACGATACTAGAAACAGGACAAGGCCTAGCCTTATCCCCGGTCTAGTGAAGGCCCACGCCATTCACACATCAATCAAATCCATTCATTCTCACCAAACAATTTAATTTCAATCAAATAATCTAATTAATTTTTGAAATCAAACAATTTAACAAACAAGCCATCCATGGTCTGTGGATGACGCGTGTCAGGTGCTACTAAACACCGTCTGCATCCTAGTTTATATTTATAACTATAATAGAAATTGAAGAGTGAGAAGTTCTCACCAATAGCTATCCAACTTCACGACACTTCTTTTGTAGAAAATCTTCGTCGTTATCCTATCTTCGCCATCTTCGTTGCCCGTAGTCACTATATACATAAAAATCACATTTTTATATTTTGATGTCTTTAAAATAAAAATCACATTTTTATTTATTCACTTTCAATTTAAAAATCATATTTTTATAATTGCTTCATACCTTTAAAAATTGAATTTTTACTTCGCTATTCAATATATAAAAATCGAATTTTTATTATTCTATATAATCAAAATCATATTTTCTCTTCGCTCTTCACCATATAAAGATTTCGCCTTTTCTAATATAAAGATTTCGCCTTTTCTAAAATAAAGATTTCGCCTTTTCTAAAATAAAGATTTCGCCTTTATAAAAATCTCATTATAAAAATCACATTTTTATTTATTCTACACATATAAAGATGCTATTTTTAATATTCCTAAAATGTAAAAATTATATTTTTATTACTTTAAAAATACAAAAATCATGTCTTGCTCCTTCTACCTAATAAAAATCCCGTCTTTTCTCTTTTTAAAAATATGATCTTTATTTTTTTGCAAGTTCAAATCTTTTTCTACTAAAAGATTAAACCTTTTTCAAATCAGTTTTTATATTTTTAACAAATCAGTTTTTAAATCTTATCAAATCGGTTTTTAAATTCTTTTCAAATCAGTTTTTATATCTTATCAAATCAGTTTTAAATTCTTAAAAAAAATTAGTTTTTAATATTTAAAAATTCAGTTTATAATATTCTTAAAAATCAGTTTATAAATCTAATTAAAATCAGTTTAAAATGCTTTTTTTAAAAAAAACAGTATTAAATTCTTTTTAAAAAAAAACAGTTTAAAACCCTAAAATAAAAATAAAATTAAATGCTTACTGTTACCTGCGAAGAAGGGGGGGATGCTGCTGTCGGTGGTCATCAGGCGGGGTTGGGCGTCGGAGTCGAGGTGGTGGCCAGCAGGGGCTTCGATTCTGAGCTGAAAAAGGGGGGGGGGGGAACTACGGGGTTGTCGCGCCGTGGGGGGAGGGGGTCTTCGCTCCGTCGAGGAGGGCAGGGGATGGGGGGGTTTGGATCTGGGCGGTGCTGACCATCGGAGAGGGCGACGGGGTGGGGTGGCGATGGGTGTCGGTCGCCATCGCTTGGAAGCGCGGTTTTTTTTTTCGATCTAACTGAAGTGAAAAGGGGGGGGGGGCAGCGGTTTAAAGGAGAGGGATTTAATTTATAATTTATTTAATTATTATAATTGCAAAAAGTTGACTTTTACATACGACCTCGAAACGAGGCCCACCGCCTGTCGTCCATAGCGTTTCACCCCCATTCCGAACACAATGGGATATGCATCGTAAGCTGGTTTGATCGTTTGAATCAGTTTCCGTTAAATTTACCTTTAAATCATTATATTGAATTTTAAACGTACATTTCAAATCACCGGGGTCACATACTAACTAGAAAAATTCCAGAAAAATATTTTCTAGCTTCGTATTGACGATACGGTCCTAACAAAACTAGTTTCGTCGAATTCTGAGACCGTTGGAAAAATGGCCATTTTCCAGTCGATTAAAATCAACTAAAACTGGTCAAACGCGTTTTCCTTTGCCACGCTCACATATTGATTCGAAAAATTATGAAATTTGAAACCTAGCAATAATTTGACATCAGGGATCCAACAAAACCGGTTTCGTCGAAATCCGAGGTCGTTTGCAAAATGCCCATTTTTAAGGGCCTGAATTCCATAGCGACTATTCAGAATTTTCAACTGGACATATCTTTTGATTCCAGCTATGAAATCTTGATTTGTCGGATTCGTTGGAAAGATATTCTCAACTAGATTCTAATATTTTTGGTTTCACTAGAATCCGGATTGTTTTGCACCCGGTACATTCAATTGAAGTTTGAAATCGAATTATCGAACTACCGCGCCATTTTCAATTCTATTTATAATTATATATAATTATTTATATTCTAACGACGGCGTATATAATATATACGTTCTATTTATATTCAAAATAAATTTTCTTGTCGATATTATTTAAAATAATTCATTTTAAATATTCAAAATTCGCTAAAATTGCCAAATTAAAAATTTCAAACTGGCTCGCATTTTACGGGTTGTTACAATCTCCCCCACTTAAAACTTTTCATCCCCGAAAAGGAACAAAGTTGAAAGTGGTTTGATCATTCAACTCTACGATCGATCAGGCTTCCATTTTCCAACTTTTCAGTTTTTGAAAATTTTCAAAATTTCAAAAATTTGGCTAACACCCTAAATTTTCGAAAAATTTCGCCATAACCTCCCCTGCACCGGGAGCATCGGGGAATTTCAAATAGCTTCCCCGGTCCTTCAGATCTCAAAAAGAAAAAGAAAAAGCCAAGCGGCTAGCCAATAGGCTCACAAAATCATCATCACCCAAACAAAACAGTAAATTATGTAGTAAACATGTACCTATTTGTCGGGCAAACAAATTTTATTCTTCGGCTCTAGCCTCCTTGCTATGACCTGTTCAATGTAAGTATATGTATATGCAAGCAAATGCGACCAATTTATCAATACAAATCAATATTTGATTCAATTAGGCTAAAGGGTTAAAAATTAGCAAACAAATAGGCAAACAACACAAACATCAATCAATTAGTGGATTAGAGTTTTCAAATTCATAATTTTGATACATATACAAAAAATCATATTTTTGATGCCAATTCACAACAATGTGTTCTAGCTATATTAGTTTTGGTTCTCACACCAGTCGAATGGAAATATATCGATATCACACCTTCGTTACTCGAACATGAATACTAATGACAACTAGTCAATCATTAGAATCATCTTCGGGCCACTAGAGTATGATTCTATATCTATCCAATATATTAAAACTTCGAATATACGTTCATGACGCGTATACGCGAAATCTTTATATACTCGATTGTCCATATTCAAAATAAATAAATAGTCAAATACGTTTTAAAATGGTTTAAATTTCAAAACAAAATTGTTTTCATTTGAAAAATATACTCTTCACACTCGTTCTAGGGTACTACTAATCCTATCTCTAACGAGTCATTCTAATTGGATATTACTAATCCAATATCTGATGAATTCTTTCGTATGGTTCTAATGTGTCTTGTTCTCGAGCTCTGTAAACCAAAGCTCTGATACCAAATGTGACGGCCTGCAATTTCGCTCGATCTGAATCAGTCGTTAAACCCATCTAGACCGTTCGAAACCCCGGATCGTTTGAGAACAGGACAAATCAGAACACAAACAGAAGAACATTTCATTGTATATTACAACAATGCATCAGATTACAAGAATATACAGAGTATAAATGAATAAATATTACACAGAAATATCAGAGATTTAAATTACATTTAAATACATAGCAGCGGAAAAATAATATAAAGCACAAATGAAGGTGATATACGGATACAGAGCTTTCCGGATATCATTCCAGCTGTAAACCAGGATCCTGTGAATATAAATCTGCAAAACCAAAACTACTAGCTGCCCGTGCGGAAAATAGGGGCACCCAGAGTTTAGGTTAAAACAATAAACTCCAGGTCAGTCATGTGACTGGTGTGAGAACTAAAACAGTTATTTAAAACTTCATTTTTAAAGATAGTAATTCAAGGGACCACGCCGTATAACACGGAACGGGTTTCCTCCCAAGAATACCAGTGCATAGAATAAACAACGCAATGCTTTTTCGAAAAATGAAGCTATTATAAGACCCAGGTCCCATCACACAATGCAACGCAAGCCGGAGGATAGGGTTTTACCTTATAACAGCCAAACATGCTTGGTACATTTAAAACAAATCATTTGATACTATAATAAGTGTATAGTGTCAAAACATTTCAATCATAAATATAAATCATAGACGGCATGAGTGCCCCATCCCACTATGTCGCCATACTAGGCTCTACAAATAAAGCCGAAATACACGTATTGGAAATTGGATTTCCGTCATGAGTCGAGGCAAGGGGCAAGCTCCTCTCCGCGTTCGAGACACTCTAGCAAATGCCTCAGGACTACGCACACTGGGTAACCCCTGGATCTTCAGGGCCGGTCCTCACTTACGTTAGAGGATTGGCAATTCCTGAACACACGTTTCCCGGTCCTTACAGACCTATAATCGAGGCGCCTCATCCAACAACCACAAAGGTGAAAAGTATATATATGTCAGGGCTGGTAAGTCAGTGACACCACCAAAGCTAGAAAGAAACGTCGTGCTCTCCCTGCAGTCCGTATCCCGTTTTTAACTCATACCGAGGTGTGAGGCTCGCGAATACACGTTATACACAAAGCTGCCACGTAGGCGTGCTTTGATCATCAACCACAAGACTTTGCTTTTCAACAGAAGCCTTGATCCTTGCATCTTAGCGTGCCACACAGGCAATTCATGCCATGCGACTGATGTCCATCGATATACAACCTCTGAGCTCGTATGTCTCAGAGAAGGGCGTTAAGCAAAAGAATAAATTCTCCGCCGCCAAACAGATGTATATTTAATAGAAATCAATCAACACAGAATAAAATCCAATGTCAGACACACAACCCATTTACAAGTCCATTCTGGGTCTGAACGAAACCGGAGGCACTTTCCTCGCATATCCATCCATCTCCAAGTACGTCTGAACGACCACCAGCTATTTCCATCCTCTTGGCTGTACAGCCCAATCAGGATCGTCGGTAATTATCCAAACGATGTGAAGACTTCCGGTCTTCGACCACCGTCTTTATATTCAACGAATCGTCGAATCGGTTATTCAGAATGGGTGTAAACCCGGACTTTCCGAACAACCCACGTATATTAAAAACAAATGCTACACAAACTCAACATACGCCTCATTCCAATTCATTAGTCACTAACCGCAGATTAGCAAGAGAACAATTTCCCAAACATTAACCCCGAAGGCCGAAACCAACATCAGATCAATACCCAGGAAACCATTCTTCTTAGCCAACCTACAGCTAGTTTCTAAATTCCACATTCTTAGGGAAAAGTTCCCATTAATTTTATCCAAGATAAATTCTTTAAAATTTATCCTGTAATCTTCCTTTGGATGTCATTTAAAACCAAATAATGGTTTTCCAACTAGTCGAGATTAGCGAACCACAACGAAGTAATTATTTATTTTATTTCCCAATCCCAACCTATTCATCCCATGAAGAAAAACTGGTAATACTCCATATCTAACACCATGGTGTTATCGGTAAAATTAATTACCATTTCACGTTCAAATATAATTAAAGATTTAACTATCGCTTTGGAGCAAAACTGGTAATACTCCATTCTCGCTCATTTCTAAATTTGATGATTTAGATTATGGATTCACATTTCAATCTAATTGCAGATTCATTAGAACTCCTTTTACTGGGTTAAAGAACTAGGTGTTATTTAAAACACAGTTCACGACAAACCCAAATCACATTCTATTTGTTATCGGGTTAAAGAACTAGTGTTATTTAAAACACTGTTCACGATAAACCCATTTCAAATTTAATCAAATATATTAGAATTCGATTATTTAAAACCCCTTTTTAAATCTAATTCATTTATTTAAAAATAATTGGGTTTTAAATTTAGTTCAAACTAGTGCATTTCGATAAAAACCATTTTTATCTTTTCAAATGTGGAGTTTTTTCATTCCAAATCATTTCTTATGATTTTATACAAATTATTACTATTTTTAATAATTTTATCAAGGCCCGTACAGTCGATTTCCAACAATGGCCATCGAACTGCACTTATAGCGACCTTTTTCGAATTTGATTTGGACGTATCTCCAAATCCAACCGTTAGATTTTGAATTTCTAATATTCTTTAGAAAGCTCTTTTCGATACGAACCCAACGGTTCCGGTTTTAGGAGAATCCGACGGTCGGATCTCCCGTAATGTCCGTTTGAAATAAATGGTCGAAATTCACGAACTACCGCGGCGCGGCGCGTTCTATTCAGGCCATTTTATTATATATATAATATATATAATATATATTTCGTCGATTTCTATTTAAAACGAATTATATAAATAGTTTAAATTCGTTTCAAAAGCAATTTCAACTTCCATTTCATTTCAAATCAAAATTGAATTCTCTTTTATAAATTCGTTTTAAAATTCATTTCTATTCAATTCAGATTTCAATTCGATTTGAATTCATTTCACTTCATTTTAAATTCAATTCGAATTCGTTTTCAATTCAATTCAATTCAAATTGATTTTTCTATTCGATTTAAATTCATTTCGAAATCGTTATATATTCAATTCATTTCGAAATCGTTTTATATTCAATTCATTTCGAAATCGTTTCATATTCAATTCATTTCGAAATCATTTTATATTCAATTCATTTCGAAATCGTTATATATTCAATTCATTTCGAAATCGTTTTATATTCAATTCATTTCGAAATCGTTATATATTCAATTCATTTCGAAATCGTTTTATATTCAATTCATTTCGAAATCGTTATATATTCAATTCATTTCGAAATCGTTTTATATTCAATTCATTTCGAAATCGTTATATATTCAATTCATTTCGAAATCGTTTTAACGGTAAAACATTTTATTCACTTCACGTTAAAAATTATATTTTTAACGGTAAAACATTTTATTTTAACACTTGAATTTCTATTCATTTCATTTATCAAATAAAATGATATTTTTATTTTCCTAACATATTTTAGAAAATTTCGGCGGCATAAGGGCACGATACTAGAAACAGGACAAGGCCTAGCCTTATCCCCGGTCTAGTGAAGGCCCACGCCATTCACACATCAATCAAATCCATTCATTCTCACCAAACAATTTAATTTCAATCAAATAATCTAATTAATTTTTGAAATCAAACAATTTAACAAACAAGCCATCCATGGTCTGTGGATGACGCGTGTCAGGTGCTACTAAACACCGTCTGCATCCTAGTTTATATTTATAACTATAATAGAAATTGAAGAGTGAGAAGTTCTCACCAATAGCTATCCAACTTCACGACACTTCTTTTGTAGAAAATCTTCGTCGTTATCCTATCTTCGCCATCTTCGTTGCCCGTAGTCACTATATACATAAAAATCACATTTTTATATTTTGATGTCTTTAAAATAAAAATCACATTTTTATTTATTCACTTTCAATTTAAAAATCATATTTTTATAATTGCTTCATACCTTTAAAAATTGAATTTTTATTTCGCTATTCAATATATAAAAATCGAATTTTTATTATTCTATATAATCAAAATCATATTTTCTCTTCGCTCTTCACCATATAAAGATTTCGCCTTTTCTAATATAAAGATTTCGCCTTTTCTAAAATAAAGATTTCGCCTTTTCTAAAATAAAGATTTCGCCTTTATAAAAATCTCATTATAAAAATCACATTTTTATTTATTCTACACATAAAAAGATGCTATTTTTAATATTCCTAAAATGTAAAAATTAAATTTTTATTACTTTAAAAATACAAAAATCATGTCTTGCTCCTTCTACCTAATAAAAATCCCGTCTTTTCTCTTTTTAAAAATATGATCTTTATTTTTTTGCAAGTTCAAATCTTTTTCTACTAAAAGATTAAACCTTTTTCAAATCAGTTTTTATATTTTTAACAAATCAGTTTTTAAATCTTATCAAATCAGTTTTTAAATTCTTTTCAAATCAGTTTTTATATCTTATCAAATCAGTTTTAAATTCTTAAAAAAAATCAGTTTTTAATATTTAAAAATTCAGTTTATAATATTCTTAAAAATCAGTTTATAAATCTAATTAAAATTAGTTTAAAATGCTTTTTTTTAAAAAAAACAGTATTAAATTCTTTTTAAAAAAAAAACAGTTTAAAACCCTAAAATAAAAATAAAATAAAATGCTTACTGTTACCTGCGAAGAAGGGGGGGATGCTGCTGTCGGTGGTCATCAGGCGGGGTTGGGCGTCGGAGTCGAGGTGGTGGCCAGCAGGGGCTTCGATTCTGAGCTGAAAAGGGGGGGGGGGAACTACGGGGTTGTCGCGCCGTGGGGGGGGGGGGTCTTCGCTCCGTCGAGGAGGGCAGGGGATGGGGGGGTTTGGATCTGGGCGGCGCTGACCATCGGAGAGGGCGACGGGGTGGGGTGGCGATGGGTGTCGGTCGCCATCGCTTGGAAGCGCGGTTTTTTTTTTTCGATCTAACTGAAGTGAAAAGGGGGGGGGGCTAGTGGTTTATAAGGAGAGGGATTTAATTTATAATTTATTTAATTATTATAATTGCAAAAAGTTGACTTTTACATACGACCTCGAAACGAGGCCCACCGCCTGTCGTCCATAGCGTTTCACCCCCATTCCGAACACAATGGGATATGCATCGTAAGCTGGTTTGATCGTTTGAATCAGTTTCCGTTAAATTTACCTTTAAATCATTATATTGAATTTTAAACGTACATTTCAAATCACCGGGGTCACATACTAACTAGAAAAATTCCAGAAAAATATTTTCTAGCTTCGTATTGACGATACGGTCCTAACAAAACTAGTTTCGTCGAATTCTGAGACCGTTGGAAAAATGGCCATTTTCCAGTCGATTAAAATCAACTAAAACTGGTCAAACGCGTTTTCCTTTGCCACGCTCACATATTGATTCGAAAAATTATGAAATTTGAAACCTAGCAATAATTTGACATCACGGATCCAACAAAACCGGTTTCGTCGAAATCCGAGGTCGTTTGCAAAATGCCCATTTTTAAGGGCCTGAATTCCATAGCGACTATTCAGAATTTTCAACTGGACATATCTTTTGATTCCAGCTATGAAATCTTGATTTGTCGGATTCGTTGGAAAGATATTCTCAACTAGATTCTAATATTTTTGGTTTCACTAGAATCCGGATTGTTTTGCACCCGGTACATTCAATTGAAGTTTGAAATCGAATTATCGAACTACCGCGCCATTTTCAATTCTATTTATAATTATATATAATTATTTATATTCTAACGACGGTGTATATACTATATACGTTCTATTTATATTCAAAATAAATTTTCTCGTCGATATTATTTAAAATAATTCATTTTAAATATTCAAAATTCGCTAAAATTACCAAATTAAAAATTTCAAACTGGCTCGCATTTTACGGGTTGTTACATTGTAACCACGTTGTTTATGGGCAAACAATGAATAGGACAAGTTAGACAACGTAACAACTTCAGTATTCACAAATTTCTATATAAATAGAAAGAGATTCTCTTCGTATTTATCAACTTCTTCTTCTTCTACTACTCCTCAAAATAATGCCTTTTGGTCCATCTTTATTGACTCTTATGCAGGCTACGTTCCTACCGATAACCCACACACTAATGATGATTGTAATATCTTGATAGACCAACACTACATAGACATTAACAGTGAATTCCTATATCTTAACCAAATTAGACATCAAAAGGATATTCGACCACAGTATGAACATGGGGTTGTTTAGCCTCTACATGAACAAGCGAATGTTCAACCTCAACAACAAAAGGAGAATAAGGTACATAATTTTTCGACCACCCATTGAACAAATGGCCAATTCGTACCCAGTTTGTTGCCGTTGCAGTTATGCAGTTGAAGCTACGGTTAGGAAGGACAGAGAAAATATAGGTCTTAGAATCCAATTGTGTCACTTTTGGCAAGAAGGGTGCAATTAGGCGAAATGGATAGACGACCACTTGTGTTCAAGGAGCATAGCTGTAACACCCCGTAATTTTAAAACGGGACATAAGAGATAATTAAAGAATAATTAATTATCGAAAGAAGAATTAGATGAAACGGGTTACGCCACTGCATCCGCCTTGGAATTCTGCTTGAGATAGAGTCCGAGTTTGCATAAAACGAATACCTTATGAAGAAGATATGGACGAACGAAGTTAGACAGAAAAACCGGAAGTCGACCAGAATGCACTGGCGCACTTCACAAGTGCGCCAGTACAAAAATGCACTGGCGCACCTGCCAAGTGCGCCCATACTAATCCAGCACAGAATTCTGGAGTGTTCTGTGATGATGTGTCTTCTTCTGAGTGGCCGGATGATGTGTATTTGAGCTGGGTGGTTCTGATGGACTCCTAGTTCATCTAAGGGCTCTAAATAATCCTGGACATCTATATATACGTAGCTAAACTTAAACCCTAACATCATAACCCTAAAACTATGGTGCCATCATGATGTTTGTCTACAAGCTAGCCTAAGACTCCATTCATCCTCTCCAAACTAGAAAATCAAATCCAAACTAGTAATTGATTAAGAAGAACATCAAATCAAATGTCTACATTAAAGAATAGCTAATCAAATTCAAAAGTCAGATCCCATAATTCAAGACCGTTCTGTAATTTGTAAGTTCATGTTACTTTCATAAGCAAAATTTAATTGTGATTCTGACGTTGTAATAAATCTGAATCTGAGATTATGCCTATTTCTATATGTCTTTCTATATCCATTGGATCTATCTCATTGATATTATTATGTCCATTCTTTGTCTCTTCTTTCCTTCTTCCCTTTTTTTTATAGCCAGGCTGCTGCGAGCCTGAGCAGAATCTCATAAGAGATGAATGTACGTTGGATAAAATAAATTTGGGCATAATATATGATTTGGACATGACCAGCGCTAAAATTTGTAAAAGTATTAAATTATGTATAATTGGGCATAACTGATTTGTAACTGATTTGAGGACATAACACATGTTGTATTTAAAACATAAAGTGTATCGAACATATGACTTGAGATTTGACGCATAAAGTATATAGGACATATGACTTGGGATTTGGGGCGTAAACTGAATTGTAAACATATAAGGCATAATACATGTTGTGGTTTAAGAACTAAATTGGGGCATATGCATATATATATATATATATATATATATATATATATATATGATAGTTTATGACTTGGAAGAAGGAAATCATTGTGTATAGTGATATATGGCTTAGGCATGAAAAACCTATAGTAAGATAGGGACAACCGTTAAATGTGAACATGCCTAAATTGGGATTTTGGGTAATTGGCATGCACTGTAATTAAAGGCTACAATTTGGCATAGTTGATACTGTGAATCATGATTTAGGGGTTTTTGGAGAATATTTTGTACGGTGCAATATGACTAAACCTTAGGGCGTGTGCTATATTGTGATTTTTGGGGCATGACTATTATTGCAAATTTGGGAAAATTGGGTGTAACCTATTTTGAGTAATAACTTGAATTTGAATTCATGGGGTGTAACACCCCACCTCTGCTAGGGTCACTCACAAAGGGAATGCACTAGTTTTGGAGGAGCATTATCGAGGTAAACAATCACAGAATTATTACAAGACAGAACATAAATAAAACAGCGAAAGATTCAAAAGCTAAATTTCATTACTTTCAAAAAGAGTCAAAACCTTTTACATCAAGTAGCCAAGGTCACTATTTTCCATTACAATAAATTCTATCTTGCATAAATAAAGAAGCATAAACTTGAAACAACAAAAGGAGCTTCCCAAAGGTAGCAGAAATGAAGCCATAGCATAGCTCAAGATCAAACCGTACATGAGCTGGACCGAAGGCGATTGGAATCCAAGCTAAGTGCTAGAGTATCCTCCCTGAGAACCTGGGGGGGGGGGAACGGAAGAAAAAGAGGCAAAAGAAAACGGGTCAGTCATAAAGACTGGTAAATCCAAGTGACTTTCAGCATAAAAACAGGTAAAGATAACATGACATGTATAAACTGAAAGTAAACATAAGGATGCTGATAAGAAGGGCAAGATGGACTAAGACATCATGATAAATCAAGTATAAATCACGTATTCAAGGTTCGCTGCATCAACTGTACTAGAATCCCAAAACCCATATCTTATATTAATCATGAAATGATCTCTTGGCGCAATATCATGAAATGACCCATTTCTAGCTCCAACGAAACGATCCATTAGTCGATCGGCTCCCTACAAGTTCTAGCTCGTCATGTGTCTGTGTCATACGACCCTATCATAAATGTAGTCACCTATGCCAGGTCCACCATAGGGTGTATCAAGCCCTATGGTGCCAACCACCGACACGAATCAAGAATGCACAGATAAACCTACTGATGCCCAATGCCTGCTTTTTCAACTCCGGACCACGTGCACGACGATAGCCCGCCTGAACCTACACTGGCGCACCAACACAACCATCATTCTGGTCGCTTACAATTAGCCCAGTAATCGTGCCCCACACTGCCTAGTTCCAGGGTACCATGATACATCTATTGGGTTACTGCTGAAATGGACCGCGTAACTAGGGTTTCCGTCCAGCAGGTTAAGTGTTGTCATTTAAATTCGAGACTTAACCCTAATCAGTCTAGCATGTCAAATTGGCTAAGTGTTGTCATTTAAGTTCGTGACTTAGCCCTACAATTCACGTGTTAAGTTGGTTGGGTGTTGTCATTCAATTTCATGACCTAACCCTACCAATCATGTCTCAAGTTGGTTGGGTGTTGTCATTCAATTTCATGACCTAACCCTACCAATCATGTCTCAAGTTGGTTAAGTGTTGTCTTTCATGTTCATGACTTAACCCTATCATGTGGCATTAATTCATTAATGCAACCCAACCTCTCACATTAGACCTGTTGTTGTGGTTACTGGATATGCCGGGCGGTTCCGGGCAGATTTACACCACAACTCAGTCAACCTCGAGTTTCAAGCGCAATATGACCAACTACTCACATTGGATCCTATTGTTTGTAGTCACTGGATTTGTCGGGCGGTTCCGGGTAGATTTACACTGCAAACTCAACCCAACCTCGAGTTGTCCATTTTAAAGTTCATTTTAGTGTCATGTCCATGTTCAAGTTCATGTGAAGTTCGTGTCAAGTTTTCAAGGCAAGTTTCATGCCCACATCTAGATTCAAGTTATAACAATGTTCATGTTTCAAGATTCATGTCAAGTTTCATGGCGAGTTTCATACCAAGTTTCCTACAATTACCAAATTTTCCCAACGTTACCCCGTCTAAATATTTGGCTAACAATCTTAGCCTAATTTTCCGTCTGCATGATTTTTGGCACATAATATTAGGCTAAAAACTTGGCCTAATTTAACACACACAGAATTGGCGTAAAGCAATTCATTAACATAAACATAACATAGGTGTAAACTTGGCATTCTTGGCATAGTCAATATGAACACCATAGGTGTGTACCTGCAAAACAATCAACATGAATATCATAGGTGTGATCTTGCGACGTAGACTAAATCAACATACATATATGTGAATTTGCAACATAGACCAAATCAACTTACATATATATGAACTTGCAAATCAATCATGAGCATATGAATAAGTGTGAACTTGAAATATGACATACATAAACATGTAGATCTAACATTTGGCCACATATGTTGATATGATTTCACAACCTAAAACTTGCATAACATGATGAACTGCACAACTTGTCATAATGGGTTATACTCCAAGTTCATATACATATGAATAGACCTATTCATTAATTCCCGAATCAACATGATGATAGAATAGAACCACATGCATAGATCAACATAATAAACATTGCCCTATTATCAATTTATTTCCAAGGCATGACCTAACTGAATAAATTGATTAAAACATCGCAGGCATAACAGTATGAACATGAAAAGGTTTGAATAATAATCTAGATTCAAGAACATGGGTAGATCTAACTTAAATAGAAAAATTCCCAAAATCAAGATCCAAGGACAAAATAAAGAAAATAGGTCTGATTAGAAAATCAAGCTTAGATCCAATTTCATAGTCACAATTCTAGGCAATAACCTCATGGTCATTAATCATATGTGATTAGCCACAATTATCCTTGTCATAGTCATTGAAAATAGTCTTATTGTTCATAGTCATAGGCAATCTTATGTTCACCGTCATAGGCATAGTCTTATGTTCACCGTCATAGTCATAGGCATAGTATTATATTCACTGTCATAATCTTAGGCCATTAACGATAGTTTCAACGTCATAGGCAATATTCCCAATAGTCAAGATCCAAGAAGAAAACAAGAATAAATATGAATCATACATAAATCACTTTCAATTTATACCATGCTCATATTAGATTTATAGTTTATATCTAAAAGTAACTGGAACTTACAGATCATGGTCTATGAATTTTAGATGCAAAAGTCTAGTTTAGAAATTGGTCGTTGAATTGCTGAATCGTTGAATCTTGATTTGATTATAGAAGAAAATCCCCAAATATGCAATTCCTAGCCGTAGTCTTCAAGGAATAATCTTCACGATTTATTTTAATTTAATTTAGAGGAAGAAGAAGCCATGATCATCAAGAGTTTGAGCAGCATAAGGTTAGAGAAGAATGGTGTAAAGAGAATGAGGCTAGGAGGCTGTTTATATAGAATTTCAAACTAATAAGAGCCGTCGATGAAGCTAGAAGTAATCAAGGCCATCCATCTCAAGGAAAGCCAATCAGAAAATGACAAGTTATCCCTAGTGACATAGCAGAGCTCAGAAATTCGACCAGAACCCGACCAGGCCAGCCAGGGCCTGACCAAGCAGGTTTCTGCTCGTCCTGGGCGCATCTGCCAAGTGCACCAATGCAAAATTGCATGGGTGCACTTCCCAAGTGCGCCAGTGCAATTTCATTCTGTCGCACTTCCCAAGTGAGCCAGTGCATTCTGACCGGTTTCTGGTTTTTCTGCCTAACTTCGTTCGTCCATATCTTCTTCGTACGGTATCCGTTTTACGCAAACTCAGACTCTATTTCAAGTAGAATTCCGAGACAAATGCAAGGGCTAACCCGTTTCCCTTGATTCTTATTTTAAAAATTAATTCTGCCTTGATTTATGGTTTTAACATTTTATAAAAATACGGGTTGTTACATTCTCCCTTCCTTAAAAGATTTCGTCCCTGAAATCTTCAAGTTAGAAAGAATGCATCCTATCATCCAATCAACCATCTACTGAACCATCATCCACAAGCAACCATTGTCCTTAAAGATTTCTAATGCGATATGAACATATGCAGAAAGTGTGTGTATATGTTCCTTATCTAATGCAAATGATCAGGCCTAATTGATCTTCCTAATGCAAAATATGTTTAGTGTCATGAATCTAACATGTATGCATATAATCCTAGTCACATAAACACTATATGTGTGCACAAACATCCATACATATGCAACATCCACATGATAACACATTCAATTTCATCCATAAACAAGTATAACCACTCATGCATATGCAATATGAAAATGTATCTGAGCCGATCTAGTGCTTAATGTGTGTTATGCAACCACGAGCAACAACTTGCGACCACTTGTAACCATTTGCAAACATCAACCATAACATGTTTCAATCACATGTTTACATCCAAAAGGGTTCTACCTAAGGTTCTCAAGATAGGATTGAGAAGATAAACAAGATAAAATAAAGCATCAAGGAGAAGAAGTCAAAGATGTACTCCTAGAAGGTCCTGCTTGCGGGGCTTGCCCTTGCTTCTTAGGGAATTTCTTGCTGATATGTCCATCTTCATCTTCTTCTTTCTACAATCCTGGACTATATGCCCCTCAATACCGCAGAAGTGGCATTTTCTTTTCTCACGTGTCTTGTTATCCTTATTGTTGTTGTTGTTCTTACCTCCTTTCTTGGAAGTATTTTTTCTCGTTGAGACTCATCCGCCTTAACCTATCACTCATACCTTCCCTATGTAACATGTTAACAAGCCTCACGGAAACTATCTCCATCGTACGGAAAACTCTCTACGAAGCTAGAAAGAAGATTAGCCGCAGGTAAAAACTACTGGGACTACAAATGGAGAAAAGAAAGGAAAAGAGATTCAAACGAGGAAACAAAAGCTAGTGCTAATGGCTTTTGGGGAATAGTCTTTAAATAAAACAAGTCTTTTCTTGAAAAATGCTTCTTTGTAAACGGTTTTGAAATTAGTTTCAGAAGGTTTTTTTAAAAAAAACTTTTGCCCAGTCTGGTAACCTTCTGCTCTGATACCAAATGAAACACCCAACCTCCGCTAGGTTCACTCACAAAGGGAATGCACTAGTTTTGGAGGAGCGTTATCGAGGTAAACAATCACAGAATTATTAGAAGACAGAACATAAATAAAACAGCGGAAGATTCAAAAGCAAAATTTCATTACTTTCAAAAAGAGTCCAAACCTTTTACATCAAATAGCCAAGGTCATTATTTTCCATTACAATAAATTCTGTCTTGCATAAATAAAGAAGCATAAACTTGAAATAATAAAAGGAGCTTAATTCCCCAAAGGTAGAAGAAATGCAGCCATAGCATAGCTCAAGATCAAACCGTACATGAGCTGAACCGAAGGCGAGTGGAATCCAAGCTAAGTGCTAGAGTTTCCTCCCTGAGAACTTGGGGTGAAAACGGAAGAAAAAGAGGCGAAAGAAAACGGGTCAGTCATAAAGACAGGTAAGTCCAAGTGACTTTCAGCATAAAAAAAGATAAATATAACATGACATGTATAAACTGAAAGTAAACATAAGGATGCTGACAAGATGGGAAAGATGGACTAAGACAACATGATAAATCAAGTATAAATCACGTATTCAAGGTTTGCTGCATCAACTGTACTAGAATCCCAAAACCCATGTCTTATATTAATCATGAAATGATCCCTTGGCCCAATACCATGAAATGACCCATTTCTAGTTCCAACGAAACGATCCACTAGTCGATCGGCTCCCTACAAGTTCTAGCTCATCGTGTGTCTGTGTCGTACGGCCCTATCACGAATGTAGTCACCTATGCTAGGTCCACCATAGGGTGTATCAAGCCCTATGGTGCCAACCACCGACACAAACCAAGAATGCACAGATAAACCTACTGATGCCCAATGCCTGCTTTTTCAACTCCGGACCACGTGCACGACCATAGCTCGCCAGAACCTACACTGGCGCACCAACGCAGCCCTTGTTCTGGTCGCTTACAATCAGCCCAGTAAGTGTGCCCCACCCTGCCTAGTTCCAGGGTACCATGATACATCTAGTGGGTTACTGCTGAAATGGACCGCGTAACTAGGGTTTTCGTCCAGCATGTTAAGTGTTGTCATTTAAATTCGAGAATTAACCCTTATTAGTCTAGCATGTCAAATTGGCTAAGTGTTGTCATTTAAGTTCGTGACTTAGCCCTACAATTCACGTGTCAAGTTGGTTAGGTGTTGTCATTCAAGTTCATGACCTAACCCTACCAATCATGTCTCAAGTTGGTTAAGTGTTGTTTTCATGTTCATGACTTAACCCTATCATGTGGCATTAATTCATTAATGCAACCCAACCTCTCACATTAGACCTGTTGCTGTGGTTACTGGATATGCCGGGCGGTTCCGGGCAGATTTACACCACAACTCAGTCAAACCTCGGGTTTCAAGTGCAATATGACCAACTACTCACATTGGATCCTATTGTTTGTAGTCACTGGATTTGCTGGGCAGTTCCGGGTAGATTTACACTGCAAACTCAACCCAACCTCGAGTTGGCCATTTTCAAGTTCTATCTAGTGTCATGTCCATGTTCAAGTTCATGTCAAGTTCGTGTCAAGTTTTCAAGGCAAGTTTCATGCCCACATCTAGATTCAAGTTATAACAATGTTCATATTTCAAGATTCATGTCAAGTTTCATGGCGAGTTTCATACCAAGTTTCCTACAATTACCAATTTTTCCCAACGTTACCCCATCTAAATATTAGGCTAACAATCTTAGCCTAATTTTCCGTCCGCATGATTTTTGGCACATAATATTAGGCTAAAAACTTAGCCTAATTTAACGCACAAAAATTGGCATAAAGCAATTCATTAACATAAACATGACATAGGTGTAAACTTGGCATTCTTGGCATAGTCAATATGAACACCATAGGTGTGTACTTGCAAAACAATCAACATGAATATCATAGGTGTTATCTTGCGACGTAGACTAAATCAACATATATATATGTGAATTTGCAACATAATGTGAACTTGCAAATCAACCACGAGCATATGAATAAGTGTGAACTTGAAATATGACATACATAAACATGTATCTAACATTTGGTCACATATGTTGATATGATTTCACAACCTAAAACTTGCATAGCATGATGAACTGCACAACTTGTTATAACGGGTTATACTCCAAGTTCATATACATATGAATAGACTTATTCATTAATTCCCGATTCAACATGATGATAGAATAGAACCACATGCATAGATCAGCATAATAAACATTGCCCTATTATCAATTTATTTCCAAGGCATGACCTAACTGAATAAATTGATTAAAACATCGCAGGCATAACATTATGAACATGAAAAGGTTTGAATAATAATCTAGGTTCAAGACCATGTGTAGATCTAACTTAAATAGAAAAATTCCCAAAATCAAGATCCAAGGACAAAATAAAGAAAATAGGTCTGATTAGAAAATCAAGCTTAGATCCAATTTCATAGTCACAATTCTAGGCAATAACCTCATGGTCATGAATCATATGTGATTAGCCACACATGTCCTTGTCATAGTCATAGAAAATAGTCTTATTGTTCATAGTCATAGGCAGTCTTATGTTCACCGTCATAGTCATAGGCATAGTCTTATGTTCACCGTCATAGTCATAGGCATAGTCTTATATTCACCGTCATAATCTTAGGCCATTAACAATAGTTTCAACGTCATAGGCAATATTCCCAATAGTCAAGATCCAAGAAGAAAACAAGAATATATATGAATCATACATAAATCACTTTCAATTTATACCATGCTCATATTAGATTTATAGTTTATATCTAAAAGTAACTGGAACTTACAGATCATGGTCTATGAATTTTAGATGCAAAAGTCAAGTCTAGAAATTGGTCGTTGAATTGCTGAATTGTTGAATCTTGATTTGATTTTAGAAGCAAATCCCCAAATATGCAATTCCTAGCCGTAGTCTTCAAGGAATAATCTTCACGATTTATTTTAATTTAATTTAGAGAAAGAAAAAGAAGCCATGATCATCAAGAGTTTGAGCAGCATAAGGTTAGAGAAGAATGGTGTAAAGAGAATAAGGCTAGGAGGCTGTTTATATAGAATTTCAAACTAATAAGAGCCGTCGATCAAGCTAGAAGTAACCAAGGCCATCCATCTCAAGGAAAGCCAATCAGAAAATGACAAGTTAGCCCTAGTGACATAGCAGAGCTCAGAAATTCGACCAGAACCCGACCAGGCCAGCCAGGGCCTGACCAAGCAGGTTTCTGCTCGTCCTGGGCGCACCTGCCAAGTGTGCCAATGCAAAATTGCATGGGCGCGCTTCCCAAGTGTGCCGGTGCAATTTGTTCCGGCGCACTTCCCAAGTGCGCCAGTGCATTCTGGCCGGTTTCTGGTTTTTCTGCCTAACTTCGTTCGTCCATATCTTCTTCGTACATTATCCGTTTTACGCAAACTCGGACTTTTTTTCAAGCAGAATTCCGAGACGAGCGCAATGGCTTAACCCATTTCCGTTGATTCTTATTTTAAAAATTAATTCTGCCTTAATTTATGGTTTTAACATGTTATAAAAATACGGGTTGTTATATGGGGCATAACTTGTAATTAGTTTTGTTGAGGTATAACTTGAGAATTGGAACATGACTAGTTTTGTGAATTTGGGATGATTAGCATATAAAATCTAGACTTGGACATGTATGGTAAATATGCTAAAAGATAAACATGCCTAACCCGAGGTTAGATTGAGTTGCGGTGTAAAACTGCCCGGAACCGCCCGACACATCCACTAACCGCAACAACACCTATCTAATGTGAGAGGTTAGTGCATCTTGCCCAAGAAAAACCCGAGGTTAGATTGAGTTGTGTTGTAAAACTGCCCGGAACAACCTAGCACATCCAGTGACCGCAACAACATAGATCTAATGTGAGAGATTGGTGCATTAATAAATCAATTAATGCTAATGAAAAAGACATGTTAAGAATGGTAGGGTTAAGTTAACTAAGGCAACACTTAACCATTATAACATGTTAATTAGATAAGAAGTTGGGGTTAAGTAAATTTAGAACACTTAACCATTATAACATGTTAATTAGACAAGTAAGCAAGGTTAAGTTAACCAATATGACATGATAAATGAGTTGGGTTAAGTTAATAAGAAGCACTTAACCAATACAACGTGATGAATGGGTAGGGTTAAGTTAATAAGAAACACTTAACCAATATGACATGATGAATGGGTAGGGTTAAGTTAAAACAAGAGAGCAACACTTAACCAATATAACATGATGCGTGGAAGGGTTAAGTTAACACAAGAAGGCAACACTTAACCAATGTAACGCGATAAGTGGGTGGGTTAAGTTAACTTAAATTGATTGATGACACTTAACCAACTTAGCATGATGAACGCGTGGGGTTAAATTAATAAGAAACACTTAATCAATGTAACTTGATGAATGAATGGGGTTAAGTTAATAGGAAATACTTAACCAATATAACAGGATGAATGAACCGGGTTAAGTTGATAGGAAACACTTAACCGATCCAACATGGCAAGTGAGAAAGGTTAATAAGAAAACACTTAACCAACATGACATGATGAGTGGGTGGATTGAGTTAACATGAGTGGACAACACTTAACCAAAATGACAGAATGTGTGGGAGGGTTAAGTACATATCGGGTTGGTGGGTTATATTAGTAAATATAGGCCCACAAAATTAACCATTAAGTAAACATGTTTGAATCAGTGGGAGGGTTAAGTACATATCGGGCTGGTGGGTAACATTTGTAAATATTGGCCCATAAACTTAACCATTAAGTAAACATGTTTGAATCGGTGGGAGGGTTAAGTACATATCGGGTTGGTGGGTAATATTAGTAAATATAGGCCCACAAACTTAACCAGTAAGAAACCCTAGTAACGGGGACTCATTTCAGTAGTAACCCACATAGATGTATCAAGGTACCCTGAAGCTGGGCAGGGTGGGGCACGATTACTGGGCTGATTATAAGCGGTCAAAATAGCGGCAGGGGTACGTCAGTGTTGGTTCCGACGGATTATGGACGTACATGTACTCCGGAGTGGGAAAAAGCAGGCACTGCGTACCAGTAGTTATATATTGTGCATCTTGAATCGTGTCGGGTTGCTATCATAAGGATTGATACACCTTATGGTGGGACCAGCACAGGGTATCTACACGCTAGAGAGGGCTGATTGTCACAGACACATGGAACATTAACACAAGTAGGGAGCTGATTGATAGGGTAGTAAGGGTACATCTAACATCTTCATGGAAATTAGGCTGATTGAGGTAAGGTCCTCATACTTGATGTACACCTGAAGGCTATCACAATTGCGGGGATTGGGATCACATTATCATATGCTCATTTTATAAAGATTACTAGTTGGGACACTAGTTAGGTGGTGCAGAGATATAGAAACCAGAATAATATGGTAGTAGCGAAGCAGAGAAAGAGTAGAAGTGTATTCAGTTTATCTTGCCTTATCATATCTATGCTAATCGTATGTTATCCTTGTTATCACAGTATTGTCTTATATTCAGTTTATTCATGTCATGAATGATTTTGCCTATTTACATGCTGAAAGTCATTGGATTTACCAGACTTATGTCTGACCTAGTTTGTTTCGCCTCTTTTCTTCCGTTTCCCCCTTCCCCCCAGGTTCACAAGGAGGAAATGTTACCATTTAGATCAGTTTTCTTTCCAAGCTCGAAGATAGTCAATGTATTGCTTTGGACTCTCTTCCATTGCTATGGCTGGTTCATGCTTTATTGGGGAAAATATCATTTTTATTTTTACGCTTCTTTAGTACTTGGAAGCGTTTAAATCAAGACAGAAGTTCTATGTATTGTTTTTAAGTATGATTGAGACCATTGTTGTAAAAGCTTGACTGAACCGCATTGTTTATAAAATGACTTTATTTTTCGCTACTTTATTTGTCTGTCTTGTAGTTTATCTGCAACATTTTACCTAAAACACTCCACCGAAGTTAAGGCATTCCCTTTGTGAGTGACCTTAATGGAGGTGGGGTGTTACACTTGGTATCAGAGCTGAAGGTTACTAGATCAAATAAAAGATTTGAAAAATTATTTTCAAAACAGTTTTTAAAAGAAGCATTTTCTAAAGAAAGGTTTTGTTCTAAAGACATATTCTCCAAAGCCATATTCATTATCTTTTGATCCTCTGTTTGGATCCTTGTTTTCCTTCTTTACTGAGTCTCCGGGGCTCCTGGCTTTCTGGGAGGTAACCTCATCGCAGCATGGTTCCGTAGGCTTAATGAGACTACGACACCTGTCAAAGGGCGAAGAAATGTCCAACTTCCATATGTAGCCGCAGTAGTTTCACCTGCGGCTAATTTTCTTTCAAGCTTTTAGGGTTTTCCATGCGATGGAGGCAGCTTTCAAGAGACTTGTCAACAAGTTACACAAAGATGGCAAAGAAGAGAATAAGGGAGTTTGGCTAAGGAACACAACCCAAGGATGAGAAACTCATGGATATGTACTTGGTTCACGAAGGAGGAAAGAATAGAAAAATCTAAGAGAAGAGGAAGTGTCGTTATTATGGTATAACGGGTCATATAATTAAGGACATAGGCAAGAACAAAGGATAGGATTTTCAGGAGGGAAAGTGCATGCTCTCACTGCCAGCGTATCTGAGAGAGAGGTAGTAGAGTTTCTATTGAAAAAGTCTAATTTTTATTTTTGATCATCTTGTTAGAACTCTTTTTTATTTTAGCGCTTCACATTCGTTTATATCTGCTTCCATAGTTGAGTCTCTGCACCTTAGTGCTGTATAGTAGAAGATTCCATCATTGTCTCAAATCCAATTGGTGGTTCAACTCATTTATCTTTGGTTTGTGAGGATTTGAGAATAGCTATATTAAGTATTGAGTTTAAGTGTAATGCTTGTGTTTTTTTTGGTTTCATGGGCTATGGGTTGATTCTAGGCATGAATTGGTTAGCTAGTAATTGTGAAAGTAGGGTAGTTAGACTTTTGACTTGCCTCGAGAATACCCTCGAGATTTCGTGTGATCCTAAGGGATCAGTTTGGCTTAGCTACCTAGAATCACTTGATGCATCTATCGACGATTTGCGATCTGTTAGAGTAGTCCATGAGTACGCAGATGTTTTTGACCAGGTTAGGGGTTTATCCCCTAAAACGCGAGATAGACTTCAACATATATCTAGTTGACAATGCAAAACCAATTGCATTATCTATACGACACATGAATCCAAGGGAAAGGAAGGGCTCAGTAAGCAAGTAAAAGAGTTACTTGAAAAAGTGTTTATAAGGCGAAGTATTTCTAAATGGGGTGCTCCGGTCATTTTCGTTACAAAGGCGGATGGTTCACTTTGCTTGTGCATAGATGATATTTTGGAATGAGGAAGAACATGCTTTGCATCTAAGGGAAGTCTCGGATACCCTCCAAGCGCATCAACTTAAGGCAAAGTTCTCCAAAAAAAATGCCATTTTTGGAGAGAGGAAGTAAGGTTTCTAGGACATGTGGCGCCCAAAGAAGGGATAGCAGTAGATCCCGCAAAAGTAGTTGCGGTGCAAGACTGGAAGGTCCCATGGAATGCAGCAGAAGTAAGAAGCTTTCTTGGACTAGCGGGCTAATACATGAAGTTAATTAAGGACTTTGCGAAGGTATTAGCCCCACTTACAAGATTGACGGAGAAGAATATAATCATCTTAGTATATACACTTGGTAACATGGTTAGCATCTATTTATTTTCAAGAGATAGTTTTGGGAATGTTAGCATGACACGGCAGAGGTTGTAGTGCCAAGTATACTATAAGAAGAAAAGGTGGAACGAGAGGCGACAATGAAATGAGTTCCAACGCATATTCTGGAAACAGAAATTAAGAAGATACGCAAATCGTGAAGTTAAGACAGTCAGGGCAATATGGAGTGAAGCTCAAGAAGATGCGACTTAGAAGACTGAAGACTAGATACGCGCATCATACCCTTTCTAGGCGTATATCCTTGATCTCTCTTTTTCTGTAAAGTTTATTTGCTAGTCTTTATCTTTTATGTAAATCCTCTCGATCCTATCCTCGATCCTTAGGTAGAAACCAATGGATGTAAACATGTGTTTGAAACATGTTATGTTTGGTAGATGCAAGTGGATGTAAGTGTTTGCTCGTGGATGCATATACACACATTAGGCACAAGATCGGCTCAATCACCGTCATATTGCATATGCATGAGTGAAATTATATATATATGGATTGAAACTTGATGTGTTATCATATGGATGTTGCATTTATATGAATGATTGAGCACTCAAGTAGAAGTTATAAAGTACGATTAGAAATAATTGCATACATGATGGACTCATGGCACTGACATAATTCGCATTAAGGAGGTCAACTGAATCAGTAGACCGTCTGATTTTGCATTAGATAAGGACATATACACACACTATGCATATGTTCAAGACAAGCATTAGAGATCTTTTTAAGGACAATGGACGCCTTTGATTGAACAGTTGAGTAGATGGACATTGGATGGTAGGATATACATTTTTCTTAACTTGAAGATTTCCGAGACGAAATCCTTTAAGTAGGGGGCATGTAACATCCAGTAATTTAAAAATGGGACATAAGAGATAATTAAAGAATAATTAATTATTAAAAGAAGAATTAGATGAAATGGGTTACGCCATCGCGTTTGTCTTAGAATTCGGCTTGAGATAGAGTCCGAGTTTGCGTAAAACGGATAACGTATGAAGAAGATCTGGACGAACGAAGTTAGGCAGAAAAACCGGAAGTAGACCAGAATGCACTGGCGCACTTCACAAGTGCGCCAGTACAAAAATGCACTGGCGCGCCTGCCAAATGCGCCCATACTGATCCAACACATAATTCTGGAGTGTTCTGTGATGATGTGTCTTCTTTTGAGTGGCCGGATGATGTGTATTTGAGCTGGGTGGTTTTGATGGACTCCTAGTTCATCTAAGGGCTCTAACTAATCCTAGACATCTATATATATGTAGCTAAACCTAAACCCTAACATCATAACCCTAAAACTATGGTGCCGCCATGATGTTCATCTACAAGCTAGCCTAAGCCTCCATTCATCTTCTCCAAACTAGAAAATCAAATCCAAACTAGTAATCGATTAATAAGAACATCAAATCAAACGTCTACATCAAAGGATAGCTAATCAAATTCAGAAATCAGATCCCAGAATTCAAGACCGTTCTGTAATTTGTAAGTTCATGTTACTTTCAGAAGTAAAATTCAATTGTGATTCTGACATTGTAATAAATCTGAATCTGAGATTATGCCTATTTCTATCTGTCTTTCTATATCCATTGGATCTATCTCATTGATATTATTGTGTCCATTCTTTGTCTCTTCTTTCCTTCTTACCCTAGTGTTTTTATAGCCGGGCTAATGCGAGCCTGAGCAGAATCTCATAAGAGATGAACGTACGTTGGATTAAAAAAAAGGGCATAATATATGATTCGGACATGGCCAACGCTAAAATTTGGAAAAGTATTAAATTATGTATAATTAAGCATAACTGGTTTGTAACTGATTTGAGGACATAACACATGCTGTATTTAAAACATGAAGTGTATCGAACATATGACTTGAGATTTGAGGCATAAAGTATATAGGACATATGACTTGGGATTTGGGGCGTAAATTGAATTTTAAACATATAAGGCATAATACATGTTGTGGTTTAAGACCTAAATTGGGGCATATATATATATATATATATATATATATATATATATATATATATATATATGATGGTTTATGAATTATAAGAAGGAAATCATTGTGTATACTGATATATGACGTAGGCATGAAAAAACCCATAGTAAGATTGGGACGACCGTTAAATGTGAACATGCCTAAATTGGGATTTTGGGTAATTGGCATGCACTGTAATTAAAGGTTATAATTTGGCATAGTTGATATCGTGAATCATGATTTGGGGGTTTTTGGAGAATATTTTGTACGGTGCAATATGACTAAACCTTAAGGCGTATGCTATATTGTGATTTTTGGGGCATGACTATTATTGCAAATTTGGAAAAATTGGGTGTAACCTATTTTGAGTAATAACTTGAATTTGAATTCGTGGGGCATAACTTGTAATTAGCTTTGTTGAGGTATAACTTTAGAATTGGAACATGACTAGTTTTGTGAATTTGGGATAATTAGCATATAAAATCTAGACTTGGACATAAATGGTATATATGCTAAAAGATAACCATGCCTAACCCGAGGTTAGATTGAGTTGCGGTGTAAAACTGCCCAGAACCGCCCGGAACATCTAGTAACCGCAACAACACCTATCTAATGTGAGAGGTTAGTGCATCATGCCCAAGAAAAACCGGAGGTTAGATTGAGTTGTGGTGTAAAACTGCCCGGAACCGCCCGACACATCCAGTAACCGCAACAACATAGATCTAATGTGAGAGGTTGGTGCATTAATAAATCAATTAATGCTAATGAACAAGACATGTTAAGAATGGTAGGGTTAAGTTAACTAAGGCAACACTTAACCGTTATAACATGTTAATTTGACAAGAAGGTGGGGTTAAGTTAATTTAGAACACTTAAGCGTTATAACATGTTAATTAAACAAGTGAGTAGGGTTAAGTTAACCAATATGACATGATGAATGAGTAGGGTTAAGTTAATAAGAAGCACTTAACCAATACAACATGATGAATGAGTAGGGTTAAGTTAATAAGAAACACTTAACTAATATGACATGATGAATGGGTAGGGTTAAGTTAAAATAAGAGAGCAACACTTAATCAATATAACAGGATGTGTGGAAGGGTTAATTTAACACAAGAAGGCAACACTTAACCAATGTCACGACAAGTGGGTGGGTTAAGTTAACTTGAATTGATTGATGACACTTAACCAACTTAGCATGATGAACGCATGGGGTTAAGTTAATAAGAAACACTTAACCAATGTAATTCGATGAATGAATGGGGTTAAGTTAATGGGAAATACTTAACCAACATAACATGATGAATGAACAGGGTTAAGTAAATATGAAACACTTAACCAATCCAACATGACAAGTGAGAAGGGTTAATAAGAAACACTTAACCAACATGACATGATGAGTGGGTGGGTTAAGTTAACATGAATGGACAACACTTAACCAATATGACAGAATGTGTGGGAGGGTTAAGTACATATCGGGTTGGTGGGTAATATTAGTAAATATAGGCCCACAAACTTAACTATTTAGTAAACATGTTGAATCAGTGGGAGGGTTAAGTACATATCGGGTTGGTGGGTAATATTAGTAAATATATGCCCACAAACTTAACCAGTAAGAAACCCTAGTAACGGGGACCCATTTCAGTAGTAACCCATATAGATGTATCAAGGTACCCTGAAACTAGGCAGGGTAGGGCACGATTACTGGGCTGATTATAAGCGTTCAAAATAACAGCGGGGGTACGTCATTGTAGTTTCGATGGATTACGGGCGTGCACGTACTCCGGAGCGGGAAAAAGCAGGCACTGGGTACCAGTAGTTATACACTGTGCATCTTGAATCGTGTCGGGTTGCTATCATAAGGATTGATACACCTTATGGTGGGACCAGCACAGGGTATCTACACGCAAGAGAGGGCCGACTAACACAGACACATGGAACATTAACACAAGTAGGGAGCCGATCGATAGGTTAGTAAGGTTACATCTAATATCTTCACAGAAATTAGTGTTGATTGAGGTAAGGTCCTCATACTAGATGTACACCTAAAGGCTACCACAATTGCGGGGATTGGGATCACATTATCATATGATCATTTTATATAGATTACTAGTTGAGACACTAGTTAGGTGGTGCAGAGATATATAAATCAGAATAACAGGGTAGTAGCGAAGCACAGAAAGAGTAGAAGTGCATTCAGTTTATCTTGCCTTATCATATCTATGATAATCGTATGTTATCTTGTTATCCTTGTTATCACGGTATTGTCTTATATTCAGTTTATTCATGTTATGAATGCTTTTGCCTATTTACATGCTGAAAGTCACTGGACTTACCAGACTTATGTCTGACCTAGTTTGTTTCGCCGCTTTTCTTTCATTCCCTCCCCTCCAGGTTCACAGGGAGGAAATGTTACCACTTAGCTCAATTTTCTTTCCAAGCTCGAAGATAGTCAATGTATTGCTTTGGACTCTCTTCCACTGCTATGGCTGGTTCATGCTTTATTGGGGAAAATATCATTGTTATTTTTTATGCTTCTTTTATACTTGGAAGTTTTTAAATCAAGACAGAAGTTCTATGTATTGTTTTTAAGTATGATTGAGACCATTGTTGTAAAAGCTTGACTGAACCATATTGTTTATAAAATGTCTTTATTTTCCGCTACTTTATTTATCTGTCTTGTAATTTATCTGCAGCGTTTTACCTAAAACGCTCCATCGAAGTTAAGGCATTCCCTTTGTGAGTGACCGTAACGGAGGTGGGGTGTTACAGTAGCATATGCAAACGAGTTGGAAAAAGAAATAAGACATCTCAGAAATGCCCTTGACCACATGCAGTTTGATCATAAACGTAGTTCGTTTATGTTCTTTATTGTTAACGTATGTAGTATCTTTATGGTTGTTATCAATTTATTATGTATGCATGTCAAAAATATAATTCAGTTTATTGTTTTATATGATGAATAAGTAGTTTGGTTAGATAACAAAAATGATTAACAAAATACTGGTGTAATATGAAGTAGCGACATGTAGCATACAATGATCAACAACATAGAATATCATTTAATACACCCAAACTATATCGATGTGTAACATATAATGATATAAAATGACAAATACATATGTATATATGAAATCAAGCACAAAATCTAAGGTTATCAAAATTCTACTATAGCACGATCATCGGTGTTGTCTTCCATGTTGTCATCGTCATCCTAGTCATCAAAACCATCGTTGTCGTCACCTACACCCCTCGACTACCTGCACCCCTTGAAACACTTGCACCATCGACAACTCCACCCCTAAATCCTAATGCATCCAACCGAACTTGTATCTGATCAATATAAGTCTACATCTGACCCTGCATCATCTGCATCTCCATCTGATGTTGTTGACTAAACAACAAAGAATGGACTAGAAATATATGCGGTGATATGCCATATGTAATGGTCCAACCTGGTGGATACTTTAATTGGAAAGCATTATTTTACTGTATGTTTCTTAAAAAATTACAAGTAGTTATTTTAATAATTAATTTAATTACCTCATAAGGCGGGTAGAGTTCATGGGTGGAGATACCAGCAATAGCCTCATCCGGTAGACATATTATAGGTTGTGCTAATCAAAGCATCACTGAGATCGTATGCTCTGAAGCAGTCAATATGACTATAATCCATAGGTTGATGCAAGTACTATGATAGGTTGGGATCAAAAGTAAATGATGGAGGATGAACTCTACCAGTAACCAAATGTTGACCCACATGATCGAGTTCACACCCATACTCTGATTCGGTAACAAGTAGCGTCGAGTAGTAACTTTGTTGCCCCAGTATGTATCAAAATCTGCTCCTGATATGAAAAATATCCACGTATCCCCTCAACCAACAAGTCTAAGGCCTTTTATGTACTACGACTCAATAGTCTGTCATCTGCTGAGCATATCATCACAAGAAAGTGTATCTCCAAGTACATGTATATCACCAGTGGACTGTTAGTAACACCGGTCTCCCAAATACCAAATAGGCAGATGGACTGGTGGGAGTAGAACAACATGACGAAGACACAAATGATATGCAACGAAGAGGAGATGACCATCATGGAGCAGACGAGCCTGTGCAAAAGCAATCCAGAAGGAATTCCATGATACTCGTAAAAGGTTAGCCCTATACCTCATATCAAGCTGAGATCGAGCCTCCATAAAGTCATGCCTAACATCGATAGACATACGCGAAACCAATTATATACTCTCCCATCATCGCATGCACGGAAAATATGTATCCACTGCATGGCTGGCTGGCTCAGGAATGCATAGCTGCATGTTCGGAGTATACTCATAGTATCAACATAACTACATGTATCTAAATCCCAATATCCAAGCCACAAATCTGAGAGCAAAAGAATTAAGAGCGGTGCATAGACAACCGAATATAGATGGACCAAATCTATCATATGAAAATGCTCTAAATCAGCTAATGATGCTAGATGACCTAGTCGAATCGTATTCTTTTGTTCGAAAGAAACCAAAAGGATGTAATAGAAAATATTGAAATACAGCATTGCCCATAGACTAGGTACCCATGCAAGCTAAATTATACAGATGTAAATATGTAAGGATAATGGCTCTAGACGAGATATGATTGGAGGCAAACTCAAGTAAATACAAGGTGTATGTATCAATCATCTCATAGCTAGAGTCAAACAGATACGCCACTCTATCTACACCCCTATGTCAATCCCCGTGCGCATATAAAAATCAGATGGTGTAATACTGAGCTCAAAATCTGGAAAATTAGATGTATATGTAGTGGGTCACCACCTTCCAGCTAAGGCAACTAATGGTGGACAGCTAGATAACTGGGTAGGTCTTATCTGTAGGAACTATCCAAATGGACTAGTGTGAATCCTATCTAGTAAAGTACGAGGTAGTATGCCGCAAAAACGTGATATACACTTCACCAGTTGCTATGAAAGCCGGGGTAGCTAGACTAATAAAATATATTTGTTCATGGTTAATATACTATAAAATAACATGACAATATGACTACATTATACAATGTAATGGATAACTAATTAGCACATTACTTATTATATTACAATCTGAAGTCATACCTCAACGGTCTCAAGAGCTATGGACATACGGTGTGAGTAACTGTAACAACCCGTATTTTAATAACATGTTAAAACCATAAGTTTAGGCAGAATTAAATTTTAAAATAAGAATCAGGGGAAATGGGCTGCGCCATTGCGTTCGCCTCGAAATTCTTCTTGGAAACGAGTCCGAGTTTTTGAGAAATGGAGTCCGTATGAGGGAGATATGACCCTCCGAAGTTTCAGGAAATTTCAGAATCGAAAACAGCTCGAAATTCGAATTCGAAATTCGAATTCAAACGCCAGCGCAGACTGAGCGGGAATTTTCCCACCCAGGACCAGGTCGACCCGGGGATCGACACTATGGTCGACCTCCCAGGGACCAGGTCGACCCTATAGTCGACCTGGGGGTCGACCTGGTGCCAGAACCCAGTTATGAGCCTGGGTTCATTCTGATGTATCTGATCACATTTTCAGTCTAGATTCGTCCGCCTAATCCTATATAAACAGCCTCCTAGCCTCATTCTCTTTACACCATTTTATTATCTCCTTATGCTGCTTCTGGAATAATTGAAATAAATAAATTAAAATAAAACATGAAGACTGTTCTTGAAGACTACGGCTAGGAATTGCAAATTGGAGATTCAAATCAGGATTAGAGCTTTAAGAAAAGGATCAAAGGTTAGTTCAGCGGCTTCGGGCAACGTCGTGCAAATCCTAGCAAAATTATCATAACGCTATTTGATTACCCTTTCTCCGATCAATGTAAGTCAGTTACTTTTTAGATTTGAACGTCTAGATCTATTTGTGGCATGTAATTGAATGGATATAAGAATATACCAAATCCTTTCGCTTGAATCGATGCTTGTATATGCCTCTGGATCTAATTCTCGATTATGACGTTGAAACTATTGTTAATAGCCTATGCCTATGACTGTGAACATGAGACTATGCCTATGCCTATGACTGAACATAAGACTATGCCTATGCCTATGACTGTGAACATAAGACTACGCCTATGCCTAAGACCGTGAACATAAAACTATTGCCTATGACTATGACAAGGACAATTGTGGCTAATCACCTACGAGTCATGACTATGAGATTATTGCCTATGATTATAAGACTATTATCCATGATTATTGTGTTTAATCGCCCATGATTCATAACTATGAAACCATGACTATGACTATTGAGGTTAATTACCTATGACTAGTATGGTTAGTTGCTTATGCCTATAACACTATAGTTGTAAATCATGTTGTACACCGAATTGGCATTATGCTAGACAAAATCACCTATGCCTATTCCCTAAATTGTGTTGATCTTGTATTTATGATGTAGCTTGTCTAGTTTATTCCTATTCACTATTATGTACATCAAACTTATTGGAACAATTATCTTTGTAATTGGTTCGCTTTCGCATGTCTATTCTTTTATGTCAAATTCTCGTGCTTATCCCCTGATTTTCATTTCATAAGTACTTAGAAACTTGTGAAATCATGTTAACGTATGACTACGGTGGGGGAATTTGGGCGTAGCTTAATTTATATAGTTTGGCATAATAAATATGTTGATATAAATCCAAATTGGTTATAATAGTAAATATTACATGCATATTAGACTTGGGCGTATAATGGTAAATTGTTAATTGGCCGCAAACCATGTAGTTGGCATGTGAGTCTAGTTTTGGCATAAATTGTAAACTAGAATATTAAATCTAGTTCTAACATGAATTGAAAATTTGGATATTTAATCTAAGTTGGGCCAAAAATGTAAATAAGAACATTAAGTCTAGATTAGGCTTAACAACTTATTTGGAATGCCAAATATGTGGCATAGGGATTTTAGGCATAACTATTATGGAAAGTTTGGGAAGGTAGGTTATAGCCTATTCTGATTAATAACTTGAAATTACATGTAATTGTCATGTTTAGCATAACCATGGTTAGTGACACTTAATTTGGTATAATCTCATAAACATGGTTTAGAGGGAAAGTGGGCCATAATAACAAACGTTGACAATGTACAATAAAAGAGTAATTAAGGCATAAGTAAATTAGTAATAATTTACAAGAAGGATTTGTCCTAAATAAGAAATATGTACATTGTAGAAAATACGAATATGCCTAACCCGAGGTTAGATTGAGTTACGGTATAAGACTGCCCGAAACCGCCCGGCAAATCCAGCAACCATAACAATACCTATCTAATGTGGGTGGTTAGAGCATTGAGCCCAAAAAGGACCCGCGGTTAGACTGAGTTGCGGTGTAAATCTACCTGGAACCGACCGGCACATCCAGTGACCGCAACAATATCTGCCTAATGTGAGTGGTTGGTGCTTTAAATGAATAATTTAAAGCTAAGAAACAACTAAGCTAGACAAGTGGGTGAGGTTAAGTAAAATACACTTAGCCAATTTAAAATGTTTACTAGACTAGAAGGCGGAGTTAAGTAAACTTAAAACACTTAGCCATCGTGGTGTGCCGAATGAACAAGGTTAAGTTAAAACAGGGAGGGACAATACTTAACCATTATAACATGTGAATTAAATAGATGTTAGGGTTAAGTTAACTAAGAGAACATTTAACTGCTTTAGCATGTTAGCTAAACAGAAAGGGAAGGGTTAAGTAAAAGGGAACACTTAGCCAATACAAGGTGAAGGGGTGGGGTTAAGTAACAAGAAATACTTAACCAATATAACTTGATTTGTGGTAGGGTTAAGTCAACATGAACTACTGATAACACTTAATCAGTTTATCATGACAAATGAATGGGTTATGATAACTTGAATTGACTAATGACAGTTAACCAATTCTACTTGACGAGAAAGAGAACTAAGTAGTAAACCTTAGTTAAAAGGACTAAGTTATAAACCTTAGTTAAGAAAATGACGGTTCGAGGACTAAGTAGTAAACCTTAATTAAGGGAACTAAGTAGTAAACCTTAGTACGACACGAGAATGAGCGAACGTCCATCTGATCTTAAAGAAGGCTCCAACGAACTGGGGGACGAAGCAAGCGGCTTCAAGGGGACGTGAGGGTACTCTTGGTATCCCTCTGTGAGACTGCAGATGATCCGCCTGGGCTCACAGAGGTTAAGGTCTGCGTTAGAAGAACCAAGGGTATGCCTTGGTTGCAATATAGGGCAACCTAAAGACTAGGATGGACCCACGTGATTCCACGAGACCAGTAGCCCTGTGATAGCGACTCGTCGTCTACCTACACCTTGAGTCAATCAAGATACGTGAAGCGGAAAGGCGGAGAACTCCAACAGAATATATACTTGCTATCTAGTCATGGGTGCGGATGGCCATAGGTTAGTGGGGCATAGAGGGCCTGCGTATAGTTCTCATTTTTCAAGGTGTGCCTTTCATTAGTTGAGGGAGGGGTCAGGTGGAACCATAGCCACTGGAAAAACAGACCTTAGCATCTGCATCGGCAGATATCTGAAAGCTCTTGACCGAGTTCCGTGTTTCTTGATTTGCCCCGCCATGAGACTCGGGTCACACATATAGAGGACATGTGCATCTAGACTGCGATAACGATCCACGACACATACGTGGGGAAAGTTTAGGAACATATACCGCCCTAGGTATTGTGTCCTAGAGTAGGGGCATCGTTCGATAGGTAGCATAATCCCTAGTTGGAACTAGGTCACGTAAACCCTAAAATCTGAGAAGCATTAGATAAGTCGCATAAATCCTAGTTAAATCTAGGAAGCACTCGATAGAAAAACCCTAGGTTAGACCTAGGTAATAAATGACAAATGTACACTTGAGACAAACCAAAATTGTGGTAATTGGGAACACGTATTTGTTCTTGTCAGTTTATACGGATTACTAGTCAGGTGGTGCAGGGATATAAAAATTAGAATAACAAGGTAGTGGCGAAGCAGAGAATGTATAGAAGTGCATCCAGTTTATCTTACCTTATCATATCTTGTGCTAACCTTATGATTCCCGTCATCATGGTGTAGTCTTGTATACAGTTAACTCATGCCATGTTGCTTTTACCTGTTCACATGCTGAAAGTTACTGAACTTACCAGACTTTATATCCGACTCTATTTTCTTTCGCTTTCTTGTCTTCCGTTCCCCCGCCCCCCCCAGGTTCGCAGGGAGGGAATATTACTACTTAGCCCAGTTTTCTTCCAAGCTGAAGGTTAGTCGAAGTTTTGCTTGGATTCTCTTTTCCATTGCTATGGCTGGCTCACGCTACATTGGGGAATATAAATGTATTTTTATGCTTCTTTATTTTGTAAGACAGATATCCTGGCATTGGAAAATAATTGTTGTACAAACTATTTTATCAATAAAGTAAAGTTCTATTTTCCGCTGTTTTAAATTTTGTCTGTCTTGTAATTTATCTGTATCTTTTACCTATAAATCTCCACCGAAGTTAAGGCATTCCCTTTATGAGTGACCTTAACGGATGTGGGGTGTTACACGTGGTATCAGAGCTGACGGTTACAAAATCAGATAAAAAGATTTGAAAAGTTATTTTCAAAACAGTTTTTTTAAAAGAAGCACTTTCAAAAGAAAAGTTTTGTTTTAAAGGCATATTCCCCAAATGCCATACGCACTATCTTCTGATCCTTTGTTTGAATTCTTGTCCCCTTCTTTCTTGAATCTTCGGGGCTCCTGGCTTTCTGGGAGGTAACCTCATCGCGTCATGATTCCATAGACTTGATAAGACTACGATACGTATAGAAGGGCAAAGTAGTGCCCAACTCCCATCTATAGCCATAGTAGTTTCACCTGCAACTAGTTTTAGAGTGTTTTCCATGCGATGGAGGCAGCTTTTGAGAAACTTGTCAACATGATTACACAGGGATGGTAAAAGATGAGGATGGGGGAATTTGGCTAGGGAGCTCTACGCAAGGATGAGAAATTCATGAATATAAACTCGACTCACGAAGAAAGAAGGAATTATAAAACCTAAGACGAGAGGAGGTATCTTTATGGTATAACGACAAGGGCAAGGACAAGAGACATGATTTTCAGAAGGGAGAGTGCATGCTTCCACCACCAGAATACCTGAGAGAGAGATAATAAAAGTCTCTGTTGGAAAAGTTTAGCTTTTCATTTTGATCAACCAGTTATTACTCTTTTGATCTTAGCACTTCGCATTTGTTCATATCTACTTCCATAGTTGAGTCTCTGCACCTTAGTACTTGTATAGGAAAAGATCCCATTAGTGTCTCAAATTCAATTGGTGGTTCGACCCGTTTACCTTTGGTTTATAAGGATTTGAGAATAACTATATTAAATGTTGAGTTTAAGCGTGATGCTTATGTTTTTGGTTCCATGGGCTATGAGTTGATTCTAGGCATGGGTTGGTTGGCTAGTAATTCTGAAAGGAGGATAGTTAGACTTTTGACTTGCCTTGGAAATACCCTGGAGATTCCGTGTGAAGAATCAGTTAGGCTTAACTAGCTAGAATCACTTAAATGCATTTATCGACGATTTGCAATCCATTAGGGTAGTCCATGAGTATGCAGATGTTCTTGATTAGGTTAGGAGTTTAACCTTAAAACGCGGGATAGACTTTCGCATGTATCCAGTTGACAATGAAAAGCCAACGACAGTTTCGGAAATGGAGGTCAAGAAGCTTCGCAATCGTGAAGATTAATTAGATAAGGTACAGAATAGTGAAGCTCAAGAAGATGCGACTTAGAAGACTGAAGACTAGATACACGCATCATACCCTTTTTCTTAAGGGTACATCCTTGATCTCTTTTTCTAGGAATTTTATGCATACTTTCTAGCTTTTAAGGTATATCCTCTAGGACGTATCATCGATCCTTAGGTAGAACCCAATGGATGTAAACATGTATTTAAAACATGTATTTGAAACATGTATTTGAAACATGTTATGATGGATGGTTGCAAATGGTTGCTCGTGGATGCATACACACACCATAGGCGCTAGAACGACCCAGTCACTTTCATATTGCATTCGCATATATGTATTTGCTCAACGGATTTAACTTGATATGTTATCATATGGATGTCGCATATGAATGAATGGCTATGCACACATGTAGTATTTACATAACTAGGGATGCTTGCATACATGATTGGACGCATGGCACTAACATAATTCGCATTAAAGAGGTCAACTGAATCAGTAGACCGCTTGATTTTGCATAAGATAAGTAAATATACACACACTCTTGCATAAGTTCATTCAACATTAGAAATCTTTTAAGGACAATGAATGCCTGTGATTGATTGGTTGAGTAGATGGATGATTGGATGATATGATGCATTCTTCTCAACCAGAAGATTTCAGGGACGAAATCCTTTAAGGAGGGGAGAATGTAACAACCCGTATTTTAATAACATGTTAAAACCATAAATCATGGCAGAATTAAATTTCAAAATAAGAATCATGGGAAACGGGCTGCGCCATTGCGTTCATCTCGAAATTCTGCTTGGAGACAAGTCCGAGTTTTCGAGAAACGGAGTCCGTATGAGGGAGATATGACCGTCCGAAGTTTCAGGAAATTTCAGAATCGAAAACAGCTCGAAATTCGAATTCGAAATTCGAATTCAAACGCCAGCGCAGACTGGGCGGGAATTTCCCGCCCAAGACCAGGTCGACCTAGGAGTCGACACTATGGTCGACCTCCCAGGGACCAGGTCGACCCTATGGTCGACCTGGGGGTCGACCTGGTGCCAGAACCCAGTTCTGTGCCTGGGTTCATTCTGATGTATCTGATCACATTTTCAGTCTAGATTCGTCCGCCTAATCCTATATAAACAGCCTCCTAGCCTCATTCTCTTTACACCATTCTATTCTCTCCTTATGCCGCTTCTGGAATAATTGAAATAAATAAATTAAAATAAAACATGAAGACTGTTCTTGAAGACTACGGCTAGGAATTGCAAATTGGAGATTCAAATCAGGATTAGAGCTTTAAGAAAAGGATCAAAGGCTAGTTCAGCGGCTTCGGGCAACGTCGTGCAAATCCTAGCAAAATTATCCCAACTCTATTTGATTATCCTTTCTCCGATCAATGTAAGTCAGTTACTTTTTTAGATTTGAATGTCTAGATCTATTTGTGGCATGTAATTGAATGGATATAAGAATATACCTAATCCTTCTGCTTGAATCGATGCTTGTATATGCCTCTGGATCTGATTCTCGATTATGACATTGAAACTATTGTTAATAGCCTATGCCTATGACTGTGAACATGAGACTATGCCTATGCCTATACCTGAACATAAGACTATGCCTATGCCTATGACTGTGAACATAAGACTATGCCTATGCCTAAGACCGTGAACATAAAACTATTGCCTATGACTATGACAAGGACAATTGTAGCTAATCATCTATGACTCATGACTATGAGATTACTGCCTATGATTATAAGACTATTATCCATGACTATTGTGTTTAATCGCCCATGATTCATAACTATGAAACCATGACTATGAATATTGAGGTTAATTGCTTATGACTAGTATGGTTAGTTGCTTATGCCCATAACACTATAGTTGTAAATCATGTTGTACACCGAATTGGCATTATGCTAGACCAAATCACCTATGCCTATTCCCTAAATTGTGTTGATCTTGTATTTATGATGTAGCTTGTCTAGTTTATTCCTATTCACTATTTTGTACATCAAACTTATTGGAACAATTATCTTTGTAATTGGTTCGCTTTCTCATGCCTATTCTTTTATGTCAAATTCTCGTGCTGATCCCCTGATCATTTTGCTAGTTTCCTTTCATAAATACTTAGAAACTTGTGAAATCATGTTATACGTATGACTACATCGGGGGAATTTGGGCGTAGCTTAATTTATATAACTTGGCATAATAAATATATTGATATAAATCCGAATTGGTTATAATAGTAAATATTACATGCATATTAGACTTGGGCGTATAATGGTAAATTGTTAATTGGCCGCAAACCATGTAGTTGGCATGTGAGTCTAGTTTTGGCATAAATTGTAAACTAGAATATTAAATCTAGTTCTAACATGAATTGAAAATTTGGATATTTAATCCAAGTTGGGCCAAAAATGTAAATAAGAACATTAAGTCTAGATTAGGCTTAACAACTTATTTGGAACGCCAAATATGTGGTATAGTGATTTTGGGCATAACTATTATGGCAAGTTTGGGAAGGTAGGTTATAGCCTATTCTGATTAATAACTTGAAATTACATGTAATTGTCATGTTTAGCATAACCATGGTTAGTGACACTTAATTTGGTATAATCTTATAAACATGGTTTAGAGGGAAAGTGGGCCATAATAATAAATGTTGACAATGTACAATAAAAGAGTAATTAAGGCATAAGTAAATTAGTAATAATTTACAAGAAGGATTTGTCCTAAATGAGAAATATGTACATTGTAGAAAATACGAATATGCCTAACCCGAGGTTAGATTGAGTTACGGTATAAGATTGCCCGGAACCGCCCGGCAAATCCAGCAACCGTAACAATACCTATCTAATGTGGGTGGTTAGAGCATTGAGCTCAAAAGGACCCGAGGTTAGACTGAGTTGCGGTGTAAATCTGCCCGGAACCGACCGGCACATCCAGTGACCGCAACAATATCTGTCTAATGTGAGTGGTTGGTGCTTTAAATGAATAATTTAAAGCTAAGAAACAATTAAGCTAGACAAGTGGGTGAGGTTAAGTAAAATACACTTAGCCAATTTAACATGTTTACTGGACTAGAAGGTGGAGTTAAGTAAACTTAGAACACTTAGCCATCGTGGTGTGCTGAATGAACAAGGTTAAGTTAAAACAGGGAGGGACAATACATAACCATTAGAACATGTGAATTAAACAGATATTAGGGTTAAGTTAACTAAGAGAACACTTAACCACTTTAGCATGTTAGCTAAACAGAAAGAAAAGGTTAAGTAAAATGGAACACTTAGCCAATACAAGGTGAAGGGGTGGGGTTAAGTTATAAGAAACACTTAACCAATATAACTTGATTTGTGGTAGGGTTAAGTCAACATGAACTACTGATAACACTTATTTAGTTTATCATGACAAATGAATGGGTTAAGATAACTTGAATTGTCTAATGACACTTAACCAATCCAACTTGACGAGAAAGAGAACTAAGTAGTAAACCTTAATTAAAAGGACTAAGTTGTAAACCTTAGTAATGAAAACGATGGTTCGGGGACTAAGTAGTAAACCTTAGTTAAGGGAACAAAGTAGTAAACCTTAGTACGACACGAGAAGGAACGAACGTCCATCTGATCTTAAAGAAGGCTCCAACGAACTGGGGGATGAAGCACGCGGCTTCGAGGGGACGCGAGGGTACTCTTGGTATCCCTCTGTGAGGCTGCAGATGATTCTCCTGGGCTCACAGAGGTTAAGGTCTGCGTTAGAAGAACATGGGGTATGCCTTGGTTGCAATATAGGGCAACCTAAAGACTAGGATGGACCAACATGATTCAGCGAGACCAGTAGCCCTGTGATAGCGACTCATCATCTACCTACCATCTTGAGTCAATCGAGATACGTGAAGAGAATAGGCGGAGACCTCCAATAGACCATATACTTGCTATCTAGTTATGGGTGCGGATGGCCATAGGTTAGTGGGGGCATAGAGGGCATGCGTATAGTTCTCATTTTTCAAGGTGTGCCTTTCATTAGTTGAGGGAGGGGTCAGGTGGGACCATAGACACGGGAAAAACAGACCTTAGCATCTACATTGGCAGATATCTGAAAGCTCCCGATCGAGTTCCGTGTTTCTTGATTTGCCCTGCCACGAGACTCGGGTCGCACATATAGAGGACATGTGCTTCTAGACTGCGATAACGATCCACGACACATACGTGGGGAAAGTCTAGGAACATATACCGCCGTAGGTATTGTGTCCTAGAGTAGGGGCGTCATTCGATAGGTAGCATAATCCCTAGTTGGAACTAGGTCACGTAAACCCTAAAATCCGAGAAGCATTAGATCGCGTAAATCTTAGTTAAATCTAGGAAGTACTCGATAGAAAAACCCTAGATTAGACCTAGGTAATAAATGACAAATGTACCCTTGAGACAAACAAAAATTGTGGGAATTGGATTCACGTATCTGTTCTTGTCAGTTTATATGGATTACTAGTCAGGTGGTGTAGGGATATAAAAATTAGAATAACAAGGTAGTGGCGAAGCAGAGAACGTATAGAAGTGCATCCAGTTTATCTTACCTTATCATATCTTGTGCTAACCTTATGATTCCCGTCATCATGGTGTAGTCTTGTGTACAGTTAATTCATGCCATGTTGCTTTTACCTGTTCACATGCTGAAAGTTACTGAACTTACCAGACTTTATGTCTGACTCTGTTTTCTTTCACTTTCTTGTCTTCCGTTCCCCCCCAGGTTCGCAGGGAGGGAATATTACTACTTAGCCCATTTTTCTTCCAAGCTGAAGGTTAGTCGAAGTTTTGCTTGGATTCTCTTTTCCATTGCTATGGCTGGCTCACGCTACATTGGGGAATATAAATGTATTTTTATGCTTCTTTATTTTGTAAGACAGATATCCTGGCATTGGAAAATAATTGTTATACAAACTATTTTATCAATAAAGTAAAGTTCTATTTTCCACTGTTTTAAATTTTGTCTGTCTTGTAATTTATCTGTATCTTTTACCTATAACTCTCCCCCGAAGTTAAGGCATTCCCTTTGTGAGTGACCTTAACGGATGTGGGGTGTTACAGTAACTCTCAAGCAACTCGTGTAGTATTCATAAATCGAATATCGTGAACTTGGGCATATGAGTAATGTGCATAGAACCTGTCATCTTATATGTCTAAGGTCTAAATGTACGCCTTACATTTTGGTTACACATTGCGGTTGAACTAGGAAGGGAGCAATTTATATGCGCCCAACATCTAAGGTACGATGCTGATTTAATCAGCGCCCTATACAAGGGCGCTAATTAAATCAACGTTCGATTGTTGGGTTAACCCCTGAATATGCAGACATAATATTATGATTCGTAATACAACGTAACATAATCGGTTAGAGATGCTCTTATACACGTATTAACCCAACCGACCATTGGCTGTCTTACTTCTACTGACCAAAATAAATTAAACCCAAATAATATCCCTTGTGTTCTTTGTCTCTGTGATTTTGTAGTTTGTGTATCCTCCCCATTCTGCCTCCTTTTCATTCCCACTGATCCCGTTAAGTTTCTTCATTTTACGAGAAGCCGCAATTGTTTTAACAGAAAAAATTATTCTGTGCTCTCTCTCCTCTCAAACTTCTCATTTGTTCTTTGTGCTTTCATGTCAATGTTTATGCTACCCTAGCTTTCGTGGCAACCACCTCCTCGGTAGTTGATCCATTTGTAGTCCTTTCCTCACATCTTTTCTTAGTCATAAAATTAATATTTAGTTCGATAATTTTTTGAACTAATTTTTGTAGTGTATTTATTTCATGAGTAGTAGATTTCTTTTTGAAACTATGCTAAATTAAATGAAAGTTGACCTTTGAGCATCAGAGTGATCTATGAGTGGCGGATAATGGATTTGAGAATTTATTCTCTCCTAGCATGTTATGTAACGATGGTCGGAACAAAGCCCCTTCCTTGCACGCATATGAGCTGGCACACAACTCCCATATAACAAAAGGAATCCCTGATGTTACGTGCCTACCAACTCATATTTGTACACAATTCCTTCAATATATTCTATGATGTGGGACTATTGTATCCAAACCATCATTCCTCCTTAACAACATGTGAGGCAATCCTAACAGTCTCCCCCTTGACTCGCATCCTACGAGTATCTTTTGAGAGCACTGCCTTGCCTGCATGTCCCGGTCCGAACCTTCGGCTCTGATATCACTGTTATGTAACGATGGTCGGAATAAAGCCAGCTTCCTTGCATGCATATGAGCTGGCACACAACTCCCATATAACAAAAGGAATCCCTTATGTTACATGCCTACGAGCTCATATTTGTACACAATTCCTTTAATATATTCCATGATGTGGGACTATTGTATCCAAACCATCATTCCTCCTTAACAACATGCGAGGCAATCCTAACATAGCATTTATGGATGCTGAAGCGACCCGAACTTCCCCGGTCTCCGAAGAGAAGAGAAAGAACGAATTACTTTGAGGACAAGACGAATCAGAGCACAAACAGAAGAACATTTTATTATTTATTACAACAATTCCATCAGAATACAAGAATATACAGAGTATGAATAAATATTACACATTTGATAAATATCACAGATTTAAATTACATTTAAATACATAGCAGCGGAAAAATAATGCAAAATATAACTGAAAGAAATACGTGGATACAGAGCTTTTCGAATATCACTTCAGCTATAAACCAGGATCCTATGAATATAAAACTGCAAAACCAAAAATACTAGCAGCCCGTGTGGAAAATAGGGGCATCCAGAGTTTAGGTTAAAACAATAAACTCCAGGTCAGTCATGTGACTGGTGTGAGAACTTAAACAGTTATTAATTTGATTTTTAAAGTTCAGTAAATCAAGGGACCACGCCGTATAACACGGAACGGGTTTCCTCCCAAGAATACCAGTGCATAAAACAAACAACGCAATGCTAAATAAAGAACAATGAAGCTATTATAAGACCCAGGTCCCATCACACAATGCAACACAAGCCGGAGGATAGGGTTTTACCTTATAATAGCCAAAAATGCTTGGTATTTCATCTTTTATTATTACTATAAGTGTATAGTGTCAAAACAATTTCAATCATAAGTATCAATCATAGACGGCATACGTGCCCCATCCCACTATGTCGTCGTACTAGGCTCTACAATCAAAACCGAAATATCACGTATTGGAAATTAGATTCCCGTCATGAGTCGAGGCAAGGGGCAACCTCATCTCCGTTCGAGATACTCTAGAAAATGTCTCAGGACCACACACAGCGATCCTTGGAACCTCCAAGGCCGGTCCTCTCCTACTTTTGAGGATTAATTATTCCTGAACACACATTTCTCGGTCCTATAGGACCTATATCCGAGGCGCCTCTCATCCAACAACCACATAGGTAAAAATAATATAAATGTCAGGGCTGGTAGGTCACTGACATCACCCATAGCTAGAAAGAAACGTCGTGCACTTCTTTGGTCCTTATCCAGTTTTTGACTCATACCGGGGTGTGAGGCTCGCGAATTAACGCTATACAGAAAGCTATGCCACGCAGGTCGTGGTTTGATCATCCACAACAAGACTTTTCTTTTCAACAGAAGCCTTCATCATTTGCCACTTAGGCATGCCACACAGGCAATTCATGCCATGCGATGATATCCATCAATATATAACCTCTGAGCTTGTACGTCTCAGACAAGGGCGTTAAGCAAGAGAATAAATTCTCCGCCACTAAACATATATATATTTAATAGAAATCAATCACACAGAATAAAATCCAATGTCAGACACACAGTCCATTAACAAGTTCATTTTGGGTCTGAACGAAACCGAAGGAACCTTATTCCTTGCATATCCATCGATCTCCAAGTACGTTTGGACGATCACCAACTGATTCCCTCCTCTTGGGTGTACAGCCCAATCAAGATCATCAGTAATCACCTAAACGATGTGAAGACCTCCGGTCTACAACCACCGTCTTCATCTTCAACTTATTGATGAATTAGTTATTCAGAATGGGTATAAACCCAGCCTTTCCGAATAACTCGCGTATATAATAAAAAAGTGCTACACAAACACAACATACACCTCATTCCAATTCACAGTATTCTTTTATTCAAATATTCACATTCCTAGGGAAAGGTTCCCATTAATTTTATTAAAGATAAATTCTTCTAAATTTATTCTTTAATCCTCCTTTGGATATCATTTCAAACCATGTTAAGGTTTTCCAAACTAGTCGGGATTAGCGAACCACACCGAAGTAATTATTTATTTTATTTCCCAATACCAACCTATTCATCCCATGGAGCAAAACTGGTAATAATCCATATCTAACACCACGGTGTTATCGGTAAATATTTATTACCATTTCACGTTCAAATCTAATTAAAGATTTAACTACCGCTTGGAGAAAAACTGGTGATACTCCATTCTCAATCACTTTAATCTAATTAAAAATTCATTAAAACTCCACTTAGTTTTAATCTTCCCAAAAATCAATATCCTGTCCTTAACTGGGTTAAAGAACCAATGTCATCTAAAATACGGTTCACGATAAACCCAAAATCACATTCCATTGTTAATTAAGTTAAAGAATAGGTGTTACTCAAAACACTGCTCACGATAAACCCCAAAAACCAATTTAAATTCAATTCCAATTAAATATTAATTAACTGGACAATTTCACTAAATCTTAATTAAAAGATTTATTCTTTTCTAAACTGGGTTCAAGAACAGTGTTATTTAAGACACCATTCACGACGAACCCAAAATCCCATTTGATATTAAATACAAGGCTCTGAATAGAAAATATATCGGCTTATATTCAGTATCAACTTCTGAAACCAACAAATATCGTATTGGAAATAATGATATAAATATATCTTTCAAATTTCTACTACCATATCTATACAATCACGAAACCCAACATCGAAATATTCCGAAGATAATTTCGATTCCAATCCATTCCATTGGAAATTCTGATTATTTTTAAAACCACTTCAAATCCAATTTATTATTCAAAAATATTGGATTATAATTCTAGTTCAAAACTAGTTCATTTCGATAAAAATATGTTTTATCCCTTTTAAATATGGAATTTTTCACCCCAATTCTTTCTAAATCATATATTATGATTTTATACAAATTATTAATATTTTTAATGATTTTATCAAGGCCCGTACAGTCGATTTCCAATAACGGTCGTCGAACTGCACTTACAGTGTAACACCCCGTATTTCAGTTAACACTATAATAACAAATTAAAGAATAACTAATCTTAGATGAGAGAATTAAAGGAAAAGGGTTGCGCCATTGTGTTCGTCTCGGAATTCTAGTTGAGATAGAGTCAGAATTTGCATGAATTGGACTTCGTATGAAGAAGTTATGGCCATCGGAAGTTTCAGAAAATTCAAAACAGATATCAGAAAATTCAAGTTTCAGAGTCAGACAGGCTAGGCGGGAAAATTCCCGCCAGGGCTAGGTCGACCATAGGGTTGACCTACCCTGACCAGGTCGACCATAGGGTCGACCTAGGGGTCGACCTGCCCCACCCCCGGGCAGATTTGATTAGTGACATGTTAATGACTGTGTGCTGACTCATTAGGGTTTCTGATCTGCTCTGATTGGCTGGGATTAATTCTGGGTTGATCGGACGGCCTAAACTAATCCTAAACTCTACAAAAACACCTATAGACTCAAACCCTAAAATCAAAATAAAATTAGATTCATGGCCTCCATGCCGTCACCTAGCAACTCAGAATAGCCGCCACCAATTAGAGAGGAAGAAAGCAAATCAAATTCAATTCTATTTAACTCTAACAACGAATCTACTTCAAGGGAAAGCTAATACAACTTCATAACTCAGAATTCAAAACTCAAGACCTTCTTTGAGTTGTGAGTTCGATTTCTTTAGTAAAATAATTAGCAATTTAATTGGATTAAGTTATGATGTGGATTATATGGATATGATGTGAATTATTGATCACATGTTATAATTATGTTGTAAAATTGTGATGTTATCATACATGTTGTAAATTCTATGATGTTATGTTGTGATCATCTATGTTGTAAATTTACGATGCTACCATCTATGTTGTAATTCTATGATTGGCTTATGTATAATCAAATCATCATGTTGTTCATATGCTAGTTTGGTTATGTTGATTCATATGATAAATCATATATGCAAGTTTAGATTTTGATTCAGACAAGAATCATATGCAAGTTGGGGAAAATTATATGTAACCTTACATGTTTCATGACATCTAGTTTATGTGAAAATTTGATCTAAAGTTAGGCTATGACATGTGTGAGTTCTATGATAAATTCTACATGTTAGTTTACATGTTTAGATGTAAGTTTACACCATTGTTATGTTGCATAAATCACATTTATAAATATATGAGTTTGGAATATGAATCATTATGCAAGTTTACGGTTATTGCCTATGCAAGTTTACACCTTTAGATGTAGATCTATGACATACATGATCTATGCATGTTTGTGACCATTATCTAAACAAGTTTACACCTTTAGATTTGGATCTATGACATATGTAGTTTTATGCAAGTTGTAACTTTGGCTTATGCAAGTTTTAGATGTAGAACATCATTCACACATGCAAGTTCACCCCTATGTTTAGATCTAGTTTTATCTATATGTATGTTGTGATGTTTTCTCTTTATTCTGTGAGTTAGACTATTCGAGTCTAACGTATATTTTACGTTAAATGAACGAAAGTACAACGTGGGGCAATGGGATAATATTAAAAAGATTTAATTGGCATAAATGCCTTAAATGGCATAAAATAAATTTGTGATGAAAATTGGTATGATTTTGCGTACCATAAATGGATGGACATAATTGAGTCAATTATGGCCATGGTTAAATTTGGAATTGATTGATAATTTGAATAGGGAAATTAATTCAAATTGGGGAATGATTAATTCGGAGTAATTAATCGTCTAGGACACGAGGTTAGGCTCTTTTGTGGTGTAAGACTGCTCGGAACCACCTGGCAAATTCAGCTGCCACAAATGCCAGTCTAATGTGGGAGGTCTTAGTCATAAAATGAATGCGTAATAGTTGTAAAGACACGAGGTTAGGCTCTTTTGTGGTGTAAGACTGCCCGGACCCGCCCGGCAAATCCAGCTGCCGCAAATGCCAGTCTAATGTGAGAGGTCTTTATAAGGTTACGGTCTTAATGAATTAAGAAACACTTAACCAAATAAACATGCAGTGGGACATGAGGGGGTTAAGTGGGTGCCTTGGGTGGCATGTGGAATCTAGTGGGTGCCTTGGGTGGCATTTGAAATACGATTAGAAACACTTAACCAAAATTTGAAACATGTAAGTGAACATGAATAAGAAGTGGGATAAGTGGGATGTACAAGAGGGGACCAAGCTTAGGTGGATAGCTAGTGTCAAGTAATGGGGGCCCGTTTCAACCAGTAAGCCATACGTATCTTTGTGGCCTCGACCCAAGTCGAGGATGGGACACGCATACTGGGCTTGACTGTAAGAGGCCAAACCGGGTTAGTAGTGGCAACGCAAGTCCAACGGGTTCATATGCGTGGGTGGACCCGGGTTGGTAGGTAAGACGTTGGTGCATCGTGTAGGTATAAGCCGTGCATTATTGGTGGTATCAGGTTGCCACTTTGGGGAGTGATACACCCCACTGTGGGGCTAGCATGGGTATCCATGAGTTAGGGAGCCGATCACATGGGGTTAGTGGGTACACCTAGTGGAGATAGGGGCAGGCAGCACCTATGAAGGCAACTAGGGGTGCACGAAACTACCATTATCATTATTATGTTCTGTAAGCGGGATCAACCTTAGGGTAACTAGTGGTGGTGCAGTACAGTATAGTAGTGGTGGTGCAGTATATTAATTATCTTATAGTGGTTTAGGTGCATTTTAACGTTATCTTAGTTCAATCTTTATTTCCTTTTTTACTCTGCCATACTCAATTGTTCACAGTCATTTCCTTATTTTCCAACTTATGTGTAATAACCCGGAAAATACGAGCCAATTTAAAATTTTTAGATTGGTGATTTCAAAGGAATTTGAATAATTGAAATTGAATATTTCAAAAAAATATTGAATTAGAAATAGTGAGTCAGTTTGAAAATTTGAATTCAAACTTTGACTGACTGTGCAGGGTGGAAAATATAACGGAGTTTAGTGAAACCAAAAATATTTAAATCTGTTAGTTAATACCTTTCTAACAAATCTGAAAAATCAAAGTTTCATAACGGGAATCAAAAGTTATGGCCGAATGAATTTTCAGAATGGTCGCCATATAGAATATATAGCCCTGGAAAATTGATATTTTGCATACGACCTCGGAATTCGACGAAACCACTTTTGTTGGGTCCGGGATGTCAAACTATTGCTTGGTTTCAAATTTCATAATTTTTAAAGCTAGTATGTGAGCCTGGCAAAAGAAAATGTGTTTGGTCAATTTCTGTTAAATTGGATCGACCAGAAAATGGCCATTTTTCAAACAATCTCAGAATTCGACGAAACTAGTTTTGTTGGGACCGTAGCGTCAAAACATAGCTAGATTTATTTTTCTGGAATTTTTCGAATCAGTTTGTGGCCCTGGCAAATTGAAATGTACGTTCAGAGTTAAAAATTAAATGTTTTATACTTTAATTTGAAAAATAACTGACTGTAACAGTCGAATTGGCCAACGAAACATATCACATTGTGTCCGGGATGGGGGTATTTAGCTAGGGGCGACATTCGTTGAGTTTGAAAAGGAGTTCGTTTGAGAAAACACTATTTAAAAATTTTAATAAAGTCCTCGGCCAATCAGAATTCTCCATTCGTTATTTTTTTTAAAAAAACCCTCGAAACGAACGGCGACCCGTGCTCCAGACTTCCCCGACCGATCGCCGCCGCTGCCGCCGCTTCTAGGCTCCGCCACCGCCACCCTTCGACGCGCCTTCGCCTCCCCTTCAAATTCGACCAACTTCCTCCACCCTTCGTCGCCTGTGCTGCCTGAATCGAGGCTCCAAAGCCCCGACCTTCCCAGCGCCGCCGCCGCCGATCCTGACCACCGAACGCCACCAAACCACCACCGCCAGATAGCCCTCTCCTCCCTCTTCCACGTCCAACTCGCCGATTGTAACACCCCACCTCCGTTAAGGTCACTCACAAAGGGAATGCCTTAACTTTGGTGGAGCATTTTAGTAAACAGAACAGAAACTTACAAGACAGATAAAACAGTACTTGAAAATTTTTAACTTTATTACAGTGGAAACAGAAATTAATATGGTTACATCCTTTCAAATTTCAGAATTCAAGTACAAAATATCAGTCTTGTACAAAAGCCTTCAAAATGCATGGTTTAAAATCATAATCCCCATGGAACGGAAGCTATACAGAGCCAAGCCATACTTTAAGCACTTCAAGCAAAGAGAAATCCGGATCAAGCTAAAGTATTCCCTCCTTGGATAACCTGGGGGGGAAACGGAAGAAAGGAGGCGAAACAACAAGGGTCAGACAAAAAGTCTGGCAAGTCCAGTGACTTTCAGCATATGAACAGATAATAATAATATGATATGAACATAAAACTGGATGTGAGATAACTGTAACAGGTGTAGCAGATATAACAGAAAAACAGAATGACATAAACTATTGTTTTACACTTCTCTGCACTAATACTAGTATAACAGAATTAGGTGTCACCCTAATGTCTAAATTGAAGCAGGAACGGGTACAGAATACTTTAACAGAAACAGAATGCTAATAATGGGCCTTTACTACCCGATCAGAAACAGACAGAAGCAGAAATAGATTTATCCCTACGGAAACAGAATGTAGAATTAGGTGTACACTAGTAATGGGCCTTTACCACCCGAACAGACGGTACCACACAGAAACAGACAGGTGTTACCACCCAACAGAAACAGACGGTACCAACAGAAACAGACAGAACTAAGCGTACCCTAAAACCCTACCCCAAGCGATCAGCTCCCTAATACATAAATATCCTGTGCGGCCCACAGTAGGGTGTATCACTCCCTAAAGTGACAACCAATTGGCACAGACCTATTTACAGATGTCACGGCGTCTTACATCCTCAGAGGCAGACCGGGATCCATGCACGCACATGACCCAGTTGGAACGCACCATCAACACCCCTCGCCATTATCAGAATGAACCACTTATAATTAGTTCAGTAAGCGTGCCCGGACCCTACCTACTGTTGGGTCAAAGTTTTGATACCAGAAAGGGTTACTGACTAATATGGGTCCCAAACAACAGATGACACAAGTAATTCCCCTCCTAACCTTGTGTCCCCAGACTAACAGATCTCAGATTAACTTGTTTACAAGTTCAGACATACAGAATTCAGATTTACTAGTTCACAGATTAAGTTAACAAGTTTTCAGACTAACAGATCAGATGTACAGATTTTTCAGATTTGTCTAACTTTGTATTGGGCCTACAGATTCATGGACGGGTTTACTACACCTATTAATCCAGTTGGTTTAACCCTATTTTCCCCCAATACGTTTTAGACGTCATTCTTATCTTAGATTTGCATTAATTAATTATTAATGCCTAGACCTCTCACATTAGGTCGCTAGCTTGTGGCCGCTGGATGGGCCGGGCGGTTCCGGGCAGACTTCTGCCACAAGCCAGACCTAACCTCGTGTCTTAAGCAGGTTATGACTAACTTCTCACATTAGAACCTATTGTTTGCGGCCACTGGATGTGCCGGGCGGTTCCGGGCAGAATTACGCCGCAAACTCATTCTAACCTCGAGTTAGTCACGTTTATCTTTGCGGCCAATTAATTAATAATTTACCGTTTATGCGCACGCCTAATATATATGCCAATTTAGATTATATCAATAAAAGGATGATTATATCGACACAGCAGATAACAGATTTTAGCAGATAACAGATTTTATATGAATTAACGGATTTAACAGATTTAGCAACTTAGCAGATTTTGGCATATAACAGGTTAGGCATTTTCAACCGACAAATTTAACAGATTAGGCACTTCAATCTAATTAGCAGTCTAGGCAATATAACAAAACTAGCAATTTAGGCAACTTGGCAAATTAGCAGATTTAGCAAATTTAATATTTCTAAGGGTTCTATTTATATGCCTTGCCTAATCATAAATTGGCCTAAATTCATATGCCTACATAATTGTCATGATTCACAATATGAACATATATTCCATGTTTGCATAAATTTACATAGCGCAGAATATGGACACAATTTACCATATAACATATGTTCTAATTTTTGTTAAACTAGCATTTTACATGTAAATTGTACCAAATATAATCATTAATTACAATGCATGCCATATATCCAAAAATTCCTATTTAGGTGTAATCACAATAATATATATCCTAATTAATGTAAATCTTTACACCTAACTTTCCATATCCTTCTTCTTTTCAAGTCATGAATCATAATGCAAAATATACCCAACATTCTAAATCTTTAAATTATATCTTCTAAAAATCAGATCTTGACTTTTATATGCATTTTGTCCAAAGTCTCCAATCATATGTAAACATACAATGGTTCCTCTTTTCTTTTATTACAGAATATGCATAGATCTAAATCTAGTTTACAACATATGCTCATTTTTCTAATTAATTACAGATCTAAATATCATATGTTCATTTCTCTAATTAGTTACAAATCTAAATTACAACATACTCTATGCATGCAATATATAAATTACATGTTCATAGTCAAATTTATGCATCCAATCCCAAGTCACATGTCCAATATATTTTATGCTTCAGATCTAAAGTTATACGTTCAATTCAGTCTTGTCAAATTTCGCATCATTCATTAATTGTCCCAAATTTTGCGTTCATACGTTAATCTCTTTATGAGATTGGGCACAGGCTCGTGGTAGCCTGGCTATAGAAACAGAAAAGAAGAAAGGAATACAGAATAGTCACAGAAAACAGATCTAATAGAAGAGAATATATATACAACCTCAAACTCAGATTTAAAAGCATATCAAAATTATAATGAACGTTTATAGCGGAGAATAACTGTACTTGCCTTTCGTGGTTTAAGAAAGGATAATAAACTGTTGTTGATGCAGAAATGCTGAATTATTCCTTTTTAATTGTTGTTGTAGATCTACCCTTTGATTTGAGATTTGATTTAGCTTTTACATCAGTCCTAGTTTTAATTCCAGCAGAGCAGCGACGCCATTTTTATTTTTAATTAGAAGAAGAGAGCAATGGAGGCTAGAGAATTGTGTAAGAAACCTAGGTTTAGGTTAGGGATGTATTTATAGGAGGATAGGGTGATTTAGAGCCTTCAGATCAGTCCAGAAGTCATCAGAATCGCACAGCTCGAATACACATCATCCAGCCACTCAAAAGAAGACACGTCACCTCAGAACACTCCAGAATTCGGTGCTGGATTTGTATGGGCGCACTTGGCAGGTGCGCCAGTGTATTTTTGTACTGGCGTACTTCACAAGTGCGCCAGTGTATTCTGGCCTGTTTCCGGTTTTTCTGCCTAACTTCGTTCGTCTATATCTTCTTCATACGGACTCCGATTTACGCAAATTCGGACTCTATTTCGCGTATTTTTCCGAGACGAACACAATGGTGCAACCCGTTTCCCTTATTTCTTCTCCTAAAAATTAATTATACCTTGATTTTTAACTCTTATGTTTACAGAAAATACGGGGTGTTACATTCTCCCCTCCTTAGAGGATTTCGTCACCGAAATCTTCAAGTTAAGAAGAATGTGTCCTACCATCCAATCACCCATCTACTCAACCATCATCCACAAGCATCCATTGTCCTTAGAAAACTTCTAATGTTATATGAACATATGCAAAAGTGTGTGTATATGTTCCTTATCTAATGCAAAGATCAGGCGGTCTACTGATTCAGTTGACCTCCTTAATGCGAATTATGTCAGTGCCATGAGTCCAACATGTATGCAATAGAATCTTAATGATATATATTATTTCTATATGAGTGCACAATTATTCACTCAAATGCAACATCCATGTGCTGAATCAACCATTTTGCATCCACAAGAATTGAAAAATGCTCACACATCCATATGCAGTATGAGAGTGTTTTCGAGCCGATCTAGTGCCTAGTGTGTGTATATGCATCCACAGGCAACCACTAGCAACCACTTGCATCCACTTGCAACCATCAAACATAACAAGTCTCAAACACATGTTTACACCCATTAGTTTCTACCTAAAGTTCGAAGATTCGATCGATAGGATACAGTCGAATGATGGAAGCGAGTACAGATAGAACGGAAATTTGGTTCCCATTAGACATGGGTCCTAAGTATCGACCCCAAAGACCGAAACCAACATAAAATTGACACCCAGAGGATTACCTTCTTTAGACAATGTCAAAACTGGAAATCCTATCAAAAGTATTTAGATATTTACAGACTACTGGTACAGATCAGGTTCCCTAATGATTCTTAGGAAGCTAAGCATGATAAAATCATATCCCATAAAAACTCAAAATGTATGCGTCATACTTGACACCTAACACAGATATCCCCCAATCTATCACAAACAGATGAGTCATAACCCCTATGGGTTTGAGGCTATAACCAAATCAAGACTAGTATTATAGTGTGGAGACTTAACTACAGAATCAGAATGTCAGAATCAGAAAGAGTTCTACTCAAAGGTCAGATAAGGAAATTAAACCTTCTACAGAAATTTTCCTATTTTTATCCTATCCACTAGCCTTGAGAGTGCTCGCCTGCCTTCCAGAAGTAGGTCCTGTCCTCTGCCCTTGCCCTCGAAAGCTGCCTCCATCGCACAGAAAAATCCTACAAAGCTCGAAAGAAAATTAGCCGTAGGGTAGACTACTGCGGCTACAGATGGAAGTTGGGCGCTTATTTGCCCTCTGACAGGTGGCATAGTCTTATCAAGCCTACAGAACCATGCCGCGATGAGGTTACCTCCCAGAAAGCCAGGAGCCCCGGAGACTCAGGAAAGAAGGAAACAAAGATTCAAACAGAGGATCAAAAGATAGATATATGGCTTTAGGGACTACGTTTTTCAAAATAAAGTCTACTTTTGAAAATACTTCCTTTTAAAACCTTTTTGGAAATAGTTTTCAAAAACTTTTATCTAATCTAGTAACCTTTAGCTCTGATACCAAGTGTAACACCCCACCTCCGTTAAGGTCACTCACAAAGGGAATGCCTTAACTTTGGTGGAGCATTTTAGTAAACAGAACAGAAACTTACAAGACAGATAAAACAGTACTTGAAATTTTTTAACTTTATTACAGTGGAAACAGAAATTAATATGGTTACATCCTTTCAAATTTCAGAATTCAAGTACAAAATATCAGTCTTGTACAAAAGCCTTCAAAATGCATGGTTTAAAATCATAATCCCCATGGAACGGAAGCTATACAGAGCCAAGCCATACTTTAAGCACTTCAAGCAAAGAGAAATCCGGATCAAGCTAAAGTGTTCCCTCCTTGGATAACCTGGGGGAAAACGGAAGAAAGGAGGCGAAACAACAAGGGTCAGACAAAAAGTCTGGCAAGTCCAGTGACTTTCAGCATATGAACAGATAATAATAATATGATATGAACATAAAACTGGATGTGAGATAACTGTAACAGGTGTAGCAGATATAACAGAAAAACAGAATGACATAAACTATTGTTTTACACTTCTCTGCACTAATACTAGTATAACAGAATTAGGTGTCACCCTAATGTCTAAATTGAAGCAGGAACGGGTACAGAATACTTTAACAGAAACAGAATGCTAATAATGGGCCTTTACTACCCGATCAGAAACAAACAGAAGCAGAAACGGATTTATCCCTACGGAAACAGAATGTAGAATTAGGTGTACACTAGTAATGGGCCTTTACCACCCGAACAGACGGTACCACACAGAAACAGACAGGTGTTACCACCCAACAGAAACAGACGGTACCAACAGAAACAGACAGAACTAAGCGTACCCTAAAACCCTACCCCAAGCGATCAGCTCCCTAATACATAAATATCCTGTGTCGGCCCACAGTAGGGTGTATCACTCCCTAAAGTGACAACCAATTGGCACAGACCTATTTACAGATGTCACGGCGTCTTACATCCTCAGAGGCAGACCGGGATCCATGCACGCACATGACCCGGTTGGAACGCACCATCAACACCCCTCGCCATTATCAGAATGAACCACTTATAATTAGTTCAGTAAGCGTGCCCGGACCCTACCTACTGTTGGGTCAAAGTTTTGATACCAGAAAGGGTTACTGACTAATATGGGTCCCAAACAACAGATGACACAAGTAATTCCCCTCCTAACCTTGTGTCCCCAGACTAACAGATCTCAGATTAACTTGTTTACAAGTTCAGACATACAGAATTCAGATTTACTAGTTTACAGATTAAGTTAACAAGTTTTCAGACTAACAGATCAGATGTACAGATTTTTCAGATTTGTCTAACTTTGTATTGGGCCTACAGATTCATGGACGGGTTTACTACACCTATTAATCCAGTTGGTTTAACCCTATTTTCCCCCAATACGTTTTAGACGTCATTCTTATCTTAGATTTGCATTAATTAATTATTAATGCCCAGACCTCTCACATTAGGTCGCTAGCTTGTGGCCGCTGGATGGGCCGGGCGGTTCCGGGCAGACTTCTGCCACAAGCCAGACCTAACCTCGTGTCTTAAGCAGGTTATGACTAACTTCTCACATTAGAACCTATTGTTTGTGGCCACTGGATGTGTCGGGCGGTTCCGGGCAGAATTACGCCGCAAACTCATTCTAACCTCGAGTTAGTCACGTTTATCTTTGCGGCCAATTAATTAATAATTTACCGTTTATGCGCACGCCTAATATATATGCCAATTCAGATTATATCAATAACAGGATGATTATATCGACACAGCAGATAACAGATTTTAGCAGATAACAGATTTTATATGACTTAACGGATTTAACAGATTTAGCAACTTAGCAGAATTTGGCATATAACAGGTTAGGCATTTTCAACCGACAAATTTAACAGATTAGGCACTTCAATCTAATTAGCAGTCTAGGCAATATAACAAAACTAGCAGTTTAGGCAACTTGGCAAATTAGCAGATTTAGCAAATTTAATATTTCTAAAGGTTCTATTTACATGCCTTGCCTAATCATAAATTGGCCTAAATTCATATGCCTACATAATTGTCATGATTCACAATATGAACATATATTCCATGTTTGCATAAATTTACATAGCGCAGAATATGGACACAATTTACCATATAACATATGTTCTAATTTTTGTTAAACTAGAATTTTACATGTAAATTATACCAAATATAATCATTAATTACAATGCATGCCATATATCCAAAAATTCCTATTTAGGTGTAATCACAATAATATATATCCTAATTAATGTAAATCTTTACACCTAACTTTCCATATCCTTCTTCTTTTCAAGTCATGAATCATAATGCAAAATATACCCAACATTCTAAATCTTTAAATTATATCTTCTAAAAATCAGATCTTGACTTTTATATGCATTTTGTCCAAAGTCTCCAATCATATGTAAACATACAATGGTTCCTCTTTTCTTTTATTACAGAATATGCATAGATCTAAATCTAGTTTACAACATATGCTCATTTTTCTAATTAATTACAGATCTAAATATCATATGTTCATTTCTCTAATTAGTTACAGATCTAAATTATAACATACTCTATGCATGCAATATATAAATTACATGTTCATAGTCAAATTTATGCATCCAATCCCAAGTCACATGTCCAATATATTTTATGCTTCAGATCTAAAGTCATACGTTCAATTCAGTCTTGTCAAATTTCGCATCATTCATTAATTGTCCCAAATTTTGCGTTCATACATTAATCTCTTTATGAGATTGGGAACAGGCTCGTGGTAGCCTGGCTATAGAAACAGAAAAGAAGAATGGAATACAGAATAGTCACAGAAAATAGATCTAACAGAAGAGAATATATATACAACCTCAAACTCAGATTTAAAAGCATATCAAAATTATAATTAACGTTTATAACGGAGAATAACTGTACTTGCCTTTCGTGGTTTAAGAAAGGATAATAAACTGTTGTTGATGCAGAAATGCTGAATTATTCCTTTTTAATTGTTGTTGTAGATCTACCCTTTGATTTGAGATTTGATTTAGCTTTTACATCAGTCCTAGTTTTAATTCCAGCAGAGCAGCGACGCCATTTTTATTTTTAATTAGAAGAAGAGAGCAATGGAGGCTAGAGAATTGTGTAAGAAACCTAGGTTTAGGTTAGGGATGTATTTATAGGAGGATAGGGTGATTTAGAGCCTTCAGATCAGTCCAGAAGTCATCAGAATCGCACAGCTCGAATACACATCATCCAGCCACTCAAAAGAAGACACGTCACCTCAGAACACTCCAGAATTCGGTGCTGGATTTGTATGGGCGCACTTGGCAGGTGCGCCAGTGTATTTTTGTACTGGCGCACTTCACAAGTGCGCCAGTGTATTCTGGCCTGTTTCCGGTTTTTCTGCCTAACTTTGTTCGTCTATATCTTCTTCATACGGACTCCGATTTACGCAAATTCGGACTCTATTTCGCGTATTTTTCCTAGACGAACACAATGGTGCAACCCGTTTCCCTTATTTCTTCTCCTAAAAATTAATTATACCTTGATTTTTAACTCTTATGTTTACAGAAAATACGGGGTGTTACACCGATCATCCCCTCGTGCCCCGATTCTCGCGAAAACCGTAAACCTAGTTTAGAACCTTCGTGAAAGGTGAGTTTTTTTTTTGATGTTTACACTATGAAAAATCATATCATTTTAGTGTGTTGACGAAATTTGATGAAACAGGAAACATCAGGACCGTAAGGAAGCTCTCTACCCAATAGAAGAAGCCGCGGATTTTTCTGACATCGTGTCGATTTTTAGCACTCCGAAAACCAATGTGAGAAATCTAAATTAACATGAATTTGAATGGAAAATGTCGTGTATAATTTATATTAGCGAAATATAAATTACATACGTGTCGTATACCTCATGTACATGCGTAGTGTAAGCTATATAAGCGAAGTATGAATTTTACATGCATAGGATAATTGACATATGTGTTGAAATGCAAGTGAAATATAGCAATTATATATATATATATATATGTACTTCCCTCGTCCACAAACCATGGACGATATTTATTGTGGTGAATTGGTGTGAAATATTGGATGAAAAATACGAATGGTTGAATAATTGTTTGTGGTTGACATTGTTTGGTTGTGGTTGAAAAATACCCATTGGTGTTGAAATGAATCGGAAATATTTGCGGAAATAAAAATAAACATGCCGCCTGCGTGCGAATTAGATGCATGAATCCCCATTGTCAAAATCCGCGAGGTTTTAAGGTAGAGCGAGGAGCCGTACTAGGGACGGTGCCGGTTTTAACTACCCTGCCGTTATGCTGCCGAAATTTTGAATAATCTTTGTGTGTTAGAATTATTTTCATATGTTGAAATTATTTTCATGCGTTGAAATTAAAGTCATTGTTGAAACTATATCCATGTGTGGAAATGTTCATATGTTGAAAAGTTTTGTGTGAAAATTAAATTCATTTGTGAATGAATGAAGTGTTTAAACAATAAAAATCACATTTTTATATATATATATATATATGAAGTATGAAAAATATTCGCCTTATATAAATAGTTTCAACAATAAAAATTCCATCTTTCTAATATGAACAACATAAATAAAATGTCCATGTGTGGAAATGCTCATTTGTTGAGAAGTGTGTGTAGTGGAAAAGTTCATGTGTTGAATAAAAAGATCGAACAATAAAAATTACATTTTTATTGAAACTATGAAGTGTTGAAAACATCCATTTGTCGAATATCATTTGTATCATATATGTGATATGCTAAAGATATGCGAGCGTTGAAATAAATATTTGTGAAAGAAATATTATTTTTAACATGCATAGGAACTAAATAAAATGGTCATGTGTTGAAATATATTTTAGTTCGCCAAAATTATCATCTTTGAAATGTGAAGTGTTTAAAATATCCACTTGTTCAAATAAATGTGCATGAGTTGAAATATACATTAATTAGCTAATGATATGATTTTATCCTATGCATGCAACATTAGAATGAATGGTGTCTTTAAACCAAAGTAAATCAAATATGAAGTTGAATGGAAAATGATAAGTGATAGAAATTGTATATATGTACATGCATATCTATTGAACAGGTTATAGCAAAGGGGCTAGAGAAGAGGAATAAAATTTTGTGCCCGACAAATAGGTACACATTTACTGTTTATTTGGGTGATGATTTTATGAGCCTGTTGGCTAGCCGCTTGGCTTTTTCTTTTTCTTTTGATATAAGACGCCCGTGTGGCTATTTGGGAATTTTCCCAGACCCACCCATACAAAGGAGGTTGTAGCGAAATTTTCCGAAATTTAAAGGCGTTAGTGAAATAATTGAAGTGGAAACGATATAGGAATTTTTGAATGAACTATATTTATATAAATATATAAATATAAATAGAATTAAAACGAAATGTGGCCGTGCAGTTCGTGTTTCGAAACCATGATTTCAAACGATTAGTGCGGGAAATCCGACCATTGGATTTTCCCGTAACTGCAACCGTTGGGTTCGCCTTGGAAATATCTTTCCAACGGCACCAACTTTGTGAAGATCCGACGGTTGGATTGTCTGGAATGTTTAATTCAAATCTGAAGAAAAACAGCGCCAGAACGATTATATTTATATATATATATATATATATAATTAAAATTAAATCGAATAACGACGCTGCAGTTAATTGAAATCGTAACTTCAAATGACTAGTGTGGAAGATCCGACCGTTGGATTTTCCCAAAACTGAAACCGTTAGATACGTTTTGAAATGACCTTCCTAATGGTATAAAATTTGTGAAGATCCAACGGTTAGATTTTCAGATATGTGTAAAACAAAATTATTGAAAAGCAGCGCCAGTGCATCTATACGACCTGAAGCGTCGTTTAATTATATTTAGCCATTTTAAATTAAATAAAAATGGCGATATATCGTTATAAAATACTATAGACGATATAGAGTGGAAATAAACCAATTTCGTTGTGTTTGCTTGATATGTGATGGTTGAATGTATTTGACATGAAAATTATAAATAAATAATTGAAGTGTGAATGTTGAATAGTCCAACCATGTGATTAATTGATTTGAAAATCTAAATATACGTGGGTTATTTGAAAAGGCCGAGTTTATCTCATTTCAAATAATCGATCGACGTTGAGAAGTCGAAGAGTCGAAGACGGCTGAAGACCGACGATCTCCACATTGGATGGATGGACGCTACTGATGCTCGTGATTGGAGTAGCTACCATGAAGGAACTGAAGTAGTAGCCGTCCAAACATACTGTTGATTGTACGGGTATGCGAGGAATTGGTGCCTCCGGTTTCGTTCAGACCCAGAACGGACTTGTAAATGGACTGTGTGTCTGACATTGGATTTTGTTCTGTGTTGATTGATATCTGTTAAATATATATCTGTTTGGCGGCGGAGAATTTATTCTCTTGCTTAACGCCCTTCTCTGAGACGTACGAGCTCAGGGGTTATGTATTGACATAAATCAATCGCATGGAGTGGATTGCCTGTGTGGCACGCCTGAGTGGCCTATGATCAAGGCTTCTGTTGCAAAGCAAAGTCTTGTGGTTGATGATCAAAGCATGGTCTGTGTGACGTAGCTTTGTGTATGACGTGAATTCGCGAGCCTCACACCCCGGTATGAGTCAAAAACGGGAGAAGGACCCAAGGAGTGCACGACGTTTCTTTCTAGCTATGGTGGTGTCAGTGACCTCCCAGCCCTGACATTTATATCTACTTTTCACCTGTGTGGTTGTTGGAATACGAGGCGCCTCGATTATAGGTCTGTAAGGACCGGGAAACGTGTGTTCAGGAATAACTAATCCTCAAAAGTAAGAGAGGACCGGCCTTGGAGGATCCAGGGATTGCTGTGTGCGGTCCCGAGGCATTTGCTAGAGTGTCTCGAATCGGAGAGGAGCTTGCCCCTTGCCTCGACTCATGAAGGAACCCAATTTCCAATACGAAATATGCGGATGTGATTGTATTACTAGTATGGCGACATGATATATGGTACCCATGCCGTCTAGGATTGATATTTATGATTGAATTTGCCTTTGAAACATATATGCACTAATAATAATATCAAACACTTTTGTTTATACGTATGAAGCATTTTTGGCCATTATGAGGTAAAACTCTATCCTTCGGCTTGCATTAGATGGGACCTGAGTCTTATAATGGCTTCATTTTATAAAAAGCATTGCGATGATTTAATCATTTACTTTATTTCATGCACTAGCACTCATTAGAGTAAACCCGTTCCGCGAAAGTGGCGTGGTCCTTTGATTTGCCTTATCATTGTTGTTAATAAGTTGAGTAGATTTCTCATACCAGTTCCATGACTAACTCATAGTTTGTTTCACCTTGCAAACTCGGGTGCCCTCATTTTCACACAGGCAGCCTAGTTATAGGTTTCTGACGCACCTTTTGGCTCATGGCGAGGCTTGACTACACCGTGCTGACTTGGATTTTCTCTGCCATTATTGTGTCTATATTATGATTCCGCCATTGGCGATGTAGACTGATCTTTATTTTGAGTACCCTTTATGTATGATTCCGCCTCAGGCGATGGTGACTGATTATGTATCATTATGCACTAAGGTGTATCCTGTACTGTGCTTCTCTGATGTGATGATATCTATATGATTCCGCTGTCATATGTGAGTAAATTATTCAATTTTCTGTTTATGCTATTATCTGTGATCTGCTAATGATGATTAATGTGTTATATTCCAATGATTATCCTTAACACCGTGTCACGGGGTTTCGGGATCGTCACAACTGGTATCAGAGCTTTGGTTAACCTTAGTTCTGGAGTCTAACACATTAAACATTTCGTCAAAATAGAATCAGTAGTATTCTAAGGCGAGTCGCTCATTAGAGATAGGACTAGTAAAGTCCTAGAATGAGCCGAGCAGAATTGCAAAAACAATTTGATCAGTTCATCGTTATCTTTCCGTAAATTTTCTGCTTAACTAGGCATTAAACTATCATTTCTGTTAGCTGACTTTTTCGTTGCTTATACAGAATTTGACAAATGGCTACCAGAGCAGCCGCCGCAAGAGGAGGCCGTGGCGGCCGAGGCCGAGGAAGTGGAGAAGTCCCAGCTCAAGAAGGACCTTTGATACAACCTCCGGCAGCTCAATACTTCGAGCTAGACCGCGTAGCCAAGAGATATAAGAACTTAGGAGGCAAGACCTTCTCGGGAACTGGCACCGTAATAGAGGCCCTTGCATGGCTCAAAACATGCGAGAAAATTCTTGAAGGCCTAAGGCTTGGAGACGAAGACAAAGCTATTATGGGCGACTGGCTTATGCAGGAACAAGCTGAACTATGGTGGGAATCTCTCACCGCCGGGAATAGAGAAGCTGGAAGAACATGGGTTGGATTCAAAGAACTTTTCAAGGAGAAATATGTCCCAGAACAAGCTTTAGAAAGAATGCACAATGACTTCGCCAATCTCCAGCAAGGGGATCTTTCCGTGCAAGATTATCTGAATAAATTTACACTGTTGTCGCCCTATGCTCCGGAGCTCGTCGCCACTGCGAAATCCAAAAATAAGAGGTTTATCCTTGGGCTAAGACGACAATATCATGATAGAGCCATGGCCCATGTCAAGATGGAATTCAACGAGCTGGTGGAAATGACATGCAACTATGAAGACCTTGATCAAAGGCATCTGGATCAGGATCGCGCTAGAAGCCAAGCCGGAAACAAGAGCAAGCCTACTGTAAATCAAGGCGAGTCAAGCCAAGCAGCATCTTCAAAACCTCAGACTGGCAAGCCGCCAAGAGGAAATTGCTTTAACTTTGGTAAGCTGGGGCACTACTCAAACGTCTGCACAGCTCCGAAGAGGCAGAAGACAAATTCTCAAGGTTCGAGCCAAGGCTCCCAGAATCCTCACTCGTGCTTCAACTGTCGCAAGACCGATCATCTGGTCAAAGACTGTCCTTTGCTGAAAGAAGCTACAGTAGCTCACGTCTATGACGGGTCGAGCCCGCCAGCTGCTTCCGACGGAGCAGGTAAACCTGATGTTTTGGGAGGTACCCTTATGATTAAAAATATTCCTGTTTCAGTATTGTTTGAGACAGGTGCATCGCGTAGTTTTATTGCTAGTAACACAATGCACAAATTAAAGATAAAACAGAGAAAGCTTAAAGAATCAGTCGAAGTTCATAACCCGATAGGGGGTCCTATCACTCTCAGTTCATGTTGTAAAGTGCCAATCTCTTATTCTTTCTACAAGTTTCCTTTCAATCTAGTCGTTATGGATTTTCCCGAATTCGATATCATTCTAAGGCTGGATTGGTTAACGAAGTACGAAGCCGAAGTGAATTGTGCGGAAAGAATCGTTAAAATTCGAACGAAGCTTGGACACATATTTATACCCTGTCATGGTTCGAATCCAAATAGAAAATAATTTTGGTCGGCATTAGAACTTATCCCCACTTCCATAGAAAAGATTCCGATTGTTAGAAACTATGCGGATGTGTTTGAAGAAGTTGAAAACTTACCTCCGCAAAGAGAAATAGAATTCCGAATCGATCTAATTCCCAATGCCAGACCAGTGGTACATCCAATTCGCAGAATGACTCCAAAAGAAAAAGAAGAATTAGGCGATCAAACTCGTCAACTGTTGTGGAAGGGTCTAATCAGACCTAGTTTTTCTAATTGGGGTGCAGCTGTTGTGTTTGTCCCAAAGTCAGACGGTACTCTTCGATTATGCGTTGATTACCGAGACCTCAACAAACAGATGCTTAAAAATAAGTATCCATTACCCTGCATCGATGATTTGCTAGACCAATTGAATGGGGCGAAAGTATTTTCCCGAATGGACCCAGCTACAGGTTTTCATCAATTGAGAATAGCAGAGGAATGTGTTCCTTTGACAGCTTTTAGAGGTCCAGACATATTTTATGAATGGTTAGTAATGCCGTTTGGCCTATGCAACGCTCCAGCATACTTTGTCGATCTAATGAATAGAGTGTTCAGGGGAGTTCTGAATAAATTTGTCCTCGTATTTATCGATGATATTTTAATCTACTCCAAATCAAAGCCCGAGCATGAAAAACACTTAGAACAAGTATTGGAGATTCTAAGGAAGAACGTCTTCAAAGCCAAATTCTCTAAATGTGTCTTCTGGCAAGAAGAAGTCAAATTTCTTGGCCATGTCGTGTCAGAGAAAGGAATTTCTGTTGACCCAAGCAAAATAACAGCGATTCAAGACTGGAAATAACCCACTACTCCCACAGAAGTTAGAAGTTTTATGGGGTTGGTTAGTTATTATCGAAAGTTCGTTAAGGATTTTTCGAAGATATCCGGTCCGTTAACGAAGCTCACAAAGAAACATGAGAAGTTTAAGTGGACTTCCGACTGTGAAGAAGCTTTCTAGGAATTTAAATCGAAACTGACCACTGCTCCAGTGTTAACCATTATTGATGGCAATCAGGATTTAACAGTTTGGACATATGCTTCTATTAGAGGTCTTGGTGCAGTGTTAATGCAAAGAGGCCAAGTAGTCGCTTATGCAAGCCGCCAACTGAAACCGCATGAGAAGAATTATGTGACTCATGATCTTGAGTTGCTAGCCATTGTTTTTGCATTAAAAATCTGGAGGCATTATTTATTGGGCGAGAAATTTATACTGTACACAGATCATCAATCATTGAAGTATTTATATACCCAGAAAATCTGAATCTAAGACAGCAGCGTTGGCTTGAATTTCTTGCAGCGTATGATCTTGATATCCTGTATACGCTGGGGAAGGCTAACGTTGTAGCGGATGCGCTTAGTAGAAAGACCGCAATCGTTGCCCATCTTATAATTACACCTAGCTTGATCGATAAGATTTGTGCTCTCCAGAAGAATGATTATTTCATTCAAAAGATCAAAGGAAGAATCCAGAACGGAGAGCCCTCAAGCTTTCAAGTATATAAAGAAGAAGTTCTGAGGCTGAATGGGAGAATTAGTGTTCCCAACCTTCCTGAGCTCAAAAGAGAATTGCTGGATGAATGCCATAAATCCAAATTTTGCATCCATCCAGGTGTGAGTAAAATGTACAACGATATCAAACGCACTTTCTGGTGGAAGGCAATGAAAAGAGATATTTCTTTGTATGTAAGCAGATGCCCTACTTGTCAATTGGTCAAGAGTGACCAACAAAAGCTAGCTGGACTGTTGCAACCGTTGGAAGTCCCAAGTTGGAAATGGGAACAGATTTCCATGGATTTCATAGATGGCTTGCCGCGAACCAAGAAAGGTAATGACAACATTTGGGTAATCGTAGATCGCTTCACGAAGACTGCCCATTTTATACCTGTCAGATCAAATAGAACCCCTCAAAGTCTAGCGCAGATATACTTCAAAGAAATTGTTAGGCTGCACGGAATTCCCATCAGCATAGTCAGTGATAGAGATCCCCTATTTACTAGAAAATTCTGGGAGGCTTTCCAGACAGAATTGGGAACAAAACTGAATATGAGCACCGCTTATCACCCTCAAACAGATGGCCAAACTGAGCGGGTGAATAGAATTCTGGAAGATTTATTGCGGGCTTGTATAATTGATTTTGGTGGATCATGGGAAGATCATTTGCATTTAGCAGAATTCTCATACAACAATAGCTATCAAGCAAGTTTGGGAATGTCGCCATTTGAGGCATTATATGGCAGACCCTGCAGATCTCCAGCATGTTCGGTAGAACCTGGCAACAGACTTGTGTTAGGACCCGATATGATTAGAGAAGCATCTGATAAAGTCGACTTCATCAAAAAGCGTTTAAGAACCGCCCAAAGCCGACAGAAAAGTTATGCAGATTCTAAAAGGAGAGATTTGACATTTGCTGTTGGTGATCATGTTTATTTGAAGGTTTCTCCGATGAGAGGAGTAATCAGATTTGGCAAGACTGGGAAGTTGGCACCGAGATTTATTGGTCCCTTTCCTATACTTGAACGAATTGGAACTCTTGCTTATAGGGTTCAATTGCCAGATTGGTTGCCTGGAGTGCACGATGTATTTCGCGTGTCTCAACTTGGAAGACATGTGCATGATCCGGATCTTGTTGAAGAAGAAGCAGTGCAATAGGATGTGGACATAACTCCAGAATTAGCACTCAGAAGAGAGCCATTAAAGATTGTTGGAAAAGAAACTAGAGAACTCAGAAGCAAAAAGGTTCATTTAGTTAAAGTGCAGTGGAGCAGTGATCATAGAGACTGTACTTGGGAGACTGAGGAAAGCATTAAGCAAGCTTACCCCAAATGCAGAGTGGATATCTCTGACTAACTCCGGTGCAAGGTACCTTTATGATACTTTGCATTTACATTTTGTTTCCTACTTTACTGTTGTTTCCTTTTCGAGGACGAAAAGTTTTAAGTGGGGGAGATTGTAATAACCCGGAAAAAACGAGCCAATTTAAATTTTTTAGATGGGTGATTTCAAAGGAATTTTAACAATTGAAATTGAATATTTCAATAAAATATTGAATTAGAAATAGTGAGTCAGTTTGAAAATTTGAATTCAAACTTTGACCGACTGTGCAGGGTGGAAAATATAACGGATTTTAGTGAAACCAAAAATATTTAAATCTGTTAGTTAATACCTTTCTAACGAATCTGAAAAATCGAAATTTCATAACGGGAATCAATAGTTATGGCCGAATGAATTTTCAGAATGGTCGCCATATAGAATATATAGCCCTGGAAAATTGATATTTTGCATACGACCTCGGAATTCGACGAAACCACTTTTGTTGGGTCCGGGATGTCAAACTATTGCTAGGTTTCAAATTTCATAATTTTTAAAGCTAGTATGTGAGCGTGGCAAAATAAAATGTGTTTGGTCAATTTCTGTTAAATTGGATCAACCAGAAAATGGCCATTTTTCAAACGATCTCAGAATTCGACGAAACTAGTTTTGTTGGGACCGTAGCGTCAAAACATAGCTAGATTTATTTTTCTGGAATTTTTCGAATCAGTTTGTGGCCCTGGCAAATTGAAATGTACGTTCAGAGTTAAAAATTAAATGTTTTATACTTTAATTTGAAAAATAACTGACTGTAACAGTCGAATTGGCCAACGAAACATATCCCATTGTGTTCGGGATGGGGGTATTTAGCTAGGGGCGACAGTCGTTGGGCTTGAAAAGGAGTTCGTTTGAGAAAACACTATTTAAAATTTTTAATAAAGTCCTCGGCCAATCAGAATTCTCCATTCATTATTTAAAAAAAACCCCTCGAAACGAACGGCGACTCGTGCTCCAGACTTCCCCGACCGATCGCCGCCGCTGCCGCCGCTTCCAGCCTCCGCCACCGCCACCATTCGACGCACCTTCGCCTCCCCTTCAAATCCGACCAACTTCCTCCACCCCTCGTCGCCTATGCCGCCTGAATCGAGGCTCCAAAGCCCCGACCTTCCCAGCGCCGCCGCCGCCGATCCTGACCACCGAACGCCACCAAACCACCACCGCCAGATAGCCCTCTCCTCCCTCTTCCACGTCCAACTCGCCGATCATCCCCTCGTGCCCCGATTCTCGCGAAAACCGTAAACTTAGTTTAGAACCTTCGTGAAAGGTGAGTTTTTTTTTATGTTTACACTTTGAAAAATCATATCTTTTTAGTGTGTTGACAAAATTCGATGAAACAGGAAACATCGTGACCGTACGGAAGCTCTCTACCCAATAGAAGAAGCCGCAGATTTTTCTGACATCGTGTCGATTTTTAGCACTCCGAAAACCAATGTGAGAAATCTAAATTAACATGAATTTGAATGGAAAATGTCGTGTATAATTTATATTACCGAAATATAAATTACATACGTGTCGTATACCTCATGTACATGTGTAGTGTAAGCTATATAAGCGAAGTATGAATTTTACATGCATAGAATAATTGACATATGTGTTGAAATGCAAGTGAAATATAGCAATTATATTAAATATATATATATATATATATATATATATGTACTCCCCTCGTCCACAAACCATGGACGATATTTATTGTGGTGAATTGGTGTGAAATATTGGATGAAAAATACGAATGGTTGAAAAATTGTTTGTGGTTGACATTGTTTGGTTGTGGTTGAAAAATACCCATTGGTGATTGAAATGAATTGGAAATATTTGTGGAAATAAAAATAAACATGCCGCCTACGTGCGAATTAGATGCATGAATCCCCATTGTCAAAAACCGCGAGGTTTTAAGGTAGAGCGAGGAGCCGTACTAGGGACGGTGCCGGTTTTAACTACCCTGCCGTTATGCTGCCGAAATTTTGAATAATCTTTGTGTGTTAGAATTATTTTCATATGTTGAAATTATTTTCATGCGTTGAAATTAAAGTCATTGTTGAAACTATATCCATGTGTGGAAATGTTCATATGTTGAAAAGTGTTGTGTGAAAATTAAATTCATTTGTGAATGAATGAAGTGTTTAAACAATAAAAATCACATATATATATATATATATATATATATATGAAGTATGAAAAATATTCGCCTTATATAAATAGTTTCAACAATAAAAATTCCATCTTTCTAATATGAACAACATAAATAAAATGTCCATGTGTGGAAATGCTCATTTGTTGAGAAGTGTGTGTAGTGGAAAAGTTCATGTGTTGAATAAAAAGATCGAACAATAAAAATTACATTTTTATTGAAACTATGAAGTGTTGAAAACATCCATTTGTCGAATATCATTTTTATCATATATGTGATATGCTAAAGATATGCGAGCGTTGAAATAAATATTTGTGAAAGAAATGTTATTTTTAACATGCATAGGAACTAAATAAAATGGTCATGTGTTGAAATATATTTTAGTTCGCCAAAATTATCATCTTTGAAATGTGAAGTGTTAAAAATAGCCACTTGTTCAAATAAATGTGCATGAGTTGAAATATACATTAATTAGCTAATGATATGATGTTAGCCTATGCATGCAACATTAGAATGAATGGTGTCTTTAAACCAAAGTAAATCAAATATGAAGTTGAATGGAAAATGATAAGTGAGAAATTGTATATATGTACATGCATATCTATTGAACAGGTTATAGCAAAGGGGCTAGAGAAGAGGAATAAAATTTTGTGCCCGACAAATAGGTACACATTTACTGTTTGTTTGGGTGATGATTTTATGAGCCTGTTGGCTAGCCGCTTGGCTTTTTCTTTTTCTTTTGATATAAGACGCCCGTGTGGCTATTTGGGAATTTTCCCAGACCCTCCCGTACAAAGGAGGTTATGGCGAAATTTTCCGAAATTTAAAAGCGTTAGTGAAATAATCGAAGTGGAAACGATATAGGAATTTTTGAATGAACTATATTTATATAAATATATAAATATAAATAGAATTAAAACGAAACGTGGCCCTGCAGTTCGTGTTTCGAAACCGTGATTTCAAACGACTAGTGCGGGAAATCCGACCATTGGATTTTCCCGAAACCGCAACCGTTGGGTTCGCCTTGGAAATATCTTTCCAACGGCACCAACTTTGTGAAGATCCGACGGTTGGATTGTCTGGAATGTTTAATTCAAATCTGAAGAAAAACAGCGCCAGAACGATTATATTTATATATACATATATATATACAAATATAATTAAAATTAAATCGAATAACGACGCTGCAATTCGTAAATTGAAATCGTAACTTCAAATGACTAGTATGGAAGATCCGACTGTCAGATTTTCCCAAAACTGAAACCGTTAGATTCGTTTTGAAATGACCTTCCTAATGGTATAAAATTTGTGAAGATCCAACGGTTAGATTTTCAGATATGTGTAAAACAAAATTAGTGAAAAGCAGCGCCAGTGCATCGATACGACCTGAAGCGTCATTTAATTATATTTGGCCGTTTTAAATTAAATAAAAATGGTGATATATCGTTATAAAATACTATAGACGATATAGAGTGGAAATAAACCAGTTTCGTTGTGTTTGCTTGATATGTGATGGTTGAATGTATTTGACATGAAAATTATAACTAAATAACTAAAGTGTGAATGTTGAATAGTCCAACCATGTGATTAATTGATTTGAAAATCTAAATATACGTAGGTTATTTGAAAAGGCCGAGTTTATCTCATTTCAAATAATCGATCGACGTTGAGAAGTCGAAGAGTCGAAGACGGCTGAAGACCGACGATCTCCACATTGGATGGATGGGCGCTACTGATGCTCGTGATTGGAGTAGCTACCATGAAGGAACTGAAGTAGTAGCCGTCCAAACATACTGTTGATTGTACGGGTATGCGAGGAATTGGTGCCTCCGATTTCGTTCAGACCCAGAACGGACTTGTAAATGGACTGTGTGTCTGACATTGGATTTTGTTCTGTGTTGATTGATCTCTGTTAAATATATATCTGTTTGGCGGCGGAGAATTTTTCTCTTGCTTAACGCCCTTCTCAGAGACGTACGTGCTCAGGGGTTATGTATTGACATAAATCAATCGCATGGAGTGGATTGCCTGTGTGGCACGCCTGAGTGGCATATGATCAAGGCTTCTGTTGCAAAGCAAAGTCTTGTGGTTGATGATCAAAGCATGGTCTGTGTGACGTAGCTTTGTGTATGACGTGAATTCGCGAGCCTCACACCCCGGTATGAGTCAAAAACGGGAGAAGGACCCAAGGAGTGCACGACGTTTCTTTCTAGCTATGGTGGTGTCAGTGACCTCCCAGCCCTGACATTTATATCTACTTTTCACCTGTGTGGTAGTTGGAATACGAGGCGCCTCGATTATAGGTCTGTAAGGACCGGGAAACGTGTGTTCAGGAATAACTAATCCTCAAAAGTAAGAGAGGACCGGCCTTGGAGGATCCAGGAATTGCTGTGTGCGGTCCCGAGGCATTTGCTAGAGTGTCTCGAATCGGAGAGGAGCTTGCCCCTTGCCTCGACTCATGAAGGAACCCAATTTCCAATACGAAATATGCGGATGTGATTGTATTACTAGTATGGCGACATGATATATGGTACCCATGCCGTCTAGGATTGATATTTATGATTGAATTTTCCTTTGAAACATATATGCACTAATAATAATATCAAACACTTTTGTTTATACGTATGAAGCATTTTTGGCCATTATAAGGTAAAACTCTATCCTCCGGCTTGCGTTGCATTGTGTGATGGGACCCGAGTCTTATTATGGCTTCATTTTATAAAAAGCATTGCGATGATTTAATCATTTACTTTATTTCATGCACTAGCACTCATTGGAGTAAACCCGTTCCGCGAAAGTGGCGTGGTCCTTTGATTTGCCTTATCATTGTTGTTAATAAGTTGAGTAGATTTCTCATACCAGTTCCATGACTGACTCGTAGTTTGTTTCACCTTGCAAACTCGGGTGCCCTCATTTTCACACGGGCAGCCTAGTTACAGGTTTCTGACGCACCTTTTGGCTCATAGCGAGGCTTGACTACACCGTGCTGACTTGGATTTTCTCTGCCATTATTGTATCTATATTATGATTCCGCCATTGGCGATGTAGACTGATCTTTATTTTGAGTACCCTTTATGTATGATTCCGCCTCAGGCGATGGTGACTGATTATGTATCATTATGCACTAAGTTGTATCCTGTACTGTGCTTCTCTGATGTGATGATATCTATATGATTCCGCTGTCATATGTGTGTAAATTATTCTATTTTCTGTTTATGCTATTTTCTGTGATCTGCTAATGATGATTAATGTGTTATATTCCAATGATTATCCTTAACACCGTGTCACGGGGTTTTGGGATCGTCACAACTGGTATCAGAGCTTTGGTTAACCTTAGTTCTGGAGTCTAACACATTAAACATTTTGTCAAAATAGAATCAGTAGTATTCTAAGGCGAGTCGCTCATTAGAGATAGGACTAGTAAAGTCCTAGAATGAGCCGAGCAGAAAAGCAAAAACAATTTGATCAGTTCATCATTATCTTTCCGTAAATTTTCTGCTTAACTAGGCATTAAACTATCATTTCTGTTAGCTGACTTTTTCGTTGCTTATACAGAATTTGACAAATGGCTACAAGAGCAGCCGCCGCAAGAGCAGCCGCCGCAAGAGGAGGCCGTGCCGGCCGAGGCCGAGGAAGGGGAGAAGTCCCAGCTCAAGAAGGACCTTTGATACAACCTCCGGCAGCTCAATACTTCGAGCTAGACCGCGTAGCCAAGAGATATAAGAACTTAGGAGGTAAGACCTTCTCGGGAACTGGCACCGTAATAGAGGCCCTTGCATGGCTCAAAACATGCGAGAAAATTCTTGAAGGCCTAAGGCTTGGAGACGAAGACAAAGCTATTATGGGCGACTGGCTTATGCAGGAACAAGCTGAACTATGGTGGGAATCTCTCACCGCCGGGAATAGAAAAGCTGGAAGAACATGGGATGGATTCAAAGAACTCTTCAAGGAGAAATATGTCCTAGAACAAGCTTTAGAAAGAATGCACGATGACTTCGCCAATCTCCAGCAGGGGGATCTTTCCGTGCAAGATTATCTGAATAAATTTACACTGTTGTCGCCCTATGCTCCGGAGCTCGTCGCCACTGCGAAATCCAAAAATAAGAGGTTTATCCTTGGGCTAAGACGACAATATCATGATAGAGCCATGGCCCATGTCAAGATGGAATTCAACGAGCTGGTGGAAATGACATGCAACTATGAAGACCTTGATCAAAGGCATCTGGATCAGGATCGCGCTAGAAGCCAAGCCGGAAACAAGCGCAAGCCTGGTGTAAATCAAGGCGAGTCAAGCCAAGCAGCATCTTCAAAACCTAAGACTGGCAAGCCGCCAAGAGGAAATTGCTTTAACTGTGGTAAGCTGGGGCACTACTCAAACGTCTGCACATCTCCGAAGAAGCAGAAGACAAATTCTCAAGGTTCGAGCCAAGGCTCCCAGAACCCTCGCTCGTGCTTCAACTGTCGCAAGACCGATCATCTGGTCAAAGACTATCCTTTGGTGAAGAAAGCTACAATAGCTCACGTCTATGACGGGTCGAGCCCGCCAGCTGCTTCCGACGGAGCAGGTAAACCTGATGTTTTGGGAGATACCCTTACGATTAAAAATATTCCTGTTCCAGTATTGCTTGACACAGGTGCATCGCGTAGTTTTATTGCTAGTAACACAATGCACAAATTAAAGTTAAAACAGAGAAAGCTTAAAGAATCAGTCAAAGTTCATAACCCGATAGGGGGTCCTATCACTCTCAGTTCATGTTGTAAAGTGCTAATCTCTTATTCTTTCTACAAGTTTCCTTTCAATCTAGTCGTTATGGATTTTCCCGAATTCGATATCATTCTAAGGATGGATTGGTTAACGAAGTACGAAGTCGAAGTGAATTATGTGGAAAGAATCGTTAAAATTCGAACGAAGCTTGGACACATATTTATACCCTGTCATGGTTCGAATCCAAATAGAAAAGAATTTTGGTCGGCATTAGAACTTATCCCCACTTCCATAGAAAAGATTCCGATTGTTAGAAACTATGCGGATGTGTTTGAAGAAGTTGAAAACTTACCTCCGCAAAGAGAAATAGAATTCCGAATCGATCTAATTCCCAATGCCAGACCAGTGGTACATCCAATTCGCAGAATGACTCCAAAAGAAAAAGAAGAATTAGGTGATCAAACTCGTCAACTGTTGTGGAAGGGTCTAATCAGACCTAGTTTTTCTAATTGGGGTGCAGCTGTTGTGTTTGTCCCAAAGTCAGACGGTACTCTTCGATTATGCGTTGATTACCGAGACCTCAACAAACAGACGCTTAAAAATAAGTATCCATTACCCCGCATCGATGATTTGCTAGACCAATTGAATGGGGCGAAAGTATTTTCCCGAATGGACCTAGCTACAGGTTTTCATCAATTGAGAATAGCAGAGGAATGTGTTCCTTTGACAGCTTTTAGAGGTCCAGACATATTTTATGAATGGTTAGTAATGCCGTTTGGCCTATGCAACGCTCCAGCATACTTTGTCGATCTAATGAATAGAGTGTTCAGGGGAGTTCTGAATAAATTTGTCCTCATATTTATCGATGATATTTTAATCTACTCCAAATCAAAGCCCGAGCATGAAAAACACTTAGAACAAGTATTGGAGATTCTAAGGAAGAACGTCTTCAAAGCCAAATTATCTAAATGTGTCTTCTGGCAAGAAGAAGTCAAATTTCTTGGCCATGTCGTGTCAGAGAAAGGAATTTCTGTTGACCCAAGCAAAATAACAGCGATTCAAGACTGGAAACAACCCACTACTCCCACAGAAGTTAGAAGTTTTATGGGGTTGGCTAGTTATTATCGAAAGTTCGTTAAGGATTTTTCGAAGATATCCGGTCCATTAACGAAGCTCACAAAGAAACATGAGAAGTTTAAGTGGACTTCCGACTGTGAAGAAGCTTTCCAAGAATTTAAATCGAAACTGACCACTGCTCCAGTGTTAACCATTATTGATAGCAATCAGGATTTAACAGTTTGGACATATGCTTCTATTAGAGGTCTTGGTGCAGTGTTAATGCAAAGAGGCCAAGTAGTCGCTTATGCAAGCCGCCAACTGAAACCGCATGAGAAGAATTATGTGACTCATGATCTTGAGTTGCTAGCCATCGTTTTTGCATTAAAAATCTGGAGGCATTATTTATTGGGCAAGAAATTTATACTGTACACAGATCATCAATCATTGAAGTATTTATATACCCAGAAAGATCTGAATCTGAGACAGCAGCGTTGGCTAGAATTTCTTGCAGCGTATGATCTTGATATCCTGTATACGCCGGGTAAGGCTAACGTTGAAGTGGATGCGCTTAGTAGAAAGACCGCAATCGTTGCCCATCTTATAATTACACCTAGCTTGATCGATAAGATTTGTGCTCTCCAGAAGAATGATTATTTCATTCAAAAGATCAAAGGAAGAATCCAGAAGGGAGATCCCTCAAGCTTTCAAGTAGATAAAGAAGAAGTTCTGAGGCTGAATGGGAGAATTAGTGTTCCCAACCTTGCTGAGCTCAAAAGAGAAGTGCTGGATGAATGCCATAAATCCAAATTTTGCATCCATCTAGGTGTGAGTAAAATGTACAACGATATCAAACGCACTTTCTGGTGGAAGGCAATGAAAAGATATTTCTTTGTATGTAAGCAGATGCCCTACTTGTCAATTGGTCAAGAGTGACCAACAAAAGCTAGCTGGACTGTTGCAACCGTTGGAAGTCCCAAGTTGGAAATGGGAACAGATTTCCATGGATTTCATAGATGGCTTGCCGCGAACCAAGAAAGGTAATGACAACATTTGGGTAATCGTAGATCGCTTCACGAAGACTGCCCATTTTATACCTGTCAGATCAAATAGAACCCCTCAAAGTCTAGCGCAGATATACTTCAAAGAAATTGTTAGGCTGCACGGAATTCCCATCAGCATAGTCAGTGATAGAGATCCCCTATTTACTAGCAAATTTTGGGAGGCTTTCTAGACAGAATTGGGAACAAAACTGAATATGAGCACCGCTTATCACCCTCAAACAGATGGCCAAACTGAGCGGGTGAATAGAATTCTGGAAGATTTATTGCGGGCTTGTATAATTGATTTTGGTGGATCATGGGAAGATCATTTGCACTTAGCAGAATTCTCATACAACAATATCTATCAAGGAAGTTTGGGAATGTCGCCATTTGAGGCATTATATGGCAGACCCTGCAGATCTCCAGCATGTTAGGTAGAACTTGGCAACAGACTTGTGTTAGGACCCGATATGATTAGAGAAGCATCTGATAAAGTCGACTTCATCAAAAAGCATTTGAGAACCGCCCAAAGCCGACAGAAAAGTTATGCAGATTCTAGAAGGAGAGATTTGACATTTGCTGTTGGTGATCATGTTTATTTGAAGGTTTCTCCGATGAGAGGAGTAATCAGATTTGGCAAGACTGGGAAGTTGGCACCGAGATTTATTGGTCCCTTTCCTATACTTGAACGAATTGGAACTCTTACTTATATGGTTCAATTGCCAGATTGGTTGCCTGGAGTGCACGATGTATTTCATGTATCTCAACTTAGAAGACATGTGCATGATCCAGATCTTGTTGTAGAAGAAGCAGCGCAACAGGATGTGGACATAACTCCAGAATTAGCACTCAGAAGAGAGCCATTAAAGATTGTTGGCAAAGAAACTAGAGAACTCAGAAGCAAAAAGGTTCATTTAGTTAAAGTGCAGTGGAGCAGTGATCCTAGAGACTGTACTTGGGAGACTGAGGAAAGCATTAAGCAAGCTTACCCCAAATGCAGAGTGGATATCTCTGACTAACTCCGGTGCAAGGTACCTTTACGATACTTTGCATTTACATTTTGTTTCCTACTTTACTGTTGTTTCCTTTTCGAGGACGAAAAGTTTTAAGTGGGGGAGATTGTAATAACCCAGAAAATACGAGCCAATTTAAAATTTTTAGATTGGTGATTTCAAAGGAATTTGAACAATTGAAATTGAATATTTCAATAAAATATTGAATTAGAAATAGTGAGTCAGTTTGAAAATTTGAATTCAAACTTTGACTGACTGTGCAGGGTGGAAAATATAACGGATTTTAGTGAAACCAAAAATATTTAAATCTATTAGTTAATACCTTTCTAACGAATCTGAGAAATCGAAATTTCATAACGGGAATCAAAAGTTATGGCCGAATGAATTTTCAGAATGGTCGCCAAATAGAATATATAGCCCTGGAAAATTGATATTTTGCATACGACCTCGGAATTCGACGAAACCACTTTTGTTGGGTCCGGGATGTCAAACTATTGCTAGGTTTCAAATTTCATAATTTTTAAAGCTAGTATGTGAGCGTGGCAAAATAAAATGTGTTTGGTCAATTTCTGTTAAATTGGATCGACCAGAAAATGGCCATTTTTCAAACGATCTCAGAATTCGACGAAACTAGTTTTGTTGAGACCGTAGCATCAAAACATAGCTAGATTTATTTTTCTGGAATTTTTTGATTCAGTTTGTGGCCCTGGCAAATTGAAATGTACGTTTAGAGTTAAAAATTAAATGTTTTATACTTTAATTTGAAAAATAACCGACTGTAATAGTCGAATTGGCCAACGAAACATATCCCATTGTGTTCGGGATGGGGGTATTTAGCTAGGGGCGACAGTCGTTGGGTTTGAAAAGGAGTTCGTTTGAGAAAACACTATTTAAAATTTTTAATAAAGTCCTCGGCCAATCAGAATTCTCCATTCATTATTTAAAAAAAAAACCTCGAAACGAACGGCGACCCGTGCTCCAGACTTCCCCGACCGATCGCCGCCGCCGCCACCGCTTCCAGCCTCCGCCACCGCCACCCTTCGACGCGCCTTCGCCTCCCCTTCAAATCCGACCAACTTCCTCCACCCCTCGTCGCCTGTTCCGCCTGAATCGAGGCTCCAAAGCCCCGACCTTCCCAGCGCCGCCGCCGCCGATCCTAACCACCGAACACCACTAAACCACCACCGCCAGAGAGCCCTCTCCTCCCTCTTCCACGTCCAACTCGCCGATCATCCCCTCGTGCCCCGATTCTCGCGAAAACCGTAAACCTAGTTTAGAACCTTCGTGAAAGGTGAGTTTTTTTTTATGTTTACACTTTGAAAAATCATATCTTTTTAGTGTGTTGACAAAATTCGATGAAACAGGAAACATCGGGACCGTACGGAAGCTCTCTACCCAATAAAAGAAGCCGCAGATTTTTCTGACATCGTGTCGATTTTTAGCACTCCGAAAACCAATGTGAGAAATCTAAATTAACATGAATTTGAATGGAAAATGTCGTGTATAATTTATATTACCGAAATATAAATTACATACGTGTCGTATACCTCATGTACATGCGTAGTGTAAGCTATATAAGCGAAGTATGAATTTTACATGCATAGAATAATTGACATATGTGTTGAAATGCAAGTGAAATATAGCAATTATATTAAATATAAATATAAATATATATATATATATATATATATATATATATATATATATATATGTACTCCCCTCGTCCACAAACCATGGACGATATTTATTGTGGTGAATTGGTGTGAAATATTGGATGAAAAATACGAATGGTTGAATAATTGTTTGTGGTTGACATTGTTTGGTTGTGGTTGAAAAATACCCATTGGTGATTGAAATGAATTGGAAATATTTGTGGAAATAAAAATAAACATGCCGCCTGCGTGCAAATTAGATGCATGAATCCCCACTGTCAAAAACCGCGAGGTTTTAAGGTAGAGCGAGGAGCCGTACTAGGGACGGTGCCGGTTTTAACTACCCTGCCGTTATGCTGCCGAAATTTTGAATAATCTTTGTGTGTTAGAATTATTTTCATATGTTGAAATTATTTTCATGCGTTGAAATTAAATTCATTGTTGAAACTATATCCATGTGTGGAAATGTTCATATGTTGAAAAGTGTTGTGTGAAAATTAAATTCATTTGTGAATGAATGAAGTGTTTAAACAATAAAAATCACATATATATATGTATGAAGTATGAAAAATATTCGCCTTATATAAATAGTTTCAACAATAAAAATTCCATCTTTCTAATATGAACAACATAAATAAAATGTCCATGTGTGGAAATGCTCATTCGTTGAGAAGTGTGTGTAGTGGAAAAGTTCATGTGTTGAATAAAAAGATCGAACAATAAAAATTACATTTTTATTGAAACTATGAAGTGTTGAAAACATCCATTTGTCGAATATCATTTTTATCATATATGTGATATGCTAAAGATATGCGAGCGTTGAAATAAATATTTGTGAAAGAAATGTTATTTTTAACATGCATAGGAACTAAATAAAATGGTCATGTGTTGAAATATATTTTAGTTCGCCAAAATTATCATCTTTGAAATGTGAAGTGTTAAAAATAGCCACTTGTTCAAATAAATGTGCATGAGTTGAAATATACATTAATTAGCTAATGATATGATTTTAGCCTATGCATGCAACATTAGAATGAATGGTGTCTTTAAACCAAAGTAAATCTAATATGAAGTTGAATGGAAAATGATAAGTGATAGAAATTGTATATATGTACATGCATATCTATTGAACAGGTTATAGCAAAGGGGCTAGAGAAGAGGAATAAAATTTTGTGCCCGACAAATAGGTACACATTTACTGTTTGTTTGGGTGATGATTTTATGAGCCTGTTGGCTAGCCGCTTGGCTTTTTCTTTTTCTTTTGATATAAGACGCCCGTGTGGCTATTTGGGAATTTTCCCAGACCCTCCCGTACAAAGGAGGTTATGGCGAAATTTTCCGAAATTTAAAGGCGTTAGTGAAATAATTGAAGTGGAAACGATATAGGAATTTTTGAATGAACTATATTTATATAAATATATAAATATAAATAGAATTAAAACGAAACGTGGCCCTGCAGTTCGTGTTTCGAAACCGTGATTTCAAACGACTAGTGCGGGAAATCCGACCATTGGATTTTCCCGAAACCGCAACCGTTGGGTTCGCCTTGGAAATATCTTTCCAACGGCACCAACTTTGTGAAGATCCGACGGTTGGATTGTCTGGAATGTTTAATTCAAATCTGAAGAAAAACAACGCCAGAACGATTATATTTATATATATATAAATATAATTAAAATTAAATCGAATAACGACGCTGCAGTTCGTAAATTGAAATCGTAACTTCAAATGACTAGTGTGGAAGATCCGACCGTCGGATTTTCCCAAAACTGAAACCGTTAGATTCGTTTTGAAATGACCTTTCTAATGGTATAAAATTTGTGAAGATCCAACGGTTAGATTTTCAGATATGTGTAAAACAAAATTAGTGAAAAGCAGCGCCAGTGCATCGATACGACCTGAAGCGTCGTTTAATTATATTTGGCCGTTTTAAATTAAATAAAAATGGTGATATATCGTTATAAAATACTATAGACGATATAGAGTGGAAATAAACCAATTTCGTTGTGTTTGCTTGATATGTGATGGCTGAATGTATTTGACATGAAAATTATAAATAAATAACTGAAGTGTGAATGTTGAATAGTCCAACCATGTTATTAATTGATTTGAAAATCTAAATATACGTGGGTTATTTGAAAAGGCCGAGTTTATCTCATTTCAAATAATCGATCGACGTTGAGAAGTCGAAGAGTCGAAGACGGCTGAAGACCGACGATCTCCACATTGGATGGATGGGCGCTACTGATGCTCGTGATTGGAGTAGCTACCATGAAGGAACTGAAGTAGTAGCCGTCCAAACATACTGTTGATTGTACGGGTATGCGAGGAATTGGTGCCTCCGGTTTCGTTCAGACCCAGAACGGACTTGTAAATGGACTGTGTGTCTGACATTGGATTTTGTTCTGTGTTGATTGATCTCTGTTAAATATATATCTGTTTGGCGGCGGAGAATTTATTCTCTTGCTTAACGCCCTTCTCTGAGACGTACGAGCTCAGGGGTTATGTATTGACATAAATCAATCGCATGGAGTGGATTGCCTGTGTGGCACGCATGAGTGGCATATGATCAAGGCTTCTGTTGCAAAGCAAAGTCTTGTGGTTGATGATCAAAGCATGGTCTGTGTGACGTAGCTTTGTGTATGACGTGAATTCGCGAGCCTCACACCCCGGTATGAGTCAAAAACGGGAGAAGGACCCAAGGAGTGCACGACGTTTCTTTCTAGCTATGGTAGTGTCAGTGACCTCCCAGCCCTGACATTTATATCTACTTTTCACCTGTGTGGTTGTTGGAATACGAGGCGCCTCGATTATAGGTCTGTAAGGACCGGGAAACGTGTGTTCAGGAATAACTAATCCTCAAAAGTAAGAGAGGACCGTCCTTGGAGGATCCAGGGATTGCTGTGTGCGGTCCCGAGGCATTTGCTAGAGTGTCTCGAATCGGAGAGGAGCTTGCCCCTTGCCTCGACTCATGAAGGAACCTAATTTCCAATACGAAATATGCGGATGTGATTGTATTACTAGTATGACGACATGATATATGGTACCCATGCCGTCTAGGATTGATATTTATGATTGAATTTTCCTTTGAAACATATATGCACTAATAATAATATCAAACACTTTTGTTTATACGTATGAAGCATTTTTGGCCATTATAAGGTAAAACTCTATCCTCCGGCTTGCGTTGCATTGTGTGATGGGACCGGAGTCTTATAATGGCTTCATTTTATAAAAAGCATTGCGATGATTTAATCATTTACTTTATTTCATGCACTAGCACTCATTGGAGTAAACCCGTTCCGCGAGAGTGGCGTGGTCCTTTGATTTGCCTTATCATTGTTGTTAATAAGTTGAGTAGATTTCTCATACCAGTTCCATGACTGACTCATAGTTTGTTTCACCTTGCAAACTCGGGTGCCCTCATTTTCACACGGGCAGCCTAGTTACAGGTTTTTGACGCACCATTTGGCTCATGGCGAGGATTGACTACACCGTGCTGACTTGGATTTTCTCCGCCATTATTGTATCTATATTATGATTCCGCCATTGGCGATGTAGACTGATCTTTATTTTGAGTACCCTTTATGTATGATTCCGCCTCAGGCGATGGTGACTGATTATGTATCATTATGCACTAAGTTGTATCCCGTACTGTGCTTCTCTGATGTGACGATATCTATATGATTCCACTGTCATATGTGTGTAAATTATTCTATTTTCTGTTTATGCTATTATCTGTGATCTGCTAATGATGGTTATTGTGTTATATTCCAATGATTATCCTTAACACCGTGTCACGGGGTTTTGGGATCGTCACATTATGCCTTAGCCTATTTACTTTGGTAATTATATTGTTATAGTTATCGCACTCGCCGGACTTTATGTCTGACCCCCTTTGTTTCCTCCTTTTTCTTCCTTCCTTCCTTCCGCCTCCCCCCAAGTGCTCAGGTTGGAACTAGCATCAGTGGAGCTTAATTTTGGACAGCTGTATCGCTTGCTTTTAGAAGTTGCTTGGATCGCTGAAGTAAAGTTCAGCCTCTCTTATTTATGGCTATTTTGTACTGGGGTTATGTCTTTCAATTTATGTACTTTGATTTAGTCAAGATGGATATTATGTACTTTGACTCTGGTTTTTGATGATGTAATCAAACTTATGTGTTTACCGCTGCAATGAATAAAGTTTTAAAGTTTTAGTACTGTTTATAACTGTCTTGTTGTTAAGTTTCTGTTCTATACACACTTAAAATGCTCCATGAAAGTTAATGCATTCCCTTTGTGAATGACATTAATGTACTGGGGTGTTACACATGGTATCAGAGCTGAAGTTACCAGAACAGATATGAATTTTGAAAAGTGTTTTTGAAAAACAACTTTTATAAAGAAGTACCTTCAAAAGTACATTTTAAGGAAAGTATTTTCAAGAGAAATGCTTATTTTAGAAAGCATAACCCCAAGAGCCATATATCTTTCCTTCGGTTCTTTTGTATTGAATCTTTCCTTTTTCGTTTCAGCATGTCTGGAATTCCCGAGATACCCGAGGGGATACCAATACCAGGATAGTTTACGAGGTATTTGGAGACTAGGGCCGCCACTGTAGGTCCAGCAAATGCTCCTCTTCCTCCTTCTCCTCCTCATGTCGATACTTTTGCTAAGATATGTAAGGACTTTTGGGCAATGGGTGGAAAACCTTTTCACGGGACGGAGACATTTGTTGAAGCTCGTAATTGGCTAAAGGAGGTGGAAGAATTGTTTGGAATCTTTGAAGTGGATGATGGAAGAAAGGTCCAGTTAGCTGCCTGGCTAATGAAGGATGGGGCCTCATTTTGGTGGGAGGTCACTAATGGAGAACATCCAGTTGATACATGGCCAGATTTCAGGCGGAGGTTTGAAGCAAAGTTTATCTCACGGGCTGAAGAGAATTTATATATGGAAAGATTTTTGGCATTGAAGCAGGGGAATCTATCGGTGAAAGAATACGTCAACAAATTCAATCAGTTGGCGAGATTTGGCTTGTACTTGGTGAATACTCCAGAAAAGAAGGCCCTGAGACTTGTAAAGGGTTTGAACGAGCCACTTCATGGGTTAGCTATGACCCACATCCCTATGGGGGCTACCTTTGAGAGACTAGTTGACATGGCGCTTATGCATGAACAGGAGAAGGGCGCCAATGCTAATAAGGCACCCGAGAAGAAAGCGGATCAAAAGAAACCGCAACAGCAACAACAGAACAAGAAAGGTGGTAAAGGAAACAATGATAAGGGAAAGAAAAGATGCTTTAACTGTGGGACACCAGGCCATCTAAGAAAAGATTGTAGGAAGAAAAAGAAGGCTGGTTGTTTCCACTATGACAAAGTAGGACATCTGATTAAGGACTGCCCAAGGAAAAGGCAAAGGGCAGGGTCTACCTCGGGAGGACAGGTGCAGGCTCTTATGGCACCAGGGTAGGCAAGGGGACAAGTTCAGGCTCTTGTGGTCCCACCGCTGCAAGAACGAGGTAGAGAAATTTCCGTTGAAAGTTTAGTTTTTCTGTTTGATCAACCTGTCCGTACTTTATTCGATTCTGGCGCATCACATTCGTTTATCTCTACATCACTAGTTGAAACACTGCACCTAGATACTAGTCTAGTTACATATCCCTTAGTAGTCTCAAATCCTATAGGTGGTTCGGCTCATCTTTCTATGATTTGTCGGGATTTGAGAGTGTGTATCTTGGGCGTTGAGTTTGAATGCAACGCCTTTGTTCTTGGCTTCATGGGCTACGGTTTGATTCTAGGTATGGATTGGCTAACTAGATACAGGGCATCCTAGATTGTGAAAGAAGGGTAGTTAGATTGTTGACTCATTGGGGAAGGACCCTTGATAATTCTTGTGACCCTAGAGGTCCAGTAATGCATAGCTACCTAGAATCCCTTGACGAATCCGTTGATGATTTATATTCTGTTCGTATAGTCCGTGAATATGTCGATGTCTTCGATGAGGTGAGGGGTTTACCCACAAAACGTAAGATAGACTTTCGAATATATCTAGTAGATAATGCAAAGCCAGTTGCATTGCCAGTGCGCCACATGGCTCCAAGAGAGAGAAGAGAACTCAGTAAGCAAGTGAAAGAATTGATTGAGAAGGGGTTCATCAGACGTAGTATAACGGAGTGGGGTGCTCCAGTAGTATTCGCCACGAAGGCAGATGGGTCCCTTAGACTTTGTGTGGACTATAGAGAACTTAATAAGCTTACTAAGAAGAATAGACACCCACTGCTGAGAATTGACGATCTCTTCGATCAGTTAGTTGGCGCCTCAGTGTTTTCGCAGTTGGACTTGGCTACGGGTTTACATCAGTTGAGAGTGGCTGAGGATAGCATAGACAAGACTGCCTTTAGGACTCCGGACGGTTTCTTCGAGTGGCTTGTGATGCCCTTCAGTTTGACAAACTCCCCCGCATACTTTGTTGACTTTGAGTAGGATGTTTAGGGAGTACCTTAGTAAATTCGTAGTAGTCTTTGTGGATGACATCTTGATCTTTTCTAAAAATGAGGAAGAGCATGCCCTACATCTTAGGGAAGTGTTGGAGACTCTTCGAGCGCATAGCCTTAAAGCTAAATTTTCTAAATATCACTTTTGGAGGAAGGAAGTGCGATTCTTAGGGGACATGGTTTCCAAAGAAGGAATAGCTGTGGATCCCTCGAAGGTAGTGGCCATCCAAGATTGGAAGGTCCCTAAAAATGCCACCGAGGTGAGGAGTTTCTTAGGGTTGGCTGGCTACTATAGGAAGTGTAACACCCCGTATTTTCTGTGAACTTAAGAATTACAAATCTGAGTATAATTAAAATATAAAATCAGAATAAAGGGAAACAGGCTGTGCCATTGGGCTCGTCTCGGAAAAATATGCGAAATAGAGTCCGAAATTTCGTAAATCGGAGTCCATATGACCAAGTTATGGCCTTCCAAAGTTCAAAAAAAAATGAAACAGCACAGACCAGGTCGACTTGGGATTCGACCCTAGAGTCGACCTGCACCCAGGGGGTCGACCCTAGAGTCGACCTGCCCCCAGGGGGTCGACCCTAGAGTCGACCCTAGTGTCGACCTGGGGGTCGACCTGCCTCCCGAATCTGGTTTTCTGCCTGGGTGCGTTCTGATGTATCTGGTCTCGTTTTCTGTCTAGATTCGTCTGCCTAAACCTATTTAAACAGCCCCAAACCCAGCCTTCTCTGCACACAATTCTATTCTGCTTCTACTCTGCCTCTGTTCTAAATAAAAAATAAAAAAATGGCATTGCTACTCTGCTGGAATCAAAACTAGAAGACAATCAACATCAACCTAAATTCAATTAGAGATTAGAGCTTCTGCAACGGTTCTACAACAACTAGAGTTCTTTCTTTAATCCAATTAAGGCAAGTGCAGTTACTTTCCGATATAAACGTTAATTTTGATTGTGACATGAACTCTAAATCTGAATCTGAGGTTATATCTGTTCTGTTCTGATCTGATCTGTTTTATTCTGTACCTCTTTCCTCTTTCTGTTCTATAGCCAGGCTACCACGAGCCTGAGCCAATCTCATAAGAGATCAACATACGCTAAAATGTTTGGGACAATCAAATGAACGTGTATAAATTGGGCATGACCGATATGTGATTGATTTGAGGAAAGAACATAGGTTGGACTTGGAACTTAGAACATAAATCTAAGGCATAATTGGACTGATTTGTGACTGATTTGAGTATATAAACTAGATCTAGATCTGTGCATATATGACTGTTTGGGATTATCATATGATAATACATAACTTGCAAATCTAGAATACTAAGATCTGAACTAAAACACATATCATATGTTAGATCTAGATCTTTGGGCATATTTTATAACGGATTATAACTTAGGTGTGAAGATCCATATTACGATTTGATAACTATTAAGTGTGAATAACACCTAAGTAGGAGATTTTCGAATATATGACATGCATTGAAATAGATGGCTATAGTTGGTATAATTTATATGTGAATCTTTTGTACTAGGCAAGTGGAACTAAATTGGGACATGTAAATTATGACCATAATCTGTGACATGCAAATTCAATGCAAACGTAGGGTATATGATCCTAGTGTGAATCATGACCACTATTTAGGCATGCAAATTTAGGCCAAATTTATAATTAGGCAAGATATGTGAAACTTTAAGGAATGATGTAAATCAGTTATAATTGCCTAATTTGCTAGTTCTGCTATATTTGCCTAATCTGATAGTTTTATTATATCGCCTAATCTGCTAGTTCTGTTATATTGCTTAATCTGCTAGTTTTGCTCTACTGCCTAGTTTACTAGATCTATTCATCTGCTGGATCTGTCATCCGCTAAGTCTGTTGAAAATGCCTAAATCTGTTAAATTTATTTGTTTAAATGCCTAACCTGTTATATGCCAAAATCTGCTAAGTTGCTAAATCTGTTAAATCCGTTAAGTCATATAATCTGGAAAATCTGTTATCTGCTAAAATCTGTTATCTACTGTGTTGATATAATCATCCTGTTATTGATATAATCTGAATTGGCATATATATTGGGCGTGCGCATAAACGGTAAATTATTAATTAATTGGTCGCAAAGATAAACATGACTAACTCGAGGTTAGAATGAGTTTGCGGCGTAATTCTGCCCGGAACCGCCCGGCACATCCAGTGGCCGCAAACAATAGGTTCTAATGTGAGAAGTTAGTCATAAGCAGCTTAAGACACGAGGTTAGGTCTGGCTTGTGGCAGAAGTCTGCCCGGAACCGCCCGTCCCATCCAACGGCCACAAGCTAGCGACCTAATGTGAGAGGTCTGGGCATTAATAAATAATTAATGCAAATATAAGATAAGAATGACATCTAAAATGTATTGGGGGAAATAGGGTTAAACCAACTGGATTAATAGGTGTAGTAAACCCGTCCAGGAATCTGTAGGCCCAATACAAAGTTAGACAAATCTGAAAAATCTGTACATCTGATCTGTTAGTCTGAAAACTTGTTAACTTAATCTGTGAACTAGTAAATCTGAATTCTGTATGTCTGAACTTGTAAACAAGTTAATCTGAAATCTGTTAGTCTGGGGACACAAGGTTAGGAGGGGAATTACTTGTGTCATCTGTTGTTTGGGACCCATATTAGTCAGTAACCCTTTCTGGTATCAAAACTTTGACCCAACAGTAGGTAGGGTCCGGGCACGCTTACAGAACTAATTATAAGTGGTTCATTCTGATAATGGCGAGGGGTGTTGATGGTGCGTTCCAACCGGGTCATGTGCGTGCATGGATCCTGGTCTGCCTCTGAGGATGTAAGACGCCGTGACATCTGTAAATAGGTCTGTGCCAATTGGTTGTCACTTTAGGGAGTTATACACCCTACTGTGGGGCCGACACAGGATATTTATGTATTAGGGAGCCGATCGCTTGGGGTAGGGTTTTAGGGTACACTTAGTTCTGTCTGTTTCTGTTGGTACCGTCTGTTTTTGTTGGGTGGTAACACCTGTCTGTTTCTGCGTGGTACCGTCTGTTCGGGTGGTAAAGGCCCATTAATAGTGTACACCTAATTCTACATTCTGTTTCCGTAGGGATTAATCTGTTTCTGCTTCTGTCTGTTTCTGATCGGGAAGTAAAGGCCCATTATTAGCATTCTGTTTCTGTTAAATTATTCTGTACCTGTTCCTGTTTAGACATTAGGGTGACACCTAATTCTGTTATACTAGTATTAGTGCAGAGAAGTGTAAAGCAATAGTTTATGTCATTCTGTTCTTCTATTATATCTGCTACACCTGTTATAGTTATCCCTCATCCAGTTTTATGTTCATGTCATATTATTATTATTATCTGTTCATATGCTGAAAGTCACTGGACTTGCCAGACTTTTTGTCTGACCATTGTTGTTTCACCTCCTTTCTTCCGTTTCCCCCCAGGTTATCCAAGGAGGGAATACTTTAGCTTGACCCGGATTTCTCTTTGCTTGAAGTGCTTAAAGTATGGCTTGGCTCTGTATAGCTTCCGTTCTATGGGGATTATGATTTTAAACCATGCATTTTGAAGGCTTTTGTACAAGACTGATATTTTGTACTTGAATTCTGAGATTTGAAAGGATGTAACCATATTGATTTCTGTTTCCGCTGTAATAAAGTTAAAAATTTCAAGTACTGTTTTATCTGTCTTGTAAGTTTCTGTTCTGTTTACTAAAATGCTCCACCAAAGTTAAGGCATTCCCTTTGTGAGTGACCTTAACGGAGGTGGGGTGTTACACTTGGTATCAGAGCTGAAGGTTACCGGATTTGATAAAGAATTTTTGAAAACTATTTTCAAAAAGGTTTTGAAAAGGAAGTATTTTCAAAAGTAAAGCTTATTTTGAAAAACATAGTCCCCTAAGCCATATATCTATCTTTTGATCCTCTGCTTGAATCCTTGTTTCCTTCTTTCTTGAGTCTCTGGGGCTCCCGGCTTTCTGGGAGGTAACCTCGTCGAAGGGCAAAGTAGTGCCCGACTTCTATCGATAGCTGTAGTAGTTTCACCTACGGCTAGTTTTCTTTAGAGCTTTGAAGGATTTTTTCGGGCGATGGAGGCAGCTTTCGAGGGATTGGTCAACGTGTTACATAAGGATAGTAAAGATGAGAATGATGAGGTTTGGGTAAGGAGCACAACCCAAAGGTGAGAAACTCATATAGACTTAGTTCACAATGGAGGCAAAAGGGAAACACAAAAGAAGGAAGGAAAGTTTGAAGATAAGGAGGAGTAAAGTGTTTTACTTATTGAAGCTCGACTCATCTGAATAAGGATTACCGAAAGAGGAAGGGGAGGGTGCTTGCTTCAACTGTGGTGAGATGGGGCACTTTACTAGGGACTGCCCGAAGAAACGAAGGCAAGGACAGAGGACAGGACCAACTTCTGGAGGGCAAGCAAACACTCTCAAGGCTAGTGGATAGGATAGAAATAGGGAAAATTTCTGTAGAAGGTTTAATTTTCTTATCTGGTTATGGAGTTAAGACTCTTTCTGATTCTGTACTTGATACTCTGCACATGAATACTAGTATTGTTTCTGATTCTGCTGTAGACTCAGACCCATAAAGGGTATGACTCGTCTGTTTTAAGTTAAGGTTTGAGGGATATCTGTGTTAGGCGTCAAATATGATGCATATATTCTGAGTTTTTGTGGGATATGATTTTATCATGCTTAGCTTCCAAAGAATCATTAGGGAACCTGATCTGTACCAGTAGTCTGTAAATATCTGAATACTCCTGATAAGATTTCCAGTTTTGACATTGTCTAAAGAGGGTAACCCTCTGGGTGTCAATTTGATGTTGATTTCGGTCTTCGGGGTTGACACTTAGGGGAATTATTTTCTCAACCAATGTCTGATAGGAATCAAGTTTTTGTTTTATCTGTACTCGCTTCCATCACTCGACTGTATCCTATCAATCGAGTGTTCAACTTATAGATAGGAATCCTAATGGGTGTAAACATGTGTTTGAGACATGTTATGTTTGATGGTTGCAAGTGGATGCAAGTGGTTGCTAGTGGTTGCTCGTGGACGCATATACACACACTAGGCACTAGATCGGCTCGAAAACACTCTCATACTGCATATGGATGAGTGAGCATTTTAAATTTTTATGGATGAAAAATGGTTGAATCAGCACATGGATGTTGCATATGAGTGGATGGTTGTGCACTCATATAGAAATGATATCTATCAAATAGGAAAATTGCATACATATTGGACTCATGGCACTGACATAATTCGCATTAAGGAGGTCAACTGAATCAGTAGACCGCCTGATCTTTGCATTAGATAAGGAACATATACACACACTTTTGCAAATGTTCATACAGCACTAGAAATTTCTAAGGACAATGGATGCTTGTGGATGATGACTGAGTAAATGAGTGATTGGATGGTAGGACACATTCTTCTTAACTTGAAGATTTCGGGGACGAAATCCTTTAAGGAGGGGAGAATGTAACACCCCGTATTTTCTGTGAACTTAAGAATTACAAATCTGAGTATAATTAAAATACAAAATCAGAATCAAGGGAAACAGGCTGTGCCATTGCGCTCGTCTCGGAAAAATACGCGAAATAGAGTCCGAAATTTTGTAAATCGGAGTCCATCTGACCAAGTTATGGCCTTCCAAAGTTCAGAAAAAAATTAAAAAGCACAGACCAGGTCGACTGGGGATTCGACCCTAGAGTCGACCTGCCCCCAGGGGGTCGACCCTAGAGTCAACCTGCCCCCAGGGGGTCGACCCTAGAGTCGACCCTAGTGTCGACCTGGGGGTCGACCTGCCTCCCGAATCTGCTTTTCTGCCTGGGTGCGTTCTGATGTATCTGGTCTCGTTTTCTGTCTAGATTCGTCTGCCTAAACCTATTTAAACAGCCCCAAACCCAGCCTTCTCTGCACACAATTCTATTCTGCTTCTACTCTGCCTCTGTTCTAAATTAAAAATAAAAAAAATGGCGTTGCTACTCTGCTGGAATCAAAACTAGAAGACAATCAACATCAACCTAAATTCAATTAGAGATTAGAGCTTCTGCAACGGTTCTACAACAACTAGAGTTCTTTCTTTAATCCAATTAAGGCAAGTGCAGTTACTTTCCGATATAAACGTTAATTTTGATTGTGACATGAACTCTAAATCTGAATCTGAGGTTATATCTGTTCTGTTCTGATCTGATCTGTTTTATTCTGTACCTCTTTCCTCTTTCTGTTCTATAGCCAGGCTACCACGAGCCTGAGCCAATCTCATAAGAGATCAACATACGCTAAAATGTTTGGGACAATCAAATGAATGTGCATAAATTGGGCATGACCGATATGTGATTGATTTGAGGAAAGAACATAGGTTGGACTTGGAACTTAGAACATAAATCTAAGGCATAATTGGACTGATCTGTGACTGATTTGAGTATATAAACTAGATCTAGATCTGTGCATATATGACTGTTTGGGATTATCATATGATAATACATAACTTGCAAATCTGGAATATTAAGATCTGAACTAAAACACATATCATATGTTAGATCTAGATCTTTGGGCATATTTTATAACGGATTATAACTTAGGTATGAAGATCCATATTAAGATTTGATAACTATCAAGTGTGAATAACACCTAAGTAGGAGATTTTTGAATATATGACATGCATTGAAATAGATGGCTATAGTTGGTATAATTTATATGTGAATCTTTTGTACTAGGCAAGTGGAACTAAATTGGGACATGTAAATTATGACCATAATCTGTGACATGCAAATTCAATGCAAACGTACGGTATATGATCCTAGTGTGAATCATGACCACTATTTAGGCATGCAAATTAAGGCCAAATTTATAATTAGGCAAGATATGTGAAACTTTAAGGAATGATGAAAATCAGTTATAATTGCCTAATTTGCTAGTTTTGCTATATTTGCCTAATCTGATAGTTTTATTATATCGCCTAATCTGCTAGTTCTATTATATTGCTTAATCTGCTAGTTCTGCTCTACTGCCTAGTTTACTAGATCTATTCATCTGCTGGATCTGTCATCCGCTAAGTCTGTTGAAAATGCCTAAATCTGTTAAATTTATTTGTTTAAATGCCTAACCTGTTATATGCCAAAATCTGCTAAGTTGCTAAATCTGTTAAATCCGTTAAGTCATATAATCTGGAAAATCTGTTATCTGCTAAAATCTGTTATCTGCTATGTTGATATAATCATCCTGTTATTGATATAATCTGAATTGGCGTATATATTGGGCGTGCGCATAAACGGTAAATTATTAATTAATTGGCCGTAAAGATAAACGTGACTAACTCGAGGTTAGAATGAGTTTGCGGCGTAATTCTGCCCGGAACCGCCCGACACATCCAGTGGCCGCAAACAATAGGTTTTAATGTGAGAAGTTAGTCATAACCTGCTTAAGACACGAGGTTAGGTCTGGCTTGTGGCAGAAGTCTGCTCGGAACCGCCCGGCCCATCCAACGGCCACAAGCTAGCGACCTAATGTGAGAGGTCTGGGCATTAATAATTAATTAATGAAAATCTAAGATAAGAATGACGTCTAAAACGTATTGGGGGAAATAGGGTTAAACCGACTGGATTAATAGGTGTAGTCAACCCGTTCAGGAATCTGTAGGCCCAATACAAAGTTAGACAAATCTGAAAAATCTGTACATCTGATCTGTTAGTCTGAAAACTTGTTAACTTAATCTGTGAACTAGTAAATCTGAATTCTGTATGTCTGAACTTGTAAACAAGTTAATCTGAAATCTGTTAGTCTGGGGACACAAGGTTAGGAGGGGAATTACTTGTGTCATCTGTTGTTTGGGACCCATATTAGTCAGTAACCCTTTCTGGTATCAAAACTTTGACCCAACAGTAGGTAGGGTCCGGGCACGCTTACTGAGCTAATTATAAGTGGTTGATTCTGATAATGGCGAGGGGTGTTGATGGTGCTTTCCAACCGGGTCATGTGCGTGCATGGATCCCGGTCTACCTCTGAGGATGTAAGACGCCGTGACATCTGTAAATAGGTCTGTGCCAATTGGTTGTCACTTTAGGGAGTGATACACCCTACTGTGGGGCCGACACAGGATATTTATGTATTAGGGAGCCGATCGCTTGGGGTAGGGTTTTAGGGTACACTTAGTTCTGTATGTTTCTGTTGGTACCGTCTGTTTCTGTTGGGTGGTAACACCTGTCTATTTCTGCGTGGTACCGTCTATTCGGGTAGTAAATGCCCATTACTAGTGTACACCTAATTCTACATTCTGTTTCCGTAGGGATTAATCTGTTTCTGCTTCTGTCTGTTTCTGATCGGGAAGTAAAGGCCCATTATTAGAATTCTGTTTCTGTTAAATTATTCTGTACCTGTTCCTGTTTCAGTTTAGACATTAGGGTGACACCTAATTTTATTATACTAGTATTAGTGCAGAGAAGTGTAAATCAATAGTTTATGTCATTCTGTTCTTCTATTATATCTGCTACACCTGTTACAGTTATCCCTCATCCAGTTTTATATTCATGTCATATTATTATTATTATCTGTTCATATGCTGAAAGTCACTGGACTTGCCAGACTTTTTGTCTGACCCTTGTTGTTTCGCCTCCTTTCTTCCGTTTCCCCCCAGGTTATCCAAGGAGGGAATACTTTAGCTTGATACGGATTTCTCTTTGCTTGAAGTGCTTAAAGTATGGCTTGGCTCTGTATAACTTCCGTTCTATGGGGATTATGATTTTAAACCATGCATTTTGAAGGCTTTTGTACAAGACTGATATTTTGTACTTGAATTCTGAGATTTGAAAGGATGTAACCATATTGATTTCTGTTTCCGCTGTAATAAAGTTAAAAAATTTCAAGTACTGTTTTATTTGCCTTGTAAGTTTTTGTTCTGTTTACTAAAATGCTCCACCAAAGTTAAGGCATTCCCTTTGTGAGTGACCTTAACGGAGGTGGGGTGTTACAGGAAGTTTATCGAGGACTTCACAAAAATATCAGCCCCATTAACACGCTTGACGAAGAAGAACTTAGTTTTCACGTGGGACGTAGATTGTGATGATGCGTTCCAACGTTTAAAGAGAGCTTTGACCACAGCCCAGTCTTAGTGTTGCCAGATAGGAGTAAGCCATTTACCGTTTATATCGATGCTTGTGGAACAGGACTAGGCGCAGTTTTAATGTAAGAGGTAAGGGTAATAGCCTATGGTGGAAGGCAGTTGAGAGTGCATGAGAGAAACTACCCCACACATGACCTAGAGTTGGCCGCTATTGTTTTCGCGCTTAAGTCTTGGCGCCATTATCTTCTTGGCGAGAAATTCGATTTGTTCACTGACCACAAATCGCTAAAATACTTGTTCTCTCAGAAGGACTTGAACTTAAGGCAACAAAGGTGGATGGAATTCTTAGCATCCTACGACTTCGAGATAGCATATACTCCTGTCAAGGGTAACGTGGTGGCGGATGCCTTAAGTAGGAAGAGGTTATCCTTGAGTCCGTTGTTTGTTGAGCGGCGAAGCTTAGAGTTCATCTCTACGTTTGACTTTAGACCTTCCATTGACTTTGTATCCGGTTTGCTAGCATCCTTAGAGGTCAGACCTACGCTTTTGGGATGGATTGGTGAGGCACAGCGAGATGACCCACAATTGGTTGAGTTAGTAGAGAAGCTCAAAGGAGGGGAGTCATCGAGCCATCTCCGTAGGTATACCCTAGATGATAAGGGTTGGTTACGTAGGGACGGTAGACTTTGTGTACCACGGGACAAGAATCTGAGGAAGACCATTCTTGATGATGCACATCGTTCGAAGATGACCATCCATCCCGGCGGGGACAAGATGTACATGGACATGAGACGAGTTTACTTTTGGGTCGGCATAAAGAGGGATGTGGCCGAGTTTGTCGCTAGATGCTTGGTGTGCCAACAAGTAAAAGCAGAGCAAAAGAAACCCGGTGGGTTGCTTCACCCATTGGAGGTCCCAAAAGTAAAACCTGGGGGTCGACCTACCCTGACCAGGTCGACCATAGGGTCGACCTACCTCCCCCCCCCCCTCCCCGGACAGATTTGATTAGTGACTTGTTAATGACTGTGTGCTGACTCATTAGGGTTTCTAATCTGCTCTGATTGGCTGGGATTAATTATGGGTTGATCGAACGGCCTAAACTAATCCTAAACTCTATAAAAACACCTATATACTCAAACCCTAAAATCAAAATAAAATTAGATTAATGGCCTCCATGCCGTCACCTAGCAACTTAGATTAGCCGCCACCAATTAGAGAGGAAGAAAGCAAATCAAATTTAATTCTATTCGACTCTAACAATGAATCTACTTCAAGGGAAAGCTAATACAACTTCAGAACTTAGAATTCAGAACTCAAGACCTTCTTTGAGTTGTGAGTTCGATTTTTTAATAAAATAATTAGCAATTTAATTGGATTAAGTTATGATGTGGATTATATGGATATGATGTGAATTATTGATCGCATGTTATAATTATGTTGTAAAATTGTGATGTTATCATACATGTTGAAAATTCTACGATGTTTTGTTGTGATCATCTATGTTGTAAAGTTACGATGCTACCATCTATGTTGTAATTCTATGATTGGCATATGTATAATCAAATCATCATGTTGTTCATATGCTAGTTTGGTTATGTTGATTCATTTGATAAATCATATATGCAAGTTTATATTTTGATTCAGACATGGATCATATGTAAGTTGGGGAAAATTATATGTAACCTTACATGTTTCATGACATCTAGTTTATGTGAAATTTTGATCTAAAGTTAGGCTATGACATGTGTAAGTTCTATGATAAATTCTACATGCTAGTTTACATGTTTAGATGTAAGTTTACACCATTGTTATGTTGTATAAATCACATATGCAAGTTTATATAAATATATGAGTTCGGAATATGAATCATGTTATGCAAGTTTGTGGTTATTGCCTATGCAAGTTTACACCTTTTGATGTAGATCTATGACATACATGATCTATGCAAGTTTGTGACCATTATCTAAACAAGTTTACACCTTTAGATTTGGATCTATGACATATGTAGTTTTATGCAAGTTGTTTTAGATGTAGAACATCATTCACACATGCAAGTTCACCCCTATGTTTAGATCTAGTTTTATTTATATGTATGTTGTGATGTTTTCTCTTTATTCTATGAGTTAGACTATTCGAGTCTAACGTATATTTTACGTTAAGCAAACGAACGTACAACATGGGGCAATGGGATAATATTAAAAAGATTTAATTGGCATAAATGCCTTAAATGGCATAAAATAAATTTGTGATGAAAATTGGTATGATTTTGCATACCATAAATGGATGGACATAATTGAGTCAATTATGGCCATAGTTAAATTTGGAATTGATTGATAATTTGAATAGGGAAATTAATTCAAATTGGAGAATGATTAATTAGGAGTAATTAATCGTCTAAGACACGAGGTTAGGCTCTTTTGTGATGTAAGACAGCCCAGAACCGCCCGACAAATCCTACTGCCATAAATGCCAGTCTAATGTGGGAGGTCTTAGTCATAAACTAAATGCATAGCAGTTGTAAAGACACGAGGTTAGGCTCTTTTGTGGTGTAAGACTTCCCGGACCCGCCCGGCAAATCCAGCTGCCACAAATGCCAGTCTAATGTGAGAGGTCTTTATAAGGTTACGATCTTAATGAATTAAGAAACACTTAACTAGACAAACATGTAGTGGGACATGAGGGGGTTAAGTGGGTGCCTTGGGTGGCATGTGGAATCTAGTGGGTGCCTAGGGTGGCATTTGAAATACGATTAGAAACACTTAACCAAAATTTGAAACATGTAAGTGAACATAAATAAGAAGTGGGTTAAGTGGGATGCACTAGAGGGGACCAAGCTTAAGTGGATAGCTTATGTCAAGTAATGGGGGCCTGTTTCAACCAGTAACCTATACGTATCTTTGTGGGATGGACCCAAGTCGAGGACGTGACATGCATACTGGGCTTGACAATAAGAGGCCAAACCGGGTTAGCGGTGGCAACGCAAGTCCAACGGGTTCATATGCGTGGGTGGACCCAGGCTGGTAGGTAAGACGTTGTTGCATCGTGTAGGTATAAGCCGTGCATTACTGGTGGTATCGGGTTGACACTTTGTGGAGTGATACACCCTACTGTGGGGCCAGCATGGGTATCTACGAGTTAGGGAGCCGATCACATGGGAGTAGTGGGTACACCTAGTGGAGATAGGGGCATGAGACACCTATGAAGGCAACTAGGGGTGCACGAAACTACCTTTATCATTATTAAGTTCTGTAGGCGGGATCAACCTTAGGGTAACTAGTGGTGGTGCAGTACAGTATAGTAGTGGTGGTGCATTATAGTAATTATCTTATAGTGGTTTAGGTGTGCTTTAACGTTATCTTAGTTCAATCTTATTTCCTTGTTTACTCTGCCATACTCAATTGTTCACAGTCATTTCCTTATTTTCCAACTTATGCCTTAGCCTAGTTACTTTGGTAATTATATTGTTAAAGTTATCGCACTTGCCAGACTTTATGTCTGATCCCCTTTATTTCCTCCTCTTTTCTTCCTTCCCCCCCAGGTGCTCAGGTTGGCACTAGCACCAGTGGAGCTCGATTTTGGATAGCTGTATCGCTTTCTTTTAATAGTTGCTTGGATAGCTGAAGTAAAGTTCAGCCTCTCTTATTTATGGCTATTTTGTAATGGGGTTATGTCTTTCAATTTATATACTTTGATTTAGTCAAGATGGATATTATGTACTTTGACTCTGGTTTTTGATGATGTAATCAAACTTATGTGTTTACCGCTGCAATGAATAAAGTTTTAAAGTTTTAGTACTGTTTATATTTGTCCTGTTGTTAAGTTTCTGTTCTATACACACTTCCATGAAAGTTAATGCATTCCCTTTGTGAGTGACATTAATGGACGTGGGGTGTTACATACAACGAACTTTTCTTAATTTGATTTGGACATAATTACAAATCCAACTGTTAGATTTCAAACTTCTAATATTCATTGGAAAGCTCTTTTCGATACGAACCTAACGGTTCCAGTTTCAAGAGAATCCGATGGTCGGATCTCCCGTAATGTCAATTCGAATTCAATGGTCAAAATTTGCGAACTACCGCGGCGCGTTCTATTCAGGTCATTTGATATATTATATATATATATATTATATATATATATTATATATATTTCGTCGATTTCAATTCAAAATGTATTTTATAAATCAGTTTAAATTCGTTTTCAAAACAATTTCAACTTCATATTCAATTTCTAATCAAAATTGAATATTCCATATCATTAATATATAAATGATAATATTTTCAAAACTTAGATTTTGAAATCACTTCTTTTTCTATATTCATTATAAAAATGAATATAATCGATATAAATATCGTTTGCGTCAAAATGGCGCAAATCTAATCAACACGGCATTATATATTTCAATGTCTTCGTTATTCTATTCAACAAATGAATATTTTCTTCAACACATGAAGATATACTATATTCAACACATAAATATTTATTAATTCTTACTTACAATAAAAATGTGAATTTTATTGTATAAATATTTTATTCAACACATGAATATATACTTTATTCAATACATGAATATTTATTAATTCTTACTTAAAATAAAAATGTGAATTTTATTGTATAAATATTTTATTCAACACATGAATACTCATTTTATAATATTCTTTATTTTCCAAATTGGAATGAGGCCCAATCAATTACAATACAATGTTAATTATATGGATTCCATACAACACATGTATATAATAGCAACAATAAATAATCAACCATCATCCAAAGTGCACCACATAACTACATAAGCATTAAACATAAATAATTAACGCTTACACAGTCTGTCAACCTATCGATTGACATACAACTAAACAATTGGGATTAGTGTACGCCAAATATCATCCCAACACCCATGTGGGGTTTCAATCCACAAACACTGAATATTATTTGTTCAATTGGGCGATGTATAAATTTTTTTCGTCCCAATCAATATCCTTCAAATGGGTGTACATAAACAAATCGTCTGATTTTTAAATGAATATTTATTTTATTCACATACTCATAAAAAATTATATTTTTAACGATAAATAATTTATTTCAACACATGAATATATTTCCATTCATTCCACATCACAATCAATTTTCACCACATAACAAAATCAAACAAGTCGTCCATGGTCTGTGGACAACGGGTGTCGGATGCTGCTAAGCACCGTCTGCATCCTAGTATATATTTTAACTAGAAAAGAAAATTTAAAGTGAGAAGTTCATACCTAGAAGCTAAACCAAACGCCGCGACTCTTCATATGTAGAGAATCTTCGTCGTGTTTCCAATGAGATATGTTTCACGTGGTATATGTTAAAAATCATATTTTTAACAACGCTACCTTATAAATAAAAGTCACATTTTTTTCGGCTATTATATATATAAATCAAATTTTTATTTTAACGTTATATGAATAAAAATCACATTTTTATTTCACTATATATAAAGTAAAAATCAGATTTTTATTTCGCTACAACTTATATAAAAATCGCATTTTTATATTCTCTATCTTATAAAAATCATATTTTTATAATCTCTACTATATAAAAATCATATTTTTATAATCTCTAAAAAAATCATATTTTTATATCGTCACTTTATATGCAAAAAACCGTACTTTTATATCTCTATTACATATATAAAGATCAAATTTTTATTTTCTATATATTATAAAAATCATATTTTTACATACTTCATTCGTCAAAAACCATAGAAGCTTTAAAGTGGAGAAAACTCACATTTTTTCTAACGCCCAGATTTGCTATTCTGGTTCTAGAATTTGCAAACGAGCTCCTATTTTCACACCATTTTTTTTTGGCTTAAACGCGCCATTCCGGACAAATTTCGCCTTGTGGTCTTCCTTCCGAAAATGTGCCATTTCGCCGGAAATCGCGAAAAGACACCATTTTGACAGTGTTTGGATAGCAGAATTTGGACGCGTTTTCCCGACAGCTCCGCAATCCAAAATAGGACTATCATATACCAAATCGAAGAGAAAATCGTGCTCTTCGAATTTGGTACTATGTAGTTTTGGTCAGAAATGCACGGTTTGGGAGTTATTGGCTGTGAAAGATCAGGGTGTTATTTGCAAAAACGGGATTTTGTGAAAAATTTGATTTTTGAAGTGGTGGGGCCCATGGCCGGAGCTGAGGGATGAGGGGCGGCGGTGCAGGCCTGACTGGGCGGAGGAAGGGTGCTGGTGGTGGCGCTGGAGGGGCCCACGGTGGTGGTAGTTTGCAATTTGGGGTTTAGGGATTTGAAATTGGAAGAGAGAAAGAGGAGGAGAGGAGGAGGAGGAGGAGGAAGAAGGAGGCGCGGCGGTGCTAGGTGGGGGGAGGCGGCTGAAAGGAGAGCGACGGTTCTTTTTCTTTTTTTTCTTGCGTGCGTTTGAACGAGAGGGAGAGAGAGGGAGAGGAAGAGAAAAAGGGGGTTTGACTTTTTATAATTATTTAATTCCAAAAAGCAACTTTTTATTTCGAACTCGAAATCTGTAACAGCCCGTAATTTTATAACATTAAAATTCACAAATTAAAGTATACTTAATTTTTAGAAAAGAATTAAGTGAAAAGGGTTGCGCAGAGAAATATATATATATATATATATAAATTAAAAATTAAATAAATAAATATGCGAAAAAGTTCAAAACAGTGAACTGGGAGGGGGAATAACCGAACCGGCCCATTTTTGAGGTCGACCCAAGCCCTGCTGGGTCGACTAGGGGTTAATCCAGGGTGTTTGGCTGTCAACCCGTGGGCCGATTCGCTCAAATGCAGATTTTGCATTTGATTAGTTCTCATGGTTCAGGGTTAACCTAATGGTCCAAAATAACTTCCCACGCCTATAAATACATCCTAATGCTAACCCTAAACCTAATTAAAATAGAATAGTTACCGTCATACCATCGCCATGGAAATCAATGGAGCCGCCGCCAACTAAGAAAGAAGAAAAGTAAATTCAATTCTAATTCTCTCAACCCTAAAGCAAAGCAAAACTCTCTCTTTTCTTCTCTAAATTGTGAGTATGATGATCTTAACAAGATTATTATCATTTTAATTAGGTTGAGTTATGAATGGATTATGAGTAGATGATGTGAATTATCATATATGTTGTTGTAAACCCCTTTTGCTATCATGTATATTGTAAATCCAATGTTATGTGATGATGATATCTTATATGTTGTAAATCATACTATGATGATGTTATGTATGTTGAAAGTTTCTATGCTAAGTTGTGATGAATCATACATGTTAAAAAGGCCATGATGTTACCATCTATGCTAGGTAGTTCATATCAATTAAATCATGTTTGGGTTATGTTGATCTATATGACAAGTCACATATGCAAGTTAGATTGATTAGAAAAGTTATGAACATATACCAAGACATCTATTATGACATCTAGAATTATGCTATGACATATGTGATATCCTATGCTAGTTCACACCATCATTATGTTGCCTAAAAACTCCATATGCAAGTTTATGTATAGATTTGGGCTATGATCATATCATATAAATTGAGACATTTAACAAGTTGACACCTTTTGATCCTTAACATGTGTAGTTTATGCAAGTTTCACCCTATTATGATTAAATTTATTTTAATTGTCTATATGTTGTGATAATTTATCTTTGTGCTAGGTGTTAGACTATACAAGTCTAGCCTATATTATGCGTTGAATAAGTGAACGTATAAACGTGGGGTAGGGGTAATATTAAGGATTTAATATTAAAAAGTTGGGGTGCAATTGATATGATTTTGCATGCCATAAGTGGATGGCCATAATTGAGTCAATTATGGACATCATTAAAAGTTAACTTAATTAATAATTTGAATAGGGAATTATTAAAACTGGGGTAAAAGATTTTAAGTGTTAATCAATGCTTAGGACACGAGGTTGGACTCGTTTGTGACGTAAACCTGCCCGGACCCGCCCGGCAAATCCAGTGGTCACAAATGTCAGCCCAATGTGAGAGGTCCTAGGCCTAAACTAAAGCATAACGTTGTAAAGACACGAGGTTAGACTCTTTTATGGTATAAGACTGCCCGGACCCGCCCGGCAAATCCAGCTGCCATAAATGCCAGTCTAATGTGGGAGGTCTTTATGAGGTTATGGCCTGAATGAATTAAGAAATACTTAACCAGATAAACATGTAAGGTGGGACATGGTGGTTAAGTAGGTGCCTTGGGTGGCATAAAGAATCTAGGGGGTGCCCTTAGTGGCATGTGAAATACGATTAGTAAGACTTAACCAAACACACATGTAAATGAACATGACTAAGAGGGTTAAGTGGGATATACTAGTGACAAGCTTAGGTGGGTAGCTTGTGGGGGCCCATTTCGATCATTATCCCAAACGTATCTTTGTGGGCTCGACCCAAGTCGAGGACGGGACACGCATGCTGGGTTCGACTGTAAGAGGCCAAAACGGGGAGCGGTGGCAACGCAAGTCCAATGGGTTTCGTATGCGTGTGTGGACCCGGGCTGGTAGGTAAGACGTTGTTGCATCGTGTAGGTATAAGCCGTGCATTCTCAAGTTGTATCGGGTTGCCACTTTAGGGGAGTGATACACCCCACTGTGGGGCCAACACGGGTATCTACGAGTAGGGAGCCGATCGAAAGTGGGTAGTGGGGTACACCTAGTGGAGATAGGGGCAGACGGCACCTATGTAGTCAGCTAGGGGTACGTAAGGCTATTTATAAAGTTTCTGTGTGAAGCAAGTGGGATCAAACAATAGGGTGACTGGTGTGGTGCAGTGTAGTAATGTGCGGTGCAGTGTAGTAATCATTCGTTAGTAATTAGGTGTGCCTTTACCGTTATCTTTAACGTTATCTTAAACGCTATCTTTATCTTCCTAAGAGTTCATAGACATTTACTTGTCTTCCAGCTTATGCCTTAGTCTAGTTATTTTGATAATAGTATTGTTAGAATTATCATACTCGCCAGACTTTATGTCTGACCCCCTCTATTTCTATCCTTTTCCCCCTCCAGGTCCTCAGGTTGGGCCCAGCTCTAGTGGAGTTTGATTGAATTGCTTCATCTCTCTTTGGAAAGCTTGGACCGTTGAAGTAAAGTCCAGCTTGTTATCTTTTTAATGGCTATTTATGTAATGGGATTATGTATTTTGTTTTTATGAAGATGGATATTGTACTTGGTTATGATCTATGGTTTTATGATGTAACAAACATGTTTAATTTCCGCTGCAATAAAATGAAGTTTTAGATTTCCAAGTACTATTTATTATCTATCTTGGTGTAATTTTTCTGTTCTATATTCACTTATAACCTCCATGGAAGTTAATGCATTCCCTTTGTGAGTGACATTAATGGACGTGGGGTGTTACAAAATCGAACCCACCGACTATTGCCCCTAGCTAATTACCACTATTCTGAACACAATGGGATATGTATCGTAAGCTGATTCGATCATTTCAATCGGTTTCCGTCAAAATCAAAATATAAATCTATATACTTAATTTGAATGCGCATTTCAATTTACCGGGTCCACATACGGACTCTAAAAATTCCCAAAAAATATTTTCTAGCTTCGTATTGACGATACGGTTCTAACAAAACTAATTTCATCAAATTCTGAGACCGTTTGAAAAATGGCCATTTTCTGGTCGATCGAAATTGACTGAAACTGTTAAAACACGTTTTACTTCGCCACGCTCACATATTGATTCAGAAAATTACGAATTTTGGAATCTAGCAATAACTTGACATCCCGGATCCAACAAAAGTGGTTTCGTCAAAAACGGAGGTCTTTTGCAAAATTTCCATTTTTAAGGCCCAAAATTCCATAGTGACTATTCTGAATTTTCAACTAAGCATAACTTTTTATTCCCGCTATGAAATTTCAATTTTTCGGATTCGTTGGAAAGATATTCTTAATTAGACCCTAATATTTTTGGTTTCACTAAAATCCAATTTATTTTGAATCCTGTACATTCATTTAAAATTTGAAATCGAATTTTCGAACTACCGCGCCATACAGGCCTCTCCAATCCAAAAAGAAAAAGAAACAACCAATCGGCTCATAAAATCATCCAAAACCCAAGAAATACAATAAACATGCACCTATTTGTCAGGCAAACAATTTTATTCCTTTAATCTAGCCTCCTTGCAATGACCTGTTCAATGTATATATATGTGCATGCATGCAATTGCAAATAATTTTCAATACAGTTCAATATTTGGTTCAATTTGGCCTAAATTTACCGTACTTTAACATAATGGTTTAAATAAATAATCACACTACAAAATCATCAATCAATTAGTTGATTAGCTTTTAAAATTCATAACTTTGATATATAGTCCAAAAATCACCTTTTTGATGCCAAATCACAACAATAAGTCCTATCTAGTTTTGGTTCTCACACCAGTCAATTGGAATCATATAGAAATACCACTTTCGAAACCCAAACATAAATATTGGTGATGGAGCTCCATCATCAAAATCATCTCCGAGCGACTAGAATGTGATTCTATATCTTTCAAGTATATTAAAACTTCGAATATACATTTGCAAGGCATATATGCAAAATCTTTATATATTGGATTGCCCAAATTCAATATAAACAAAATATTCAAATACGTTGAATAAGGTTTAAATCTTCAAAACAATTTGGTTTTATTTTAAAAATATACTCTTCACACTCGTTCTAGGATACTACCGATCCTATCTCTAATGAGTCATTCTAATTGGATATTACTAATCCAATATCTGATGAATTCTTTCGTATAGTTCTAATGTGCCTTGTTCTCGAGCTCTGTAAACCAGAGCTCTGATACCAAATGAAGCGACCAGAACTTCCCCGGTCTCCGAAGAGAAGAGAAAGAACGAATTACTTTGAGGAAAGACGAATCAGAACACAAACAGAAGAACATTTTATTGTTTATTACAACAATTCCATCAGAATACAAGAATATACAGAGTATGAATAAATATTACACATTTGATAAATATAATAGATTTAAATTACATTTAAATACATAGCAGTAGAAAAATAACGCAAAACATAACTGAAAGAAATACGCGGATACAGAGCTTTCCGAATATCACTTCAGGTATAAACCAGGATCCTGTGAATATAAATCTGCAAAACCGAAACTACTAGCTGCCCGTGTGGAAAATAGGGGCACCAAGAGTTTAGGTTAAAACAATAAACTCCAGGTTAGTCATGTGACTGGTGTGAGAACTAAAACAGTTATTAATTTGATTTTTAAAGTTCGGTAAATCAAGGGATCATGCCGTATAACACGGAACGGGTTTCCTCCCAAGAATACCAGTGCATAAAACAAACAGCGCAATGCTAAATAAAGAACAATGAAGCTATTATAAGACCCAGGTCCCATCACACAATGCAACGCAAGCTGGGGGATAGGGTTTTACCTTATAATAGCAAAAAATGCTTGGTACGTGAAATTTCATCTTTTATTATTACTATAAGTGTATAGTGTCAAAACAATTTCAATCATAAGTATCAATCATAGATGGCATAAGTGCCCCATCCCACTATGTCGCCATACTAGGCTCTACAATCAAAACCGAAATGTCACGTATTGGAAATTGGATTCTTGTCATGAGTCGAGGTAATGGGCAAGCTCCTCTCCATTCGAGACACTCTAGCAAATGTCTTAGGACCACACACAGCGATCCTTGGAACCTCCAAGGTCGGTCCTCTCCTACTTTTGAGGATTAATTATTCCTGAACACACGTTTCCCGGTCCTATAGGACCTATATCCGAGGCGCCTCGCATCCAACAACCACATAGGTAAAAATAATATAAATGTCAGGGCTGGTAGGTCACTGACATCACCCATAGCTAGAAAGAAACGTCGTGCTGTCCTTGGGCCCTTATCCCGTTTTTGACTCATACCGAGGTGTGAGGCTCGCGAATTAACGCTATACACAAAGCTATGCCACACAGGCCGTGCTTTGATCATCCACCACAAGACTTTGCTTTTCAACAGAAGTCTTGATCATTTGCCACTTAGGCATGCCACACAGGCAATTCATCCCATGCGATTGCTATCCATCAATATATAACCTCTGAGCTCATACATCTCAAAGAAGGGCGTTAAGCAAGAGAATAAATTCTCCGCCGCCAAACAGATATATATTTAATAAAAATCAATCACACAGAATAAAATCTAATGTCAGACAAACAGTCCATTTACAAGTTCGTTCTGGGTCTGAACGAAACCGGAGGAACCTTATTCCTAGCATATGCATCGATCTCCAAGTACGTCTGGACGATCACCAACTGATTCCCTCCTCTTGGGTGTACAGCTCAATCAAGATCATCAGTAATCACCCAAACGATGTGAAGACCTCCGGTCTTCAACCACCGTCTTTATCTTCGACTTATCGTCGAATCAGTTATTCAGAATGGGTATAAACTCGGCCTTTCCAAATAACTCGCATATATAATAAACAAGTGCTACACAAACACATCATACGCCTCATTCCAATTCAGAGTATTCTTTTATTCAAATATTCACATTCCTAGGTAAAGGTTCCCATTAATTTTATCAAAGATAAATTCTTCTAAATTTATTCTTTAATCTTCCTTTGGATATCATTTCAAACCATGTTAAGGTTTTCCAAACTAGTCGGGATTAGCGAACCACACCGAAATAATTATTAATTTTATTTCCCAATCCCAACCTATTCATCCCATGGAGCAAAACTGGTAATACTCCATATCTAAAACCACGGTGTTATCGGTTAATATTAATTACCATTTCATGTTCAAATCTAATTAAAGATTTTACTATAGCTTGGAGCAAAACCGGTGATACTCCATTCTCGATCACTTTAATCTAATTAAAAATTCATTAAAACTCCACTTAATTTTCATCTTCCCAAAAATCATTATCCTGTCCTTAACTGGGTTAAATAACTAATGTCATCTAAAACACTGTTCACGATAAACCCAAAATCACATTCCATTGTTAATCGGGTTAAAGAATATGTGTTATTCAAAACACCGCTCACGATAAACCCCAAAAACCAATTTAAATTCAATTCCAATTAAATACTAATTAACTGGACAATTTCACTAAATCTTAATTAAAAGATTTATTCTTTTCTGAACTAGGTTCAAGAACAGTTTATTTAAGACACCATTCACGACGAACCTAAAATCCCATTTGATATTAAATACAAGGCTCTGAATAAAAAATATACCGGCTTATATTCAATATCAAATTCTGAAACCAACAAATATCGTATTGGAAATAACGATATAAATATATCTTTCAAATTTCCACAACCATATCTATATAATCACGAAATCCAACATCGAAATATTCCGAAGATAATTTCAATTCAAATCCATTCCAATTCGTATAATGGAAATTTTGATTACATTTCAAACCACTTCAAATCCAATTTATTTTTTCAAAAATATTGGGTTATAATTCTAGTTCATAACTAGTTCATTTCATTAAAAATATATTTTATCCTTTTAAATATGGGATTTTTCACCCTAATTCTTTCAAAATCATATTATGATTTTACACAAACTATTAATATTTTTAATAATTTTATCAAGGCCCGTACAGTCGATTTCCAATAACGGTCGTCGAACTGCACTTACAGCGACCTTTTCCAAATTTGATTTGTAAATAATTTCAAATCCAACCATTAGATTTCAAACTTCTAAAATTCATTGGAAAGCTCTTTTCGATATGAACCCAACGGTTCTGGATTCAGGAGAATCTGACGGTCGGATCTCCCGTAACGTCAATTCGAAGTCAATGGTCGAAATTCGCGAACTACCGCGGGGCAGCGCGTTCTATTCAGGTCATTTAATGTATATAATATATATATTATATATATTTCGTCGATTTCAATTCTTAACGTATTTTATAAATCCTTTTAAATTTGTTTTCAAAACAATTTCAACTTCATATTCAATTTCTAATCAAAATTGAACATTCCATATCATTAATATATAAATGATAATATTTTCAAAACTTATATTTTGAAATCACTTCTTTTTCTATATTCATTATGAAAACGAATAAAATCGATATAAATATCGTTCGCGTTAAAATGACACAAATCTAATCAACATGGCTTTATATATTTCAATAACTTCGTTATTCTATTCAACAAATGAATATTTTCTTCAACACATGAATATATACTTTATTTAACACATGAATATTTATTAATTCTTACTTACAATAAAAATTTATGTAAATTTTATTGTATAAATATTTTATTCAACACATGAATATATACTTTATTCAACACATGAATATTTATTAATTCTTACTTACAATAAAAATATGAATTTTATTGTATAAATATTTTATTCAACACATGAATACTCATTTTATAATATTCTTTATTTTCCAAATTGGAATGAGGCCCAATCAATTACCATATAATGTTAATTATATGGATTCCATACAACACATGTATATAATAGCAACGATAAATAATCAACCATCGTCCAAAGTGCACCACACAACTGCATAAGCATTAAACAAAAATAATTAATGCTTACACAGTCTGTCAACCTATCGATTGACATATAAATAAACAATTGGGATTAGTGTACGCCAAATATCATCCCAATACCCGTTTGGGGTTTCAATCCACAAAAATTGAATATTATTTGTACAGTTGGGCGATATGTAAAATTTGTCATCCCAATCAATATCCTTCAAATGGGTGTACATAAACAAATCATTTGATTTGTAAATGAATATTTATTTTATTCACATACTCGTTAAAAATTATATTTTTAATGACAAATAATTTATTTCAACACATGAATATATTTCCATTCATTCCACATTACAATCAAATTTTCACCACACAACAAAATCAAACAAGTCGTCCATGGTTTGTGGATAATGGGTGTCGGGTGGTGCTAAGCACCGTCTGCATCCTAGTATAAATTTTAACTAGAAAAGAAAATTTAAAGTGAGAAGTTCTCACCTAGAAGCTAAACCAAACGCCGCAACTCTTGATATGTAGAAAATCTTCGTCGTGTTTCCAACGAGATCTGTTTCATGCGGTATATGTTAAAAATCATATTTTTAACAACGCTACCTTATAAATAAAAGTCACATTTTCTTTCGGCTATTATATATATAAAAATCACATTTTTATTTTAACGTTATATGAATAAAAATCACATTTTTATTTCACTGTATATATAATAAAATCAGATTTTTATTTCGCTACAACATATATAAAAATCGAATTTTTATATTCTCTATCTTATAAAAATCATATTTTTATAATCTCTACTATATAAAAATCATATTTTTATAATCTCTAAAAAAAATCATATTTTTATATCGTCACTTAATATGTAAAAATCGTACTTTTATATCTCTACTACATATATAAAATCAAGTTTTTATTATTTATATTTTATAAAAATCATATTTTTACATACTTCATTCGTCAAAAACCATAAAAGCTTTAAAGCGGAGAAAACTCACATTTTTTCTAACGCCCGGATTTGTTGTTCTAGTTCCAGAATTTGCAAACGAGCTCCAATCTTCACACCACCTCTTTTTCTAGCTTAAACGCACCATTCCGGACAACTTTTGTCTAGTCTTCTTCCTTTCGAAAATGTGCAATTTCGCCGGATTTCGCGAAAAGACAGCATTTTGACAGTGTTTGGACAGCAGACTTTGGACGCGTTTTCCCGACAGCTCCGCAATCCAAAATAGGACTATCATATACCAAATCGAAGAGAAAATCATGCTCTTCGAATTTGGTACTGTGGTGTTTTGGCCAGAAATGCACGGTTCGGGAGTTATTGGCTATGAAAGCTCAGGATGTTATTTGCAACAACGGGATTTTGTGAAAAATGTGATTTTTGAGGTGGTGGGGCTCATTGCGGGAGCTGAGGGCTGAGGGGCAGCGGCGCAGGCCTGACTGGGAGGAGGAAGGGTGCTGGTGGTGGCGCTGGAGGGGCCCATGGTGGTGGTAGTTTGCAATTTGGGGTTTAGGGATTTGAAATTGGAAGAGAGAAAGAGGAGGAAAGGGAGGATAGGAGGAGGAGGAGGAGGGAGAAGGAGGCGCGGCAGTGCTAGGTGGGGGGAGGCGGTTGAAAAGGGAGCGACGGTTCTTTGTCTTTTTTTTCTTGCGTACGTTTTAACGAGAGGGGGGGAGAGAGGGAGAGGGAGAGAAAAAGGGGGGTTTGACTTTATATAATTATTTATTTCCAAAAAGCAACTTTTTATTTCGAACTCGAAATCGTACCCACCGACTGTTGTCCCTAGCTAACTATCCCCATTCCAAACACAATGGGATATGTATCGTAAGCTGATTCGATCAGTTTCCGTCAAAATCAAAATATTAATCTGTATACTGAATTTGAACGTGCATTTCAATTTACCGGGTCCACATACGGACTCTAAAAATTCCCGAAAAATATTTTCTAGCTTCGTACTGACGATACGGTTCTAACATAACTAATTTCATCAAATTTCAAGACGGTTTGAAAAATGGCCATTTTCTGGTCGATTGAAATTGACTGAAGCTGTTAAAACATGTTTTACTTCGCCACACTCACATATTAATTCAGAAAATTACGAATTTTGGAATCTAGCAATAACTTGACATCCCGGATCCAACAAAAGTGGTTTCGTTGAAAACAGATGTCGTTTGCAAAATTTTCATTTTTAAGGGCCAAAATTCCATAGCGACTATTCTGAATTTTCAACTAGGCATAACTTTTTATTCCCGCTATGAAATTTCAATTTTTCAGATTCGTTGGAAGGATATTCTTAATTAGATCCTAATATTTTTAGTATTGCTAAAAACCGGTTTATTTTGAATCCTGTACATTCATTTGAAATTTGAAATCAAATTTTCAAACTACCGCGCCATTTTCAATTCCTTTTATAATTAAAAATAAATATCTATATTCTAACTACGATCTATATAAATATATACTTCTAATTCTATTCAAAATAAATTTCTTGTCGTAATTATTTAAAATAATCCATTTTAAATATTCAAAATTTGCTAAAATTGCCAAAATAAAATTTTTAAATTGGCTCGGATTTTCCGGGTTGTTACAGATGCGAATTTAATACGCCAGTGTCTACTTTTAGCGTTTTGTTTAAACCCCATCCAATGATTGTAAATGCTTGAAAGTCAGTTACTTATAGAACGACCTGCTGGGGTTGTTGCCATTTGTGATCATGCTAATGAGGAGGTTCTTAATTATGATCACGTACATGTTTATTCCAAATAATGTATGAATTAGTTTCTTTTTTCCTTCTTTTTTATAACTTTAAACCGATGCTAAATTCCTTGATTTCTCGGTACAAAAGCATTAAACTAATGTTGAAAACTTTAGTAGCATGCTTTTGAATTATGCAAAGAAACACGAGCTTATATGTTTTTATCATAGTGCACTAATTAATTTTGGATCTGAATTATTCTTATGAAAACCATATGTTCATTACATGTAAATGTTCCGTGCTTGACCATAAGTAGTAATTCATTGGTGGATATAGCCATAAAATTGTTAAGGATAACGATGGGATTATTTTAGCAAGAAAAGGTAAGTAGAATGTTCTAATTATATTGAATACATTTAAACATAGTAAAAAAAATTAATTTAACATGATTACATTCTTATTTTTATTTATCCATAGAAATTCAAAGCAAAAGTACCCACCGTTTGTAGCTCGGATGGTCTAGGAGTCGGGAGATGGGAATCAAAGCACTGTTTGCAGGCAGGTTCGAATCTCGCTGCAAACCTCTTTGGGAGTTGGATGTTAAGCATCCTTGTGAGACGAATAAACAAAGCGGGTAGACACACGGCGTGGGGATTACTTAAATGAGTATCAATGTATACTATGATCTTAAGGTTCCCCATGATACTCATAATGTAAAGCAAAATTATTGGATTGTTTCATCAAGTAAAGGTATTAGGCTTTAAATTGTAATTGATACATTTGAACTGCTTAATAAAATTTCACCTAATGAATTTTTAGTTTACCAAAAATGAACATATTATTTATGTCAGACGTGGTTAGAGAAGATAACGATGTTGATGTTGCAGATTGCTTGGGTTATAACGCTTGATCTGTCAATGATAGCTCATAAATACCTTCACACGTGGAAGACTTAGGCTTTCTGACTCTCTTTATGTTTACCTCATAAATACTTTCACACCTGGAATGCTTAGGCTATCCAACTCTTTTTATATTGTTATGATTGAGAGGGGAAATCTATTAAATAATAGTAAATAAGAAGAATTTTAAGCTCTCTCATTAATTCTAAGAGTCCCCTCTTCTCCTTAATTCTCTTTGGTTATTTTATTTTCAAATTAATTTATCACTTTACACTTATTACTAACCATCTTTTATTATTTACCTCTTCCATCATTTTACATTTTGATATGGACATTATAAAGTTCACATAATTATTTACATGTAATTTAAATGTTAGCTCCTAACATTTTACATTTAAGTCAACAAATTTAAATTAGTTACAAAACTTGAAATTCAAGAAATTTAAATGATTTTTTTAGTAATCATGTTGCTTTGGGATTATTTTCTCTCATCTTTGCTGATGAAAGAAATGAGTGATTTACGCTATGTTTGCTCCATTTATTACCTCTGCAATTTGCCTCAGTTATCTTCTTACCATATATTGGTAATTTAATTGACGGCACACATGGATTTTCAGTGACTATATATTAAGGGTAGGCTTTATTGTAAACCTGTCCTTGCATTCAGCCAGCGATCCCCAAATAGAGTGTTTCCTCTTGTTAACCCTAATTTAGAGTTTGGCCATGTAAACTCTAATCTTGTAATATCTTGTTACTCTCTCATGTAGAATAAAATCTCTCTCCTTTAGACTGCACGTACACTATCTTCTTGATTATAATGGAACCGGTATAAATATCGTGTGTCTTTTTCTTCTTTATAATTATTTACTATTTAATTGGAGTGATAGAATAATTAATGTTATATTGAGTGAGGTATAATTGGCAAATCTAAATCTTATTTATTGTTTTTCCACATTTGTTCAATTCTTGCAAAACATTGCATGCAGTCAGAAAATAATTATGCATGTTTTATTCTAAATAAAAACATTTCAGAAAAAAATATAATTACTTACCTTTCGAACTCATTTGTCTAGACGATTCCTATTGATTTTCTTCTTTCACTTCACAGGTTACATAAACAATATCAGTTCTACACTACATATAAACATAAAAGCATTTATGAAGCGATCCGAACTTCCCCGATCTCCGAAGAGAAGAGAAAAAACGAATTACTTTGAGGACAAGACGAATCAGAATGTAAACAGAAGAACATTTCATTGTATATTACAACAATTCCATCAGAATACAAGAATATACAGAGTATGAATAAATATTACACATCATAAATTATCAGAGATTACAATACATTACATGGCAGCGGAAAATAATAAAAAACACAACTGAAGGAGATATATGGATACAGAGCTTTCCGGATATCATTCCAGCTGTAAATCAGGATCCTGTGAATATAAATCTGCAAAACCAATACTACTAGCTGCCCATGTCAAAATAAGGGCACCCAGAGTTTAGGTTAAAACAATAAACTCCAGGTCAGTCATGTGACTGGTGTGAGAACTAAAACAGTTATTAATTTTATTTTAAAGTTAGGTAAATCAAGGGACCACGCCGTATAACACGGAACGGGTTTCCTCCCAAGAATACCAATGCATAAAACAACAGCGCAATGCTAAATAAAGAAAAATGAAGCTATTATAAGACCCAGGTCCCATCACACAATGCAACACCAACCGGAGGATAGGGTTTTCCCTTATAATAGCCAAAGAATGCTTGATACGTTTAAAAACAGATTATTTTGATATTACTATAAGTGTATAGTGTCAAAACAATTTCAATCATAAATATCAATCATAGACGACATGGGTACCATATATCATGTCGCAATACTAGGCTCTACAATCAAAAATCGCAGAGTCACGTATTTGGAAATTGGATTTCCATCTATCAACCGAGGCAAGGGATCGTCCTCAACCGATTCGAGACAATCTAGCCTATGTCTCAAGCAAGCACACAGACAATGAAACGACCCGCAAATCCGTGCTATCTGAGTTGACTAAATACACCACACGGCCAACCCAAATAACACAGAAATACGAACCATTAATAGAAAGAAGTTAGAAGATGAGAAATAGGAAGAAAGAAATATTAGAATAGAAGAAGAACGAAGATCACAACTCACAGCGGAACGAATAAAATATATTATATAACATAACTTTTGAAATACAAATCAGTAACTTTATATACATACCATCATCAGAGCACAACAGTCATTTCTGGAACAGTTATAAACACCTGTTTCCAAATACAACGTAGTACACGGCGGAATATGTGATAGTCTATATCTAACTGGTGAAGCCTCCTGCTTCCAGCTCTTCCAAGTGAATCTGAAAAATCCCAACTACTTGACTGCCCGTACAAATTTGGGCACCCAAGAGTTTAGGGAAAACAAAACAAAATAAACTCTGGGTCAGTCATGGGACTGGTGTGAGTAAACTCCAACTACTTGTTTAACTTTAAAAATCCTTTCAAAAGAAAAGGTAATAGTAAGACCAGCCCACACATAAACACGGACGGTTTTTACCTTACTATAACCCAAAACACTTTGATACGACAATCTAGTGATATTATAATAATGTCTACATCAAATAAATAACCAAATAGCAGAACGCTTACATCTCACGCTCCACATATATAGTATAAAATCAAAAAAACCGCATGGCGCTTATTGGAGATTGGATTTCCAACATGACAAGGTATGGAACCACCTTCCGACTGTGTATCTCTAGAGAGGAATACACTGGGTTCAACAAGAACATCTTGCAACCCGGCCCACACATGACCGACCACTCATTTCGCTTGAGTGTATCGAATGTATATCACCAACGGTTGGACTCAAACCACCGTTTCCCGAATGGGCAGAATCGATAGATTTAGAAACAAAAGGAATTTCTCTAGATAGGTGATTATACACCCTAATGGGTGCGACCCACATAGCCATGCTGCCTGCCCGATTTTTGTCCTTTCCCGGTTGTTGAGGCCTGAGGCTACGAATACTTACCATTCATTGATAGCACAATCACTTTGAATGCCACATTGTCAGATCCGTTAATCACTAGTTGAGTTTGCACAAATATTCTGGATATTATGCTAAGGGATAAATCCGTTGCAACCATGTATATTCATACCGACCAACCCATTTGATCATTGGAAATACTCTGTCAGACATTCGTCCATATACGTTCGTTCTGGGACTGAACGAAACCGAAGGCACTATTTCTATAAATAGAAAAGCCCTTGCACTTTACTCCGTCTTCAATATATTCAGCATACTTGGTTCGCAATGCTTATGCCGATACGGAGTGGTTCTTCGGATAATAATCCAACCGGTCTCTCCATATTGACAACGATGGTCAAAAACTTCGATAGTCTGTGATTTAACTATCGAATAAAAACAAGTGTTCATCCAACATATCAAACAAATCACTGGGCTCTTTAATTAATATTTCATTAATTAAATCACTTCTCCATTTCCTTATCAATATTTGTTAACCAAATATTTCAATAACCATATTGGCCCTTTACGCTATTTTTTTGATTTCGTTTCCTTATCGAACTCTATATATATCGATATATAGATTTCTAATTGTCAAATTTCTTAAAAACATTCTAACTCCTTAAATTCCCGGAAAAATTCGCCATAACCTCCCCTGTATCGGGAGCATCGGGAAATTTCAAATAGCTTCCCGGTATCTTCCTCAATCAAAAAAGAAAAAGGAACAGCCAAGTGGCTTGCCGATACGGCGCATAAAATCTCATATATGAATTAAACATGTACCTTTTTGTCGGGCACACAAATTAAAATCTTCATATACTCCATCCCATATCTGTTTAACACCTGTTCACCTGTTTCTAATTCAATTCAACTCAGTCTAATTGTTTGAATTCAAATTTGAATCGTTTGAATTTGGTTCCGCTCAATATTCTTTAATTAGCCCTTTTGCCTATTTTACTTCTTTGTTTGAACATAACACGTTCAAATAAAATGCTTAACTTGCTCACAACCAAATTGAATTTCAATTTCAATTCTAGTTTCCTTTTTGATTTCGAATATAAATTTTCAAATCGAATTTACTTATTCAAAGCCCAATATTAATTCGAAATCTCATTAACTAATTCCCGTTCAAATTAGTTAATTCTATTCAATAATCAAAAAATCAGATTTCTGTTTCAAAATCAAATTCATTACTTCACTTGAGTTCACATATAATTACAACTCAGAATCTGACATTTTCTAAATAGAAATTCGGATTTTTATTTGCTTAAAATCCTTTTATAAATAAAATAAACTATTATGGGTTTACAACGATTTTGGCGCTGTTTTTCTGAAAATTTGATTTTGACATATCTCAAAATCTATACGACGAAATCCAGATTTTTCTTCTTCATTAGAAAACTATTATCAAATCGGTCCTGACGTTTCTTGTTTCGAAGAATTCCGACTTCAATTGGGTTCTATATATTCAATTGAAGTTCGAATCGCTATTTTACGAACTGCAGCGCTGCGGCGAGTTCGTTTTAATTATATTTATATATAAACCTTGAAACTTCTTTAAAATGAATTCAACTTCATTCTAATATATATATAGATATATATATATTCCAAATTCCATTTGAATCTTTACATTTCAAATTCCATAGTTTTAAATCCTGTATTCAAATCTCATTTGAAATCCTTTATTCGAATTCCATTTCAAATTCTTTATTCGAATTCCATTTCAAATTCTTTATTCGAATTCCATTTCAAATCCTCTATTCGAATTCCATTTCAAATCCTCTATTCGAATTCCATTTCAAATCCTCTATTCGAATTCCCACTTCAATTCAACTCCTTTTTGAATTTCTATATTTGAAATTCATACTTGAATTTAGATATTCAACTCCATTTTGAATTCCCTTTTTGAAATTCAAATATTCAAACCCCATTTGAATTTCTATGTTCAAATCTATTTCCAACTCTATTTGAATTAAAATATTCCAATTTTCTTTCAAACACCATTGAATTCTAAATTCGAATTCATTTTGCAAATACCATTTGAATCCTAAATTCAAATTCATTAGTTAAACTCCACATTTAATTTTCTTGAATCCCAATACCTTAATTTATTCCTTTGAATTAAATTCCACTTTAAATTCTATAATCAAATCCCTTTTGAATGGTTATATTTGAAAATCATATTTGAATTTAAATATTTAAACTTCATTTAAATTTCTATTTGAAATCTCATATTTAAATCCCATTGGAATTTCTTTATTCAAACCCATTTGAATTCCTTTGAATTCAAATTCCATTTCAAACCATTTGGATTTCCTATTCTACTTTGAAATCCTATGTTCAAAGTTTATTTCGAATTCTATTTTGAAATTCTATATTCAAATCCCTATTTGAATTCCTATATTCAATTTCATGTTCAAATTCAATACTTGAATTTCTATTTCAAATCTCTATTCAAATTTCATATTTAAATTCCATTCAAATCTCTATTCAAATTTCACATTTGAATTCTTCTTTGAAATACTATATTTCAAATTCTATTCAATTCTTCTTTGAAATTCTATATTTCAAATTCTATTTTGAAATTCTTCTTTGAAATTCTATATTTCAAAGTCTGTTTTGAAATTCTACATTCAAATCTCTATTTGAATTTCTTATTCGAATTCCTTTGAATTCAAATTTTATTTTAATTTCTTGAATTCAAATTCTATTTTTCCATTCTAATTTCGTCTATTCAAATTCTATTTGAACTTCTATTTGAATTTCTAATATTCAATCTCTTCTTAAAATTCAAATATTTAAACCCCTTTTTAAAATTTAAATGTTATACTCCAATTTCATTTGAGTTATATATTTAAAAATTTCCTTTCACATCCTGTTTGAAATTTCATTTCGAATCCCAATTTCACGCTTTTATTTCTATTTCTGAATTATCAAATGATAATTCTTTTCACTTCATTTATAACTTCGTTATAAAAGAACTATTTATAAACTTCGTTTAAAAAGAAACTACTTGTTATATTTTTCAAAAAAACAAGTTTTATATTTTTATTCCATTTAAAATTCAAATTCTATTTAAAAATAGAATTTTCCCTTTTTAGATCTCAAATATCCTTCCACTATATTTTTACAAATCAATATTCAAGCCCAGTGATATTTGAAACAATCAAATCACCCAATTTTCAATCATTTGATTTTTAACACATCATATATGAATATATATGCAAACAAATAAACAAACAGATAATATATTTTTGAGGAATCCAGTTGGATTCCTCCAACCTGTTTTCCTGCATCCACAGATGTTAGCACATAAATAATACCCATTCTGCTTCGTGGCAGAATATCGCGGTATAGAAGGTCATCCACTAATCATAGCGTGGGGCGTACAGGGTAATCATCCGTTATGAAACTGCGGGCATCCGCTAATGAGACTGCGGGAATCTAACCAACCAATCAACCCAATATATATATATATATATATATATATAGCCTAAATAACTAATATATATATAAAACAACCAGAAAACATTCACACAAGCAACAGACAATTATTTTTAATGAGATAAAAATAATTCTAAAGGTGAGTGAGATTTACTCACCGTGATTTCCCATTGTCGAATATCCAATTAATTCCCCATTTGTATTTACGAATCCATTTGAATTGTTTCAACCGAATCTATTAGCACCTATGATTATTTAATTTATTTTCGATTAAACAATGAATCATTTAAATTAACCATTAACATAATAAACACATTATCCTATGTATTTTAAATCTTATGAAAATGTGTACCTCGCTATCTTGCGAATTACTGTGTTAATTCCCAAAATGAATCTCCGAACATCTTCAACTACAATCAGCCCCTAAATCGGCTCTATCCCACTTCGACATTTTACCGAACGATTTTTGTGCATGACTGCTGCTCCTTCATTGCTACACTTGGACCCATACTGGCCCCAACTCTTCACTGTCCATCGCTCAATATCAACCACCGCACTACCCATTTCATCCTCACAAAGAGATCGAACTCCATCGAGAACGCCACCCAAATCAAACATCGCACCACTTAGCAATGTCAGGAACCCCTCCACAGTTCTTCGATCGAACGCATAATACCCAAAATATCCCATCGCGTCGACCCTAAACCCCCAAATCACCATCGCACTCAAGTTTGAACCCTCGACTCGTCTGAATCGCTTCATCAACGCAGAACAAACTCACGACCGAAACCCATCCTTGTACCCTAATTCGAGAGTGTCTTGCCGTCGGCCTTGAGGAGCTTCGCGGTTTCGATTTTCGGTTTCATAAATGGAGGAAATCGATTTGCTTTATGAGGATGAAGGAAAAACCCGAGCTAAATGGATTGAGTGCGTGTTTCTGTGATGAAGACTTGTCTTTTTTATATAACCACGAGAGGGGAGACAGATCGTACCAAGCCATTTCGATTCCTGCTTTGCTTTGTAGCGAAGCTGGGGCAAGAAATACAGCTCGAGGAAATGATAGGTCTGCGATATTGAAAGGTTAGGGTGGCGCCATTAATTCATGTTTACATGGCCGGAGGAGGAAACAAATTTTACTGCTCAAGGTAAAATAGGACGACGCATACAGTTTAGGTCGGCTCTCCTATATTTATTTATTTTTTTATATTCGATTTTATTTTAAATAATAAAATATCTTGCGGTCCTTTAATTTAAAACCATGAACCACTATTTCAGCAAAACAACTGATGTTCCCAACATTATTCACTATTTTGAATTCAACGAAACAGATTATACAATTTTATTTGAATGTAATATAAAATAACCATTTTAAATCAATATAATATAATTTAAATTTAAACAAATGAATTCTTTGATAATAAATTATTAATTGTTATCGTTTAAATTCAAATAAAACTTCATGTAAATCAATTTGATTTCATTTCAAATTTAATTACTTAAGATCCTCATATTACGATAGTTATGTCGATAATTCAATATAAAAATTGATTATATTATCAGCTCAATATTTAAAACGATATTAAATATTCAAAATAAATCGACCAGAAAAATCTGGGTCGTTACAGACAAGCCTTGGATCGTCAGGGCCGGTCCACCGATGTGGATTATTATGTCTGAACACTACGTTTCCCCGCCCTTTGGGGCGTAAATGAGCCAAATGACTTACAATTTATTGAAAATAAACCTTTATTGAAAATTTGAAAACAATACTTACAATTTATCAGAGTACGGCGGCCATTCAATTCATCTGGACAGTTATAATAGTCTGTCCTCATTTAAAACACATAGCGGAATACTATATATATAATATGTCTGATCTCCTCCAACTCATCTCCTGGAATTTGTATCATCTTATCCAGAGCCTGTAAACTCGATCAGACCCAAGTTGGTCTTACCCGAGCATTTCAAACGCCATAGGTCAGTCTGGTGAACCAGCGTGAGAAAACCCACTAAATTATTAGTATCATCCATCTTAATTTTAAAGTTAAAACTCATTTTCGAAAGAAAAGGATAATCGTAAGACCAATCCACACATAAACACGGACGGTTTTTACCTTACGATAACCCAAACCATTTTTGAAATCAATATCTTTTCTGATATTATAATAGTGTCTACATACAAATAAATAGAATCTAGCAGAACGCTTGCATCTCACGCTCTAAGATTATAGTATACAATCAAAACTGCGGGCGCTTATTGGAGATTGGATTCCAACCATGACAAGGTATGGGACCACCTGCTGCTAGTGTATCTCTAGAGACGAATACACTGGGTTCAACAAGAACGTCTTGCAACTCGGCCTACACATGACCGACCACTCATTTCTCTTGAGTGTATCGAATATATTGTCACCTACGGTTGCTAGCAACATAACCGTTCCCGGGAGATATAGATGCAAAAGAAGTAACAAATATGAATATTCTCTAGATGGTGACAATACACCCTAATGGGCGCGACCCACTTAGCCATGTTGCCTGCCCGATTTTTGTCATTTCCCGGTTGTGAGGCTTGAGGTTATAATCGTACTTCTAGATCATCTGGCCACCATTCACTTTGAATGTCACATCGTCAAATCCGTCAGATATCACTAATTGACGTCCACAAAAATACTCTAGTTATCAGGCTAAAGAAAACCTTTTCTCCGCCATCAACTATGGTACATTTGAAGAAATCAATGTACGTGATCCTATGGAAATACTTTGTCAGACATTCGTCCATACAAGTTGTCCTGGGATTGGACAAACCAAAGGCACTCTCCTACCGCATCCTAGGAATCACCCTATGGATCAGTAGCGAGTAGTCCTTGCCATCCGTCAATTTCAACCACGACAGGATCACCATCAAAACATCTCCGGGCGCGAATCTAGAGAACTCGACCAGTAGTCCTTTCGCTTATGAAGATCTACGTCCTTCACTGCTCCATCTTCAATCCGTATATTCTACGTTTCGTATTAGTTAGTTCGGAATGGTTTTCGAATAAATTCGATCCCGGTCTTTCCGTACTAACCATCGTATAGGCCAGATTTGATAGTCGGTTATTTAACTATCAAATAAAACAACCATTCATCCATAAAAGAAAATTGGATGCACCGATTTAATATTCATTACTATTCAAAATTTAGCCTCTTTTCGATTTATCCTTTGTTAATCCAAAACCATCTCTATTTTTAAACTTCTAACGAATAAAAATTTCAGTTATTCATTTTCACTTCAAACAAGATATTTATCTCAACTTCTAATCATTTAAAATATTGTACTTAATGAATTGCAATCCATTTACTATCATCATTATCGAAGATATGCTTTGCAAATATTTGCTACATGTCTTTATATTTCTAAACTGAAAGAAAGTTTCATTTAAAACGATATCATTCCCATTAACCAAATAAATTTTGGTTTAATCTTTGTAAAAAACAAGTTTTATATAAGTAATCTTCATACACATCTTTATAGGTTTATTCATCTCAACATTGTTTCAATAAATTGCATTCTATATCTAAAACATACGTATATAAGTATCCTTTGTAAATCCTTTATTATGAATATTTATTATATAAAATTCTATATAATTTCTTTAATAAAAGCGATATTGTCCTTACTAGTTCAATTTAAAATCTTAAGAAAACTCTTCCTTCTAACGATTTACATTTTCAAACTATTTGCCTTACCCCTTATTCATCTCAATGGTGAATAATATTCCTTAATATAATTCATACTTGACTTATGTAGTCAACCGGAATTCATACTTGAAACTTCAAGTTTAACTTCTATTTATAATTTCAAATTATAAATTTACTTCATATAACCTCTTTTATAATTTTCCTTGAAATTGGATAACTTTAAATCCATTTAAGATATCGACTTATTATTCGATTCTCGTTTCTTTCCCAAAGTCACACCTACTTTACATTTCCTCAAATTCTCCTACTAAAAATTTCACTTATACAATTGCCTTTTCATTTGTTTAAACAAATATTTTATTTTTAAATTCTATTTAATTCGCTTTCCAAATAACCATTTCTATTTGAAAATAATTATTTTCTTTTCATCTCTCTTTATATTTTAGTTATTATTTTGAAATCCATACTTTTCCAAATTCCCAAATGGTAATTGTTTTATTTCTTTATAAACATTGTTTATAAAACCGCCTCATTAACACATTTGTTTAAACAAACCTTTACTTTTAAATTATTTTATAATTTGGATTTTTAATGAACGTTTCTATTTAAAAGTGGATATTTTCTTTTTTTCTTTTTATCAACGACCCTTATAAAATCGACTTTTCAAACAAATATTTACTTTTAAGTTCTTTTTAATTTAGATTCTGAATCACCATGTCTATTTGGAAATAAATACTTTTTTTTAATCCTTATTTCATTTCAATTTCTATTTTAAAATCCATATATTATTATTTAGAATATTTAAATTTTCTAAATCCAATAATCAGTGTTATTAACACATCCAAGTATACTATAACTGTCACAGGTTATAAACACATCATATATGAGTATGTATATGAAAAACAAGTAAATAAATGTTGAGGGATCCAGTTGGATCCGTCCAACCTGTTTTTCCTGCATCCACAGATGTTAGTCAACAATAATAATACCCATCCTGCTTCGAGGCAGGATATCGCGGTATAAAGGTCATCCACTATATATATATATTGTGGGGCGCATAGGGAAATCATCCGCTAATGGTACTGCGGGCATCTGCTAATGATACTGCGGGAATTATCCAATCAACAATATTATTTTTATATAATATTATTATATACTACTAGCACTTTATATCAATCAATTACCAGCCAATCAAGCAATAAAACAAAATTTGAACTATTAAAAACAGTTCAAATAATTAACTGAGTGAGTTTAACTCACCTCGGGTTTCCATTTTTGAATATCTTGTTTAATTTCCATATCGACTCAGCACTGCATCGACTTGAATCATCATGGATTAACTTATCACCTAAGATCATTTTATTTATCGGTTGAATTATTTTTTTTACATTAACTTCTTAAATATATTTCTATGCCATATTTAATTTATTTACAACACATACCTTATTTTTGATGCCAACCATTCGATTACTTCATGAAACGAATCCCGAGTCGGCAACAATTTTGCCATCATCCTTTCAGCAAATCATTGAGCTCATCACAGTCAACTATCATCCGTTTCTAACACCTATGATGATTTGTTTATTTTATCGATTAATATTTATTTATCACTAATGAATAAGTAATTACATTCTATGAAAATTAATTTACGTTAGAAATGGTTACCTTATGTTTACCGCAATTTACTTGACCATTTGATGGAAAAATCTTCGAATAACTCTCGGAAATTGCCATTATTCACTACGGCATGTCCCCGAATATCTCACTGACAAACTTCGCCTTCTAGTATCACACACCCTGCTGTACATTTCTTATTTCCAGTCACCTTGCTCTATCATTACCAAAAAAGAAATCATAGGTTGATCTTCCCAATTGCCAAGTACTGAACCTCAAAACCCATCTGCCCAAAATTACACTGTCGATCCCCCCAATTCAAACTCCAGATCATCTCGGCCCTCCTTGAAAATGCCACCAACAGTTTGATTACTTCATTGACCATAAAACAAACCCCAAAATCATAGACAAAACCCATCTTCCTTCAACTGCCGAGCATATCACTCCCTACAGATCAACACCAGGCCATCCGATCCTACTCAGTTCCTTCATCGCAACACTCCTTTTTGTATTTCGCACCCTTTCCACCACCTCAAATGTCTGTTGTCAGACGCTCAAACACCACTTGCCATCGAAAAACTGAAATGCACAAATACCAGTATCGAGTTCCATTTTGGTTCTAGCGTTGGCCTCTACTGGCATTTCAGAGACTTCATCTCCAATCGCACCCTTTCATCGTGCCCATGCCCTAACCCCTCTCTACAAAACTCGCCTAACCCAGATCTGAAATCCCCTCCGTCGAACTCGCTTCCTTTCATCACTCGTGAGCGCTCCTGCGAGCTTCTAAGACTCGAATTTGTAAACCGCGATTTCTTATTTCGATTTCTTTTTTTTAGAGTATCTGTTTTTGATGAATGAGAAAAAGAATGGGAAAAGGAAATAAAGAAAGTGGACTGAATGGTTTCGTTGGATTTGGGATGGAAACAACGCGATGATTCAATTTATATATGCGAGTAGCAGACAGGGAGTACACCGGCCATTAAATTGATAGTTACTTTGAGGTGAAAGAACGAAACAGGGAGGACATGAATTGAAATAACAAGGAGTAGCTGTGGCTAAAAATAGGTTACAGCGTACCTTTTATGAAGCTTAAGGGAGAAGAAAAAAATTTGATGTAAAGGTGAAAAGAACGGACGATGGTAGCTGTACAAAATAGCTGTGTATAACGAAATAGGTCGTCCCCCATTATATTTTTATTTAATTTTTATTTTATTTTATTTAACGCGGTGTGATTCAAATTAAAGGATATTACTGTTCCGATCCCCTATTTGAACGCAACAAAAGACGTTCCTAAGGTTCTACCCTTGTCCTGAACACCATGGAACAGTTTCTATGGTCCAATCCGACCATATACATAAGATATTCAATCAAATTGACAGATTAAATTTAAATTCAATAAACTGATTCAAAAATAAACAAATTTATTGATAATATATTATTATCATCATTTATATTTACAAACTGAATTTATACAACCTCCAGAATAGTTTAAGTTAATCTATACCTCCAGAATAGATTAACTTAAATTTTTAAAACCCGATACTTCATTTTCAAGCTAAACCAATGTGCAGTTTTATTTAAATTCGATTTATTTTATTAAATAAACCGTTATCGATTCCATAGCGATTCTTTGGAAATTTAATTTGGTCATAACTCACAGTATAAAATACAAAATTCTGATTTTTCTCTTTCACTACAAAATTATAGTTCAACGGATTCAAAGATTTTTTTTGTTTCAGTGAATTCTAACCTCAAACGAATCCCATACACTCAACTAAAGTTCAAATCGTGAAATAACGGACTACTGCGCCATTTCGGGCTCGTTTATATTTTCATATATATTTATTCATTTCAAACTTCGTTTTAATTGATATAAAAATCCATTTAAATTATGATTTCAATATTTAAACTAAATTAAATATTCAAAATTAAAGTGATAAAAACACAGGTCGTTACATTCCTTCCCACTTAAAAGAATTTCGTCCCCGAAATTACTAAGTAGGAAATAGTAGTTGTGCCCGATTCACTTGCCACAACCAACTCATGCAACACGATGCTTACTCCTATATCTTTTTTACTCAACCAACTCGCTAGTTTCCAATCCCACTCAAAATCCTTAACTTCGATTAACTTTTTGTTAACAAAAATTTTCAAAACTGTTGGAAATTTTTCTAACTACCTAAATTTTCGAAAAATTCCGCCAGTCCCTCCCTTGTACGGGTCAATAGTTCAAACCTCAACTCACCTCTTTAGGACCTTTCCATTCAAAAAGAAAATCCAAAAGCCAAGTGGCTTACCGATTCGGCTCATAAAACCTCATATTGTATTAAACATGTACCTTTTTGTCGGGCATCTCATAATTATTCTTCATACTTTCTTTCATCTAATAAACCTGTATAATCACATACATATCCATTCCTATTCGGTCACAATCAGTTCAACATTTCACTTCCACTTTGCCAACTTATCCATTTATTGGTTTTCTTGCCTAACTTGTGACAGTTTGAAACACATGTTACTTACAACAAGTCGAGTTCATTTAAAATTCAAGTTCCAAGTAAATTTTCAATTCACAAGTTCATTTTTTTTTTTACTTGAGTTCCAAGTTTTATTTTTAATTGATGAGTCCATATAAATTTTGATTTCAAATTTCAGTTCAATCAACTTAAATTTGGTTTATTTCATTCAACTCGAGTTTATATAATTCAGATTTGTATTTACTATATATGCATATTCACTTTATTTCAAGATTCAAATTCATAGTCATATTCAATTATTCCTACTTACATGGATTTAATTTCATTCACTTCTCATTTTGATCGACACATTCAAATTATATACATCGAGCCATATTTAGATTATCAACTTTCAATTTATTTCATATTTCAACTAAAGTTCAAGAATTTTCAACTCATATTGATTCAATAATTCGATTTAGTTCAATATGGTTTTAATTTCAATCCAAACTATTTAACTTGTTTTTAAGCCCAGATTTAATCCATTTAATTATATTGGAATTTGTTTTCTTAGCTTCCCATTTATATCCAAGTTTTGATTTTTATTTCAAACATCATTTATTTCATCTTCTGGTTATATTTAACCAGTTTTAATTTCATAATTCCATTTGAATTCCATTCGCACCAATCAAGCACCCAAATACCAACTAAATTAAAGAAAACTATTTCTTTTATATTCAAAAATAAATTTTGGTAAAATTATTTCATTTACCCGCTTTATAAAACAATACTGTATCAGTTTCCAGCCCAATGCTTTTCAACACTTGAACTGATCAACCAACACAATACAAAACATTTGTATATGAAATCTACAAATACGCTCTCATATATATATATAAACTCAACTCAATCTAGGGCATTACTAACCCCATCTCTATCGAGTTACGCCACATAGCCAAGGTTATTACTAAACCGTTGCTCTGATACCACTGTAACGAACCGGAAAATTCGATGCTCGGATTTTCAACACAGTACACCCCATATCCAAAACTCGAGTATCGAAAATCCAGAACGTTAGGGAAAGAAGTTAGAGGGTGAGAAAAAGATAATATAGAAAGATTAGAATAGATGGAAAAGAAGAACACAGCTAACCACAATATCAGAGTCTCACATCGCAGTGGAATAAAATATAATATAGAAATAAACCTTTATTGAAAATTTGAAAACAATACTTACAATTTATCAGAGTACAGCGACCATTCAATTTATCTGGACAGTTATAATAGTCTATCCTCATTTAAAACACACAGCAGAATACTACATATATATGATATGTCTGATCTCCTCCAGCTCGTCTCCTAGAATTTGTATCATCTTATCCTCGACCTGTAAACTCGGTCAGACCCAAGTGGGTCTGACCCGAGCATTTCAAACGCCACAGGTCATTCTGGTGAACCAGCGTGAGAAAAACCCACTAAATTATTGGTATCATCCATCTTGATTTTAAAGTTAAAAATCATTTTCGAAAGAAAAGGATAATCGTAAGACCAATCCACACATAAACACGGACGGTTTTTACCTTACGATAACCCAAACCATTTTTGAAATCAATATCTTTTCTGATATTATAATAGTGTATACATACAAATAAATAGAATCTAGCAGAACGCTTGCATCTCACGCTCTAAGATTATAGTATACAATCAAAACCGCGGGCTCTTATTGGAGATTGGATTTCCAACTATAACAAGGTATGGGACCACCTGCCGCTAGTGTATCTCTAGAGACGAATACACTGGGTTCAACAAGAACGTCTTGCAACCCGGCTCACACATGACCGACCACTCATTTCTCTTGAGTGTATCGAATATATCGTAACCTACGGTTGCTAGCAACATAACCCTCCCCGGGAGATACAATAGCGAAAGAAGTAACAAATATGAATATTCTCTAGATGGTGACAATATACCCTAATGGGTGCGACCCTCTTAGCCATGCTGCCTGCTCGATTTTTGTAATTTCCCGGTTGTGAGGCTTGAGGTTAAAATCGTATTTCTAGATCATCTGGCCACCATTCACTTTGAATGCCACATCGTCAAATCCATTAGATATCACTAATTGGCGTCCACAAAAATACTCTAGTTATCAGGCTAAAGAAAACCTTTTCTCCGCCATCAACTATGGTACGTTTGAAGAAATCAATGTACGTGATCCTATGGAAATACTTTATCAGACATTCGTCCATACAAGTTGTCCTAGGATTGGACAAACCGAAGGCACTCTCCTACCGCATCCTAGGAATCACCATATGGATCAGTAGCGAGTAGTCCTTGCCATCCGTCGATTTCAACCACGATAGGATCACCATCAAAACATCTCCGGGCATGACTCCAGAGAATTCAACCAGTAGTCCTTTCACTTTTGAAGATCTATGGCCTTCACTGCTCCATCTTCAATCCGTATATTCTACGTTTCGTATTAGTTAGTTCAAAATGGTTTTCGAATAAGTTCGATCCCGGTCTTTCCGTACTAACCATCATATAGGCCAGATTTGATAGTCGTTATTTAACTATCAAATAAAACAACCATTCATCCATAATAGAAAATTGGATGCACCGATTTACTATTCATTATTATTCCTCATTTAGCCTCTTTTCGATTTATCCTTCGTTAATCCAAAACCTTCTCTATTTTTAAACTTCTAACGAATAAAAATTTTAGTTATTCGTTTTCACTTCAAACGAGATATTTATCACAACTTCTAATCATTTAAAATATTGTACTTAATGAATTGCAATCCATTTAATATCACAATTATCGAAGATATGCTTTGCAAATATTTGCTACATGTCTTTACATTTCTAAACTAAAAGAAAGTTTCATTTAAAACGATATCATTCCCATTAACCAAATCAATTTAGGTTTAATCTTTGTGAAAACCAAATTTTATATACGTAATCTTCATACACATCTTTATAGGTTTATTCATCTCAACATTGTTTCAATAAATTGCATTCTATATCTAAAACATACGTATATAAGTATCCTTTGTAAATCCTTTATTATGAATATTTATTATATAAAATATTATATAATTTCTTTAATAAAAGCGATATTGTCCTTACTAGTTCAATTTAAAATCTTAAGAAAACTCTTCCTTATAACAATTTCCATTTGCAAACTATTTGCCTTACCCCTTATTCATCTCAACGGTGAATAATATTCCTTAATATAATTCATACTTGACTTATGTAGTCAACCGGAATTCATACTTGAAACTTCAAGTTTAACTTCTATTTATAATTTCAAATTATAAATTTACTTCATATAACCTCTTTTATAATTTTCCTTGAAATTGGAAAACTTTAAATCCATTTAAAATATCGACTTATTATTCGATTCTCATTTCTTTCTCAAAGTCACACCTACTTTACATTTCCTCAAATTCTCCTACTAAAAATTTCACTTATACAATTGCCTTTTCATTTGTTTAAACAAATATTTTATTTTTAAATTCTATTTAATTCACTTTCCAAATAACCATTTCTATTTGAAAATAATTATTTTCTTTTCATCTCTCTTTATATTTTAGTTACTATTTTGAAATCCATACTTTTCCAAATTACCAAATGGTAATTGTTTTATTTCTTTATAAACATTGTTTATAAAACCGCCTCATTAACGCATTTGTTTAAACAAACCTTTACTTTTAAATTATTTTATAATTTGGATTTTTAATGAATGTTTCTATTTAAAATTAGATATTTTCTTTTTATCAACGGCCCTTATAAAATCGACCTTTCAAATAAATATTTACTTTTAAATTCTTTTTAATTTAGATTTTGAATCACCATGTCTGTTTGGAAATAAATGTTTTTTTTAAAATCCTTATTTCATTTCAATTTCTATTTTAAAATCCATATATCGTTATTTAGAATATTTAAATTTTCCAAAACCAACAATCAGTGTTATTAACACATCCAAGTATACTATAACTGTCACAGGTTATAAACACATCATATATGAGCATGTATATGAAAAACAAGTAAATAAATGTTGAGGGATCCAGTTGGATCCCTCCAACCTGTTTTTCCTGCATCTACAAATGTTAGTCAACAATAATAATACCCATCCTTCTTCGAGGCAGGATATCGCGGTATAAAGGCCATCCACTATATATATTGTGGGGCGCATAGGGAAATCATCAACTAATGGTATTGCGGGCATCCGCTAATGATACCGCGGGAATTATCCAATCATCAATCACCAATATTATTTTTATATAATATTATTATATACTACTAGCACTTTATATCAATCAATTACCAGCCAATCAAGCAATAAAGCAAAATTTGAACTATTAAAAACAGTTCAAATAATTAACTGAGTGAGTTTAGCTCACCTCGGGTTTCCATTTTTGAATATTTCGTTTAATTTCCGTATCGACTCAGAACTGCATCGACTTGAATCGTCATGAATTAATTTATCACCTAAGATCATTTTATTTATCGGTTAAATTATTTTTTTCCATTAACTTCTTAAATATATTTCTATGCCATTTTTAATTTATTTAAAACACATACCTTATTTTTGATGCCAACCATTCGATTAATTCATGAAATAAATCCCGGGTCGGCTCCAACTTTGCCATCATACTTTCAGCAAATCATTGAGCTCATCATAGTCAACTATCCGTTTCTAACACCTATGACGATTCGTTTATTTTATCGATTAAAATTTATTCATCACTAACGAATAAGTAATTTCATTATACGAAAATTAATTTACGTTAGTAATGGTTACGTTATGTTTACCGCAATTTACTCGACCATTTGATGGAAAAATCTTCGAACAACTCTCGGAAATTGCCATTATTCACTACGGCATGTCCCCGAATATCTCATTGACAAACTTCGCCTTCTAACATCGCACACCCTGCTGTACATTTCTTATTTCCAGTCACCTTGCTCTATCATTACCAAAAAAGAAATCATAGGTTGATCTTCCCAATTGCCAAGTACTGAACCTCAAAACCCATCAGCCCAAAATTACACTGTCGATCCCTCCAATTCAAACTTCAGATCATCTCGGCCCTCCTTGAAAATGCCACCAATAGTTTGATTACTTTATTGACCATAAAAAAAACCCCAAAATCATAGACAAAACCCATCTTCCTTCAACTGCCGAACATACCACTCCCTACAGATCAACACCAGGCCATCCGATCCTACTCAATTCCTTCATCGCAACACTCCTATTAGTATTTCGCACCCTTTCCACCATCTCAAATGTCTGTTGTCAGACGCTCAAACTCCACTTGCCATAAAAAAAATGAAATGCACAAATACCAGTATCGAGTACCATTTTGGTTCTAGCATTGGCCTCTACTGGCATTTCAGAGACTTCATCTCCAATCGCACCCCTCCATCGTGCCCATTCCCTAACCCCTCTCTACAAAACTCGCCTAACCCAGATCTGAAATCCCCTCCATCGAAATCGCTTCCTTCCATCACTCATGAGCGCTCCTACGAGCTTCTAAGACTCGAATTTGTAAACCGCGATTTCTTATTTCGATTTCTTTTTTTTAGAGTATCGGTTTTTGATGAATGAGAAAAAGAATGGGAAAAGGAAATGAAGAAAGTGGACTGAATGGTTTCGTTGGATTTGGGATGGAAATAAAGCGATGATCCAATTTATAGGCGCGAGTAGCAGAAAGGGAGTACACTGGCCATTAAATTGATAGTTACTTTGAGGTGAAATAATGAAACAGGGACGAAATGAATTGAAATAACAAGGAGTTGCTGTGGCTAAAAATAGGTTACAAGGTACCTTTTTTGAAGCTTAAGGGAGAAGAAAAAAATTCGATCTGAAGGTGAAAAGAACGGACGATGGTAGCTGTACAAAACAGCTGTGTATAACGAAATAGGTCGTCCCCTATTATATTTTTATTTAATTTTTATTTTATTTTATTTAACGCAGTATGATTCAAATTAAAGGATATTACTGTTTCGATCCCCTATTTGAACGCAACAAAAGACGTTCCTAAGGTCTTACCCCTATCCTGAACACCATGTAACAATTTCAATGGTCCAATCCGACCATATACAGAAGATATTCAATTAAATTGATAGATTAAATTTAAATTCAATAAACTAATTCAAAAATAAACAGATTTATTGATAATATATTATTGTCATCATTTATATTTACAAACTGAATTTATACAACCTCCAGAATAGATTAACTTAAATTTTTAAAACCCGATACTTCATTTTCAAGCTAAACAAATGTGCAGTTTTATTTAAATTCGATTTATTTTATTAAATAAACCATTATCGATTCCATAGCGATTCTTTGGAAATTTAATTTGGTCATAACTCACAGTATAAAATACAAAATTCTGATTTTTCTCTTTCACTACAAAATTTTAGTTCAACAGATTCAAATTTTTTTTTGTTTCAGTGAATTCTGACCTCAAACGAATCCTGTACACTCAACTGAAGTTCAAATCGTGAAATAACGAACTACTGCGCCATTTCGGGCTCGTTTATATTTTCATATATATTTATTCGTTTCAAATTTCCGTTTACTTTATATAAAAATCCATTAAAATTATGATTTCTATATTTAAACTAAATTAAATATTAAAAATTGAAGTGATAAAAACACGGGTTGTTACATCCTCTCCCGTTTCTGGTTCACAACCGGGGTGTGAGGCTCGCGAATTCACGTTACCCAAAGCTACGCCACACAGGCGGTGCTTTGATCATCAACCACAAGACTTTGCTTTTCAACAAAAGCCTTGATCATTTGCCACTTAGGCATGCCACACAGGCAATGGGATATGTATCGTAAGCTGATTCGATCATTTCAATCGGTTTCCGTCAAAATCAAAATATAAATCTATATACTTAATTTGAATGCGCATTTCAATTTACCGGGTCCACATACGGACTCTAAAAATTCCCAAAAAATATTTTCTAGCTTCGTATTGACGATACGGTTCTAACAAAACTAATTTCATCAAATTCTGAGACCGTTTGAAAAATGGCCATTTTCTGGTCGATCGAAATTGACTGAAACTGTTAAAACACGTTTTACTTCGCCACGCTCACATATTGATTCAGAAAATTACGAATTTTGGAATCTAGCAATAACTTGACATCCCGGATCCAACAAAAGTGGTTTCGTCAAAAACGGAGGTCTTTTGCAAAATTTCCATTTTTAAGGCCCAAAATTCCATAGTGACTATTCTGAATTTTCAACTAAGCATAACTTTTTATTCCCGCTATGAAATTTCAATTTTTCGGATTCGTTGGAAAGATATTCTTAATTAGACCCTAATATTTTTGGTTTCACTAAAATCCAATTTATTTTGAATCCTGTACATTCATTTAAAATTTGAAATCGAATTTTCGAACTACCGCGCCATACAGGCCTCTCCAATCCAAAAAGAAAAAGAAACAACCAATCGGCTCATAAAATCATCCAAAACCCAAGAAATACAATAAACATGCACCTATTTGTCAGGCAAACAATTTTATTCCTTTAATCTAGCCTCCTTGCAATGACCTGTTCAATGTATATATATGTGCATGCATGCAATTGCAAATAATTTTCAATACAGTTCAATATTTGGTTCAATTTGGCCTAAATTTACCGTACTTTAACATAATGGTTTAAATAAATAATCACACTACAAAATCATCAATCAATTAGTTGATTAGCTTTTAAAATTCATAACTTTGATATATAGTCCAAAAATCACCTTTTTGATGCCAAATCACAACAATAAGTCCTATCTAGTTTTGGTTCTCACACCAGTCAATTGGAATCATATAGAAATACCACTTTCGAAACCCAAACATAAATATTGGTGATGGAGCTCCATCATCAAAATCATCTCCGAGCGACTAGAATGTGATTCTATATCTTTCAAGTATATTAAAACTTCGAATATACATTTGCAAGGCATATATGCAAAATCTTTATATATTGGATTGCCCAAATTCAATATAAACAAAATATTCAAATACGTTGAATAAGGTTTAAATCTTCAAAACAATTTGGTTTTATTTTAAAAATATACTCTTCACACTCGTTCTAGGATACTACCGATCCTATCTCTAATGAGTCATTCTAATTGGATATTACTAATCCAATATCTGATGAATTCTTTCGTATAGTTCTAATGTGCCTTGTTCTCGAGCTCTGTAAACCAGAGCTCTGATACCAAATGAAGCGACCAGAACTTCCCCGGTCTCCGAAGAGAAGAGAAAGAACGAATTACTTTGAGGAAAGACGAATCAGAACACAAACAGAAGAACATTTTATTGTTTATTACAACAATTCCATCAGAATACAAGAATATACAGAGTATGAATAAATATTACACATTTGATAAATATAATAGATTTAAATTACATTTAAATACATAGCAGTAGAAAAATAACGCAAAACATAACTGAAAGAAATACGCGGATACAGAGCTTTCCGAATATCACTTCAGGTATAAACCAGGATCCTGTGAATATAAATCTGCAAAACCGAAACTACTAGCTGCCCGTGTGGAAAATAGGGGCACCAAGAGTTTAGGTTAAAACAATAAACTCCAGGTTAGTCATGTGACTGGTGTGAGAACTAAAACAGTTATTAATTTGATTTTTAAAGTTCGGTAAATCAAGGGATCATGCCGTATAACACGGAACGGGTTTCCTCCCAAGAATACCAGTGCATAAAACAAACAGCGCAATGCTAAATAAAGAACAATGAAGCTATTATAAGACCCAGGTCCCATCACACAATGCAACGCAAGCTGGGGGATAGGGTTTTACCTTATAATAGCAAAAAATGCTTGGTACGTGAAATTTCATCTTTTATTATTACTATAAGTGTATAGTGTCAAAACAATTTCAATCATAAGTATCAATCATAGATGGCATAAGTGCCCCATCCCACTATGTCGCCATACTAGGCTCTACAATCAAAACCGAAATGTCACGTATTGGAAATTGGATTCTTGTCATGAGTCGAGGTAATGGGCAAGCTCCTCTCCATTCGAGACACTCTAGCAAATGTCTTAGGACCACACACAGCGATCCTTGGAACCTCCAAGGTCGGTCCTCTCCTACTTTTGAGGATTAATTATTCCTGAACACACGTTTCCCGGTCCTATAGGACCTATATCCGAGGCGCCTCGCATCCAACAACCACATAGGTAAAAATAATATAAATGTCAGGGCTGGTAGGTCACTGACATCACCCATAGCTAGAAAGAAACGTCGTGTTGTCCTTGGGCCCTTATCCCGTTTTTGACTCATACCGAGGTGTGAGGCTCGCGAATTAACGCTATACACAAAGCTATGCCACACAGGCCGTGCTTTGATCATCCACCACAAGACTTTGCTTTTCAACAGAAGTCTTGATCATTTGCCACTTAGGCATGCCACACAGGCAATTCATCCCATGCGATTGCTATCCATCAATATATAACCTCTGAGCTCATACATCTCAAAGAAGGGCGTTAAGCAAGAGAATAAATTCTCCGCCGCCAAACAGATATATATTTAATAAAAATCAATCACACAGAATAAAATCTAATGTCAGACAAACAGTCCATTTACAAGTTCGTTCTGGGTCTGAACGAAACCGGAGGAACCTTATTCCTAGCATATGCATCGATCTCCAAGTACGTCTGGACGATCACCAACTGATTCCCTCCTCTTGGGTGTACAGCTCAATCAAGATCATCAGTAATCACCCAAACGATGTGAAGACCTCCGGTCTTCAACCACCGTCTTTATCTTCGACTTATCGTCGAATCAGTTATTCAGAATGGGTATAAACTCGGCCTTTCCAAATAACTCGCATATATAATAAACAAGTGCTACACAAACACATCATACGCCTCATTCCAATTCAGAGTATTCTTTTATTCAAATATTCACATTCCTAGGTAAAGGTTCCCATTAATTTTATCAAAGATAAATTCTTCTAAATTTATTCTTTAATCTTCCTTTGGATATCATTTCAAACCATGTTAAGGTTTTCCAAACTAGTCGGGATTAGCGAACCACACCGAAATAATTATTAATTTTATTTCCCAACCTATTCATCCCATGGAGCAAAACTGGTAATACTCCATATCTAAAACCACGGTGTTATCGGTTAATATTAATTACCATTTCATGTTCAAATCTAATTAAAGATTTTACTATAGCTTGGAGCAAAACCGGTGATACTCCATTCTCGATCACTTTAATCTAATTAAAAATTCATTAAAACTCCACTTAATTTTCATCTTCCCAAAAATCATTATCCTGTCCTTAACTGGGTTAAATAACTAATGTCATCTAAAACACTGTTCACGATAAACCCAAAATCACATTCCATTGTTAATCGGGTTAAAGAATATGTGTTATTCAAAACACCGCTCACGATAAACCCCAAAAACCAATTTAAATTCAATTCCAATTAAATACTAATTAACTGGACAATTTCACTAAATCTTAATTAAAAGATTTATTCTTTTCTGAACTAGGTTCAAGAACAGTTTATTTAAGACACCATTCACGACGAACCTAAAATCCCATTTGATATTAAATACAAGGCTCTGAATAAAAAATATACCGGCTTATATTCAATATCAAATTCTGAAACCAACAAATATCGTATTGGAAATAACGATATAAATATATCTTTCAAATTTCCACAACCATATCTATATAATCACGAAATCCAACATCGAAATATTCCGAAGATAATTTCAATTCAAATCCATTCCAATTCGTATAATGGAAATTTTGATTACATTTCAAACCACTTCAAATCCAATTTATTTTTTCAAAAATATTGGGTTATAATTCTAGTTCATAACTAGTTCATTTCATTAAAAATATATTTTATCCTTTTAAATATGGGATTTTTCACCCTAATTCTTTCAAAATCATATTATGATTTTACACAAACTATTAATATTTTTAATAATTTTATCAAGGCCCGTACAGTCGATTTCCAATAACGGTCGTCGAACTGCACTTACAGCGACCTTTTCCAAATTTGATTTGTAAATAATTTCAAATCCAACCATTAGATTTCAAACTTCTAAAATTCATTGGAAAGCTCTTTTCGATATGAACCCAACGGTTCTGGATTCAGGAGAATCTGACGGTCGGATCTCCCGTAACGTCAATTCGAAGTCAATGGTCGAAATTCGCGAACTACCGCGGGGCAGCGCGTTCTATTCAGGTCATTTAATGTATATAATATATATATTATATATATTTCGTCGATTTCAATTCTTAACGTATTTTATAAATCCTTTTAAATTTGTTTTCAAAACAATTTCAACTTCATATTCAATTTCTAATCAAAATTGAACATTCCATATCATTAATATATAAATGATAATATTTTCAAAACTTATATTTTGAAATCACTTCTTTTTCTATATTCATTATGAAAACGAATAAAATCGATATAAATATCGTTCGCGTTAAAATGACACAAATCTAATCAACATGGCTTTATATATTTCAATAACTTCGTTATTCTATTCAACAAATGAATATTTTCTTCAACACATGAATATATACTTTATTTAACACATGAATATTTATTAATTCTTACTTACAATAAAAATTTATGTAAATTTTATTGTATAAATATTTTATTCAACACATGAATATATACTTTATTCAACACATGAATATTTATTAATTCTTACTTACAATAAAAATATGAATTTTATTGTATAAATATTTTATTCAACACATGAATACTCATTTTATAATATTCTTTATTTTCCAAATTGGAATGAGGCCCAATCAATTACCATATAATGTTAATTATATGGATTCCATACAACACATGTATATAATAGCAACGATAAATAATCAACCATCGTCCAAAGTGCACCACACAACTGCATAAGCATTAAACAAAAATAATTAATGCTTACACAGTCTGTCAACCTATCGATTGACATATAAATAAACAATTGGGATTAGTGTACGCCAAATATCATCCCAATACCCGTTTGGGGTTTCAATCCACAAAAATTGAATATTATTTGTACAGTTGGGCGATATGTAAAATTTGTCATCCCAATCAATATCCTTCAAATGGGTGTACATAAACAAATCATTTGATTTGTAAATGAATATTTATTTTATTCACATACTCGTTAAAAATTATATTTTTAATGACAAATAATTTATTTCAACACATGAATATATTTCCATTCATTCCACATTACAATCAAATTTTCACCACACAACAAAATCAAACAAGTCGTCCATGGTTTGTGGATAATGGGTGTCGGGTGGTGCTAAGCACCGTCTGCATCCTAGTATAAATTTTAACTAGAAAAGAAAATTTAAAGTGAGAAGTTCTCACCTAGAAGCTAAACCAAACGCCGCAACTCTTGATATGTAGAAAATCTTCGTCGTGTTTCCAACGAGATCTGTTTCATGCGGTATATGTTAAAAATCATATTTTTAACAACGCTACCTTATAAATAAAAGTCACATTTTCTTTCGGCTATTATATATATAAAAATCACATTTTTATTTTAACGTTATATGAATAAAAATCACATTTTTATTTCACTGTATATATAATAAAATCAGATTTTTATTTCGCTACAACATATATAAAAATCGAATTTTTATATTCTCTATCTTATAAAAATCATATTTTTATAATCTCTACTATATAAAAATCATATTTTTATAATCTCTAAAAAAAATCATATTTTTATATCGTCACTTAATATGTAAAAATCGTACTTTTATATCTCTACTACATATATAAAATCAAGTTTTTATTATTTATATTTTATAAAAATCATATTTTTACATACTTCATTCGTCAAAAACCATAAAAGCTTTAAAGCGGAGAAAACTCACATTTTTTCTAACGCCCGGATTTGTTGTTCTAGTTCCAGAATTTGCAAACGAGCTCCAATCTTCACACCACCTCTTTTTCTAGCTTAAACGCACCATTCCGGACAACTTTTGTCTAGTCTTCTTCCTTTCGAAAATGTGCAATTTCGCCGGATTTCGCGAAAAGACAGCATTTTGACAGTGTTTGGACAGCAGACTTTGGACGCGTTTTCCCGACAGCTCCGCAATCCAAAATAGGACTATCATATACCAAATCGAAGAGAAAATCATGCTCTTCGAATTTGGTACTGTGGTGTTTTGGCCAGAAATGCACGGTTCGGGAGTTATTGGCTATGAAAGCTCAGGATGTTATTTGCAACAACGGGATTTTGTGAAAAATGTGATTTTTGAGGTGGTGGGGCTCATTGCGGGAGCTGAGGGCTGAGGGGCAGCGGCGCAGGCCTGACTGGGAGGAGGAAGGGTGCTGGTGGTGGCGCTGGAGGGGCCCATGGTGGTGGTAGTTTGCAATTTGGGGTTTAGGGATTTGAAATTGGAAGAGAGAAAGAGGAGGAAAGGGAGGATAGGAGGAGGAGGAGGAGGGAGAAGGAGGCGCGGCAGTGCTAGGTGGGGGGAGGCGGTTGAAAAGGGAGCGACGGTTCTTTGTCTTTTTTTTCTTGCGTACGTTTTAACGAGAGGGGGGGAGAGAGGGAGAGGGAGAGAAAAAGGGGGGTTTGACTTTATATAATTATTTATTTCCAAAAAGCAACTTTTTATTTCGAACTCGAAATCGTACCCACCGACTGTTGTCCCTAGCTAACTATCCCCATTCCAAACACAATGGGATATGTATCGTAAGCTGATTCGATCATTTCGATCAGTTTCCGTCAAAATCAAAATATTAATCTGTATACTGAATTTGAACGTGCATTTCAATTTACCGGGTCCACATACGGACTCTAAAAATTCCCGAAAAATATTTTCTAGCTTCGTACTGACGATACGGTTCTAACATAACTAATTTCATCAAATTTCAAGACGGTTTGAAAAATGGCCATTTTCTGGTCGATTGAAATTGACTGAAGCTGTTAAAACATGTTTTACTTCGCCACACTCACATATTAATTCAGAAAATTACGAATTTTGGAATCTAGCAATAACTTGACATCCCGGATCCAACAAAAGTGGTTTCGTTGAAAACAGATGTCGTTTGCAAAATTTTCATTTTTAAGGGCCAAAATTCCATAGCGACTATTCTGAATTTTCAACTAGGCATAACTTTTTATTCCCGCTATGAAATTTCAATTTTTCAGATTCGTTGGAAGGATATTCTTAATTAGATCCTAATATTTTTAGTATTGCTAAAAACCGGTTTATTTTGAATCCTGTACATTCATTTGAAATTTGAAATCAAATTTTCAAACTACCGCGCCATTTTCAATTCCTTTTATAATTAAAAATAAATATCTATATTCTAACTACGATCTATATAAATATATACTTCTAATTCTATTCAAAATAAATTTCTTGTCGTAATTATTTAAAATAATCCATTTTAAATATTCAAAATTTGCTAAAATTGCCAAAATAAAATTTTTAAATTGGCTCGGATTTTCCGGGTTGTTACAGATGCGAATTTAATACGCCAGTGTCTACTTTTAGCGTTTTGTTTAAACCCCATCCAATGATTGTAAATGCTTGAAAGTCAGTTACTTATAGAACGACCTGCTGGGGTTGTTGCCATTTGTGATCATGCTAATGAGGAGGTTCTTAATTATGATCACGTACATGTTTATTCCAAATAATGTATGAATTAGTTTCTTTTTTCCTTCTTTTTTATAACTTTAAACCGATGCTAAATTCCTTGATTTCTCGGTACAAAAGCATTAAACTAATGTTGAAAACTTTAGTAGCATGCTTTTGAATTATGCAAAGAAACACGAGCTTATATGTTTTTATCATAGTGCACTAATTAATTTTGGATCTGAATTATTCTTATGAAAACCATATGTTCATTACATGTAAATGTTCCGTGCTTGACCATAAGTAGTAATTCATTGGTGGATATAGCCATAAAATTGTTAAGGATAACGATGGGATTATTTTAGCAAGAAAAGGTAAGTAGAATGTTCTAATTATATTGAATACATTTAAACATAGTAAAAAAAATTAATTTAACATGATTACATTCTTATTTTTATTTATCCATAGAAATTCAAAGCAAAAGTACCCACCGTTTGTAGCTCGGATGGTCTAGGAGTCGGGAGATGGGAATCAAAGCACTGTTTGCAGGCAGGTTCGAATCTCGCTGCAAACCTCTTTGGGAGTTGGATGTTAAGCATCCTTGTGAGACGAATAAACAAAGCGGGTAGACACACGGCGTGGGGATTACTTAAATGAGTATCAATGTATACTATGATCTTAAGGTTCCCCATGATACTCATAATGTAAAGCAAAATTATTGGATTGTTTCATCAAGTAAAGGTATTAGGCTTTAAATTGTAATTGATACATTTGAACTGCTTAATAAAATTTCACCTAATGAATTTTTAGTTTACCAAAAATGAACATATTATTTATGTCAGACGTGGTTAGAGAAGATAACGATGTTGATGTTGCAGATTGCTTGGGTTATAACGCTTGATCTGTCAATGATAGCTCATAAATACCTTCACACGTGGAAGACTTAGGCTTTCTGACTCTCTTTATGTTTACCTCATAAATACTTTCACACCTGGAATGCTTAGGCTATCCAACTCTTTTTATATTGTTATGATTGAGAGGGGAAATCTATTAAATAATAGTAAATAAGAAGAATTTTAAGCTCTCTCATTAATTCTAAGAGTCCCCTCTTCTCCTTAATTCTCTTTGGTTATTTTATTTTCAAATTAATTTATCACTTTACACTTATTACTAACCATCTTTTATTATTTACCTCTTCCATCATTTTACATTTTGATATGGACATTATAAAGTTCACATAATTATTTACATGTAATTTAAATGTTAGCTCCTAACATTTTACATTTAAGTCAACAAATTTAAATTAGTTACAAAACTTGAAATTCAAGAAATTTAAATGATTTTTTTAGTAATCATGTTGCTTTGGGATTATTTTCTCTCATCTTTGCTGATGAAAGAAATGAGTGATTTACGCTATGTTTGCTCCATTTATTACCTCTGCAATTTGCCTCAGTTATCTTCTTACCATATATTGGTAATTTAATTGACGGCACACATGGATTTTCAGTGACTATATATTAAGGGTAGGCTTTATTGTAAACCTGTCCTTGCATTCAGCCAGCGATCCCCAAATAGAGTGTTTCCTCTTGTTAACCCTAATTTAGAGTTTGGCCATGTAAACTCTAATCTTGTAATATCTTGTTACTCTCTCATGTAGAATAAAATCTCTCTCCTTTAGACTGCACGTACACTATCTTCTTGATTATAATGGAACCGGTATAAATATCGTGTGTCTTTTTCTTCTTTATAATTATTTACTATTTAATTGGAGTGATAGAATAATTAATGTTATATTGAGTGAGGTATAATTGGCAAATCTAAATCTTATTTATTGTTTTTCCACATTTGTTCAATTCTTGCAAAACATTGCATGCAGTCAGAAAATAATTATGCATGTTTTATTCTAAATAAAAACATTTCAGAAAAAAATATAATTACTTACCTTTCGAACTCATTTGTCTAGACGATTCCTATTGATTTTCTTCTTTCACTTCACAGGTTACATAAACAATATCAGTTCTACACTACATATAAACATAAAAGCATTTATGAAGCGATCCGAACTTCCCCGATCTCCGAAGAGAAGAGAAAAAACGAATTACTTTGAGGACAAGACGAATCAGAATGTAAACAGAAGAACATTTCATTGTATATTACAACAATTCCATCAGAATACAAGAATATACAGAGTATGAATAAATATTACACATCATAAATTATCAGAGATTACAATACATTACATGGCAGCGGAAAATAATAAAAAACACAACTGAAGGAGATATATGGATACAGAGCTTTCCGGATATCATTCCAGCTGTAAATCAGGATCCTGTGAATATAAATCTGCAAAACCAATACTACTAGCTGCCCATGTCAAAATAAGGGCACCCAGAGTTTAGGTTAAAACAATAAACTCCAGGTCAGTCATGTGACTGGTGTGAGAACTAAAACAGTTATTAATTTTATTTTAAAGTTAGGTAAATCAAGGGACCACGCCGTATAACACGGAACGGGTTTCCTCCCAAGAATACCAATGCATAAAACAACAGCGCAATGCTAAATAAAGAAAAATGAAGCTATTATAAGACCCAGGTCCCATCACACAATGCAACACCAACCGGAGGATAGGGTTTTCCCTTATAATAGCCAAAGAATGCTTGATACGTTTAAAAACAGATTATTTTGATATTACTATAAGTGTATAGTGTCAAAACAATTTCAATCATAAATATCAATCATAGACGACATGGGTACCATATATCATGTCGCAATACTAGGCTCTACAATCAAAAATCGCAGAGTCACGTATTTGGAAATTGGATTTCCATCTATCAACCGAGGCAAGGGATCGTCCTCAACCGATTCGAGACAATCTAGCCTATGTCTCAAGCAAGCACACAGACAATGAAACGACCCGCAAATCCGTGCTATCTGAGTTGACTAAATACACCACACGGCCAACCCAAATAACACAGAAATACGAACCATTAATAGAAAGAAGTTAGAAGATGAGAAATAGGAAGAAAGAAATATTAGAATAGAAGAAGAACGAAGATCACAACTCACAGCGGAACGAATAAAATATATTATATAACATAACTTTTGAAATACAAATCAGTAACTTTATATACATACCATCATCAGAGCACAACAGTCATTTCTGGAACAGTTATAAACACCTGTTTCCAAATACAACGTAGTACACGGCGGAATATGTGATAGTCTATATCTAACTGGTGAAGCCTCCTGCTTCCAGCTCTTCCAAGTGAATCTGAAAAATCCCAACTACTTGACTGCCCGTACAAATTTGGGCACCCAAGAGTTTAGGGAAAACAAAACAAAATAAACTCTGGGTCAGTCATGGGACTGGTGTGAGTAAACTCCAACTACTTGTTTAACTTTAAAAATCCTTTCAAAAGAAAAGGTAATAGTAAGACCAGCCCACACATAAACACGGACGGTTTTTACCTTACTATAACCCAAAACACTTTGATACGACAATCTAGTGATATTATAATAATGTCTACATCAAATAAATAACCAAATAGCAGAACGCTTACATCTCACGCTCCACATATATAGTATAAAATCAAAAAAACCGCATGGCGCTTATTGGAGATTGGATTTCCAACATGACAAGGTATGGAACCACCTTCCGACTGTGTATCTCTAGAGAGGAATACACTGGGTTCAACAAGAACATCTTGCAACCCGGCCCACACATGACCGACCACTCATTTCGCTTGAGTGTATCGAATGTATATCACCAACGGTTGGACTCAAACCACCGTTTCCCGAATGGGCAGAATCGATAGATTTAGAAACAAAAGGAATTTCTCTAGATAGGTGATTATACACCCTAATGGGTGCGACCCACATAGCCATGCTGCCTGCCCGATTTTTGTCCTTTCCCGGTTGTTGAGGCCTGAGGCTACGAATACTTACCATTCATTGATAGCACAATCACTTTGAATGCCACATTGTCAGATCCGTTAATCACTAGTTGAGTTTGCACAAATATTCTGGATATTATGCTAAGGGATAAATCCGTTGCAACCATGTATATTCATACCGACCAACCCATTTGATCATTGGAAATACTCTGTCAGACATTCGTCCATATACGTTCGTTCTGGGACTGAACGAAACCGAAGGCACTATTTCTATAAATAGAAAAGCCCTTGCACTTTACTCCGTCTTCAATATATTCAGCATACTTGGTTCGCAATGCTTATGCCGATACGGAGTGGTTCTTCGGATAATAATCCAACCGGTCTCTCCATATTGACAACGATGGTCAAAAACTTCGATAGTCTGTGATTTAACTATCGAATAAAAACAAGTGTTCATCCAACATATCAAACAAATCACTGGGCTCTTTAATTAATATTTCATTAATTAAATCACTTCTCCATTTCCTTATCAATATTTGTTAACCAAATATTTCAATAACCATATTGGCCCTTTACGCTATTTTTTTGATTTCGTTTCCTTATCGAACTCTATATATATCGATATATAGATTTCTAATTGTCAAATTTCTTAAAAATATTCTAACTCCTTAAATTCCCGGAAAAATTCGCCATAACCTCCCCTGTATCGGGAGCATCGGGAAATTTCAAATAGCGTCCCGGTATCTTCCTCAATCAAAAAAGAAAAAGGAACAGCCAAGTGGCTTGCCGATACGGCGCATAAAATCTCATATATGAATTAAACATGTACCTTTTTGTCGGGCACACAAATTAAAATCTTCATATACTCCATCCCATATCTGTTTAACACCTGTTCACCTGTTTCTAATTCAATTCAACTCAATCTATTTGTTTGAATTCAAATTTGAATCGTTTGAATTTGGTTCCGCTCAATATTCTTTAATTAGCCCTTTTGCCTATTTTACTTCTTTGTTTGAACATAACACGTTCAAATAAAATGCTTAACTTGCTCACAACCAAATTGAATTTCAATTTCAATTCTAGTTTCCTTTTTGATTTCGAATATAATTTTTCAAATCGAATTTACTTATTCAAAGCCCAATATTAATTCGAAATCTCATTAACTAATTCCCGTTCAAATTAGTTAATTCTATTCAATAATCAAAAAATCAGATTTCTGTTTCAAAATCAAATTCATTACTTCACTTGAGTTCACATATAATTACAACCCAGAATCTGACATTTTCTAAATAGAAATTCGGATTTTTATTTGCTTAAAATCCTTTTATAAATAAAATAAACTATTATGGGTTTACAACGATTTTGGCGCTGTTTTTCTGAAAATTTGATTTTGACATATCTCAAAATCTATACGACGAAATCCAGATTTTTCTTCTTCACTAGAAAACTATTATCAAATCGGTCCTGACTGTTGTATATAACGCAGTTGTATACACAATTATATGATTTTTGTTTGATGATAACAAACAAATATATATATTATTATAAATGTGTTTGTTATTGTCATGTTTTATATATACAACACAGATAGGAATATAATATTTGAATTGAATATTATATTTCTAACATTCAAACAGTACAACTCTGTATAACTCCACTATTTAAACATTCACTGTATATTGTACTTGTATATAAACTGAATATGATGGACAAGTTTGTTTGACAACAATAAAATGATATTTTACTTCAAACAAATTTGTTTACAAACATCAGTACAATTCTGTTGTTACACAACTCCTCACTATAACACTGTCTATACATCTCATATTTATATAAAATCACTGATACATTTACATTCACTAACACTATCTGTTAGTCTTCTGTCTTCATCTTCAGTCTTCACTGCTCACTGTCTGTCCAGTCTTCTGTCAGTTCAGTCCAGTCATCACAGTCAGTCCAGTCATTCCTGCTTACCTGTCACATGTGAAACACACACATAGTACACTGCAATAGAAATAATACGGAATATATGTAAATATAAATTTTGTTTTTTAAAAATTTATTTGCCTCAGATTTCTGGTGTGTTTCTCATCATCTTTCATGACTTGATCTGATATATTTTCAGTACCCACTAATCAGCCTCAACACAACCATACTGGTTTGCTGATCAGAACCAGCATTAAAAACAGCTGATTCTGACCAGCCCCAACACAGTATAGTCAGTTTGCTGATGTGTATCACAGTTGCACATATATACACAATTGTCAAATTTGACACAAGACAGGTCAAAATCAAAAGGAGAGATGAAAATCAAAATGTGCATCAACAAAAAATTCAAACAGCAAAAATAATCAAGACTGATGCTTTAGCACACAAATGGCCGAGCAAAGTTCAAATCAAAAAAAGGGCAAAGTACAAGTTACATGGCAATATCAAATACATGTGTGTGTAGCAAAGTGGTCGAGAATACATGGTCGAGCATTCAAAACAGTTCAGTCATAGTCGAGCCGCTGCTCAACTACATCAATGTCAAGGTGGTAAAGCAACACAACACCAATGATATTGAGTAAAACAGCCAAGACAAGACAGATCAGCATTCATATAAAAGAGTGATCATGGCAGCAAACATGTGCAGCTATACAATTATCAAGACAGTGATCAAGACAGTTTCAAAGAATGACAAGAGGCAAAGCAGCTACATATTAATGGTGCAAACAAGCATGTGTGAAAAGTGATGCAGTAAAAGCAAGGCAGAAATGAAACAAACATGTATGAAAGCAATAGGGTTCAAAAATTTCAGAAATACAACAAATTAAATGGCTCAATTCAAAGTGTCTTCAAGACAGAAAGGCTACAGGACTGGTTCAACACAACTAGCTCAAGCATGGTGAACCAAGTCAATGCATATTCAAGGACATAACTCAATTCAGCTATAACATTGGTTCAGCAACAAATTAGTATGCATAGGTTCAACATGAAAGTGGTTGAAACATACAGTCAACAATACAAGTATGCACAGGATCAAAACATGTAAACAAATGAAAAGAAGGACAACAACACAAATATATGCATTTCAGAGAGTGGATCAGACCAGGCTTACAAATAGCATGAATATAGCAAAGAGGTACAACAAGTCATGATAAACAAAACTGAATTGTGGTGTTGGCAAGATAGATGGTGTTCTGTTTACACAGTGCACACAAGTGAACAATGCAGTAAGGTCAAAAATGGAGCATTTTTTTTAGGAAATAAAGTCTGCATTTCTACTGTCTCAAGAAATCTCAGTGCTGTGTTATCGACTGAAAGCAGTTTTAAGAATTTCAGGACTTAAAATCGGCATGAATACATTCAAGTGTCAATCAAGTTTGGACATGCAAGAAAGTCAATTCTTTATAAAAAGAATAGATCGATCTGACTCATAGCAAGAACATTTCAGCATGTTTATGGCAAAGAAATCAAATCGGTGAACAATATTTTTGAATAGTTTATAATGCCTTTCGAGTTCATTGAGCAATCACACGAGCATATTTGGCATACTTCTGATGTTTCCAGAAATGAGTAAACAAAGGGCAAGAAATCAATTATGTTTTTTCCAGAAATCATGCTTGAATTCAAAGGGGTAATTCGACTTGCTTAAGACAACAGAAGGACATAAATGATCTAAGGAATTAAGGCAATTTTTCAAAATCGTTTTCAATTCAGAAATTCATTATTTCCTGTTTTGATTCAATCAGGCAGCATAATCTGCGCAAGGAGATCAAGGCAACAATTTTCAATTTCATTTAAGGAATTAAAAGAGGAAATCTTCACACAAAGGAGTTATTCAAAGTGCAGAAATTATGCTAGTGCTAAGGAATCAAAACTCTAAATCATGTCCAGAAATCACGCAATTTCTTTTAAGCCGAGAATTACAAAATCCAAAAAGGGAAAAACCGCAATCAACCAGACAAGTCATCTCACAAAATCAGAGTTATTTTTAGGGTTTTCGTTTACCCTATATATACTACACACACAGTTTCATCACTGGCATGCGAAGGAAACAAAACACGATTAAATTCAAGAAACGGAGAATCAAAATATTCAAATTCACTCACAGTTTCCAGAAGGGTATCGATTGAGAGAAAGAGAATCCCAAATCCATCCACCAAATCAGAGAATATCCAGTCGAAGATTCAAGCCACTCGAAGTTAAAGGGACACGCAACTTCATCAAGCAACCGATCGATTTGGGGAGAAAGAAGAAAACCCTAGTTATTTTTCATCGGCCGCCATTTACAATTCCAGAAAGAGAGAAAGCAAAGGATCGGGCTTTAACAAATAAAGAAATGGGCCGGCCATGTTTTTTTAAGGGATGACCCCTTTGTTTTTAATTCCTTAAGGGATTAAATTCTTTTAGTTTTGCATTTGTTTTTTAATTCGTGTTGTAAAAATCAAACGAGCAGTTGACTAGATCTGTAAAGTCTAGGTAAAACAGTCAAGGTGTTGACTGTCAGTTTCAGAGTCTGTAAAATTCTGGGTTACTGGTTACAGCGTCGTAAACAGGGAAATCTGATCGAGGGGATATCGATCAGTCTACGGTTTTGAGCATAGGGTTAGAATAGGAGCGAGAGTCGCAAGTGTACATGGTCTTGTATGCGGGATCTGTTCTATCATCTAGTAGAAACCTTAGGAATGCAGCAGTAGGCAGGTTTTTGCCAAAGCTGGGTATATCTGTGTGTGATTTATTTTCTGCACTTTTATTTCTGCTGCATTCTGTGATCTGTTTTTATTTTAATATCCTGTCAATTTTTCAATTCAGTTTAAAACTGTGATAAACCCTATTCACCCCCCCTCTAGGGTTAATCTAGATCCAACAAGTGGTATCAGAGCAGGTTTTCTTTAACTCTAGAGAAATGGTGAATCCTTGTTGTCAGTCGATAGAGAGTCAGTCCAGTTCATCTCCAACTATTTTCACTGGAACAGATTTTTTAAACTGGAAATCCCGAATGGAATTTTATTTAAAATCTGTCAATATTAAATGTTGTGATGTTGTTATCAATGGGTACGATATGGTAGATAAAGTTTTTAATTCTCGTGCTACACGTATTCTGTATTCTTATCTTGACAATGATCAATACAGTCTGATCTCCCATTGTTTAACTGCGCAGGAAATCTGGATAGCTCTCAATACAAAGTTTGGACAAATTGACAACTGCAGCTCAAAACCAGAGAAAGTCAACTCAGATTCAGAAGTCTGTTTAACAGGATTTACAAATGAAAATTCAGAAGGATCAGATGATGAAGAATCAACAGATGCTGAAGTTGAAAATTTCTCATACGAAGATTTGGTTTATATGTGTGTTGATTTAACTAAATCTGTTGATAAACTCAAATCTAAAAACAAATCTCTGAAATCTGAGAATTCTAAGTTGACCAGCAAAATTGATTATTTGGAATCACAGCTTGACTATTTTAAAAATTCTTCAAATTCAGTTTGAAAAATTGTCTGAAATTGAAAACCAATCTTGTTCATTTCAATAAAAATATTGAGAAGTTTGAAAATGAAATTTTGATCTTAAATGAGAACAAGGCTGAGTTATCAAATTTGAATAATCTTTTGAAAAAGGAACTTGAAAGTTTTAAGACTGATATATATTCCAAACTTGAAATTGCTGAAAAGGAGAATTTGTTGAAATCCGATTTGATTTTGAAAGAACTGGAAAACGAAATTGAAAAATCCAAGAAATTTGGGTTTGAAAAACAAAAACTTTTTGAGTCTGAGATTGCTGAGTCCCAAACCAAAATTAATCTGCTTAAAAAATGAAAATTTGGTTTTGAAATCTAATTTTGAAAGATGTAAGATCACTGAAAATGATTGTTCAGATTTATTGAAAGAAAATGGTGATCTTAAAACTAAAATTCAACAACTTGAAACAACCCTGGCAAAATTTTCAAATGGTGAGAAATCTTTAAATATGTTGTTGAAAAATCAATTTTCATTGGGAAATAGAAGTGGACTTGGTTTTGGGAAATCTGAGTTTTCTGAAAGGAAAAGCTCAAACGATTTTAAAAATCCTTCAACTTTCTTTGAAAAGAATCATCTTGCTAATTTGAACTTTGTTAATTCCAAAGGATTTTTTCAAAAACAAAATTTGAATTTGTTTTGTAATAATTCATCTAAACAATCCTGGATCCCAAAAGGAGATAAAACAAACCTCGTTAAATTCAAACAGATTTGGGTTCCGAAGGGTACAAAGGTAAATTCAGATGGATTGTTATATAAACAGGTCTGGGTACCAAAACGTATGAATTCAATTGTGAGTGGTTTTACAATTTTTGTTAGACCACTCGATTCTCTAAACTGTTAGGTACCTGAAGTGGCTAAGAAACAACTGTGCTAAAAAGAGAAAACGATTCAAACTGCTTCATGTCATTGAATCATTCAATGTTTCTTAGCCAAGTCCGATAAGTTAGAAATTATGTTTCTCATCATATGTCAGGTATGATTTCTAACTTCATCCTTGTAAATATTTTTTTTGGTTTATTTCTCCTTCTTCTACCCCTTCTATTTTTTTTTCTTCTGGTTGTTTTTTTTTGATTAGTCACTACCATATCTCTTTGTTTATTTTGTGCTTCTTAAACTTCCAAATGCAGGTCACATGACTTTCTGGAAATTCATTTGAATAGAACTCTCTTGTTTATAATCATTTCCGGATTCTGAATTTAATTTGTAATTATCTGCAATTGTTTAAAAGTTTATTTTCTTCTTGAATTCATAACAGTGCTGAAGAATTCATGTCATATCTTGAACATTGTTAATTTGAATTCTAAATTTTTTGAAGATCTGAATATTTAATGAAATGTCACACACCTTTGCTGTTCTGAGTTTATTCTAATTCATTTTAGAAAAGCTCAAAATATTATACTCATTACAGCACTCTGTTATTTATCAGTTGTGATAATTTCATTGATTTTCAGATTGGCTTGTATCAGTGATACATCTTTATCCATGATCATTATATTGAAATATGTTTGTTTGAAATCATCTGAAATTCTAGATATTTTGAATATCACACACCTCTTATTTTTTTTTAATTGTCAATCTTGTGTGACTGATTCATTATATCCCAAAACTTTACATTGATTCATGTGATTTCAAATAAATTATCCCGATCATGAATATTTTCAAATTTGATGTAAATGACCTGAAATTTCTCTTGGGCTTGTCAGAAATAGTTTTGAGAAATTCTTGAAAATGTTTTTTTTAAAATGGTCTTTGAAAATCATTGTTATTTCATGATTATTTGATTTGAATATATGTTTGTTTAAAATCATTTGAAATTATTGATTTATTGGATCTCACACATATCTTGAATCTGAAATATAACCTGGTGTGATTGATTCATTAAATCCTAATACTTTTACATTTCTTCAAATGATTTAAAATAGAGTATATTTGCAAATCTTGGATCATGAACCACCTTATGTGACCAACATCTTGACAAGTCTGTTGTGATACTGATTTCTCTGTGCTGCTCTGATACTGTTTTTGAAAAATGTTTGTTTTGGAATCATGCTGCTCTGATTATAAGAAATTGATTTGTAAATATTTTTTTTGGACTGCTTGATTTGGTATCAAAGATTTATCGTGTTCTGATAAATGAAATTTGTGTGCTTGAGTTGCTTGCTTTGTAATTAAGTCTTTTCTGTTGACTGAGGTACCATTGTTTGCCACCGGGGTGTCATTAAAATCCTTGAGAAAGCGAGAACATTTGGTATCAGAAGCGCCTTATATTTGTCACATCCATCTGTTCTGATTTTTCACTTTGTAGAGACACCATGTGGTATCAGTTTAAAAGTGCTGCATATTTTTTGCTGTATATATGTATTTTTTCCCTCTTGTCATGCATAGATCAGCATATTACTCTTGTAATTGATTTTCAATTTTAAAATTATTTATTGATTATTCATTCAGAAATTGAAATCAATATCCAAATTGAACTGCATTTAGAATTCATCAAAATTATTATCAGATTTTGAAATTGTGATGAATTGTGACTGCAATATATTTCACAACAAGAGGAAATTTTATTTGGATTTTCATGATGGTTGAATATTTATTATAATATCTTTGAACTGGCAATTATTTTTCGACCATCCTCATTATCTATCATCATTCTATCATCCATGATAATTTTATATAAATGTGGAGAGTTTAATTTTTTCTTAAAATCATTTTAAATAAACAGTGAAAATATTTGTGATGGAATTGTGGTTATATTATTATTCAGAATTAGTGATAATTGAAAATTTTCAATAATCCCGGTACAGTTGGTCATATTTCATAATAAAATTAATTTAGAAATTTATTTCACAGTCCATTTCTGTACCTACCACATTTTCTATCATCCATATATTGGTTTTATACCAAGGAGTGTTTCTTTTTAAAAAGGTGAAATGATAAATATATATAATAAATATATAAGTGTGTCTCTAACCTCATTTAAAAATCCAAGCTCTGGTCATGCATGGTTAAGAGACAACTTATAATTTAAGCTGCGACTGACCTCATTTAAAAATCCAAGCTCTGGTTATGCGTGGTCAGTGTGCTCTTAAATAAATAAAAAAAATGTGCTAAAAACTGAAATAAAATTGAAATTCTCCTTGGTGTGTAAAAATCAACCTATCAATCCATCTCTCTAATCTGTGAAATGTGTTGAAAATTTTATGACGTATTATGATTTGTTGATTGATAGGTATTAGGATTTGAGATTATTCGATCTTGTCACTTAAATTGATTTATTAATTATAGTCCAAATTCCATCTCTGGTTTTGAACCTCATTTTTTTTCTGGAAAATATTTGGGAAATACTCATATTTTTTTTATATATAACTCTCCTCATTTTATATATAAAATTCATCGTAAATCCGTCATTCTCTAAAAATGTGAAATATGCTACCAGTTCTTAGTTTATTATGATTTTTGTTTGACTGATTGAAATTTATGATGATCGTTCTTCCTCTTAAGCTGAAATTATATTTTTAGTCATTTTTCATCGATATTTTAAATTCTATATCCTTTTGATGATAACAAAAGGGGGAGAATGGATTAGATTTTGATTTATGAGTGAATATTTTATAAATATTTTAATTTTGAGAATTCTGAATCCTTTTACATTCTTTTCACTCATGCACAGTTATAGGGGGAGTTTCTGTTGTAGGGGGAGCTAATAAATAGGGGGGGTTCAGAATTCACTGGCAAACACATTTATTGTAATCAAAATCTTTTATTTGTTTGTCATCATCAAAAGGGGGAGATTGTTGTATATAACGCAGTTGTATACACAATTATATGATTTTTGTTTGATGATAACAAACAAATATATATATTATTATAAATGTGTTTGTTATTGTCATGTTTTATATATACAACAAAGATAGGAATATAATATTTGAATTGAATATTATATTTCTAACATTCAAACAGTACAACTCTGTATAACTCCACTATTTAAACATTCACTGTATAATGTACTTGTATATAAACTGAATATGATAGACAAGTTTGTTTGACAACAATAAAATGATATTTTACTTCAAACAAATTTGTTTACAAACATCAGTACAATTCTGTTTTTACACAGCTCCTCACTATAACACTGTCTATACATCTCATATTTATATAAAATCACTGATACATTTACATTCACTAACACTATCTGTTAGTCTTCTGTCTTCATCTTCAGTCTTCACTGCTCACTGTCTGTCCAGTCTTCTGTCAGTTCAGTCCAGTCATCACAGTCAGTCCAGTCATTCCTGCTTACCTGTCACATGTGAAACACACACACAGTACACTGCAATAGAAATAATACTGAATATATGTAAATATAAATTTTGTTTTTTAAAAATTTATTTGCCTCAGATTTCTGGTGTGTTTCTCATCATCTTTCATGACTTGATCTGATATATTTTCAGTACCCACTGATCAGCCTCAACATAACCATACTGGTTTGCTGATCAGAACCAGCATTAAAAACAGCTGATTCTGACCAGCCCCAACACAGTACAGTCAGTTTGCTGATGTGTATCACAGTTGCACATATATACACAATTGTCAAATTTGACACAAGACAGGTCAAAATCAAAAGGAGAGATGAAAATCAAAATGTGCATCAACAAAAAATTCAAACAGCAAAAATAATCAAGACTGATGCTTTAGCACACAAATGGCCGAGCAAAGTTCAAATCAAAAAAAGGGCAAAGTACAAGTTACATGGCAATATCAAATACATGTGTGTGTAGCAAAGTGGTCGAGAATACATGGTCGAGCATTCAAAACAGTTCAGTCATAGTCGAGCCGCTGCTCAACTACATCAATGTCAAGGTGGTAAAGCAACACAACACCAATGATATTGAGTAAAACAGCCAAGACAAGACAGATCAGCATTCATATAAAAGAGTGATCATGGCAGCAAACATGTGCAGCTATACAATTATCAAGATAGTGATCAAGACAGTTTCAAAGAATGACAAGAGGCAAAGCAGCTACATATTAATGGTGCAAACAAGCATGTGTGAAAAGTGATGCAGTAAAAGCAAGGCAGAAATGAAACAAACATGTATGAAAGCAATAGGGTTCAAAAATTTCAGAAATACAACAAATTAAATGGCTCAATTCAAAGTGTCTTCAAGACAGAAAGACTACAGGACTGGTTCAACACAACTAGCTCAAGCATGGTGAACCAAGTCAATGCATATTCAAGGACATAACTCAATTCAGCTATAACATTGGTTCAGCAACAAATTAGTATGCATAGGTTCAACATGAAAGTGGTTGAAACATACAGTCAACAATACAAGTATGCACAGGATCAAAACATGTAAACAAATGAAAAGAAGGACAACAACACAAATATATGCATTTCAGAGAGTGGATCAGACCAGGCTTACAAATAGCATGAATATAGCAAAGAGGTACAACAAGTCATGATAAACAAAACTGAATGGTGGTGTTGGCAAGATAGATGGTGTTCTGTTTACACAGTGCACACAAGTGAACAATGCAGCAAGGTCAAAAATGGAGCATTTTTTTTAGGAAATAAAGTCTGCATTTCTACTGTCTCAAGAAATCTCAGTGCTGTGTTATCGACTGAAAGCAGTTTTAAGAATTTCAGGACTTAAAATCGGCATGAATACATTCAAGTGTCAATCAAGTTTGGACATGCAAGAAAGTCAATTCTTTATAAAAAGAATAGATCGACCTGACTCATAGCAAGAACATTTCAGCATGTTTATGGCAAAGAAATCAAATCGGTGAACAATATTTTTGAATAGTTTATAATGCCTTTCGAGTTCATTGAGCAATCACACGAGCATATTTGGCATACTTCTGATGTTTCCAGAAATGAGTAAACAAAGGGCAAGAAATCAATTATGTTTTTTCCAGAAATCATGCTTGAATTCAAAGGGGTAATTCGACTTGCTTAAGACAACAGAAGGACATAAATGATCTAAGGAATTAAGGCAATTTTTCAAAATCGTTTTCAATTCAGAAATTCATTATTTCCTGTTTTGATTCAATCAGGCAGCATAATCTGCGCAAGGAGATCAAGGCAACAATTTTCAATTTCATTTAAGGAATTAAAAGAGGAAATCTTCACACAAAGGAGTTATTCAAAGTGCAGAAATTATGCTAGTGCTAAGGAATCAAAACTCTAAATCATGTCCAGAAATCACGCAATTTCTTTTAAGCCGAGAATTACAAAATCCAAAAAGGGAAAAACCGCAATCAACCAGACAAGTCATCTCACAAAATCAGAGTTATTTTTAGGGTTTTCGTTTACCCTATATATACTACACACACAGTTTCATCACTGGCATGCGAAGGAAACAAAACACGATTAAATTCAAGAAACGGAGAATCAAAATATTCAAATTCACTCACAGTTTCCAGAAGGGTATCGATTGAGAGAAAGAGAATCCCAAATCCATCCACCAAATCAGAGAATATCCAGTCGAAGATTCAAGCCACTCGAAGTTAAAGGGACACGCAACTTCATCAAGCAACCGATCGATTTGGGGAGAAAGAAGAAAACCCTAGTTATTTTTCATCGGCCGCCATTTACAATTCCAGAAAGAGAGAAAGCAAAGGATCGGGCTTTAACAAATAAAGAAATGGGCCGGCCATGTTTTTTTAAGGGATGACCCCTTTGTTTTTAATTCCTTAAGGGATTAAATTCTTTTTGTTTTGCATTTGTTTTTTAATTCGTGTTGTAAAAATCAAACGAGCAGTTGACTAGATCTGTAAAGTCTAGGTAAAACAGTCAGGGTGTTGACTGTCAGTTTCAGAGTCTGTAAAATTCTGGGTTACTGGTTACAGCGTCGTAAACAAGGAAATCTGATCGAGGGGATATCGATCAGTCTACGGTTTTGAGCATAGGGTTAGAATAGGAGCGAGAGTCGCAAGTGTACATGGTCTTGTATGCGGGATCTGTTCTATCATCTAGTAGAAACCTTAGGAATGCAGCAGTAGGCAGGTTTTTGCCGAAGCTGGGTATATCTGTGTGTGATTTATTTTCTGCACTTTTATTTCTGCTGCATTCTGTGATCTGTTTTTATTTTAATATCCTGTCAATTTTTCAATTCAGTTTAAAACTGTGATAAACCCTATTCACCCCCCCTCTAGGGTTAATCTAGATCCAACACTGACGTTTCTTGTTTCGAAGAATTCCGACTTCAATTGGGTTCTATATATTCAATTGAAGTTCGAATCGCTATTTTACGAACTGCAGCGCTGCGGCGAGTTCGTTTTAATTATATTTATATATAAACCTTGAAACTTCTTTAAAATGAATTCAACTTCATTCTAATATATATATATATATATATATAGATATATATATATTCCAAATTCCATTTGAATCTTTACATTTCAAATTCCATAGTTTTAAATCCTGTATTCAAATCTCATTTGAAATCCTTTATTCGAATTCCATTTCAAATTCTTTATTCGAATTCCATTTCAAATTCTTTATTCGAATTCCATTTCAAATCCTCTATTCGAATTCCATTTCAAATCCTCTATTCGAATTCCATTTCAAATCCTCTATTCGAATTCCCACTTCAATTCAACTCCTTTTTGAATTTCTATATTTGAAATTCATACTTGAATTTAGATATTCAACTCCATTTTGAATTCCCTTTTTGAAATTCAAATATTCAAACCCCATTTGAATTTCTATGTTCAAATCTATTTCCAACTCTATTTGAATTAAAATATTCCAATTTTCTTTCAAACACCATTGAATTCTAAATTCGAATTCATTTACAAATACCATTTGAATCCTAAATTCAAATTCATTAGTTAAACTCCACATTTAATTTTCTTGAATCCCAATACCTTAATTTATTCCTTTGAATTAAATTCCACTTTAAATTCTATAATCAAATCCCTTTTGAATGGTTATATTTGAAAATCATATTTGAATTTAAATATTTAAACTTCATTTAAATTTCTATTTGAAATCTCATATTTAAATCCCATTGGAATTTCTTTATTCAAACCCATTTGAATTCCTTTGAATTCAAATTCCATTTCAAACCATTTGGATTTCCTATTCTACTTTGAAATCCTATGTTCAAAGTTTATTTCGAATTCTATTTTGAAATTCTATATTCAAATCCCTATTTGAATTCCTATATTCAATTTCATGTTCAAATTCAATACTTGAATTTCTATTTCAAATCTCTATTCAAATTTCATATTTAAATTCCATTCAAATCTCTATTCAAATTTCACATTTGAATTCTTCTTTGAAATACTATATTTCAAATTCTATTCAATTCTTCTTTGAAATTCTATATTTCAAATTCTATTTTGAAATTCTTCTTTGAAATTCTATATTTCAAAGTCTGTTTTGAAATTCTACATTCAAATCTCTATTTGAATTTCTTATTCGAATTCCTTTGAATTCAAATTTTATTTTAATTTCTTGAATTCAAATTCTATTTTTCCATTCTAATTTCGTCTATTCAAATTCTATTTGAACTTCTATTTGAATTTCTAATATTCAATCTCTTCTTAAAATTCAAATATTTAAACCCCTTTTTAAAATTTAAATGTTATACTCAAATTTCATTTGAGTTATATATTTAAAAATTTCATTTCACATCCTGTTTGAAATTTCATTTCGAATCCGAATTTCACGCTTTTATTTCTATTTCTGAATTATCAAATGATAATTCTTTTCACTTCATTTATAACTTCGTTATAAAAGAACTATTTATAAACTTCGTTTAAAAAGAAACTACTTGTTATATTTTTCAAAAAAACAAGTTTTATATTTTTATTCCATTTAAAATTCAAATTCTATTTAAAAATAGAATTTTCCCTTTTTAGATCTCAAATATCCTTCCACGATATTTTTACAAATCAATATTCAAGCCCAGTGATATTTAAAACAATCAAATCACCCAATTTTCAATCATTTGATTTTTAACACATCATATATGAATATATATGCAAACAAATAAACAAACAGATAATATATTTTTGAGGAATCCAGTCGGATTCCTCCAACCTGTTTTCCTGCATCCACAGATGTTAGCACATTAATAATACCCATTCTGCTTCGTGGTAGAATATCGCGGTATAGAAGGTCATCCACTAATCATAGCGTGGGGCGTATAGGGTAATCATCCGCTATGAAACTGCGGGCATCCGCTAATGAGACTGCGGGAATCTAACCAACCAATCAACCCAATATATATATATATATAGCCTAAATAACTAATTTATATAAAACAACCAGAAAACATTCACACAAGCAACAGACAATTATTTTTAATGAGATAAAAATAATTCTAAAGGTGAGTGAGATTTACTCACCGTGATTTCCCATTGTCGAATATCCAATTAATTCCCCATTTGTATTTACGAATCCATTTGAATTGTTTCAACCGAATCTATTAGCACCTATGATTATTTAATTTATTTTCGATTAAACAATGAATCATTTAAATTAACCATTAACATAATAAACACATTATCCTATGTATTTTGAATCTTATGAAAATGTGTACCTCGCTATCTTGCGAATTACTGTGTTAATTCCCAAAATGAATCTCCGAACATCTTCAACTACAATCAGCCCCTAAATCGGCTCTATCCCACTTTGACATTTTACCGAACGATTTTTGTGCATGACTGCTGCTCCTTCATTGCTACACTTGGACCCATACTGGCCCCAACTCTTCACTGTCCATCACTCAATATCAACCACCGCACTACCCATTTCATCCTCACAAAGAGATCGAACTCCATCGAGAACGCCACCCAAATCAAACATCGCACCACTTAGCAATGTCAGGAACCCCTCCACAGTTCTTCGATCGAACGCATAATACCCAAAATATCCCATCGCGTCGACCCTAAACCCCCAAATCACCATCGCACTCAAGTTTGAACCCTCGACTCGTCTGAATCGCTTCATCAACGCAGAACAAACTCACGACCGAACCCCATCCTTGTACCCTAATTCGAGAGTGTCTTGCCGTCGGCCTTGAGGAGCTTCGCGGTTTCGATTTTCGGTTTCATAAATGGAGGAAATCGATTTGCTTTATGAGGATGAAGGAAAAACCCGAGAGAAATGGATTGAGTGCGTGTTTCTGTGATGAAGACTTGGTCTTGTTTATATAACCACGAGAGGGGAGACAGATCGTACCAAGCCATTTCGATTCCTGCTTTGCTTTGTAGCGAAGCTGGGGCAAGAAATACAGCTCGAGGAAATGATAGGTCTGCGATATTGAAAGGTTAGGGTGGCGCCATTAATTCATGTTTACATGGCCGGAGGAGGAAACAAATTTTACTGCTCAAGTTAAATAGGACGACGCATACAGTTTAGGTCGGCTCTCCTATATTTATTTATTTTTTTATATTCGATTTTATTTTAAATAATAAAATATCTTGCGGTCCTTTAATTTAAAACCATGAACCACTATTTCAGCAAAACAACTGATGTTCCCAACATTATTCACTATTTTGAATTCAACGAAACAGATTATACAATTTTATTTGAATGTAATATAAAATAACCATTTTAAATCAATATAATATAATTTAAATTTAAACAAATGAATTCTTTGATAATAAATTATTAATTGTTATCGTTTAAATTCAAATAAAACTTCATGTAAATCAATTTGATTTCATTTCAAATTTAATTACTTAAGATCCTCATATTACGATAGTTATGTCGATAATTCAATATAAAAATTGATTATATTATCAGCTCAATATTTAAAACGATATTAAATATTCAAAATAAATCGACCAGAAAAATCTGGGTCGTTACATTCTTCCCCCCTTAAAATAATTTCGTCCTCGAAATTGCGAAGGTAAGAAAATGGTACAAACCCATTACTTTTCACAACTTCTTTATGTTTAAACTCACCTCTTCATATTCCAACAAATTAGCTCCAACCAAAACTTTTGGTTTTCACACATTTAATTCAAATGATCTACGATCAATCCATTTATATCCAATCTATATTCCAATAAACCTATTCAAATTGATTCTAATCAATTCATTCACTTCGACCCATTTAACTTGTTTAAGTTAAATTTAAATTCCAGAATTTAAATCCCTGGGTTTTTCTTTTCAAATTCTTTTGAAATCCCATAAATATATACATATATTTATTTCCATCACAAATTCAAAACATTTGAATATTCAAACCAATTTGTTTTCTTTCAAACAAATTTCCATCAAAACTTTCTAAGGTAGCAATCCATCACTTAGAAACTCGAAAATGAACACTGATGATGTTGCAATCATCATCAGAATTATCTTCCAGCCACTGAAGTGAGTTCAGTGCTTTATCTATTTCAAAATCCATGATTTTCTTTCAAATCCTTTAAAACAAATCTATATTATTTTAATATACTTTGAAAAATATTTTTCAACTTCCCAGGATTTTGAATTCTTAATTCTAGTTTGAATTCAATTCTAATTCATCTCATTTGTATATTTAATTTCTATACAAATTCTATTCTGGTTATAAATAACCATTCCGATTTTATAATCTCGTTTGATTATAATCCTAACAATCAACACATCCATATATTATAATAATTTCAGAAAATTATTAGTTATATATCAAAATAGAATTTTGGGTAAAATTATTTCATCTACCCATTTTAAAAATATATCGTGTTCAATCTTCAGTTCAAGTATTTAGAAACTCCTATCGGCGTCATGGCGTCCCACGATTCGACCAGAATTCATAAACCACTCACAGACTAGTCAACACAATATAAACAACTTTTTCAACTTACAAATACGTTCTCTCGTATATACACTCAACTCATTCTAGGGCACTACTGACCCTATCTCTAATGAGCACATGCCACACAAGCCTAGGTGTTCGCTCAACCTAAGCTCTGATACCAACTGAAACGACCCGCAAATCCGTGCTATCTGAGTTGACTAAATACACCACACGGCCAACCCAAATAACACAGAAATACGAACCATTAATAGAAAGAAGTTAGAAGATGAGAAATAGGAAGAAAGAAATATTAGAATAGAAGAAGAACGAAGATCACAACTCACAGCGGAACGAATAAAATATATTATATAACATAACTTTTGAAATACAAATCAGTAACTTTATATACATACCATCATCAGAGCACAACAGTCATTTCTGGAACAGTTATAAACACCTGTTTCCAAATACAACGTAGTACACGGCGGAATATGTGATAGTCTATATCTAACTGGTGAAGCCTCCTGCTTCCAGCTCTTCCAAGTGAATCTGAAAAATCCCAACTACTTGACTGCCCGTACAAATTTGGGCACCCAAGAGTTTAGGGAAAACAAAACAAAATAAACTCTGGGTCAGTCATGGGACTGGTGTGAGTAAACTCCAACTACTTGTTTAACTTTAAAAATCCTTTCAAAAGAAAAGGTAATAGTAAGACCAGCCCACACATAAACACGGACGGTTTTTACCTTACTATAACCCAAAACACTTTGATACGACAATCTAGTGATATTATAATAATGTCTACATCAAATAAATAACCAAATAGCAGAACGCTTACATCTCACGCTCCACATATATAGTATAAAATCAAAAAAACCGCATGGCGCTTATTGGAGATTGGATTTCCAACATGACAAGGTATGGAACCACCTTCCGACTGTGTATCTCTAGAGAGGAATACACTGGGTTCAACAAGAACATCTTGCAACCCGGCCCACACATGACCGACCACTCATTTCGCTTGAGTGTATCGAATGTATATCACCAACGGTTGGACTCAAACCACCGTTTCCCGAATGGGCAGAATCGATAGATTTAGAAACAAAAGGAATTTCTCTAGATAGGTGATTATACACCCTAATGGGTGCGACCCACATAGCCATGCTGCCTGCCCGATTTTTGTCCTTTCCCGGTTGTTGAGGCCTGAGGCTACGAATACTTACCATTCATTGATAGCACAATCACTTTGAATGCCACATTGTCAGATCCGTTAATCACTAGTTGAGTTTGCACAAATATTCTGGATATTATGCTAAGGGATAAATCCGTTGCAACCATGTATATTCATACCGACCAACCCATTTGATCATTGGAAATACTCTGTCAGACATTCGTCCATATACGTTCGTTCTGGGACTGAACGAAACCGAAGGCACTATTTCTATAAATAGAAAAGCCCTTGCACTTTACTCCGTCTTCAATATATTCAGCATACTTGGTTCGCAATGCTTATGCCGATACGGAGTGGTTCTTCGGATAATAATCCAACCGGTCTCTCCATATTGACAACGATGGTCAAAAACTTCGATAGTCTGTGATTTAACTATCGAATAAAAACAAGTGTTCATCCAACATATCAAACAAATCACTGGGCTCTTTAATTAATATTTCATTAATTAAATCACTTCTCCATTTCCTTATCAATATTTGTTAACCAAATATTTCAATAACCATATTGGCCCTTTACGCTATTTTTTTGATTTCGTTTCCTTATCGAACTCTATATATATCGATATATAGATTTCTAATTGTCAAATTTCTTAAAAACATTCTAACTCCTTAAATTCCCGGAAAAATTCGCCATAACCTCCCCTGTATCGGGAGCATCGGGAAATTTCAAATAGCTTCCCGGTATCTTCCTCAATCAAAAAAGAAAAAGGAACAGCCAAGTGGCTTGCCGATACGGCGCATAAAATCTCATATATGAATTAAACATGTACCTTTTTGTCGGGCACACAAATTAAAATCTTCATATACTCCATCCCATATCTGTTTAACACCTGTTCACCTGTTTCTAATTCAATTCAACTCAGTCTAATTGTTTGAATTCAAATTTGAATCGTTTGAATTTGGTTCCGCTCAATATTCTTTAATTAGCCCTTTTGCCTATTTTACTTCTTTGTTTGAACATAACACGTTCAAATAAAATGCTTAACTTGCTCACAACCAAATTGAATTTCAATTTCAATTCTAGTTTCCTTTTTGATTTCGAATATAAATTTTCAAATCGAATTTACTTATTCAAAGCCCAATATTAATTCGAAATCTCATTAACTAATTCCCGTTCAAATTAGTTAATTCTATTCAATAATCAAAAAATCAGATTTCTGTTTCAAAATCAAATTCATTACTTCACTTGAGTTCACATATAATTACAACTCAGAATCTGACATTTTCTAAATAGAAATTCGGATTTTTATTTGCTTAAAATCCTTTTATAAATAAAATAAACTATTATGGGTTTACAACGATTTTGGCGCTGTTTTTCTGAAAATTTGATTTTGACATATCTCAAAATCTATACGACGAAATCCAGATTTTTCTTCTTCATTAGAAAACTATTATCAAATCGGTCCTGACGTTTCTTGTTTCGAAGAATTCCGACTTCAATTGGGTTCTATATATTCAATTGAAGTTCGAATCGCTATTTTACGAACTGCAGCGCTGCGGCGAGTTCGTTTTAATTATATTTATATATAAACCTTGAAAATTCTTTAAAATGAATTCAACTTCATTCTAATATATATATAGATATATATATATTCCAAATTCCATTTGAATCTTTACATTTCAAATTCCATAGTTTTAAATCCTGTATTCAAATCTCATTTGAAATCCTTTATTCGAATTCCATTTCAAATTCTTTATTCGAATTCCATTTCAAATTCTTTATTCGAATTCCATTTCAAATCCTCTATTCGAATTCCATTTCAAATCCTCTATTCGAATTCCATTTCAAATCCTCTATTCGAATTCCCACTTCAATTCAACTCCTTTTTGAATTTCTATATTTGAAATTCATACTTGAATTTAGATATTCAACTCCATTTTGAATTCCCTTTTTGAAATTCAAATATTCAAACCCCATTTGAATTTCTATGTTCAAATCTATTTCCAACTCTATTTGAATTAAAATATTCCAATTTTCTTTCAAACACCATTGAATTCTAAATTCGAATTCATTTACAAATACCATTTGAATCCTAAATTCAAATTCATTAGTTAAACTCCACATTTAATTTTCTTGAATCCCAATACCTTAATTTATTCCTTTGAATTAAATTCCACTTTAAATTCTATAATCAAATCCCTTTTGAATGGTTATATTTGAAAATCATATTTGAATTTAAATATTTAAACTTCATTTAAATTTCTATTTGAAATCTCATATTTAAATCCCATTGGAATTTCTTTATTCAAACCCATTTGAATTCCTTTGAATTCAAATTCCATTTCAAACCATTTGGATTTCCTATTCTACTTTGAAATCCTATGTTCAAAGTTTATTTCGAATTCTATTTTGAAATTCTATATTCAAATCCCTATTTGAATTCCTATATTCAATTTCATGTTCAAATTCAATACTTGAATTTCTATTTCAAATCTCTATTCAAATTTCATATTTAAATTCCATTCAAATCTCTATTCAAATTTCACATTTGAATTCTTCTTTGAAATACTATATTTCAAATTCTATTCAATTCTTCTTTGAAATTCTATATTTCAAATTCTATTTTGAAATTCTTCTTTGAAATTCTATATTTCAAAGTCTGTTTTGAAATTCTACATTCAAATCTCTATTTGAATTTCTTATTCGAATTCCTTTGAATTCAAATTTTATTTTAATTTCTTGAATTCAAATTCTATTTTTCCATTCTAATTTCGTCTATTCAAATTCTATTTGAACTTCTATTTGAATTTCTAATATTCAATCTCTTCTTAAAATTCAAATATTTAAACCCCTTTTTAAAATTTAAATGTTATACTCAAATTTCATTTGAGTTATATATTTAAAAATTTCCTTTCACATCCTGTTTGAAATTTCATTTCGAATCCCAATTTCACGCTTTTATTTCTATTTCTGAATTATCAAATGATAATTCTTTTCACTTCATTTATAACTTCGTTATAAAAGAACTATTTATAAACTTCGTTTAAAAAGAAACTACTTGTTATATTTTTCAAAAAAACAAGTTTTATATTTTTATTCCATTTAAAATTCAAATTCTATTTAAAAATAGAATTTTCCCTTTTTAGATCTCAAATATCCTTCCACTATATTTTTACAAATCAATATTCAAGCCCAGTGATATTTGAAACAATCAAATCACCCAATTTTCAATCATTTGATTTTTAACACATCATATATGAATATATATGCAAACAAATAAACAAACAGATAATATATTTTTGAGGAATCCAGTTGGATTCCTCCAACCTGTTTTCCTGCATCCACAGATGTTAGCACATAAATAATACCCATTCTGCTTCGTGGCAGAATATCGCGGTATAGAAGGTCATCCACTAATCATAGCGTGGGGCGTACAGGGTAATCATCCGTTATGAAACTGCGGGCATCCGCTAATGAGACTGCGGGAATCTAACCAACCAATCAACCCAATATATATATATATATATATAGCCTAAATAACTAATATATATATAAAACAACCAGAAAACATTCACACAAGCAACAGACAATTATTTTTAATGAGATAAAAATAATTCTAAAGGTGAGTGAGATTTACTCACCGTGATTTCCCATTGTCGAATATCCAATTAATTCCCCATTTGTATTTACGAATCCATTTGAATTGTTTCAACCGAATCTATTAGCACCTATGATTATTTAATTTATTTTCGATTAAACAATGAATCATTTAAATTAACCATTAACATAATAAACACATTATCCTATGTATTTTAAATCTTATGAAAATGTGTACCTCGCTATCTTGCGAATTACTGTGTTAATTCCCAAAATGAATCTCCGAACATCTTCAACTACAATCAGCCCCTAAATCGGCTCTATCCCACTTCGACATTTTACCGAACGATTTTTGTGCATGACTGCTGCTCCTTCATTGCTACACTTGGACCCATACTGGCCCCAACTCTTCACTGTCCATCGCTCAATATCAACCACCGCACTACCCATTTCATCCTCACAAAGAGATCGAACTCCATCGAGAACGCCACCCAAATCAAACATCGCACCACTTAGCAATGTCAGGAACCCCTCCACAGTTCTTCGATCGAACGCATAATACCCAAAATATCCCATCGCGTCGACCCTAAACCCCCAAATCACCATCGCACTCAAGTTTGAACCCTCGACTCGTCTGAATCGCTTCATCAACGCAGAACAAACTCACGACCGAAACCCATCCTTGTACCCTAATTCGAGAGTGTCTTGCCGTCGGCCTTGAGGAGCTTCACGGTTTCGATTTTCGGTTTCATAAATGGAGGAAATCGATTTGCTTTATGAGGATGAAGGAAAAACCCGAGCTAAATGGATTGAGTGCGTGTTTCTGTGATGAAGACTTGTCTTTTTTATATAACCACGAGAGGGGAGACAGATCGTACCAAGCCATTTCGATTCCTGCTTTGCTTTGTAGCGAAGCTGGGGCAAGAAATACAGCTCGAGGAAATGATAGGTCTGCGATATTGAAAGGTTAGGGTGGCGCCATTAATTCATGTTTACATGGCCGGAGGAGGAAACAAATTTTACTGCTCAAGGTAAAATAGGACGACGCATACAGTTTAGGTCGGCTCTCCTATATTTATTTATTTTTTTATATTCGATTTTATTTTAAATAATAAAATATCTTGCGGTCCTTTAATTTAAAACCATGAACCACTATTTCAGCAAAACAACTGATGTTCCCAACATTATTCACTATTTTGAATTCAACGAAACAGATTATACAATTTTATTTGAATGTAATATAAAATAACCATTTTAAATCAATATAATATAATTTAAATTTAAACAAATGAATTCTTTGATAATAAATTATTAATTGTTATCGTTTAAATTCAAATAAAACTTCATGTAAATCAATTTGATTTCATTTCAAATTTAATTACTTAAGATCCTCATATTACGATAGTTATGTCGATAATTCAATATAAAAATTGATTATATTATCAGCTCAATATTTAAAACGATATTAAATATTCAAAATAAATCGACCAGAAAAATCTGGGTCGTTACAGACAAGCCTTGGATCGTCAGGGCCGGTCCACCGATGTGGATTATTATGTCTGAACACTACGTTTCCCCGCCCTTTGGGGCGTAAATGAGCCAAATGACTTACAATTTATTGAAAATAAACCTTTATTGAAAATTTGAAAACAATACTTACAATTTATCAGAGTACGGCGGCCATTCAATTCATCTGGACAGTTATAATAGTCTGTCCTCATTTAAAACACATAGCGGAATACTATATATATAATATGTCTGATCTCCTCCAGCTCATCTCCTGGAATTTGTATCATCTTATCCAGAGCCTGTAAACTCGATCAGACCCAAGTTGGTCTTACCCGAGCATTTCAAACGCCATAGGTCAGTCTGGTGAACCAGCGTGAGAAAACCCACTAAATTATTAGTATCATCCATCTTAATTTTAAAGTTAAAACTCATTTTCGAAAGAAAAGGATAATCGTAAGACCAATCCACACATAAACACGGACGGTTTTTACCTTACGATAACCCAAACCATTTTTGAAATCAATATCTTTTCTGATATTATAATAGTGTCTACATACAAATAAATAGAATCTAGCAGAACGCTTGCATCTCACGCTCTAAGATTATAGTATACAATCAAAACTGCGGGCGCTTATTGGAGATTGGATTCCAACCATGACAAGGTATGGGACCACCTGCTGCTAGTGTATCTCTAGAGACGAATACACTGGGTTCAACAAGAACGTCTTGCAACTCGGCCTACACATGACCGACCACTCATTTCTCTTGAGTGTATCGAATATATTGTCACCTACGGTTGCTAGCAACATAACCGTTCCCGGGAGATATAGATGCAAAAGAAGTAACAAATATGAATATTCTCTAGATGGTGACAATACACCCTAATGGGCGCGACCCACTTAGCCATGTTGCCTGCCCGATTTTTGTCATTTCCCGGTTGTGAGGCTTGAGGTTATAATCGTACTTCTAGATCATCTGGCCACCATTCACTTTGAATGTCACATCGTCAAATCCGTCAGATATCACTAATTGACGTCCACAAAAATACTCTAGTTATCAGGCTAAAGAAAACCTTTTCTCCGCCATCAACTATGGTACATTTGAAGAAATCAATGTACGTGATCCTATGGAAATACTTTGTCAGACATTCGTCCATACAAGTTGTCCTGGGATTGGACAAACCAAAGGCACTCTCCTACCGCATCCTAGGAATCACCCTATGGATCAGTAGCGAGTAGTCCTTGCCATCCGTCAATTTCAACCACGACAGGATCACCATCAAAACATCTCCGGGCGCGAATCTAGAGAACTCGACCAGTAGTCCTTTCGCTTATGAAGATCTACGTCCTTCACTGCTCCATCTTCAATCCGTATATTCTACGTTTCGTATTAGTTAGTTCGGAATGGTTTTCGAATAAATTCGATCCCGGTCTTTCCGTACTAACCATCGTATAGGCCAGATTTGATAGTCGGTTATTTAACTATCAAATAAAACAACCATTCATCCATAAAAGAAAATTGGATGCACCGATTTAATATTCATTACTATTCAAAATTTAGCCTCTTTTCGATTTATCCTTTGTTAATCCAAAACCATCTCTATTTTTAAACTTCTAACGAATAAAAATTTCAGTTATTCATTTTCACTTCAAACAAGATATTTATCTCAACTTCTAATCATTTAAAATATTGTACTTAATGAATTGCAATCCATTTACTATCATCATTATCGAAGATATGCTTTGCAAATATTTGCTACATGTCTTTATATTTCTAAACTGAAAGAAAGTTTCATTTAAAACGATATCATTCCCATTAACCAAATAAATTTTGGTTTAATCTTTGTAAAAAACAAGTTTTATATAAGTAATCTTCATACACATCTTTATAGGTTTATTCATCTCAACATTGTTTCAATAAATTGCATTCTATATCTAAAACATACGTATATAAGTATCCTTTGTAAATCCTTTATTATGAATATTTATTATATAAAATTCTATATAATTTCTTTAATAAAAGCGATATTGTCCTTACTAGTTCAATTTAAAATCTTAAGAAAACTCTTCCTTCTAACGATTTACATTTTCAAACTATTTGCCTTACCCCTTATTCATCTCAATGGTGAATAATATTCCTTAATATAATTCATACTTGACTTATGTAGTCAACCGGAATTCATACTTGAAACTTCAAGTTTAACTTCTATTTATAATTTCAAATTATAAATTTACTTCATATAACCTCTTTTATAATTTTCCTTGAAATTGGATAACTTTAAATCCATTTAAGATATCGACTTATTATTCGATTCTCGTTTCTTTCCCAAAGTCACACCTACTTTACATTTCCTCAAATTCTCCTACTAAAAATTTCACTTATACAATTGCCTTTTCATTTGTTTAAACAAATATTTTATTTTTAAATTCTATTTAATTCGCTTTCCAAATAACCATTTCTATTTGAAAATAATTATTTTCTTTTCATCTCTCTTTATATTTTAGTTATTATTTTGAAATCCATACTTTTCCAAATTCCCAAATGGTAATTGTTTTATTTCTTTATAAACATTGTTTATAAAACCGCCTCATTAACACATTTGTTTAAACAAACCTTTACTTTTAAATTATTTTATAATTTGGATTTTTAATGAACGTTTCTATTTAAAAGTGGATATTTTCTTTTTTTCTTTTTATCAACGACCCTTATAAAATCGACTTTTCAAACAAATATTTACTTTTAAGTTCTTTTTAATTTAGATTCTGAATCACCATGTCTATTTGGAAATAAATACTTTTTTTTAATCCTTATTTCATTTCAATTTCTATTTTAAAATCCATATATTATTATTTAGAATATTTAAATTTTCTAAATCCAATAATCAGTGTTATTAACACATCCAAGTATACTATAACTGTCACAGGTTATAAACACATCATATATGAGTATGTATATGAAAAACAAGTAAATAAATGTTGAGGGATCCAGTTGGATCCGTCCAACCTGTTTTTCCTGCATCCACAGATGTTAGTCAACAATAATAATACCCATCCTGCTTCGAGGCAGGATATCGCGGTATAAAGGTCATCCACTATATATATATTGTGGGGCGCATAGGGAAATCATCCGCTAATGGTACTGCGGGCATCTGCTAATGATACTGCGGGAATTATCCAATCAACAATATTATTTTTATATAATATTATTATATACTACTAGCACTTTATATCAATCAATTACCAGCCAATCAAGCAATAAAACAAAATTTGAACTATTAAAAACAGTTCAAATAATTAACTGAGTGAGTTTAACTCACCTCGGGTTTCCATTTTTGAATATCTTGTTTAATTTCCATATCGACTCAGCACTGCATCGACTTGAATCATCATGGATTAACTTATCACCTAAGATCATTTTATTTATCGGTTGAATTATTTTTTTTACATTAACTTCTTAAATATATTTCTATGCCATATTTAATTTATTTACAACACATACCTTATTTTTGATGCCAACCATTCGATTACTTCATGAAACGAATCCCGAGTCGGCAACAATTTTGCCATCATCCTTTCAGCAAATCATTGAGCTCATCACAGTCAACTATCATCCGTTTCTAACACCTATGATGATTTGTTTATTTTATCGATTAATATTTATTTATCACTAATGAATAAGTAATTACATTCTATGAAAATTAATTTACGTTAGAAATGGTTACCTTATGTTTACCGCAATTTACTTGACCATTTGATGGAAAAATCTTCGAATAACTCTCGGAAATTGCCATTATTCACTACGGCATGTCCCCGAATATCTCACTGACAAACTTCGCCTTCTAGTATCACACACCCTGCTGTACATTTCTTATTTCCAGTCACCTTGCTCTATCATTACCAAAAAAGAAATCATAGGTTGATCTTCCCAATTGCCAAGTACTGAACCTCAAAACCCATCTGCCCAAAATTACACTGTCGATCCCCCCAATTCAAACTCCAGATCATCTCGGCCCTCCTTGAAAATGCCACCAACAGTTTGATTACTTCATTGACCATAAAACAAACCCCAAAATCATAGACAAAACCCATCTTCCTTCAACTGCCGAGCATATCACTCCCTACAGATCAACACCAGGCCATCCGATCCTACTCAGTTCCTTCATCGCAACACTCCTTTTTGTATTTCGCACCCTTTCCACCACCTCAAATGTCTGTTGTCAGACGCTCAAACTCCACTTGCCATCGAAAAACTGAAATGCACAAATACCAGTATCGAGTTCCATTTTGGTTCTAGCGTTGGCCTCTACTGGCATTTCAGAGACTTCATCTCCAATCGCACCCTTTCATCGTGCCCATGCCCTAACCCCTCTCTACAAAACTCGCCTAACCCAGATCTGAAATCCCCTCCGTCGAACTCGCTTCCTTTCATCACTCGTGAGCGCTCCTGCGAGCTTCTAAGACTCGAATTTGTAAACCGCGATTTCTTATTTCGATTTCTTTTTTTTAGAGTATCTGTTTTTGATGAATGAGAAAAAGAATGGGAAAAGGAAATAAAGAAAGTGGACTGAATGGTTTCGTTGGATTTGGGATGGAAACAACGCGATGATTCAATTTATATATGCGAGTAGCAGACAGGGAGTACACCGGCCATTAAATTGATAGTTACTTTGAGGTGAAAGAACGAAACAGGGAGGACATGAATTGAAATAACAAGGAGTAGCTGTGGCTAAAAATAGGTTACAGCGTACCTTTTATGAAGCTTAAGGGAGAAGAAAAAAATTTGATGTAAAGGTGAAAAGAACGGACGATGGTAGCTGTACAAAATAGCTGTGTATAACGAAATAGGTCGTCCCCCATTATATTTTTATTTAATTTTTATTTTATTTTATTTAACGCGGTGTGATTCAAATTAAAGGATATTACTGTTCCGATCCCCTATTTGAACGCAACAAAAGACGTTCCTAAGGTTCTACCCTTGTCCTGAACACCATGGAACAGTTTCTATGGTCCAATCCGACCATATACATAAGATATTCAATCAAATTGACAGATTAAATTTAAATTCAATAAACTGATTCAAAAATAAACAAATTTATTGATAATATATTATTATCATCATTTATATTTACAAACTGAATTTATACAACCTCCAGAATAGTTTAAGTTAATCTATACCTCCAGAATAGATTAACTTAAATTTTTAAAACCCGATACTTCATTTTCAAGCTAAACCAATGTGCAGTTTTATTTAAATTCGATTTATTTTATTAAATAAACCGTTATCGATTCCATAGCGATTCTTTGGAAATTTAATTTGGTCATAACTCACAGTATAAAATACAAAATTCTGATTTTTCTCTTTCACTACAAAATTATAGTTCAACGGATTCAAAGATTTTTTTTGTTTCAGTGAATTCTAACCTCAAACGAATCCCATACACTCAACTAAAGTTCAAATCGTGAAATAACGGACTACTGCGCCATTTCGGGCTCGTTTATATTTTCATATATATTTATTCATTTCAAACTTCGTTTTAATTGATATAAAAATCCATTTAAATTATGATTTCAATATTTAAACTAAATTAAATATTCAAAATTAAAGTGATAAAAACACAGGTCGTTACATTCCTTCCCACTTAAAAGAATTTCGTCCCCGAAATTACTAAGTAGGAAATAGTAGTTGTGCCCGATTCACTTGCCACAACCAACTCATGCAACACGATGCTTACTCCTATATCTTTTTTACTCAACCAACTCGCTAGTTTCCAATCCCACTCAAAATCCTTAACTTCGATTAACTTTTTGTTAACAAAAATTTTCAAAACTGTTGGAAATTTTTCTAACTACCTAAATTTTCGAAAAATTCCGCCAGTCCCTCCCTTGTACGGGTCAATAGTTCAAACCTCAACTCACCTCTTTAGGACCTTTCCATTCAAAAAGAAAATCCAAAAGCCAAGTGGCTTACCGATTCGGCTCATAAAACCTCATATTGTATTAAACATGTACCTTTTTGTCGGGCATCTCATAATTATTCTTCATACTTTCTTTCATCTAATAAACCTGTATAATCACATACATATCCATTCCTATTCGGTCACAATCAGTTCAACATTTCACTTCCACTTTGCCAACTTATCCATTTATTGGTTTTCTTGCCTAACTTGTGACAGTTTGAAACACATGTTACTTACAACAAGTCGAGTTCATTTAAAATTCAAGTTCCAAGTAAATTTTCAATTCACAAGTTCATTTTTTTTTTACTTGAGTTCCAAGTTTTATTTTTAATTGATGAGTCCATATAAATTTTGATTTCAAATTTCAGTTCAATCAACTTAAATTTGGTTTATTTCATTCAACTCGAGTTTATATAATTCAGATTTGTATTTACTATATATGCATATTCACTTTATTTCAAGATTCAAATTCATAGTCATATTCAATTATTCCTACTTACATGGATTTAATTTCATTCACTTCTCATTTTGATCGACACATTCAAATTATATACATCGAGCCATATTTAGATTATCAACTTTCAATTTATTTCATATTTCAACTAAAGTTCAAGAATTTTCAACTCATATTGATTCAATAATTCGATTTAGTTCAATATGGTTTTAATTTCAATCCAAACTATTTAACTTGTTTTTAAGCCCAGATTTAATCCATTTAATTATATTGGAATTTGTTTTCTTAGCTTCCCATTTATATCCAAGTTTTGATTTTTATTTCAAACATCATTTATTTCATCTTCTGGTTATATTTAACCAGTTTTAATTTCATAATTCCATTTGAATTCCATTCGCACCAATCAAGCACCCAAATACCAACTAAATTAAAGAAAACTATTTCTTTTATATTCAAAAATAAATTTTGGTAAAATTATTTCATTTACCCGCTTTATAAAACAATACTGTATCAGTTTCCAGCCCAATGCTTTTCAACACTTGAACTGATCAACCAACACAATACAAAACATTTGTATATGAAATCTACAAATACGCTCTCATATATATATATAAACTCAACTCAATCTAGGGCATTACTAACCCCATCTCTATCGAGTTACGCCACATAGCCAAGGTTATTACTAAACCGTTGCTCTGATACCACTGTAACGAACCGGAAAATTCGATGCTCGGATTTTCAACACAGTACACCCCATATCCAAAACTCGAGTATCGAAAATCCAGAACGTTAGGGAAAGAAGTTAGAGGGTGAGAAAAAGATAATATAGAAAGATTAGAATAGATGGAAAAGAAGAACACAGCTAACCACAATATCAGAGTCTCACATCGCAGTGGAATAAAATATAATATAGAAATAAACCTTTATTGAAAATTTGAAAACAATACTTACAATTTATCAGAGTACAGCGACCATTCAATTTATCTGGACAGTTATAATAGTCTATCCTCATTTAAAACACACAGCAGAATACTACATATATATGATATGTCTGATCTCCTCCAGCTCGTCTCCTAGAATTTGTATCATCTTATCCTCGACCTGTAAACTCGGTCAGACCCAAGTGGGTCTGACCCGAGCATTTCAAACGCCACAGGTCATTCTGGTGAACCAGCGTGAGAAAAACCCACTAAATTATTGGTATCATCCATCTTGATTTTAAAGTTAAAAATCATTTTCGAAAGAAAAGGATAATCGTAAGACCAATCCACACATAAACACGGACGGTTTTTACCTTACGATAACCCAAACCATTTTTGAAATCAATATCTTTTCTGATATTATAATAGTGTATACATACAAATAAATAGAATCTAGCAGAACGCTTGCATCTCACGCTCTAAGATTATAGTATACAATCAAAACCGCGGGCTCTTATTGGAGATTGGATTTCCAACTATAACAAGGTATGGGACCACCTGCCGCTAGTGTATCTCTAGAGACGAATACACTGGGTTCAACAAGAACGTCTTGCAACCCGGCTCACACATGACCGACCACTCATTTCTCTTGAGTGTATCGAATATATCGTAACCTACGGTTGCTAGCAACATAACCCTCCCCGGGAGATACAATAGCGAAAGAAGTAACAAATATGAATATTCTCTAGATGGTGACAATATACCCTAATGGGTGCGACCCTCTTAGCCATGCTGCCTGCTCGATTTTTGTAATTTCCCGGTTGTGAGGCTTGAGGTTAAAATCGTATTTCTAGATCATCTGGCCACCATTCACTTTGAATGCCACATCGTCAAATCCATTAGATATCACTAATTGGCGTCCACAAAAATACTCTAGTTATCAGGCTAAAGAAAACCTTTTCTCCGCCATCAACTATGGTACGTTTGAAGAAATCAATGTACGTGATCCTATGGAAATACTTTATCAGACATTCGTCCATACAAGTTGTCCTAGGATTGGACAAACCGAAGGCACTCTCCTACCGCATCCTAGGAATCACCATATGGATCAGTAGCGAGTAGTCCTTGCCATCCGTCGATTTCAACCACGATAGGATCACCATCAAAACATCTCCGGGCATGACTCCAGAGAATTCAACCAGTAGTCCTTTCACTTTTGAAGATCTATGGCCTTCACTGCTCCATCTTCAATCCGTATATTCTACGTTTCGTATTAGTTAGTTCAAAATGGTTTTCGAATAAGTTCGATCCCGGTCTTTCCGTACTAACCATCATATAGGCCAGATTTGATAGTCGGTTATTTAACTATCAAATAAAACAACCATTCATCCATAATAGAAAATTGGATGCACCGATTTACTATTCATTATTATTCCTCATTTAGCCTCTTTTCGATTTATCCTTCGTTAATCCAAAACCTTCTCTATTTTTAAACTTCTAACGAATAAAAATTTTAGTTATTCGTTTTCACTTCAAACGAGATATTTATCACAACTTCTAATCATTTAAAATATTGTACTTAATGAATTGCAATCCATTTAATATCACAATTATCGAAGATATGCTTTGCAAATATTTGCTACATGTCTTTACATTTCTAAACTAAAAGAAAGTTTCATTTAAAACGATATCATTCCCATTAACCAAATCAATTTAGGTTTAATCTTTGTGAAAACCAAATTTTATATAAGTAATCTTCATACACATCTTTATAGGTTTATTCATCTCAACATTGTTTCAATAAATTGCATTCTATATCTAAAACATACGTATATAAGTATCCTTTGTAAATCCTTTATTATGAATATTTATTATATAAAATATTATATAATTTCTTTAATAAAAGCGATATTGTCCTTACTAGTTCAATTTAAAATCTTAAGAAAACTCTTCCTTATAACAATTTCCATTTGCAAACTATTTGCCTTACCCCTTATTCATCTCAACGGTGAATAATATTCCTTAATATAATTCATACTTGACTTATGTAGTCAACCGGAATTCATACTTGAAACTTCAAGTTTAACTTCTATTTATAATTTCAAATTATAAATTTACTTCATATAACCTCTTTTATAATTTTCCTTGAAATTGGAAAACTTTAAATCCATTTAAAATATCGACTTATTATTCGATTCTCATTTCTTTCTCAAAGTCACACCTACTTTACATTTCCTCAAATTCTCCTACTAAAAATTTCACTTATACAATTGCCTTTTCATTTGTTTAAACAAATATTTTATTTTTAAATTCTATTTAATTCACTTTCCAAATAACCATTTCTATTTGAAAATAATTATTTTCTTTTCATCTCTCTTTATATTTTAGTTACTATTTTGAAATCCATACTTTTCCAAATTACCAAATGGTAATTGTTTTATTTCTTTATAAACATTGTTTATAAAACCGCCTCATTAACGCATTTGTTTAAACAAACCTTTACTTTTAAATTATTTTATAATTTGGATTTTTAATGAATGTTTCTATTTAAAATTAGATATTTTCTTTTTATCAACGGCCCTTATAAAATCGACCTTTCAAATAAATATTTACTTTTAAATTCTTTTTAATTTAGATTTTGAATCACCATGTCTGTTTGGAAATAAATGTTTTTTTTAAAATCCTTATTTCATTTCAATTTCTATTTTAAAATCCATATATCGTTATTTAGAATATTTAAATTTTCCAAAACCAACAATCAGTGTTATTAACACATCCAAGTATACTATAACTGTCACAGGTTATAAACACATCATATATGAGCATGTATATGAAAAACAAGTAAATAAATGTTGAGGGATCCAGTTGGATCCCTCCAACCTGTTTTTCCTGCATCTACAAATGTTAGTCAACAATAATAATACCCATCCTTCTTCGAGGCAGGATATCGCGGTATAAAGGCCATCCACTATATATATTGTGGGGCGCATAGGGAAATCATCAACTAATGGTATTGCGGGCATCCGCTAATGATACCGCGGGAATTATCCAATCATCAATCACCAATATTATTTTTATATAATATTATTATATACTACTAGCACTTTATATCAATCAATTACCAGCCAATCAAGCAATAAAGCAAAATTTGAACTATTAAAAACAGTTCAAATAATTAACTGAGTGAGTTTAGCTCACCTCGGGTTTCCATTTTTGAATATTTCGTTTAATTTCCGTATCGACTCAGAACTGCATCGACTTGAATCGTCATGAATTAATTTATCACCTAAGATCATTTTATTTATCGGTTAAATTATTTTTTTCCATTAACTTCTTAAATATATTTCTATGCCATTTTTAATTTATTTAAAACACATACCTTATTTTTGATGCCAACCATTCGATTAATTCATGAAATAAATCCCGGGTCGGCTCCAACTTTGCCATCATACTTTCAGCAAATCATTGAGCTCATCATAGTCAACTATCCGTTTCTAACACCTATGACGATTCGTTTATTTTATCGATTAAAATTTATTCATCACTAACGAATAAGTAATTTCATTATACGAAAATTAATTTACGTTAGTAATGGTTACGTTATGTTTACCGCAATTTACTCGACCATTTGATGGAAAAATCTTCGAACAACTCTCGGAAATTGCCATTATTCACTACGGCATGTCCCCGAATATCTCATTGACAAACTTCGCCTTCTAACATCGCACACCCTGCTGTACATTTCTTATTTCCAGTCACCTTGCTCTATCATTACCAAAAAAGAAATCATAGGTTGATCTTCCCAATTGCCAAGTACTGAACCTCAAAACCCATCAGCCCAAAATTACACTGTCGATCCCTCCAATTCAAACTTCAGATCATCTCGGCCCTCCTTGAAAATGCCACCAATAGTTTGATTACTTTATTGACCATAAAAAAAACCCCAAAATCATAGACAAAACCCATCTTCCTTCAACTGCCGAACATACCACTCCCTACAGATCAACACCAGGCCATCCGATCCTACTCAATTCCTTCATCGCAACACTCCTATTAGTATTTCGCACCCTTTCCACCATCTCAAATGTCTGTTGTCAGACGCTCAAACTCCACTTGCCATAAAAAAAATGAAATGCACAAATACCAGTATCGAGTACCATTTTGGTTCTAGCATTGGCCTCTACTGGCATTTCAGAGACTTCATCTCCAATCGCACCCCTCCATCGTGCCCATTCCCTAACCCCTCTCTACAAAACTCGCCTAACCCAGATCTGAAATCCCCTCCATCGAAATCGCTTCCTTCCATCACTCATGAGCGCTCCTACGAGCTTCTAAGACTCGAATTTGTAAACCGCGATTTCTTATTTCGATTTCTTTTTTTTAGAGTATCGGTTTTTGATGAATGAGAAAAAGAATGGGAAAAGGAAATGAAGAAAGTGGACTGAATGGTTTCGTTGGATTTGGGATGGAAATAAAGCGATGATCCAATTTATAGGCGCGAGTAGCAGAAAGGGAGTACACTGGCCATTAAATTGATAGTTACTTTGAGGTGAAATAATGAAACAGGGACGAAATGAATTGAAATAACAAGGAGTTGCTGTGGCTAAAAATAGGTTACAAGGTACCTTTTTTGAAGCTTAAGGGAGAAGAAAAAAATTCGATCTGAAGGTGAAAAGAACGGACGATGGTAGCTGTACAAAACAGCTGTGTATAACGAAATAGGTCGTCCCCTATTATATTTTTATTTAATTTTTATTTTATTTTATTTAACGCAGTATGATTCAAATTAAAGGATATTACTGTTTCGATCCCCTATTTGAACGCAACAAAAGACGTTCCTAAGGTCTTACCCCTATCCTGAACACCATGTAACAATTTCAATGGTCCAATCCGACCATATACAGAAGATATTCAATTAAATTGATAGATTAAATTTAAATTCAATAAACTAATTCAAAAATAAACAGATTTATTGATAATATATTATTATCATCATTTATATTTACAAACTGAATTTATACAACCTCCAGAATATATTAACTTAAATTTTTAAAACCCGATACTTCATTTTCAAGCTAAACAAATGTGCAGTTTTATTTAAATTCGATTTATTTTATTAAATAAACCATTATCGATTCCATAGCGATTCTTTGGAAATTTAATTTGGTCATAACTCACAGTATAAAATACAAAATTCTGATTTTTCTCTTTCACTACAAAATTTTAGTTCAACAGATTCAAATTTTTTTTTGTTTCAGTGAATTCTGACCTCAAACGAATCCTGTACACTCAACTGAAGTTCAAATCGTGAAATAACGAACTACTGCGCCATTTCGGGCTCGTTTATATTTTCATATATATTTATTCGTTTCAAATTTCCGTTTACTTTATATAAAAATCCATTAAAATTATGATTTCTATATTTAAACTAAATTAAATATTAAAAATTGAAGTGATAAAAACACGGGTCGTTACATCCTCTCCCGTTTCTGGTTCACAACCGGGGTGTGAGGCTCGCGAATTCACGTTACCCAAAGCTACGCCACACAGGCGGTGCTTTGATCATCAACCACAAGACTTTGCTTTTCAACAAAAGCCTTGATCATTTGCCACTTAGGCATGCCACACAGGCAATTCACTTCATGCGTTTGATATCCATCAATATATAACCCCTGAGCTCGTACGTCTCAGAGAAGGGCGTTAAGCAAGAGAATAAATTCTCCGCCGCCAAACAGATATATATTTAATAGAAATCAATCACATAGAATAAAATCCAATGTCAGACACACAGTCCACTTACAAGTTCTTTCTGGGTCTGAACGAAACCGGGGGCACCTTGTACCTCGCATATCCATCGATCTCCAAGTACATCTGGACAATCACCTAAATGACGTGAAGACCTCCGATCTTCGACCACCGTCTTCATCCTCGACACCACGTCGAATCAGTTATTCAGAATGGGATAAACCCGGTCTTTCTGAATAACTCGCATATATAATAAACAAGTGTTACACCAACACAACATACGCCTCATTCCAATTCAGAGTATTCTTTTATTCAAATATTCTTATACTTTGGGAAAGGTTGCCATTAATTTAATCAAAGATAAATTCTTTAAATTTATTCTTTAATCTTCTTTCGAATATCAATTCAAACTAGTCGGGATTAGCGAACCACACCGAAGTAATCATTTATTCTATTTCCCAATCCCAACCTATTCATCCCATGAAATAAAAATGGTCATACTTCATATCTAACACCACGGTGTTATCGGTAAATTCAATTACCATTTCACGTTTAAATTTAATTAAAGATTTAACTATCGCCTGGAGCAAAACTGGTGATACTCCATTCTCGACCATTTCAATCTAACTAAAGATTCATTAAAACCCCAATTAGTTTTAATCTTTATAGAAATCACTATCCTGTCTTTAACTGGGTTAAAAACCAATGTCATCTAAAACACGGTTCATGAAAAAACCCAAAATCACATTCATTAATTATCGGGTTAAAGAACAAGTGTTATTTAAAACAATGTTCACGATAAACCCAAAAATCAATTCAAATTCAATTCCAGTTAAATACCATTTAATTGGTACACTTCATTAAATCTAAATAAAAAGATTTAATCATTTCTCAACTGGGTTTAAGAACAATGTTAATAATGACACCATTCACGACAAACCCAAATCTCATTTGATATTAAATACAAGGCTTTGAATAGAAAATATATCGGCTTATATTCAATATCAAATTCTACGACCAACAAATATCGTATTGGAAATAACGATATAAATATATCTTTCAAATTTCCATAACAATATGTGTATAATCACGAAATCCAACATCGAAATATTCCAAAGACAATTTCGATTCAAATCCACTCCAATTCAATTATTGGAAATTCTGGTTATTTTCTAAACCATTTCAAATCCACTTTATTTATTTCAAAAATAAATGGTTTTTAATTCTAGTTCAAAACCAGTTCATTTCGATAAAAATTTATTTTTATCTTTTCAAATTTGGAATTTTTCATCCCAATTCTTCACAAATCATTTCTTATGATTTAACACAAATTATTACTATTTTTAATAATTTTATCAAGGCCCATACAGTCGATTTCCATCAACGGCCATCGAACTGCACTTATAGCGACCTTTTCCAAATTTGATTTGGACATAATTCCAAATCCAACCGTTAGATTTCTAATTTCTAATATTCTTAGAAAGCTCTTTTCGATACGAACCCAATGGTTCTGGTTTTAGGAGAATCCGACGGTCGGATCTCCCGTAACGTCAATTCGAAGTCAATGGTCGAAATTTGCGAACTCCCGCTGCGCGGCGCGTTCTATTCAGGCCATTATATATATAATATATATATATTATATATATTTCACCGATTTCCTTTTAAAATATATTTTATAAATCGTTTTAAATTTGTTTTCAAAACGATTTCAACTTCATATTCAATTTCTTATCAAAATTGAATATTCCACATCATCGATATACAAATGATAATATTTTCAAAACGTTTAATTTTGAAATCACTTTCTTTTCTATATTCATTATAAAAATGAATAAAATTGATATAAATATCATTTACGTCAAAATGGCGTCAATCTAATCAACACGGCTTTTATTCAACACATGAATGTTTATTCTATTCAACACATGAATATATTTTCAATTCAACACATGAATTTATTTTCAATTCAACACATGAATTTGTTTTCAATTCAACACATGAATTTGTTTTCAATTCAACACATGAATTTGTTTTCAATTCAACACATGAATTTATTTTCAATTCAACACATGAATTTATTTTCAATTCAACACATGTATTTATTTTCTAAATTGGAATGAGGCCCAATCAATTACCATATAATGTTAATTATATGGATTTTCTACAACACATGCATATAATAGCAACGATAAATAATCAACCATCATCCAGAGTGCACCACACAACTGCATAAGCATTAAATATAAATAATTAATGCTTATACAGTCTTTCAACCTATCGATTGATATACAACTAAGCAATCGGGATTAGTGTACATCAAATATCATCGCAATACTAGTGTGAGGTTTCAAATCAACAAACACATATTTTATTTGTGCAGTTGGGCGATGTGTAAAATTTATCGTCCCAATCAATATCAGTCAAATCAGTGTATATAAACAAATCGTCCGATTTGTTTATAAATATTTATTTTATATACACGTTTAAAATTATATTTTAAACTATAAAATATTTTCCGCTATAAAATATTTTATTTCATTCCACATCACACAATCAAATTTCACAACATAGCAACCAAACAAACAAGTCATCCATGGTCTAAGGACGACGAGTGTTGGGTGCTACTAAACACCGTCTGCATCCTAGTATATATTTCAAACAAGAAATAAATTAAATGTGAGGAGTTCTCACCAAGAGCTAATCCTAATGCCATGACTCTTCGTATGTAGGAAATCTTCACCTCGCTTCCAATGAGATCTGTTCAACACCGTTTGTGTTAAAAATTATATTTTTAACAACACTACTTCCTATATATAGGTTATATTTTTATGTCGCCACTAATATAAAATTCACATTTTTATTCTCTAGTATATAAAAATCATATCTTCTTCTTTACTTCATATATATAAAAATTGAATTTTTATTTTCACTTCATATATATAAAAATCGAATTTTTATTTTCACTTCATATATATAAAAATCGAATTTTTGCATCATTAAAAATATGATCTTTGCCTCATTAAAAATATGATCTTTTTAATTTCAAAAAAATCAAATCTTGTTCATTGTTAAAAATCTAATCTTGTTCATTGTTAAAAATCCAATCTTGTTCATTGTTAAAAATACAATCTTTTCCTTTAACAAAAATATGCTTTTTCTTATAATAAAAATTCAAACTTCTTTTGTTTAGCTTCACTAAATTTTCATATTTTTATAGCGTTTAAAAATCATAACTTTAAACAAATAAAAATCAGTTCTTTAAACAAATAAAAATCATGTTTTTATTCAAATAAAGATCTCAACCTAATAGGAATCAAAATCAGAAAATATGTGCTTACATCGATTGGTGTTTATCCACCCGAGAGGGGGGTTTACTTCGTTGCGCTCGCATTGGAGATGGAGGGGCTGTTAAGTGCTGTGGAGGGCTAAGGAGGAGGCGCTGGGGCTTGGACGTGGGCGCCGGGGTTAGGGAGGTCGGGGGAGGCTCCAGCCAAGCGGCGGTGGGTGGGTTTAAAAGGGGCGCTAGGGCACGGTCGGCAGCAGAGAGAAGGCGAGGAGAGAGAGAGTGTGAGAGGCGGAGGGGGTGGTCGTGGAGGAGCAGGCCGGAGGCGGCGGTGACCCCCGGTAGCGCGCGTCAGCGATCGGCAGGGCTTCGCCCCCTTTTCTTTTTCTTTTTTTATTTCTGGAGGAATGAAGACGGAGAGAGAAGGAGTGGGGAGTTGACTTTATAAATATATTATTTAATTTAATTTATTCCACTAAAAAGTAACTTTTTCTTTCGAACTCAGAATCGAACCCACCGACCGTCGTCCCTAGCTAATTACCCCCATTCCGAACACAATAGTGTATGTTTCGTAGGCCAATTCGCTTGTTACGATCAGTTTCCGTAAAAATTTAAATATAAATCTATATATATTCGATTCAAACGAATATTTTAATGTATCGGGGGCACATATCGATTCTAAACATTCCAGAAAAATTATTTCTAGCTTCCTATAGGCGATATAGTCCTAACAAAACAAATTTTGTCAAATTTTGAGACCGTTAAAAAATGGCCATTTTCTGGTCGATCGAAATTGATTGAAACTGTTAAAACACGTTTAACCTCACCACGCTCACATATTGATTCAAAAATTATGAATTTTGAAACCTAGCAATAATTTGACATCCCGGACCCAACAAAAGTTGTTTCATCGAAAAACGAGGTCGTTTGCAAAAATTCCATTTTTAAGGGCCAGAATTCTATAGCGACTATTCTGAAATTTCATCTGGGCGTAACCTTTTATCCCCGCTATGAAATTTCAATTTTTTCAGATTCGTTGGAAAGTTATTCTCAAATAGATTCTAATATTTTTGGTTTCGCCAAAATCCGGTTTATTTTGAATCCTGTACATTCATTTGAACTTTGAAATCGAATTTTCAAACTACCGCACCATTTTCAATTCCCTTTATAATTATAAATAAATATTTATATTCTAACGATGATCTATATAAATATATATGTTCTAATTCTATTCAAAATAAAATTCTCATCGTTATTATTCATTTTAAATACTCAAAATTCGCTAAAGTTTCCAAAATAAAAAGTTTAAATTGGCTCAGATTTCCGGGTTATTACAATCTCCCCAACTTAAAACTTTTCATCCCCGAAAAGGAACGAAGCCGATAGTTGTTTTACAAACCAACTCAACTTTCATTATTTTCTTTACGGCTTAAGTTCTTCAACTTTTCAGTTTCTAAGAACTTTTCAAATTTTTCAAAAATTTGGCTAACACCCTAAATTTTCGAAAAATTTCGCCATAACCTCTCCTGCACCGGGGACTTCAAGATATTTCAAATAGCCTCCCATGGCCCTCATCAATCCAAAAAGAAAAAGAAACAGCCAAGCGGCTAGCCAAGCGGCTAGCCAATCGGCTCATAAAATCATCCAAACCCAAGAAATTAGTAAACATGTACCTATTTGTCGGGCAAACAATTTTATTCTTCTGCTCTAGCCTCCTTGCTATGACCTGTTCAATGTAAGTACATGTATATGCATGCAAATAAGACTAATTTTCAATACAACTCACTATTTGGTTCAATTTGGCTAAAGGTTCAACATTCAATTAATCAAAACAGTAATCAAACAACACAACCATCAATCAATTTGTTGATTATCATTTCAAACTCATAATTTTGATACGTAGTCAAAAATCACATTTTTGATGCCAAATCACAACAATAAGCCCTATCTAGCTTTGGTTCTCACACCAATCTAATGGAAATATATATATATATATATATCACACTTTCAAAACTCGAACATAAACTATTGATGCTGACATGTCAATCACCAGTATCATTAGAGTCATCTCCGGGCGACTAGAGTGTGATTCTATATCTATCGAATATATTTGAGGCTTCTAATACACGTGGATCAGACGTATATTAAAATCTCTATATATTAGATTGTCCAAATCAATTTAAAATAATATTCAAATATGAATAATTGATTTAAATTCTCAAAACAAAACTCGTTTTCAATTTTATAAATATTCTCTTCACACTCGTTCTAGGATACTACTGATCCTATCTCTAACGAGTCATTCTCATTGGATATTACTAGTCCAATCTCTGATGAATTCTTTCGTTTGGTTCTAACGTGTCTTGTTCTCCGAGCTCTGTAAACCAAAGCTCGGATACCAACTGAAGTAGCCGACGAAATCCGGTAGGCTTTGCAACCATCCGTTCATCCCCCAAGCAGTAGGTAATACCCACTGTGGCATACAAGTGGTCCCCCAGTACGCTTGTTTTACGGCGATCCTCTCGAGCCTCCCGGCCACTGCCTAACCAACCCCTGCAAGGGACATGTGGGGGTAAGAGTCTCCCATTCGCCACCAAACCGCGAAGCGAGAACCCCTCATCATGACTGCAACAAGAACTGGTGATACTCCATTCTCGACCATTTCAATCTAATTAAAGATTCATTAAAACCCCACTTAATTTTGATCTTTACAGAAATCAATATCCTATCTTTAACTGGGTTAAAGAACAAATGTCATCTAAAACTCGGTTCATGAAAAAATCAAAATCACATTCTGTAACAACCCGGAATTTTGGAACCAATTTAAAATTTTATTTAAAGGAAACTTTGTTAGAAAATGCATCAGAATTTAACAAGATAAAAAAATGTGAAATATGTTTTAAAATAAAAGTTAGTCTTTATTTAAATGTAAGAATATAAAAGCGATTTACATTAAAAAGTTATTCTTTTAATGTGAATGTACATATTTTGATTAGTGCTAAAAATCTAACTTTTTAAAGTCATGTAAAACATGAATTTAATTTACAAAAAAAAAAAAAAAAAAAAAACTTAACTTTTCAATGTCATGTAAGTACATGAATTTGGTTAACATTAAAAATTAATCTTTTAATGTCATGTAGAAACATGAAATGTTTTACATTAGAATTTTATTCTTTTAACGTCACATAGGAACTTTAATGACATTTACTGATTGAAAATAAAGTGTAGGTTATAAATGAAATAAATTTTGACAATACACACACATATATATATGTATATATATGTACATATCTTTGGCTGTCCTCTTAAATATTTCCCTTGTCAATTCAAATATAACTTTTAGAAATTCCAAACTTAGACTACATGTTCATAGACAAATAGCATTAATTCTTTCCATTTTATTAGACTACATGTTCATAAACAAATAGCATTAATTCTTTCCATTTTATCCTCTCTCTCTCCCCCTTTCATTGTTATCTACTTTTGAAATTCAAATAATAAAAAAGAAAAAGAAAATGTGTAATTGAAGCATGTAATAAAAGAGGATGTAAGGAAACATAAATGAGAAATAAATACGCCACCTCAGCCAATTTATTTCCTTTATAACTTACAACATATGAAGAGAGAGACAAGTAATCGAAGAACAATGATCTCCCTCCTCTTTTCTCTTCCAATCCACATAACAAAATTCAAATCTCCAAATACATAATCGAAGAGCTTCTCACGAACTACTAATTCAACAGTCCCGATCGACGGCGGTGGGCGATGTTCAGATTTGAACGATGGGTTCGTATATTTACAGATAACCGATGTAGAGGAAGGTAGATTAAGGAGGAGATTAATTTTTAATTATTATTTTTAATGTAATTAAATCCTTAAACATCCATAACTCTCTCATACAGCAATGAAATCAAATGAAACGAAATGCATTGAAATCTTAATTTCTTGATCTACGACATGGAACCAATGGAACCGTGATTTGGAGCAGACCAGATTGGAGTAAAAATCGATGTGAGAAATCCTATATTTTTTTTAAATAATTAGAATAAATCACTGATTCGCAGTATATGTTGGCTAAGTGATTAATTTGTATGGGATGTGCTAATATAGATTTGTTTGTGAGATTTCTCTATTAAATATATATCTTATATTTAGTTAACCGTGATTGGGATGTAAATCCGCTACATGATACACATATATGCTGTGTATAAAAGCTAGTTTGACTGATGGATTGTGTTTGTGGTGATTTGTTGAATCATATTCATGTGGATATAAAATTGTCATTTTGTTAGATTAGAATTATGTTATGTTAAAATATATAATATTATCATTGGATTGGTGTAAATAAATAAAAAATTAACATTTGTGTAAATTAGAGAATGAGATTAAACCAAATGATCATTTTTGTTAATTAGATTTGTTGATGTAAATTAACAATTATGTTAATTAGGAAAATAGTGAAACAAATCCTTGTATCATGTTTGTATAAAATAGTTGAAAATATATTATGTTTGTTTCATTGAAAACAAATATTTCATGATTGTTAAGATTAAGAAAAATAACATTTTATTTATAAAATGTTAATTGAAAAAAAATATATAACATTTTAGTGATAAAATGTTAAGATAAAGAAAAATAACATGTTAGTTATAAAATATTAAGATATTCTTTTATATGTTATTAGAAAATAATAAAAAGGTTAACAAAAAAAATCACTTTTTATTTGTCATTAGAAATGTAGAATTTGTTATACAAATGGAAATTTATTTTTCATTTGTCATTAGAAACTTAGAATGTGTATGCCAATAAAAATTTACTTTTTATTTGTTATGTTAAACATAGAATAATGTATGCAAATAAAGTGTTCTTCTATTTGCCATGTTAAACATTAAAATATGTTGTGTGAACAAATATTTTTTTTATTTAGACATTAAAATTGGAGAACCTGTCACATTAATAAAAACACATTCTTATTTGACATTAGAAACATGTTTGTTGAGCTAAAATTATTCATTTTCATCATAACATGTTATTAGAAATAAAATAACCTCCTTGTCAAAACATGTTATTGAAACCAATTTAACATTTGGGTCAAAAAGTTTAGAATCAAAAGATTAGAATAAAAAGATTATAAATAAAAGATCAAAACAAAAGGATTGTCTTTTATTGCCTCTTAAAGAATTATAATGTCACTTTGATAAGCAATGTCACATTAGAATTATAACACCATTTTAGTTATAGAATGTTAAATTGATAAATATACCATTTTGGTTATAGAATGTTAAATTAGATGAAAATATCATTTTTGTTATAAGATGGTAAGTTTGGTAAAAAGAACCAAATTATGTAAACACCTTTATATACATTCTCTTATGTAAATAAAAAGAACAAATTATGTGAATACCTTTTTTATATGTCATTAGAATTCATGGAAAATTGTTAATATCATTTTTATATGACATTAGAATTCGTAGAAATGTTTTACATATAAAATATTATTTTATGTGATACTAGAATTAAAATAAAATTTTCATTTTTGCTATTAGAAAAGAATAGATAATAAAAAATTATATTTTTATTGTAGTGTGAAACATTAGGGAGAATAGACAATAAATATTACATTTGTGATATGAAACATTAGAAAAGATAAGAAAATAGAAATTACATTTTTATGTAAAATGTGATATAAGAATAAAAACACTGTTTTGTTAGCAAATGAATAATCATTTATTTGTCACTTTATAACATAGGATTTTGTTAGCAAATAAAAAATCATTTATTTGTCACTTGTATAACATAGGATTTGTCAACGAATAAATAACCATTTATTTGTCATAGGATATGGTTAGCGAATAAAATAATCATTTATTTGTCATTTGTATAATATAGAAAACTGTTTACAAATAAATATTCATTTATCTGCCATTAGAAAAGTGAAGACAATAAGTATTACATTTTTTTAAAACATTAGAAAAGAGATGACAATAAGAATTACATTTTTATTGTAATGTGAATCACTAGAAAAGAAAATGTTTTACATATAAGATATTATGTTATATAATATTAGAATAATAGAAAGTTGATTACCAATAAATGACCATTTATATGGCATTGGAGTTCATAGAAAAATGTGAATATATATAATATACTTTTATATGGCATTAGAGTTCATAGAAAAATGTGAACATATATAAAATTGACTTTTATATGTTATTAGGATACATAAGAAAATGTAAGGAAATGAATGTGTTATATTAGTGAAACCAAAATATACATTTTTGGCCAATTAGAAAGAATGAGACAAAATATACCTTTTTGTCAATTAAAAAAAAGTGAAACTAAAAATACACATTTTTTTGTCATTGAATAGGATTAAACCAAGATAAACATTTTTGTTCATTAAAAAGGATTAAACCAAAATAGACATTTTTGTTTATCAAAAAGGTTTAAGACAAGAATATACATTGTTGTCATGAAAAAGTACATTTATATTCACATTATAGATGTGAATAAAAATTTAGAATTAGAAGGCACTTTTTTATTTATTTACATTCTTGTTGTAAATAAAACCCATGATTATAGAAAAGTATATTTTTATTTACATATTAGATGTAAATAAAAACATAATATGAAAATGGGACAATTTTAGCATTATTCTACTTTGAGAATAAAAAGATCATATTTTCAATGTAATGTTAGAACGGACAAAAGATTCATGTTTTATTATGGAATCATGTTTTACATTAAAAACACATTTTTATGTAATATGGGAAATATCGAGAAGAGGATTATATTTTTATTTGCAAATTACTTGCAAATAAAAAACATGAATAGGGAAAAGCACATTTCGTATGTGTGAACATGATTAGAGAAAAAGAAGAATATTTTTATTTGCCTTTTTATATGCAAATAAAAACCATAGAAGAGGAAGTACATTTTTATTTGCAAATTTATTGCAAATAAAAAGAAACATGAATATATGAAGATATAAAGTACATTTTTCATTTGCAATTTAGTTGTAAATAAAAACATGATTATAAAAGTTGACATTTTTATTTATATTTAAGATATAAATAAAAGCATGAATTGAAAAAAAAGATATTTTTTATTTATATTTTAGATATAAATAAAAACATGAAAATAAGTACATTTTTACTCACATTTTAGGTGTGAATAAAAACTGGAATTAAAATGTGCATTTTTATTTACATTGTAGATGTAAATAAGAACATGAATATGAAAAGTACATTTTTATTTACATTGTAGGTGAGAATAAAAATATGAATTAAAAAAGTGTATTTTTATTTACATTTTAGATGTAAATAAAAACATTGAAATAAAAGTGACATTTTAAATTTACATTTTAGATGAAGATAGGATTTAATGTAATATTTTTATTGTCAGAATAGAGAGAATAAAAAGATTAGAATTAAAAGGTTATATTTTTATTTACCTTTTGATGCAAATGAAAATAATAAATGTAAAGTGATATCTTTATTTACATTTTAAGTGTAAACAAAAATAATAAATGTAAAGCGACATTTTTATTTATATTTTATTCAATAAAAAGATTAGAATTAAAAGAAGCATATTTATTGTCATTTTAGATGCGATAAAAAGAATAGATTATAATAGTTGAAATCGCCAAACGATTTATATATATATATATACATAAATTAAATAAACAAATCGCGCTGCTGTAGTTCGCGATATGAAATCGTAAATTTAAAAGATGATACCGAAAGATCCAACCATCGAATTTTCCCAAGACTGGAACCGCTAGGACCGCTTTGGGAAGATCTTTCCAACGATATAAATTTTGTTAAAATCCAACGGTTAGATTTCGAGAAATATGTAAATCAAATTTGGATAAAAACAGCGCTAGGGTCGCCATTATCCCGAAGCGTTGTTTAATTATAATTGAGCTATTTTAAATAAATAAAATAGTGATAAACCGTTACAAATAAATATGAACGATATGAAATGAACAAAATGATAATTATTCGAGAATTATTTGAAAAGACCGAGTTTAACTCATTTCAAATAATTATACGACGATTTAAGTTGAAGAGCTAAAGACGGTGATTGAAGACCGACGATCTTCACATCGAATGGATGTGTTACTACTGAGGCCCATGATTGGAGTAGCTACCTTGAAGGGGAGTCAGGGGTAGCCATCCGGATGTATTGTTGATTGTTCGGATATGCGAGGAATAAGGTGACTCCGGTTTCGTTCAGACCCAGAACGGACTTGTAATTGGATCGTATGTCTGACGTTGTATTCCTTTATACGATATATGTTGATCTCTGCTAAATATATATCCGTTTGGTGTTTAATACCCTTCTCTGAGACGTACGAGCTTAGAGGTTATATATTGGTAGGAATCAATGGTATGGTATGGATTGACAATGTGGCATGCTAAGATGCATGGATCAAGGCTTTTGTTGAAAAGCAGAGCCTTGTGGTTGATGATCAAAGCATAGCCTGTTTAGGCATAGCTTTGTGTATATCGTGACTTCGCGAGCCTCACACCCCAGTATGAGTCAAAAACGGGATATGGACCATAGCGAGTGCACACGTTTCTTTCTAGCTAGGAGTAGTGTCGGTGCTTAAACTGGCTGGCATTTTACTTATGTGGATGAAGGATTGAGGTACCTCGGGTTTTATAGGCCGGAAGTGGTCATACTATAGGTTCAAAGGAACCGAGGAACGTGTGTTCAGGAATTACCAATCCACTACCGTTAGGTGGGGACCAGCCCTACCGCTCCAAGGGTTCACTACGGGGAATCCTGAGGCATTTGCTAGAGTGTCTCGAATCGGAGAGGACAATACCTAGCCTCGATTTCGTGATGGAAAACCAATTTCCAATACGACACCTTGCGGTTTTGATTATAGAACTAGTATGGCGACATAGTAGGATGGGGTACTATGCCGTCTATGATTGATACATTATGATTGAAATGTTTTTGAAACATATATACACTAATAATAATATCAAATCCGTTTTTATCGTATCAACCATTTTTTTGACCATTATAAGGTAAAACTCTATCCTCCGGTTTGCGTTGCATTGTGTGATGGGACTTGAGTCTTATAATGGTTTCATTTTTCTAAAAAGCATTGCGTTGTTTAACGATTTATTTTATTTTATGCACTGACAATCCAATGGAGTAAACCCGTTCCGCGTTAGCGGCGTGGTCCTGTGATTAGCCTTTTATTTAGATTAGTTAAGCTAAGATTTCTCATACCAGTCCCATGACTGACCTGTAGTTTGTTTCACTGGCAAACTCGGGTGCCCATATTTTCCACACGGGCAGTCGAGTAGCTTTTTGCAGATATTTATCTCTTTAGCAGGATCCTGGATCAAAGCTTAAAGCTGTGTCCATAGCTTAGAAAGGTCTTCCGCTACAATGTATTATTTAATGTAAAATTTATCTTCCGCTGTATTATTTTATTTTTTCGATGTACTCTGATATTCTGTACTCTGATGTTATATTATCGTGATGTAATAAAAGTCTGCTGTTATTGTTCTAATGTGTTGTATTCCCAAAGTTAAAGTATTCGTGGATTTCCAACTTTTGGGTCAGACTTGTGTGGTTTATGGTCGACTCAAAGGGCGGGAATTTTCAGGTCTTTACAGTTGGTATCAGAGCTCTGGTTAGCTCAAATCTTTGGGTTACAACTCGTTAGGGCTGAACAAAAGACTCATCAGAGATTGGATTAATAATATCCAATAAGAATACTCATTAGAGATAGGATCAGCAGCATCCTAGAATGAGAACTCATTAGAGATGGGGTTAGTAATGCCCTAGAATGAGTTGAGAGTGACAAGTCTTTAATTAACGTATTTGTATAATCCGATCTTAGAAAATATGATTTTTTAATATATAAAAGTTATATATTTAATGAGTTAAACAACTAATAAAATTTTGTAACGAATAAAGGTTAAAGGTTGAGATAGGTTAATTAAACAACTTTTAGCTTCATTCCTTTTCGAGGACGAAAAGATTTTAAGTGGGGGAGATTGTAACAACCCGGAATTTTGGAACCAATTTAAAATTTTATTTTAAGGAAACTTTGTTAGAAAATGCATCAGAATTTAACAATATAAAAAAATGTAAAATATGTTTTAAAATAAAAGTTAGTCTTTATTTAAATGTAAGAATATAAAAGTGATTTACATTAAAAAGTTATTCTTTTAATGTGAATGTACATATTTTGATTAGTGCTAAAAATCTGACTTTTTAATGTCATGTAAAACTTGAATTTAATTTACAAAAAAAAAAAAAAAAAAAAAAAAATTAAACTTTTCAATGTCATGTAAGAACTTGAATTTGGTTAACATTAAAAATTAATCTTATAATGTCATGTAGAAACATGAAATGTTTTACATTAGAATTTTATTCTTTTAACGTCACATAGGAACTTTAATGACATTTACTGATTGAAAATAAAGTGTAGGTTATAAATGAAATAAATTTTGACAATATATATATATATATATATATATATATATATGTGTGTGTGTGTGTGTATATGTACATATCTTTGGCTGTCCTCTTAAATATTTCCCTTGTCAATTCAAATATAACTTTTAGAAATTCCAAACTTAGACTACATGTTCATAAACAAATAGCATTAATTCTTTCCATTTTATCCTCTCTCTCTCCCCCTTTCATTGTTATCTACTTTTGAAATTCAAATAATAAAAAAGAAAAAGAAAATGTGTAATTGAAGCATGTAATAAAAGAGGATGTAAGGAAACATAAATGAAAAATATATACGCCACCTCAGCCAATTTATTTCCTTTGTAACTTACAGCATATGAAGAGAGAGACAAGTAAGGAATAAATATATATATATAATCAAATAAAAAAAATATTATTTCCTCCTACTATATAACATCCTAAAACCCTATTTCCCAAAAGATAGCCGCCGCCCCTTCTTTTTTTTCAATGGCTGAAGAACAATGATCTCCCTCCTCTTTTCTCTTCCAATCCACATAACAAAATTCAAATCTCCAAATACAGAATCGAAGAGCTTCTCACGAACTACTAATTCAACAGTCCCGATCGACGGCGGTGGGCGATGTTCAGATTTGAACGATGGGTTCGTATATGTACAGATAACCGATGTAGAGGAAGGTAGATTAAGGAGGAGATTAATTTTTAATTATTATTTTAAATGTAATTAAATCCTTAAACATCCATATCTCTCTCATATAGCAACGAAATCAAATGAAACGAAATGCATTGAAATCTTAATTTCCTGATCTACGACATGGAACCAACGGAACTGTGATTTGGAGCAGACCAGATTGGAGTAAAAATTGATGTGAGAAATCCTAATTTATTATTTTTATTATTTATTTTAAAATAATTAGAATAAATCACTGATTCGCGGTATATGCTGGCTAAGTGATTAATTTGTATGGGATGTGCTAATATAAATTTGTTTGTGAGATTTCTCTATTATATATATATATATATATATATCTTATATTTAGTTAACCGTGATTGAGATGTAAATCCGCTACATGATACACATATATGCTGTGTATAAAATCTAGTTTGACTGATGGATTGTGTTTGTGGTGATTTATTGAATCATATTCATGTGGATATAAAATTGTCATTTTGTTAGATTAGAATTATGTTATGTTAAAATATATAACATTATCATTGGATTGGTGTGAATAAAAAAAATTAACATTTGTGTAAATTAGAGAATGAGATTAAACCAAATGATCATTTTGTGTTAATTAGATTTGTTGATGTAAATTAACAATTATGTTAATTAGGAAAATAGTGAAACAAATCCTTGTATCATGTTTGTATAAAATAGTTGAAAATATATTATGTTTGTTTCATTGAAAACAAATATTTCATGATTGTTAAGATTAAGAAAAATAACATTTTATTTATAAAATGTTAATTGGAAAAAAAATATATAACATTTTAGTGATAAAATGTTAAGATAAAGAAAAATAACATGTTAGTTATAAAATATTAAGATATTCTATTATATGTTATTAGAACATAATAAAAAGGTTAACAAAAAAAAATCACTTTTTATTTGTCATTAGAAATGTAGAATTTGTTATACAAATGGAAATTTACTTTTCATTTGTCATTAGAAACTTAGAATGTGTATGCAAATAAAAATTTACTTTTATTTGTTATGTTAAACATAGAATAATGTATGCAAATAATGTGTTCTTCTATTTGCCATGTTAAACATTAAAAAATGTTATGTGAACAAATTTTTTTTTATTTAGACATTAGAATTGGAGAACCTGTCACGTTAAAAAAAACACATTCTTATTTGACATTAGAAACATGTTTGTTGAGCTAAAAATATTCGTTTTCATCATAACATGCTATTAGAAATAAAATAACCTCCTTGTCAAAACATGTTATTGAAACCAATTTAACATTTGGGTCAATGTAACGACCCGCAAATCCGAGCTATCTGAGTTGACCAAAGACAACGCACATTCAACCCAAATTGCACAGAAATACGAACCATTAATAGAAAGAAGTTAGAGGGTGAGAATAGATGAGATAGAAACTTAGAATAGAAGAAGAAGAAGAACATAAACACATCACAGAATCTCACATTGCAGCGGAACAAAATATAATATATAACAACTTTTGAAATACAAAATTTTAACTATAGATACATTCATCATTTATCAGAGTACACATACTTACAATACAGCGGAAATAACAATAGATAACTAACGCTGAAGCCTCCTGCTCCAAGCTCCTCCAAGTGAATCTGAAAAATCCCGACTACTTGACTGCCCGTACAAATTTGGGCACCCAAGAGTTTAGGGGAAAACAAAACAAAACAAACTCTGGGTCAGTCATGGGACTGGTGTGAGTAAACTCAAATCATTGGCTTAACCTTTGAAATCCTTTCAAAAGAAATGATAATAGTAAGACCAGCCAACACATAAACATGGACGGTTTTTACCTTACTATAACCCAAAACACTTTGATATCAAAATCTGGTGATATTATAATAGTGTCTAAATCAAATAAATAGAATCTAGCGGAACGCTTGCATCTCACGCTCCATATATAATATTAAATCAAAACCGCAGGGCGCTTATTGGAGATTGGATTTCCAACTTGACAAGGTATGGGACCACCTGCCGATAGTGTATCTCTAGAGGCGAATACACTGGGTTCAACAAGAACATCTTGCAACCCGGCCCACACATGACGGACCACTCATTTCGCTTGAGTGTATCGAATGTATATCACCAATGGTTGGGATCAGCAACCGTTTCCCGATAAGGGACAGCATCGATAGATTAAAGAAGCAATTAGAATTTCTCTAGATAGGTGATTATACATCCTAATGGGTGCGACCCACATAGCCATGCTGCCTGCCCGATTTTTGTCACTTCCCGGTTGTTGAGGCTTGAGGCTACGAATACTTACCATTCATTGATAACACCATCACTTTGAATGTCACATCGTCAGATCCGTTAATCACTAGTTGAGTTTGCACAAATATTCTGGATGTTATGCTAAGGGAATAAATCCGTTGCAACCATATATATTTATACAGACCAACCCATTTGATCATTGGAAATACTCTGTCAGACATTCGTCCATTTACGTTCGTTCTGGGATTGAACGAAACCGAAGGCACTATTTCTATTTAATGGAAAGAGTCCTTGCACTTTACTCCGTCTTCAATATATTCAGCATACTTGGTTCGCAACGCTTATGCCGATACGGAGTGGTTCTTCGGATAATAATCCAACCGGTCTCTTCATATTGACAACGATGGTCAAAAACTTCGATAGTCTGTGATTTAACTATCGAATAAAAACAAGTGTTCCATCCAAACATATCAAACAAATCACTGGGCTCTTTAATTAATATTTCATAAATTAAATCTCTTCTCCATTTCCTTATCAATATTTGTTAACCAAATATTTACAAGTATCGCCTCCTTTTATTTTCTATAGTTAGAAAGTATTTTCGATTTTAATTGGTAAACATTCCAATCACTTATCTCTTCCACGAACTCATTTAGTTCTATACTTAGAAAACATTTGTTATTTTATTTCCAAGTTTACATTTATTTGGGTTTAAACGGATGTTGTGTAAAACATCGTTATGACAACCCAAATATATACATTCAACTAAATCTCTTTAAACGTTGATCTTCGAGACTGAGTTTTGCTATTTATCGGTTGTTAATGAAACCAATCAAGTTGGGGTATAATTACCTCTCAGACCTTGACTGAATAACATTCATAACGTCAAAACAGACAAGACTACTTACTCGAATAATCAATACTATACAAACCAATTATCTATTTTTAAAACACGTATACATTTCCCGTGTTATTTTTAACCAATATAAGTTATAGTTTTCCTTCTTGTTTCAAATATCCTATTTAAATTTGTTTCATTATCTAATTCTCTATATATATCGATATATGGATTTCTAGTTATCAAATTTTCTTAAAAATAGTCTAACTCCTTAAATTTTCGGAAAAATTCGCCATAACCTCCCTTGCATCGGTAGCATCGGGAAATTTCAAATAGCTTCCCGATAACTTCTCATCTCAAAAAGAAAAAGTAAAAGCCAAGCGGCTTGCCGATACGGCGCATAAAATCTCATATATGAATTAAACATATACCTTATTGTCGAGCACACTAATTATATACCTTCATCACTTTATCCCATAACTCTCTCCGGTATATCTATACATGTACAATTCATTTCAACTTCATACACTCGTTTTGACTCAATTCGTTAAAGTAACTCTTTAACTAACTCTTTGCCCAATTCTCTTGTATATATGAATATAACACGTTTCAAATATATTTCAACTTACTTATCAACTAATTGAATTCAAATTTTAATTTAAGTTCTATATTTGATTTCAAATATATGTTTACAATTCAAAAATTCAATTTTCAAAATTCGACTTCAATTCACCACTCGATTAACTAATTCTTCTTTGACTTAGTTAATTCTATTCAATAATCAAAAATATGATTATTGTTTCAAAAATCACTTTTCTTACTGCACTTGAGTTCACCTTCATGTTCTAACTCAAGACCAGGTTTTTAAATGGAAATTCAGATTTTTATTTGCTTAAAAATCCCTATATTTATTATATAAAATCCATTATGGTTTTAATGGTTTCTGGCGCTGCACTTTTAAAATTTTGATTTTGACATAACTCAAAATCTATTCGACGAAATCCAGATTTTTCTCTTCCATTAGAACTATTATTCAACCGGTCCCGACGATTCTTGTTTCAAAGAATTCCGACTTAATTTGACTCCGATATACTCAAATGAAGTTCGAGTCGCCAATTCACGAACTGCAGCGCTGCGGCGAGTTCGTTTTAATTATATTTATATATAACCCTTTTTAAAACTTCGCTTAAACTAAATTAAGCTCCATTTGAATTCCAGTTCAACTCTATTTGAATCCTATATTAAAATTCCAATTCAACTATATTTGAATTCCATATTCAGAGCCCAATTCAACTCCTTTTATTCAAAATTCCATTTGAAATTTCTTTATTTAAATCTCTTGAATTTAAATACCCTATTTATCCTCTTGAATTCAAATACCTTATTTAAATCACTTTGCATTTTCTTTTTGAATTCCTTCTTTGGAATTCCTATATTCAAATTCCATTGGAACTTCTATTTGAATTCCAAATATTCAAACTCCATTTTAATTCTATTTGAAATTCAAATATTCAAACTTCTTTTAAATTCTATTTTAATTCCAAATACCACATTTTAAATGCTCTTTGAATTCCAATTACCACATTTTAAATTTTCTTTGAATTCCTCTTATTCAGATTCTATTTGAATTCTACTTAAACTCCATTTGAGTTTTATTTGAGCTCTTATATTTAATCCCTCTTTATTTAAATCTCATTATTTAAAGCCCATTTGAATCTTCTTTATTCAAATCCATTTGAATTCCCTTGATTTCAAATTCTATTTTAACTCCTTTAAATTCAAATTTTATTTGAATTCTTTTGAATTTAAATTCTATTCAGTTTCTCTTATTTAAATTCTATTTCAATCCTATCTTGAATTCTATTTTCAAATTCTATTTCAATTCTTCTTTGAAATTCTATATTTCAAATTCAATTCAATTCTTCTTTGAAATTCAATATTTCAAATTCATTTATTCAAATTCCTTTATTCCTCTATTCACATTCCTTTATGAATTTCTATATTCAAATTCCATATTCAATTCTTTTTGAATTCTCGATTCAAATTCTATATTCAATTCTGTTTGAATTCTCTATATTCAAATTTCTATATTCAATTCTGTTTGAATTCTCGATTCAAATTATATATTCAATTCTGTTTGAATTCTCTATATTCAAATTCCTTTATTAAGTTTCCATTTGAATTTCTATATTCAAAATTCTATTTCAAATTCTTTATTCAAATCCCTTTGAATTCCTCTTTGAATTTTCTTTATGCAAATTCTATATTTGAATTTCATTATTCAATTTCATTTTCAATTCTATTTGAATCTATTTGAATTTTCTATATTCAAATTTCAAATTCAATTCTATTTGAATCTTCTATATTCAAATTTCAAATTTCAATTCTATTTTAGAAAAATAGAATTTCCTTTCTAATTCTCAAATATCCTTTTTCATGATATTTTTAAATATCATTACTTAAGCCCAGTGATATTTAAACACACAAAGCAATGAATTATTTATTTTTCTAACACATCATATATAACAATATATATGCAAAAAAATAAACAAACAGATATTATATTTTTGAGGAATCCAGTTGGATTCCTCCAACTTGTTTTCCTGCATCCACAGATGTTAGCACATAAATAATACCCATTCTACTTCGTGGCAGAATATCGTGGTATAGAAGGTCATCCACTAATCATAGCGTGGGGCGTATAGGGTAATCATCCGCTATGAAACTGCGGGCATCCGCTAATGAGACTGCGGGAATCCAACCAATCAATCAACCCAATATATATATAATAGCCTAAATAACTAATATATATAAAACAAGCAGAAAAATCCAAACAAGCAACAACTATTATTTTTACGAAGTAAAAATAATTATAAATAAAAGGTGAGTGAGATTTACTCACCTTGATTTCTTTTGCAGAATATCCAGTTAAAATTCCATATCGCCTCTTTTACGAATCTACACAACATCTCGAATGACTTTATACCTACGATGAATTATTTTAATTTAACGATTTAACACTTTTTTATTTAAATTACTATTTAAACGAATAAATAAATTTTCTATATATTTTATTTAATGGTAATTTTAAACTTAATGAACATAAATAAACTAGGTAAAAATATATACCTTGTTACTTTTCGAATACTCGATTAAATCCATGAAGTAAATTCCGAGCATTTCCAAAATTACATCACCCCAAAAACTGCGATTCCCATTTCGGCATTTTGTCAAACATTTCACGGACAGCCTACATTCCTTTGGCCAACTACTTTCTGCTGCCGTATCCTATGAATGATCCGACATCCTGACCATTACTACCAAGGCCCCAAACCATCAGCTTTTACTGTTCAGGCGAGCCCCTCCTCGGAAAAACCCTGTCTTTCATTCGAATCCAGCTTCCCCGTTTAACAAACCTCCAAGCCCTAACTAGCTGCACCCAAAAATCGAACGCCCCCAAATTTGAATCGTACCACTCCAGTTCGGTTTCCAACTCAACTCGTTATCGAACTCCTCTCCAGTAGACCAGCGTCGGCCACCAACTAATTCCCATCGCACTGCTTCAGTGAAGTATGAATCTCCTTCTGACTACCTCGTGCCCCCGAAAATCACGAGTTCTTCGGTTAATCGAACTTCAGAGAAACTACCAGACCCCTATCGCGATTCCGATTGATTCACGATTTTCAATTTCAAAATCTTTTTTTTTATATATAGTGGACTGCTTTCGATTTTCTTGTTTGAAGGAATAAACGATGGAGGCCTCGGTTTCTTTGAGATGAGCAAAATGAAAATGGAAAACATGGTTTTATAATGGTGAAGAGGAGACAAAAGTACTCCTCCGTTAAATCGTTGTCTCCTTGATTTCGAAGATGGAAAACAATTTTTGCAGCTCGAAGCCGTAGGTCTGCGTTTCCAACAGTTTAGGGTGCTGTTTTCTTTGCCTGGAAGGAGAGTGACAATATAGGCATGGGTTTTAAAAAGATAGGACGGCTTCATTTAGAATGTAGGGTGGATGATGTACATTATATTATTATTTTTATTTTGAATTGATCTTGATCCTATCCTGTTTAATTCTATATTTTGCTGTTCTGAATCCTTATTAATCATAACGACCGACGTTTTCCAAAGTCATACGCTCATCTGAACTCAACGGTACATATTCTGAATTTTAATATGAAATAACAATATTAAATCGATATAAATTATAAATCGGTTTCAAATAATTTAAATTGATAAATAATTATTATCGTTCTAATTCTAATAGAATCTATATTAATCGATTGAATCGTTTCTATTCAGTTTTAACTCTGAATTCAATTGTTCATCGTTCTTGTATTACAATAATTCATTATTTCTGAATTTAATCGCATATCGATTACTGAATCAATAAATTCTATATAAAAATTAATTTATATTTCTAATTCAACATTTAAATAAATTTAAATGTTCATTATAAAATAGTTAAAATCAGGGATATTACATTCCTTCCCCCTTAAAATAATTTCGTCCTCGAAATTGCTAAGGTAGGAAAAATGATACAAATCCATTACCTTTCAACAATCCACTTATGTTGAAACTCAACTCCTCATATTTCAACAAATTTAATTCCACCAAGCTTTTGGTCTTCCTTCATTTAATTTGAATGATCTATGATCAATCCATTTATATCTAATCTATGTTCTATTAAACCAATTCAAATTGATTCTAGTCGATTGATTCACTTCAATCCATTTAACCAGCTTAAGTTAAATTCCAATTCCAAAATCCAAATCCCAGGGTTTCCCTTTTGAATCCTTCTAAAATTACATAAATATATACGTATATATTTATTTCCATTTCAAATTCAAAATATTTGAAATTTACAAACCACTTGTTTTCTTTCAGAACAAATTCCCATCAAAACTTTTCTAAGGAAATCATTCGTCACTTAGGACTAGAAAATGAATACTGATGAAGCTGCAGTCATCATCAGAATTATTTTCCAGCCACTGAAGTGAGTTCAGTGCTTTATCTTTTTCAAAATCCATTCAAAATGATTTTTTTTATTCAAAATTCCTTCCAAAACAAAGCTATATTATTCTAATATACTTTAGAAAATATTTTCAAACACCCGGGATTTAAATTCCAGTTCTAGTTTCAATCTAATTTTATTTCATTTCATTTGTATTCACAAATTTAATTTGGTTATCCATAACCATTTCAATTCTTATAATCACATCTGATGATAATAATAGCAACCAACTCATCCATATATAAATAATTCTAGAAAATTATTTATCTTTTATATCAAAATATCCTTTTGGGTAAAATTATTTCATTTACCCATTTTAAAACGATATTATGTCAATTCCTCTGTTCAAGTGTTTAAAACTCCTATTGACGTCGTGGCGTCCCACGATTCGACCAGAATTCATAAACTACCCAACAGACAAGCCAACACAATATAAAACAATTTTTATATCAACTTACAAATACGCTCTCTCCTATACACACTCAACTCATTCTAGGGTGCTACTGACCCTATTTCCAATGAGTAAACATCCACCAAAGCCTAGGTGTTCACTAAACCTAAGCTCTGATACCAACTGTAACGACCCGCAAATCCGAGCTATCTGAGTTGACCAAAGACAACTCACGTTCAACCCAAATTGCACAGAAATACGAACCATTAATAGAAAGAAGTTAGAGGGTGAGAATAGATGAGATAGAAACTTAGAATAGAAGAAGAAGAAGAACATAAACACATCACAGAATCTCACATCGCAGCGGAACAAAATATAATATATAACAGCTTTTGAAATACAAAATTTTAACTATAGATACATTCATCATTTATCAGAGTACACCTACTTACAATACAGCGGAAATAACACTAGATAACTAACGCTGAAGCCTCCTGCTCCAAGCTCCTCCAAGTGAATCTGAAAAATCTCGACTACTTGACTGCCCGTACAAATTTGGGCACCCAAGAGTTTAGGGGAAAACAAAACAAAATAAACTCTGGGTCAGTCATGGGACTGGTGTGAGTAAACTCAAATCATTGGCTTAACCTTTAAAATCCTTTCAAAAGAAAAGATAATAGTAAGACCAGCCCACACATAAACATGGACGGTTTTTACCTTACTATAACCCAAAACACTTTGATATCAAAATCCGGTGATATTATAATAGTGTCTAAATCAAATAAATAGAATCCAGCGGAACGCTTGCATCTCACGCTCCATATATAATATTAAATCAAAACCGCAGGGCGCTTATTGGAGATTGGATTTCCAACTTGACAAGGTATGGGACCACCTGCCGATAGTGTATCTCTAGAGGCGAATACACTGGATTCAACAAGAACATCTTGCAACCCGGCCCACACATGACCGACCACTCATTTCGCTTGAGTGTATCGAATGTATATCACCAACGGTTGGGATCAGCAACCGTTTCCCGATAAGGGACAGCATCGATAGATTGAAGAAGCAATTGGAATTTCTCTAGATAGGTGATTATACATCCTAATGGGTGCGACCCACATAGCCATGATGCCTGCCCGATTTTTGTCACTTCCCGGTTGTTGAGGCTTGAGGCTACGAATACTTACCATTCATTGATAACACCATCACTTTGAATGCCACATCGTCAGATCCGTTAATCACTAGTTGAGTTTGCACAAATATTCTGGATGTTATGCTAAGAGAATAAATCCGTTGCAACCATATATATTTATACAGACCAACCCATTTGACCATTGGAAATACTCTGTCAGACATTCGTCCATTTACGTTCGTTCTGGGATTGAACGAAACCAAAGGCACTATTTCTATTTAATAGAAAGAGTCCTTGCACTTTACTCCGTCTTCAATATATTCAGCATACTTGGTTCGCAACGCTTATGACGATACGGAGTGGTTCTTCGGATAATAATCCAACCGGTCTCTCCATATTGACAACGATGGTCAAAAACTTCGATAGTCTGTGATTTAACTATCGAATAAAAACAAGTGTTCCATCCAAACATATCAAACAAATCACTGGGCTCTTTAATTAATATTTCATAAATTAAATCTCTTCTCCATTTCCTTATCAATATTTGTTAACCAAATATTTACAAGTATCGCCTCCTTTTATTTTCTATAGTTAGAAAGTATTTTCGATTTTAATTGGAAAACATTCCAATCACTTATCTCTTCCACGAACTCATTTAGTTCTATACTTAGAAAACATTTGTTATTTTATTTCCAAGTTTACATTTATTTGGGTTTAAACGGATGTTGTGTAAAACATCGTTATGACAACCCAAATATATACATTCAACTAAATCTCTTTAAACGTTGATCTTCGAGACTGAGTTTTGCTATTTATCGGTTGTTAATGAAACCAATCAAGTTGGGGTATAATTACCTCTCAGACCTTGACTGAATAACATTCATAACGTCAAAACAGACAAGACTACTTACTCGAATAATCAATACTATACAAACCAATTATCTATTTTTAAAACACGTATACATTTCCCGTGTTATTTTTAACCAATCTAAGTTATAGTTTTCCTTCTTGTTTCAAATATCCTATTTAAATTTGTTTCATTATCTAATTCTCTATATATATCGATATATGGATTTCTAGTTATCAAATTTTCTTAAAAATAGTCTAACTCCTTAAATTTTCGGAAAAATTCGCCATAACCTCCCTTGCATCGGTAGCATCGGGAAATTTCAAATAGCTTCCCGATAACTTCTCATCTCAAAAAGAAAAAGAAAAAGCCAAGCGGCTTGCCGATACGGCGCATAAAATCTCATATATGAATTAAACATATACCTTATTGTCGAGCACACTAATTATATACCTTCATCACTTTATCCCATAACTCTCTCCGGTATATCTATACCTGTACAATTCATTTCAACTTCATACACTCGTTTTGACTCAATTCGTTAAAGTAACTCTTTAACTAACTCTTTGCCCAATTCTCTTGTATATATGAATATAACACGTTTCAAATATATTTCAACTTACTTATCAACTAATTGAATTCAAATTTTAATTTAAGTTCTATATTTGATTTCAAATATATGTTTACAATTCAAAAATTCAATTTTCAAAATTCGACTTCAATTCACCACTCGATTAACTAATTCTTCTTTGACTTAGTTAATTCTATTCAATAATCAAAAATATGATTATTGTTTCAAAAATCACTTTTCTTACTTCACTTGAGTTCACCTTCATGTTCTAACTCAAGACCAGGTTTTTAAATGGAAATTCAGATTTTTATTTGCTTAAAAATCCCTATATTTATTATATAAAATCCATTATGGTTTTAATGGTTTCTGGCGCTGCACTTTTAAAATTTTGATTTTGACATAACTCAAAATCTATTCGACGAAATCCAGATTTTTCTCTTCCATTAGAAAACTATTATTCAACCGGTCCTGACGATTCTTGTTTCAAAGAATTCCGACTTAATTTGACTCCGATATACTCAAATGAAGTTCGAGTCGCCAATTCACGAACTGCAGCGCTGCGGCGAGTTCGTTTTAATTATATTTATATATAACCCTTTTTAAAACTTCGCTTAAACTAAATTAAGCTCCATTTGAATTCCAGTTCAACTCTATTTGAATCCTATATTAAAATTCCAATTCAACTATATTTGAATTCCATATTCAGAGCCCAATTCAACTCCTTTTATTCAAAATTCCATTTGAAATTTCTTTATTTAAATCTCTTGAATTCAAATACCCTATTTATCCCCTTGAATTCAAATACCTTATTTAAATCACTTTGCATTTTCTTTTTGAATTCCTTCTTTGAAATTCCTATATTCAAATTCCATTGGAACTTCTATTTGAATTCCAAATATTCAAACTCCATTTTAATTCTATTTGAAATTCAAATATTCAAACTTCTTTTAAATTCTATTTTAATTCCAAATACCACATTTTAAATGCTCTTTGAATTCCAATTACCACATTTTAAATTTTCTTTGAATTCCTCTTATTCAGATTCTATTTGAATTCTACTTAAACTCCATTTGAGTTTTATTTGAGCTCTTATATTTAAACCCTCTTTATTTAAATCTCATTATTTAAAGCCCATTTGAATCTTCTTTATTCAAATCCTTTTGAATTCCCTTGAATTCAAATTCTATTTTAACTCCTTTAAATTCAAATTTTATTTGAATTCTTTTGAATTTAAATTCTATTCGGTTTCTCTTATTCAAATTCTATTTCAATCCTATCTTGAATTCTATTTTCAAATTCTATTTCAATTCTTCTTTGAAATTCTATATTTCAAATTCAATTCAATTCTTCTTTGAAATTCAATATTTCAAATTCATTTATTCAAATTCCTTTATTCCTCTATTCACATTCCTTTATGAATTTCTATATTCAAATTCCATATTCAATTCTTTTTGAATTCTCGATTCAAATTCTATATTCAATTCTGTTTGAATTCTCTATATTCAAATTTCTATATTCAATTCTGTTTGAATTCTTGATTCAAATTATCTATTCAATTCTGTTTGAATTCTCTATATTCAAATTCCTTTATTAAGTTTCCATTTGAATTTCTATATTCAAAATTCTATTTCAAATTCTTTTATTCAAATCCCTTTGAATTCCTCTTTGAATTTTCTTTATGCAAATTCTATATTTGAATTTCATTATTCATTTTCAATTCTATTTGAATTTATTTGAATTTTCTATATTCAAATTTCAAATTCAATTCTATTTGAATCTTCTATATTCAAATTTCAATTCTATTTTAGAAAAATAGAATTTCCTTTCTAATTCTCAAATATCCTTTTTCATGATATTTTTAAATATCATTACTTAGGCCCAGTGATATTTAAAAACACAAAGCAACCAATTATTTATTTTTCTAACACATCATATATAACAATATATATGCAAAAAAATAAACAAACAGATATTATATTTTTGAGGAATCCAGTTGGATTCCTCCAACCTGTTTTCCTGCATCCACAGATGTTAGCACATAAATAATACCCATTCTACTTCGTGGCAGAATATCGTGGTATAGAAGGTCATCCACTAATCATAGCGTGGGGCGTATAGGGTAATCATCCGCTATGAAACTGCGGGCATCCGCTAATGAGACTGCGGGAATCCAACCAATCAATCAACCCAATATATATATAATAGCCTAAATAACTAATATATATAAAACAAGCAGAAAAATCCAAACAAGCAACAACTATTATTTTTACGAAGTAAAAATAATTATAAATAAAAGGTGAGTGAGATTTACTCACCTTGATTTCTTTTGCAGAATATCCAGTTAAAATTCCATATCGCCTCTTTTACGAATCTACACAACATCTCGAATGACTTTATACCTACGATGAATTATTTTAATTTAACGATTTAACACTTTTTTATTTAAATTACTATTTAAACGAATAAATAAATTTTCTATATATTTTATTTAACGGTAATTTTAAACTTAATGAACATAAATAAACTAGGTAAAAATATATACCTTGTTACTTTTCGAATACTCGATTAAATCCATGAAGTAAATTCCGAGCATTTCCAAAATTACATCAGCCCAAAAACTGCGATTCCCATTTCGGCATTTTGTTGAACATTTCACAGACAGCCTACATTCCTTTGGCCAACTACTTTCTGCTGCCGTATCCTATGAATGATCCGACATCCTGACCATTACTACCAAGGCCCCAAACCATCAGCTTTTACTGTTCAGGCGAGCCCCTCCTCGGAAAAACCCTGTCTTTCATTCGAATCCAGCTTCCCTGTTTAACAAACCTCCAAGCCCTAACTAGCTGCACCCAAAAATCGAACGCCCCCAAATTTGAATCGTACCACTCCAGTTCGGTTTCCAACTCAACTCGTTATCGAACTCCTCTCCAGTAGACCAGCGTCGGCCACCAACTAATTCCCATCGCACTGCTTCAGTGAAGTATGAATCTCCTTCTGACTACCTCGTGCCCCCGAAAATCACGAGTTCTTCGGTTAATCGAACTTCAGAGAAACTACCAGACCCCTATCGCGATTCCGATTGATTCACGATTTTCAATTTCAAAATCTTTTTTTTATATATAGTGGACTGCTTTCGATTTTCTTGTTTGAAGGAATAAACGATGGAGGCTTCGGTTTCTCTGAGATGAGCAAAATGAAAATGGAAAACATGGTTTTATAATGGTGAAGAGGAGACAAAAGTACTCCTCCGTTAAATCGTTGTCTCCTTGATTTCGAAGATGGAAAACAATTTTTACAGCTCGAAGCCGTAGGTCTGCGTTTCCAACAGTTTAGGGTGCTATTTTCTTTGCCTGGAAGGAGAGGGACAATATAGGCATGGGTTTTAAAAAGATAGGACGGCTTCGTTTAGAATGTAGGGTGGATGATGTACATTATATTATTATTTTTATTTTTATTTTGAATTGATCTTGATCCTATCCTGTTTAATTCTATATTTTGCTGTTCTGAATCCTTATTAATCATAACGACCGACGTTTTCCAATGTCATACGCTCATCTGAACTCAACGGTACATATTCTGAATTTTAATATGAAATAACAATATTAAATCGATCTAAAATATAAATCAGTTTCAATTAATTTAAATTAATAAATAATTATTATCGTTCTAATTCTAATAGAATCTATATTAATCGATTGAATCGTTTCTATTCAGTTTTAACTCTGAATTCAATTGTTCATCATTCTCGTATTACAATAATTCATTATTTCTGAATTTAATCGCATATCGATTACTGAATCAATAAATTCTATATAAAAAATAATTTATATTTCTAATTCAACATTTAAATAAATTTAAATGTTCATTATAAAATAGTTAAAATCAGGGATATTACAGTCAAAAAGTTTAGAATTAAAAGATTAGAACTAAAAGATTATAAATAAAATATCAAAATAAAAGGATTGTCTTTTATTGCCTCTTAAAGAATTATAATGTCACTTTGATAAGAAATGTCACATTAGAATTATAACACCATTTTAGTTATAGAATGTTAAATTGATAGATATACCATTTTGGTTATAGAATGTTAAATTAGATGAAAATATCATTTTTGTTATAAGATGGTAAGTTTGGTAAAAAGAACCAAATTATGTAAACACCTTTATTTACATTCTCTTATGTAAATAAAAAGAACAAGTTATGTGAATACCTTTTTAATATGTCATTAGAATTCATGGAAAATTGTTAATATCATTTTATATGACATTAGAATTCATAGAAATGTTTTACATATAAAATATTATTTTATGTGATACTAGAATTAAAATAAAAATTTCATTTTTGCTATTAAAAAAGAATAGACAATAAAAAATTATATTTTTATTGTAGTGTGAAACATTAGGGAGAATAGACAATAAATATTACGTTTGTGATATGAAACATTAGAAAAGATAAGAAAATAGAAATTACATTTTTATGTAAAATGTGATATAAGAATAAAAACACCATTTTGTTAGCAAATAAATAATCATTTATTTGTCACTTTATAACATAGGATTTTGTTAGCAAATAAATAATCATTTATTTGTCACTTGTATAACATAGGATTTGTCAGCGAATAAATAACCATTTATTTGTCATAGGATATGGTTAGCGAATAAAATAATCATTTATTTGTCATTTGTATAATATAGAAAACTGTTTACAAATAAATATTCATTTATCTGCCATTAGAAAAGTGAAGACAATAAGTATTACATTTTTTTTATAACATTAGAAAAGAGATGACAATAAGAATTACATTTTTATTGTAATTTGAATCACTAGAAAAGAAAATGTTTTACATATAAGATATTATGTTATATAATATTAGAATAACATTGAAAATTGATTACCAATAAATGACGATTTATATGGCATTGGAGTTCATAGAAAAATGTGAATATATATAATATACTTTTATATGGCATTAGAGTTCATAGAAAAATGTGAACATATATAAAATTGACTTTTATATGTTATTAGGATACATAAGAAAATGTAAGGAAATAAATGTGTTATAATAGTGAAACCAAAATATACATTTTTGGCTAATTAGAAAGAATGAGACAAAATATACCTTTTTTCAATTAAAAAAATAGTGAAAGTAAAAATACACATTTTTTTGTCGTTGAATAGGATTAAACCAAGATAAACATTTTTGTTCATTAAAAAGGATTAAACCAAAATAGACATTTTTGTTTATCAAAAAGGTATAAGACAAGAATATACATTGTTGTCATGAAAAAGTACATTTTTATTCACATTATAGATGTGAATAAAAATTTAGAATTAGAAGGCACTTTTTTATTTATTTACATTCTTTTTGTAAATAAAACCCATGATTATAGAAAAGTATATTTTTATTTACATATTAGATGTAAATAAAAACATAATATGAAAATGGGACAATTTTAGCATTATTCTACTTTGAGAATAAAAAGATCATATTTTCAATGTAATGTTAGAACAGACAAAAGATTCATGTTTTATTATGGAATCATGTTTTACATTAAAAACACATTTTTATGTAATATGGGAAATATCGAGAAGAGGATTATATTTTTATTTGCAAATTACTTGCAAATAAAAAACATGAATAGGGAAAAGCACATTTCGTATGTGTGAACATGATTAGAGAAAAAGAAGAATATTTTTATTTGCCTTTTTATATGCAAATAAAAACCATAGAAAAGGAAGTACATTTTTATTTGCAAATTTATTGCAAATAAAAAGAAACATGAATATATGAAGATATAAAGTACATTTTTCATTTGCAATTTAGTTGTAAATAAAAACATGATTATAAAAGTTGACATTTTTATTTATATTTTAGATATAAATAAAAGCATGAATTGAAAAAAAAAGATATTTTTTTGAGACGACCCCGAACCCCGTATTGACGATGGCAAGGGTAATCCTTGGAATATAACACAGAAACAGATAACAGCAGAGCAGAATTAAATAAATACACCAGATAATGAACAAATAGTACACTGGATAAACGTAATCATCAGAGTTACATTGTATAAAGGATCTTACTTAGTACAAATACAGTTCAGCTATACATAAATGTCTACAGCGGAAGACAAACATAATATGTACAATAGGAGCTGAACAGCATAAAAAATAAATAAATGATAGAATCCATCTTCAGCTCCAGCTATCCAGAGAAAGCCAGCTAAAACCTGAATATAAGGCTGCCCGTGTAGAAAAAGGGCACTCGAGTTTGAAAGTGAAACAAACTACGAGTCAGTTATGGGACTGGTATGAGAAATCTACTCAACACATTTAAAATATGGCCAATCACAGGATCACACCACTTTCGCGGAACGGTTTTACTCCATTGGATTGCCAGTGCTTTAAAACAAGTAAATCTTTAAACATCGCAATGCTTTTTATAAAAATGAAGCCATTATAAGACTCAGTTCCCATCACACAATGCAATGCAAACCGGAGGATAGAGTTTTACCTTATAATGGCAAAAATATGCTTGATACGAATAAAATAAAAGCATTTGATATTATTACTAGTGTTTATATATTTCAAAAGCAATTTCAAATCATAAGTATCAATCATAGACGGCATTAATGCCCCATACCACTATGTCGCCATATATAGGTATACAATCAAAACCGCACCGTCACGTATTTCGAAAATGGATTTCCGTCATGAACCAAGGCAAAAGATAGTCCTTACCGACTTCAAGACTGTCTAGCCCGAGCCTCAGGGTCAAAGCACATCGTCCCTTGGAGCAACAGGGCCGGTCCACCGATGTGGATTAAAATTCCTGGACACTACGTTTTCCCTCCCTTTGGGGCGTAAATGAGCCAACGAATGACTCCATCGGACCCGGATCGTCCGATCTAACCGAGGCGCCTCACAACAGTAACAACCACATAAGTCAAACTTGTCAGGGCGTGTAAAACCACTGACGCCACTTCTAGCTAGAAGGAAACGCATGTCCCCCCTGAGGTCCTCTCCCGTTTCTGGTTCAAACTGGGGTGTGAGGCTCGCGAATTCACGTTATACACAAGGCTACGCCACACAGGCGGTGCTTTGATCATCACCACAAGACTTTGTTTTCAATAGAAGCCCTGATCACTGCATCTTAGCATGCCACACAGGCAATTCACACCATGCAACTGATGGCTATCAATCACACAGAATAAATTCCAATGTCAGACACACTGTCCATTTGCAAGTCCGTTCTGGGTCTGAACGAAACAGGAGGCACTATATACCTCGCAAACCCATCGATCACCACATACGTCTGGACGATCACCACTCATTATCCATATTTCGGGATGCCTCCCAATCCGGACCTCGGTTACCATCCAAACGAGCTGAAGATCTCCGGTCTTCGACCACCGTCTTCATCTTCGATTTCTTATCGTCGATTCAGTTATTCAGAATGGGATAAACCCGGTCTTTCTGAGCAACTCGCGTATATAATAAACAAGTGCTACACAAACACTATTACACATCATTTCGGTTCATTAGTCACTAATCGTCAATCAGTAAGAGAACGATTTCCCAAATATTAACCCCGAAGGCCGAAACCAACATCTGATCAATACCCAAGAAACCATTTGACTTAACCAACCTTCAGTTAGTTTCTAAATTTCACATCCATATCGTTTATAATATTTTATAATGATTTATTGCTATTTTTATTTATTTTAAAATAACCAGTTTATTCAAAACGACGCTTCGGGCCATAACGCGGCCGTGGCGCTGTTTTTCTTCATATTTGATTTACACATATCTGAAAATCTAACCGTTGGATCTTCACAAAATTTACATCATTAGAACGATCTTTTCAAAACGAATCCAATGGTTCCAGTTTCGAGAAAATCCGACGGTCGGATCTCCCGGTATAATCGTTTCAAGTTTCAATTTCAAAATACGAACTACAGCGTCGTTATTCGATTTGATATAATTATATATATATATATATATATATATATATATAATCGATTCTGGCGCTGTTTTTCTTCAGATTTGAATTAAACATTCCAGACAATCCAACCGTTGGATTTTTACAAAGTTGGTGCCGTTGGAAAGATATTTCCAAAGCGAACCCAACGGTTGCGTTTTCAGGAAAATCCGATGGTCGGATCTCCCACACTAATCGTTTGAAATCACGGTTTCAAAATACGAACTGCAGCTTCGTTATTCAATATATTTCAATCCTATTTATATATATATATATATCGATTCTTCGATTTCAAATCTATATGAATTTCATACATTTGATAAAAATGATATTTTTATCTAACTGTTTTCTATTTCAACACTTCACTATCTTTAACAATTCACGTATATAATAAAAATGTGATTTTTAAGGTAAAACAATTTATTTCAAAACTCGACTATTTTATATAGTTAATATAGGTGATAAAAATAGGATTTTTATTATAAAACAATTTATTTCAAAACAAGATTATTTTATATAGTTCATATCGATGATAAAAAATGGATTTTTATTATAAAACAATTTCTTTCAAAATATGAATACCATTCAACACATGAATTTCAATTCAACGAATGAATTTCGATTCAACACATGAAGGTTTTCTATAGTTTATATATATAGATAAAAAGGTGATTTTTATATTTAAAACATGAATACCATTCAACACACGAATTTCTATTCAACGAACGAATTTCAATTCAACACATGAAGGTTTTCTATACAACAGATGAATATAGTTTCAACACAGGAAAATAATTCTAACACATGAATATTATTCAAAATTTCGGCAGCATAACGGCAGGGTAGTTAAAACCGGGACCATCCCTAGTACGGCTCCTCGCTCTACCTTAAAGCCTCGCAGCTTTTGATAATGGGGAATCATGCATCTAGTTCGCACGCAGGCGGCATGTATTTTTTTTTCATTTCCACAAACTAATCCTATGTGGTTTCCACCAAATATTTCTCAACCACAAACGGGTATTTTTCAACCACAATCAATCAATTTCAACCACAAACAATTTCAATCAACCATTCACTATCAATCAATTTTCACACCAATCACAACCAATAAATATCGTCCTTGGTTTGTGGACGAGGGGCGTATATATATATATATATTTATATATAACATTTCACTTTTATTTCAACACATATATAATTTTTACAACGCATATATAACTTATACATCAAACGTACAACTTATACAACGCTTATACAAGAGGTGTACAACGCTTATATAACCCATACGTCGACTATATAATTTATACATCGTCGTTTTCCATATCGTTTATAATTTAGAAATCTCACATTGGGTTCCACTCCACCAAAAATAGCAGAAGGCTCAGAAAAATATGCGGTCTCTTCTAGAATGTAGAAGACGTCCTCACGGTCCCGGTGTCTCTTGTTTCACTGAATTTCGACTACATAGAAAAAAGATATGATTTTTATAAGTTTGCAACACTTCTATTTGTCGAAATCACTTAAAATAAACAAAGGCTGTTACGTCAGAAAACTGCTCGAAACTAGGTTTCGATTTCTCTCCCAATCCGAAGCACGATATGCCGATCAGCCTAAGCGACGTCGACGAGCTTGGAGAGGCGCAGTGGCGCCCTGAACGACGGCTAACTCGAACCCCTGGCGATGGCGGAAACTGGCGACAAACGACGGGATTTCCCAATGGTGATTCGAACGATTTTCTCAACGAAACTTAGCAAACTTTATATGGATTTGTAGACGGAGGTGAGGTCTTCAAAATCCTCCACAGGACCACGGGTTTTATTGAGAGGATTGGACAGAAAATGGCTGGGAATGATGGAGCATTAGCCGTCGTCGACGAGAGCTAGTATCGGGGAGGTTTTTTGGTTTTTTTATTTTAAAATAAATTATGAGAGAATTATTTGATTGGCCCATGACTTTATTAAATTTTAAAATAAGGTTTTCTAGTGCTAACACCAATTCAAACCCAACGACTGTCGCTCCTAACTAAACACCCCCATCCCGGACACAATGGGATATGTTTCATACGCCAATTCTACTGTTACAGTCAGTTATTCTTCAAACTAAAATATAAAACATTCAATTTTAGATTTGAACGTACATTTTAATTTGCCAGGGCCGCAAACTGATTCGAAAATTTCCAGAAAAATAAATCTTGCTATGTTTTGACGATACGGTCCCAACAAAACTAGTTTTGTCGAATTCTGAGACCATTTGTAAAATGGCCATTTTCTGGTCGATCCAATTTAACTCTAATTGACCAAAACACGTTTTCCTTTGCCACGCTCACATACTAGCTTCAAAAATTATAAAATTTGAAACCTAGCAATAACTTCACATCTCGGATCCAACAAAAGAGGTTTCGTCGAATTCCGAGGTCGTTTGCAAAATGGCCAATTTCTCGGGCTATATAAATTCTATAGCGACCTTTCAGAAAATTCATTTGGCCATAACTTTTGCTTTCCGCTATGAAACTTCGATTTTTCAGATTCGTTAGAAAGCTATTCACTAACAGATTTAAATATTTTTGGTTTCACTCAAATCCGTTTTTGTTTTGCACCCGGTATAGTCAGTCAAAGTTTGAATTCAAATTTTGAAACTTCCTCGCCATTTCAGGCCTTGTTTATAATTCGAAGTAACTATATTTATTTTTAAACGTCGATTCAAACTCACTTTTCATCATTATTGTTTAAAATATTTATTTTAAATACTTAAAATCCACTATTTTAGCCAATTTTAAAATTTTAAATTGGTTCAGATTTTCCGGGTCGTTACAATCTCCCCCACTTAAAACTTTTCGTCCCCGAAAAGGAACAAAGTCGAAAGTGGTTTGAATAATCAACTCTACGTTCGATCTGGCTTCCATTCTCCAACTTTTCAGTTTCTGAGAATTTTCAAATTCTTCAAAAATTTGGCTAACACCCGGAATTTTCGAAAAATTGCGCCATAACCTCCTTTGTACGGGGAGAGGTTTGGAAATTTATTGGGCCGTATTAGGTACCCAATAAATCCTAATAAGCATACACATATTTATAGTGATATATTCTGGTGTTTACAAGGGAGCGTGTATAGATAATAACTCCAGAGAATAAATTCTCGTCACCCTGTCAAAGCCTGAGGGAGTGTGTATTTTTAATTGCTCCATAGGATAAATCCTCGTCACCTCGTCCCGTATGGGAAATAAATAGTCCATGTGCCGTATCTAATGACTAGAGAGACGAGATTATTGTCAACTCCAGACCCATGTGGGGTTTTTATAAATCTGGCAATTTATCGTTACAAATTTTATATGGTCGTATCAGTCATCAGTTCAACCTGTAATCTATAGTCATCGCCATACAAGCCTCCCGCTCGTACGGTAAATCTTCCACCTCGTCACACAAGCTCCAAATGCTTATGTGGTATATGATGAAGTATGCCTATCTTCAAGAAGTATGCCATGTAGTGTAGTTCAAAATTAATTGTTACTATCCTATGGCGATATTTATTATTTCACACAGAACAACTAGCACTCTGCATCCAATGGCATTCACAGGAGTTGATATAATAATATTTCGCATCCAACTCATTAAGGTTTACCTATTTGTCGGGCACACAAATAATTTCTTTACTCAGCAGCTATCCAATTACCTGTTCAAACATATATAATGCACAAGTATACATTTCTATCTATTTTTAAATCCGTTCAATGTGTGATTTAAATGAATAAATTCTACCATTATTCTCTTTTTAATTAAATTAACTATCGTTTCTATAATTTAAATAATCCAATTTACTATCACACAATGCAAACAACAATCAAATTGTTTTTAATTTTTCAAAAATATACTAATCATTCATATACTCTTTTATATATTCAAAAATCATATTTCTAAAACCAGACTATATATATAATCACAAAAACGTTATTTACAAACATATTACCCTCGACTCGTTCTGAGGCACTTCTGACCCCATCTCTAACGAGTTGTTCTGATTCTGCTGTACTCATACTAGGATATTGCTGATCCTATCTGTACTGAGTTACTCGTCCTAGAACACTACTGGTTCTATCTCTAACGAGTTCGCTAATGTGTTATATACCAGAGCTAAGCCTAACCCAAAGCTCTGATACCAAATGAGACGACCTCGAACCCCGTACTGACGGCGGCAAGGGTAATCCTTGGAATATAACACAGAAACAGATAACAACAGAGAAGAATTAAATAAATACACCAGATAATGAACAAATAGTACACTGGATAAACGTAATCATCAGAGTTACACAGTATACAGGATCTTACTTAGTACAAATACAGTTCAGCTATACATAAATGTCTACAGCGGAAAACAAACATAATATGTACAATAGGAGCTGAACAGCATAAAAAGAGATAAATGATAGAATCCATCTTCAGCTCCAGCTATCCAGAGAAAGCCAGCTAAAACCTGAATACAAGGCTTCCCGTGTAGAAAAAGGGGCACCCGAGTTTGAAAGTGAAACAAACTACGAGTCAATCATGGGACTGGTATGAGAAATCTACTCAACACATTTAAAATATGGCCAATCACAGGACCACGCCACTTTCGTGGAATGGGTTTACTCCATTGGATTGCCAGTGCTTTAAAACAAGTAAATCTTCAAACATCGCAATGCTTTTTATAAAAAAGAAGCCATTATAAGACTCAGTTCCCATCACACAATGCAACGCAAACCGGAGGATAGAATTTTACCTTATAATGGCCAAAATATGCTTGATACGAATAAAACAAAAGCATTTGATATTATTACTAGTGTTTATATATTTCAAAAGCAATTTCAAATAATAAGTATCAATCATAGACGACTTTAATGCCCTATACCACTATGTCGCCATATATAGGTATATAATCAAAACCGCACCGTCACGTATTTGGAAAATGGATTTCCGTCATGAACCAAGGCAAAAGATAGTCCTTACCGACTTCGAGACTGTCTAGCCCGAGCCTTAAGGTCAGAGCGCATCGACCCTTGGAGCGACAGGGCCGGTCCACCGATGTGGATTAAAATTCCTGAACACTACGTTTCCCCGCCCTTTGGGGCGTAAATGAGCCAATGATTGACTCCATCGGACCCGGATCGTCCGATCTAACCGAGGCGCCTCACAACAGTAACAACCACATAAGTCAAACTCGTCAGGGCGTGTAAAACCACTAACGCCACTTCTAGCTAGAAGGAAACGAATGACCCCCCTGAGGTCCTCTCCCGTTTCTGGTTCATACTGGGTTGTGAGGCTCGCGAATTCACGTTAAACACAAGGCTACGCCACACAGGCGGTGCTTTGATCATCACCACAAGACTTTGTTTACAATAGAAGCCCTGATCACTACATCTTAGCATGCCACACAGGCACACTGTGCAACTGATGGCTATCAATCACACAGAATAAATTCCAATGTCAGACACACTGTCCATTTGCAAGTCTGTTCTGGGTCTGAACGAAACCGGAGGCACTATATACCTCGCAAACCCATCGATCACCACGTACGTCTGGACGATCACCACTCATTATCCATATTTCGGGATGCCTCCCAATCAGGACCTCGGTTACCATCCAAACGAGCTGAAGATCTCCGGTCTTCGACCACCGTCTTCATCTTCGATTTCTTATCTTCGATTCAGTTATTCAGAATGGGATAAACCCGGTCTTTCTGAGCAACTAGCGTATATGATAAACAAGTGCTACACAAACACTATTACGCATCATTTTAGTTCATTAGTCACTAACCGTCAATCAGTAAGAGAACGATTTCCCAAATATTAACCCCGAAGGCCGAAACCAACATCAGATCAATACCCAAGAAACCATTCGACTTAACCAACCTTCAGTTAGTTTCTAAATTTCACATCTATATCGTTTATAATATTTTATAACGATTTATCGCTATTTTTATTTATTTTAAAATAGCCAGTTTATTCAAAACGACGCTTCGGGTCATAACGCGGCCGTGGCGCTGTTTTTCTTCAGATTTGATTTACACATATCTGAAAATCTAACCATTGGATCTTCACAAAATTTACATCATTAGAAAGATCTTTTCAAAACGAATCCAACGGTTCCAGTTTCGGGAAAATCCGACGGTCGGATCTCCCGGTATAATCGTTTGAAGTTTCGATTTCAAAATTCGAACTGCAGCGTCATTATTCGATTTAATATAATTATATTTATATATATATAAATATAATCGATTATGGCGCTGTTTTTCTTCAGATTTGAATTAAACATTCCAGACAATCCAACCGTTGGATTTTTACAAAGTTGGTGCCGTTGGAAAGATATTTCCAAAGCGAACCCAACGGTTGCGGTTTCGGGAAAATCCTATGGTCGGATCTCCCGCACTATTCGTTTGAAATCGCGGTTTCAAAATACGAACTGCAGCTTCGTTATTCGATAGATTTCAATTCTATTTATATATATATATATATATATATATATATATATATCGATTCTTCGATTTCAAATCTATATGAATTTCATACATTTGATAAAAATGATATTTTTATCTAACTGTTTTCTATTTCAACACTTCGCTATCTTTAACAATTCATGTATATAATAAAAATGTGATTTTTAAGGTAAAACAATTTATTTCAAAACTCGACTATTTTATACAGTTAATATAGGTGATAAAAATAGGATTTTTATTAGAAAACAATTTATTTCAAAACAAGATTATTTTATATAGTTCATATCGATGATAAAAATTGGATTTTTATTATAAAACAATTTCTTTCAAAATATGAATACCATTCAACACATGAATTTCAATTCAACGAATGAACTTCGATTCAACACATGAAGGTTTTCTATAGTTTATATATATAGATAAAAAGGTAATTTTTATATTTAAAACACGAATACCATTCAACACATGAATTTCTATTCAACGAATGAATTCCAATTCAACACATGAAGGTTTTCTATACAACAGACGAATATAGTTTCAACACAGGAAAATAATTCTAACACATGAATATTATTCAAAATTTCGGCAGCATAACGGCAGGGTAGTTAAAACCGGGACCGTCCCTAGTACGACTCCTCGCTCTACCTTAAAGCCTCGCAGCTTTTGACAATGGGGAATCATGCATCTAGTTCGCACGTAGGCGGCATGTATATTTTTTCATTTCCACAAACTAATCCTATGTGGTTTCCACCAAATATTTCTCAACCACAAACGGGTATTTTTCAACCACAATCAATCAATTTCAACCACAAACAATTTCAATCAACCATTCGCTATCAATCAATTTTTACACCAATCACAACCAATAAATATCGTCCATGGTTTGTGGACGAGGGGCATATATATATATATATATATATATATATATATATATATATATATAGCATTTCACTTCTATTTCAACAAATATATAATTTTTACAACGCATATATAACTTATACATCGAACGTACAACTATACAACGCTTATACAAGAGGTGTACAACGCTTATATAACCCATACATCGACTATATAATTTATACATCGTCGTTTTCCATATCGTTTATAATTTAGAAATCTCACATTGGGTTCCACTTCACCAAAAATAGCAGAAGGCTCAGAAAAATATGCGGTCTCTTCTAGAATGTAGAAGACGTCCTCACAGTCCCGGTGTCTCTTGTTTCACTGAATTTCGACTATATAGCAAAAAGATATGATTTTTATAAGTTTGCAACACTTCTATTTGTCGAAATCACTTAAAATACACAAAGGCCGTTACGTCAGAAAACTGCTCGAAACTAGGTTTCGATTTCTCTCTCAATCCAAAGTACGATATGCCAATCAGCCTAAGCGACGTCGACGAGCTTGGAGAGGCGCAGTGGCACCCTGAACGACGGCGAACTCGAACCCCTGGCGATGGCGGAAACTGGCGACGAACGGCTGGATTTCCCAAGGGTGATTCGAACGATTTTCTCAATGAAACATAGCAAACTTTATATGGATTTGTAGATGGAGGTGAGGTCTTCAAAATCCTCCACAAGACCACGGGTTTTTATTGAGAGGATTGGACTGAAAATGGCTGGGAACGATGGGGCATTAGCCTTCATCGACGAGAGCTGGTATCGGGGGTTTTTTGGTGTTTTTATTTTAAAATAAATTATGAGAGAATTATTTGATTGGCCCATGACTTTATTAAATTTTAAAATAGGGTTTTCTAGTGCTAACACCAATTCAAACCCAAGGACTATCGCTCCTAGCTAAATACCCCCATCCCGGACACAATGGGATATGTTTCATAGGCCAATTCGACTGTTACAGTCAGTTATTCTTCAAATTAAAATATAAAACATTTAATTTTAGATTTGAACATACATTTTAATTTGCCAGGGCCACAAACTGATTTGAAAAATTCCAGAAAAATAAATCTAGCTATGTTTTGATGATATGGTCCCAACAAAACTAGTTTCGTCGAATTCTACGACCATTTGTAAAATGGCCATTTTTCTGGTCGATTCAATTTAACTATAATTGACCAAAACACGTTTTCCTTTGCCACGCTCACATACTAGCTTCAAAAATTATAAAATTTGAAACCTAGCAATAACTTCACATCTCGGATCCAACAAAAGTGGTTTCGGCGAATTCCGAGGTCGTTTGCAAAATGGCCTATTTCTCGGGCTATATAAATTCTATAGCGACCTTTCAGAAAATTCATTTGGCCATAACTTTTTCTTTCCGCTATGAAAATTCGATTTTTCAGCTTCGTTAGAAAGGTATTCACTAACAGATTTAAATATTTTTGGTTACACTCAAATCCGTTTTGTTTTGCACCCGGTACAGTCAGTCAAAGTTTGAATTCAAATTTTGAAACTACCTCGCCATTTCAGGCCTTGTTTATAATTCAAAGTAACTATATTTATTTTCAAACGTCGATTCAAACTCACTTTTCATCATTATTATTTAAAATATTTATTTAAAATACTTAAAATCCACTATTTTAGCCAATTTAAATTTTTTAAATTGGTTCAAATTTTCCCGGTCGTTACATTTTAATTTATATTTTAGATATAAATAAAAACATGAAAATAAGTACATTTTTACTGACATTTTAGATGTGAATAAAAACTTGAATTAAAAAGTGCATTTTTATTTACAGTGTAGATGTTAATAAAAACATAAATATGAAAAGTACATTTTTATTTACATTGTAGGTGAGAATAAAAATATGAATTGAAAAAGTGTATTTTTATTTACATTTTAGATGTAAATAAAAACATTGAAATAAAAGTGACATTTTAGATTTACATTTTAGATGAAGACAGGATTTAATGTAATATTTTTATTGTCAGAATAGATTAGAATTAAAAGGTTATATTTTTATTTACCTTTTGATACAAATGAAAATAATAAATGTAAAGTGATATCTTTATTTACATTTTAAGTGTAAGCAAAAAGAATAAATGTAAAGTGACATTTTTATTGATATTTTATTCAATAAAAAGATTAGAATTAAAAGAAGCATATTTATTGTCATTTTAGATGCGATAAAAAGAATAGATTATAATAGTTGAAATCGCCAAACAATTTTTATATATATATATATATATATAAATTAAATAAACAAATCGCGCTGCTGTAGTTCGCGATATGAAATCGTAACTTTAAAAGATGATACCGAAAGATCCAACCATCGGATTTTCCCAAGATTGGAACCGCTAGGACCGCTTTGGGAAGATCTTCCCAACGATATAAATTTTGTTAAAATCCAACGGTTAGATTTCGAGAAATATGTAAATCAAATTTGGATAAAAACAGCGCTAGGGTCGCCATTATCCCGAAGCGTTGTTTAATTATAATTGAGCTATTTTAAATAAATAAAATAGTGATAAACCGTTACAAATAAATATGAACGATATGAAATGAACAAAATGATAATTATTCGAGAATTATTTGAAAAGACCGAGTTTAACTCATTTCAAATAATTATACGACGATTTAAGTTGAAGAGCTAAAGACGGTGATTGAAGACCGACGATCTTCACATCGAATGGATGTGTTACTACTGAGGCCCATGATTGGAGTAGCTACCTTGAAGGGGAGTCAGGGGTAGCCATCCGGATGTATTGTTGATTGTTCGGATATGCGAGGAATAAGGTGACTCCGGTTTCGTTCAGACCTAGAACGGACTTGTAATTGGATCGTATGTCTGACGTTGTATTCCTTTATACGATATATGTTGATCTCTGCTAAATATATATCCGTTTGGTGTTTAATACCCTTCTCTGAGACGTACGAGCTTAGAGGTTATATATTGGTAGGAATCAATGGTATGGTATGGATTGACAATGTGGCATGCTAAGATGCATGGATCAAGGCTTTTGTTGAAAAGCAGAGCCTTGTGGTTGATGATCAAAGCATAGCCTGTTTAGGCATAGCTTTGTGTATATCGTGACTTCGCGAGCCTCACACCCCAGTATGAGTCAAAAAGGGGATATGGACCATAGGGAGTGCACACGTTTCTTTCTAGCTAGGAGTAGTGTCGGTGCTTAAACTAGCTGGCATGTTACTTATGTGGATGATGGATTGAGGTACCTCAGGTTTTATAGGCCGGAAGTGGTCATACTATAGGTTCAAAGGAACCGGGGAACGTGTGTTCAGGAATTGCCAATCCACTACCGTTAGGTGGGGACCAGCCCTACCGCTCCAAGGGTTCACTGCGGGGAATCCTGAGGCATTTGCTAGAGTGTCTCGAATCGGAGAGGACGATCCCTAGCCTCGATTTCATGATGGAAAACCAATTTCCAATACGACACCTTGCGGTTTTGATTGTAGAACTAGTATGGCGACATAGTAGGATGGGGTACTATGCCGTCTATGATTGATACATTATGATTGAAATGTTATTGAAACATATATACACTAATAATAATATCAAATCCATTTTTATCGTATCAAGCATTTTTTTGACCATTATAAGGTAAAACTCTATCCTCCGGTTTGCGTTGCATTGTGTGATGGGACTTGAGTCTTATAATGGTTTCATTTTTCTAAAAAGCATTGCGTTGTTTAACAATTTAATTTATTTTATGCACTGACAATCCAATGGAGTAAACCTGTTCCGCGTTAGCGGCGTGGTCCTGTGATTAGCCTTTTATTTAGATTAGTTAAGCTAAGATTTCACATACCAGTCCCATGACTGACCCGTAGTTTGTTTCACTGGCAAACTCGGGTGCCCATATTTTCCACACGGGCAGTCGAGTAGCTTTTTGCAGATATTTATCTCTTTAGCAGGATCCTGGATCGAAGCTTAAAGCTGTGTCCATAGCTTAGAAAGGTCTTCCGCTGCAATGTATTATTTAATGTAAAATTTATCTTCCGTTGTATTATTTTATTTTTTCGATGTACTCTGATATTATGTACTCTGATGTTATATTATCATGATGTAATAAAAGTCTGCTGTTATTGTTCTAGTGTGTTGTATTCCCAAAGTTAAAGTATTCGTGGATTTCCAACTTTTGGGTTAGACTTGTGTGGTTTATGGTCGACTCAAAAGGCGGGAATTTCCAGGTCTTTACACATTCATTAATTATCAGTTTAAAGAACAAGTGTTATTTAAAACAATGTTCATGATAAACCCAAAAATCAATTCAAATTCAATTCCAATTAAATACTATTTAATTGGTACACTTCATTAAATCTAAATAAAAAGATTTAATCATTTCTCAACTGGGTTTAAGAACAGTGTTAATGAAGAAACCATTCACGACAAACCCAAATCTCATTTGATAATAAATACAAGGCTCTAAATAGAAAATATATCGGCTTATATTCAATATCAAATTCTACGACCAACAAATATCGTATTGGAAATAACGATATAAATATATCTTTCAAATTTCCATAACAATATCTATATAATCACGAAATCCAACATCGAAATATTCCAAAGACAATTTCGATTCAAATCCACTCCAATTCAATTATTGGAAATTCTAGTGATTTTCAAAACCATTTCAAATCCACTTTATTTATTTCAAAAATAAATGGTTTTTAATTCTAGTTCAAAACCAGTTCATTTCGATAAAAATCCTTTTTTATCTTTTGAAATTTGGAATTTTTCATCCCAATTCTTCACAAATCATTTCTTATGATTTTACACAAATTATTACTATTTTTAATAATTTTATCAAGGCATGTACAGTCGATTTCCATCAACGGCCATCGAACTGCACTTACAACGATCTTTTCCAAATTCGATTTGGACATAATTCCAAATCCAACCGTTAGATTTCTAATTTCTAATATTCATTAGAAAGCTCTTTTCGATACGAACCCAATGGTTTCGGTTTTAGGAGAATCCGATGGTCGGATCTCCCATAACGTCAATTCGAAGTCAATGGTCGAAATTTGCGAACTGCCGCTGTGCGGCGCGTTCTATTCAGGACATTATATATATAATTTATATATTATATATATTTCGTCGATTTCCTATTAAAACGTATTTTATAAATCGTTTTAAATTCGTTTTCAAAACGATTTCAACTTCATATTCAATTTCTAATCAAAATTGAAATCACTTTCTTTCTATATTTTCAAAACGTTAAATTTTGAAATCACTTTCTTTCTATATTCATTATAAAAATGAATAAAATCGATATAAATATCGTTCCCATCAAAATGGTGTCAATCTAATCAACACGGCTTTTATTCAACACATGAATGTTTATTCTATTCAACACATGAATATATTTTCAATTCAACACATGAATTTGTTTTCAATTCAACACATGAATTTGTTTTCAATTCAACACATGAATTTGTTTTCAATTCAACACATGAATTTATTTTCAATTCAACAAATGAATTTATTTTCAATTCAACACATGAATTTATTTTCAATTCAACACATGAATTTATTTTCTACATTGGAATGAGGCCAAATCAATTACCATATAATGTTAATTATATGGATTTTCTACAACACATGTGTAACACCCCACCTCCGTTAAGATCACTCACAAAGGGAATGCCATAACTTTGATGGAGCATTTTAGTAAACAAAACAGAAACTTACAAGACAGATATAAAAATAATACTTGAAAAACTTTATAACTTTATTGCAGCGGACAGAAATCAGTTTGGTTACAACTCAAGTACATATATATCATCCTTGTTCAAAAGCCATCAGAGTACAAAACTTTAAAATCATAATCCCCACCAAAGATGCCAGAAAAAGACAAGCCATACTTTAAGCACTTCAAGCACTCCAAGCAGAAAGAAAAATCCGGATCAAGCTAGAGTATTCCCTCCTTGAAAACCTAGGGGGGGAAACGGAAGAAAAGAGGCGAAACAACAAAGGTCAGACATAAAGTATGGCAAGTCCAATGACTTTCAGCATATGAACAGATAATAATAATAATAATAATGACATGAAAGCAAAACTAGATAAGAGATGGCAGTAACATGAGCAGCAGATATACTTAGGTTAAACAACAGAAACAGAATGATGTGGACTAAGCCATGCTTCTTATTTATATCTTACTTCTCTACACTAATACTAGTATAACAGAATTAGGTATCACCCTAATGTCTAAACTGAAACAGAAACGGGTACAGAATAATTTCCACAGAAGAGAATGCTAGTAATGGGCCTTTACCACCCCAACAGAAACGGACAGAAACAGGATGCTAATAATGGGCCTTTACCACCCGAGCAGAAACAGACATAAACAGAATATTAATAATGGGCCTTTACCACCCGAACAGAAACAGACAGATTAATCCCTACGGAAACAGAATGTAGAATTAGGTGTACACTAGTAATTGGGCCTTTACCTCCCAAACAGACGGTACCACGCAGAAACAGACGAGTGTTGCCACCCAACAGAAACAGACGGTACCAACAGAAACAGACAGAACTTAATGTACCCTAAAACCCTACCCCAAGCGATCGGCTCCCTAATACATAAATACCCCGTGTCGTCTCCACAGTAGGGTGTATCACTCCCTACAGTGACAACCAATTGGCACAGACCTATTTACAGATGTTATGGCATCTTATATCCATAGAGGCAGGCTGGGATCCATGCACGCACATGACCCGGTTGGAACGCACCATCAACACCCCTCGCCATTATCAGAATGAACCGCTTATAATTAGTTCAGTAAGCGTGCCCGGACCCTACCTACTGTTGGGTCAAAGTTTTGATACCAGAAAGGGTTACTGACTAATATGGGTCCCAAACAACAGATGACACAAGTAATTCCCTTCCTATCCTTGTGTCCCCAGACTAACAGATTTCAGATTAACTTGTTTACAAGTTCAGACATACAGAATTCAGATCAACTAGTTCACAGACAAGTTTTCAGACTAACGGATCAGATATACAGATTTAACAGACTTACCGATTAACCAGTTACAGATTAACAGACTTACAGATTTGTCTAACTTTGTAATTGGGCCTACAGATTCACGGAACTGATTTATTAAATTCATCAGTCTAGTGGGTTTAACCCTATCCGCCCAACACGTATTAGACATCATATTTATCTCAGATTTTCATTAATTAAATATTATTGCCCAGACCTCTCACATTAGACTGACAGTTTGCGGCTACTGGTTAGGCCGGTTGGTTCCGGGTAGATTTCTGTCGCAAACTGAGTCTAACCTTGGGTTTCAAGCACGTTATGACTAACTTCTCACATTAGAACCTATTGTTTGCGGCCACTGGATGTGCCGGGCGGTTCCGGGCAGAATTACGCCGCAAACTCATTCTAACGTCGAGTTAGCCATGTTCATCTTTGCGGCCAATTAATTAATAATTTACCATTTATGCCCACGCCTAATATACATGTCAATTATTCATAACTATAGCCAATTCAGATTATGTCAATAACAGACTAATTATATCAACTCAACAGATATAACAGATAACAGATTTTCGCAGATTAGGCGACTTAACGGATTCAGCAGATTAAGTAATTTAGCAGATTTAACAGATTTGGCAATTTCAGCAGACTTAGCAGATGACAGATTGGGCAGATGAAAAGATATAGCAGACTAGGCAGTAGAGCAGAACTAGCAGATTAAGCAATATAACAGAACTAGCAAATTAGGCAAATATAGCAGAACTAGCAAATTAGGCAAATATAGCAGAATTAGCAAATTAGGCAAATATAGCAGAACTAGCAAATTAGGCAAATATAACAGATTTAATCATTCCTTAAAGTTTCACAAACATATCTTGCCTAATTATAAATTTGGCCTAAGTTTGCATGCCTAAATAGTTGTCATGATCCACACTATGATCATATACCCCACGTTTGCATTGAATTTACATGTCACAGATTATGGTCATAATTTACATGTCCCAATTTAGTCCAACTTGCATAGTACAAAAGATTCACATATAAATTATACCAAATATAGCCATCGATTTCAATGCATGTCATATATTCAAAAATCTCCTACTTAGATGTTATTAACATTTGATAGTTATCAAATCTTAATATAGATCTTCACACCTAAGTCATATATCTTCCCCTTCTTAAAATGTGCCACAAATCTAGGTTTTAAATCAGGTATCCTATCCTGAAAATCAGATATTGAATTATGTCCCCAAATCACAGATTATCATACATAGCTTGCTCAAATCCAGATCTAGTTTACAACATATAATATGTATCTAAACTAATTACATGCCTACGGTCAAATTTATGCCCCAATTCCTAATTCGTATGTCCAATGTAAATTTTATGCCTCTACTTCTCAAGTCGTATGTTCAACATTCTTTATGCCACAAAACTCAAGTCATAGGTTCAATTATATGCCTTAGATTTATGTCCTAAGTTACAAGTTCAACCTATGTTCTTTCCTCAAATCAGTCACATATCGGTCATGCCCATTTCATGCATTATTCATTTTATTGTCCCAAATATTTTAGCGTATGTTAATCTCTTATGAGATTGGCTCAGGCTTGTGGTAGCCTGGCTATAGAACAGAAAGCAGAAAGAAATACAGAATAAGGTAGATCTAAACAGAACATAACAGACATAATCTCAGATTCAGATTTACAATTCATGTCACAATCAGAATTAACGTTTATATCGGAAAATAACTGTACTTGCCTTGGTTGGATTAAAGAAAGAACTTTAATTGTTGTAGAATCGTTGCAGAAGCTTTGATCTCTAGTTTGAATTGAGTTGCTTAGGTTTATGTTGATTATCTTCTAGTTTTTGATTCCAGCAGAGTAGCGATGCCATTATTTTATTTAATTTAGAACAGAGGCATAGTAAAAGCAGAATAGAATTGTGTGTAGAGAAGGCTGGGTTTGCGGCTGTTTAAATAGGTTTAGGCAGACGAATCTAGGCAGAAAACGAGACCAGATACATAAGAATGCACCCAGGCCCAAAACCAGGTTCGGGGACCAGGTCGACACCCAGGTCGACTGCCCAGTCGACCTGGTCTGGGGTGGTTGACTGCCCAGTCGACTCCCCAGTCGATGTAAAAACCCGTAACTTCCCCGTGAAGGAAAGCGCGGATAGTTCGAGAACAAGCCACAACAGAACGCAGACGGGAGAACATTTCATTGTTATTACAACAATTCCATCAGATACAAGAATATACAGAGTATAAATGAATAAATTACATTCAACAAATATCAGAGATTTTAAATTACATTGCAGCGGAAAAACAATATAAAACACAACTGAAAATAATACACGGATACAGAGCTTTCCAAGCATTGTTCCAGCTGTAAATCAGGATCCTGTAAATATAAATCTGCAAAACCAAAACTACTAGCTGCCCGTGTCAAAATAAGGGCACCCAGAGTTTAGGTTAAAACAGTAAACTCCAGGTCAGTTATGTGACTGGTGTGAGAACTAAAACAGTTATTTATCTTTATTTTCAAAGTAAGGTAGATCAAGGGACCACGCCGTATAACACGGAACGGGTTTCCTCCCAAGAATACCAGTGCATATAAGTAAACAACGCAATGCTTTTTCTAAAAATGAAGCTATTATAAGACCCAGGTCCTACCACACAATGCAACGCAGCCGGAGGATAGGGTTTTCCCTTATAATAGCCTAACATGCTTGGTACGTTTTAAAACAAATCATTTGATACTATTATAAGTGAATATTGTATAAAACATCTTCAAATCATAAGTAACAATCATAGACGACATAAGCGCCCCATCCCACTATGTCGCCATACTAGGCTCTACAAATAAAACCGAAATACACGTATTGGAAAGTTGGATTTCCATCATGGTGGCTCCTGATTCGAAAGATCGATCGCATAGTGCAATTCCCCACAGCTTACGTCCCAACAAGAGAAAACACCGTAATGCACATCCACACTTTTGGGACCAAAGTATCATCGCGGCTTACGTCCCAGCGAGAGAAAACACCGCTTACTCTATCCCTGAGCACTAAGCTCATCTCGGTCAACCGAATCCACGACACCACTAAGGTGCCCATCCACTAAAAAGCATACTGATCAAACCATCAGTTTACCACCATACCGGGGTGTGAGGCTCGCGAATCAACGCTATACACAAAGCCATGCTATATTAAAGCTGCGCTTTGATCATCATCCACCAAACTTTGCTTTTCAACAAAAGCCTGGATCACTGCATCTCAGCATGCCACACTATCAATCCATATTGTACCACTGATTTCTGCCAATATATAACCTCTGAGCTCGTATGTCTCAGAGAAGGGCGTTAAGCAAGAGAATTAATTCTCCGCCGCCACAGATATATATTTAGCAGAGATCAACGAATACAATATAAAGGAATACAATGTAAGACACACCATCCATTTACAAGTCCGTTCTAGGTCTGAACGAAACCGGAGGCACTTTACTCGCATATCCGTCGATCTCCAAGTACGTTTGGACGACCACCAACTGATTCCCTCATCTTGGGTGTACAGCCCAATCAAGATCATCAGTAATCACCCAAACGATGTGAAGACTTCCGGTCTTCGACCACCATCATCATCTTCGACTTATCGTCGAATCGGTTATTCAGAATGGGTATAAACCCGACCTTTCCGAACAACCCGCGTATATTATAAACAAATGTTACACAAACACAACATACGCCCCATTCCAATTCATCAGTCACTAACCATAAATCAGCAAGAGAACAATTTCCCAAATATTAACCCTGAAGACCGAAACCAACATCAGATCAATATCCAGGAGACCACTCATCTTATCTAACCTACGGCTAGTTTCTAAATTTCATAATCTAAGGGAAAGGTTCCCATTAATTTTATCAAAGATAAATCCTTTTAAATTTACTCTTTAACCTTCTTTTGAATATCAATTCAAACTAGTCGGGATTAACGAACCTTACCGAAGTAATCATTTGTTTTAATTTCCCAATCCCAACCTATTCATCCCATGAAGTAAAACTAGTAATACTTCATATCTAACACCACGGTGTTATCGGTAAATTCAACTACCATTTCACGTTCAAATCTAATTAAAGATTTAACTATCGCCTGGAGCGAAACTGGTGATACTCCATTCTCGATCTTTTCAATCTAATTAAAGATTCATTAAAACTCCACTTAGTTTTAATCTTTAACTGGGTTAAAGAATCAGTGTCATTTAAAACACGGTTCACTATAAATCTTAAATCACATTACATTTCAATCAGACCATAACCATAAATTAGCAAGTGAGCAATTCCCTAAGTATTAACCCCGAAGGCCGAAACCAACATCAGATCAATACCCCAGAAACCATTCAACTTAACTAATCTCCAGTTAGTTTCTGATTTTCTTAACTCCTTTGGGTCTAAGAACAGTATTATTGAAGATACCGTTCACGACAACCCAAAATTACATTCTATTAACTATCGGGTTAAAGAACAAGTGTTATTTAAAACACTGTTCACGATAAACCCAAAAATCAATACCAGTTCAATTCCAATTAAATATTATTTAATTGGTACACTTCATTAAATCTAAATAAAAGATTTAATCTTTTTCTCAACTGGGCTTAACAACAGTGTTAATAAAGACACCATTCACGACAAACCCAAATCACATTTGATATTAAATACAAGGCTCTGAATAGAAAATATATCGGCTTATATTCAATATCAAATTCTACAACCAACAAATATCGTATTGGAAATAACGATATAAATATATCTTTCAAATTTCCATAACAATATCTGTATAATCACGAAATCCAACATCGAAATAATCCAAAGACAAATTCGATTCAAATCCATTCCAATTCAATTATTGGAAATCCTGGTGACTTTTAAAACCCTTTCAAATCAAATTTATTTATTTAAAAATAAATAGAATTTTAATTCTAGTTCAAAACTAGTTCATTTCGATAAAAATCTATTTTTATCTTTTCAAATATGGAGTTTTTCATCCCAGTTTTTCCCAAATCATTTCTTATGATTTTACACAAATTATTACTATTTTTAATAATTTTATCAAGGCCCGTACAGTCAATTTCCATCAACGGCCATCGAACTGCACTTACAACGACCTTTTTCAAATTTGATTTGGACATAATTCCAAATCCAACCGTTAGATTTCAAATTTCTAATATTCGTTAGAAAAATCTTTTCGATACGAATCCAACGGTTCCGGTTTCAGGAGAATCCAACGGTCGGATCTCCCGCAATATCCATTCGAAGTCAATGGTCGAAATTCGCGAACTGCAGCGGTGCGGCTTATTCAGGCCATTATATTATATATATAATATATATAATATATACTTCGTCGATTTCAATTCAAAACAAGCTTTATAAACCGTTTTAAATTCATTTTCAAAACGGTTTCAACTTCATATTCAATTTCAAATCAAAATTGAATATTCCAATATAAATTCGTTTTAAATTCATTTCAAATCGATTTCAATTCAATTTCAGTTTAATTCGAATTTCTTTTCAATTTTCAATTTGAATTCAATTACTTTCGATTTCAATTCGAATTTCGATTATTTTCAATATAATTCAAATTTCGAAATCACTTTCAATATAATTCAAATTTCGAAAACACTTTCAATATAATTCAAATTTCGAAATCACTTTCAATATACATTGAAAATTGAATAAATCGATATAAATATTGTTCACGTCAAAATGGCGTCAATCTAATCAATACAGCTTCATATGTTTCTATTTTCAAATATTCTATTTCAAATATTTCTTTTTCAAATATTTCTATTCAGATATTTCTTTTTCAAATATTTCTATTCAAATATTTCTTTTTCAAATATTTCTATTTCAAATATTTCTATTTCAAATATTGAATGAAGCCCAATCAATTACCATATAATGTTAATTATATGGATTTTTTCTACAACACATGTATACAATAACAACGATGAATAATCAACCATCATCCAAAGTGCACTCTACACTGTATAAGCATCGAATATAAATATTTAACGCTTATAACAGTCTGTCAATCAATCGATCGACATACAACTAACTATTGGGATTAGTGTATGTCATATATCATCCCAATACCCGTGTGGGGTTTCAAACAATCAAACACAGATTTTATTTGTGTAGAGGGGCAATGTGTAAAATTTATCGTCTCAATCAATATCAGTCAAATGTATGTATATAAACAAATCGTCTGATTTGTTTATTTTTATTTCCTTTCATATACGCGTTAAAAATTCTATTTTTAACTATAAAATATTTTTAACTATATAAATATTTTATTTCATTTCACATCACACCACACAATCGACTACACATCAAAATCATACAAACAAGCATACAGGCCGTCCATGGTCTGTGGACGACGGGTGTCGGGTGCTACTAAACACCGTCTGCATCCTAGTATATATTTTTAACTAGAAAACAAAATTTAAAAGATGAGAAGTTCTCACCAAAGCTATCCCAACTCCACGACACTTCAAATGTAGAAGTCTTCGCCGTTCTCGCCTTTTGTCACTTTCGTTGTCCGCTTTCACTACATATATAAAAATCACATTTTTATACCGCTATTCAATATATGAAAATCAAATTTTTACTTTGCTATTCAATATATAAAAATCGAATTTTTACTTCGCTATTCAATATATATAAAAATTGAATTTTTACTTTGCTATTCAATATCTAAAAATCGAATTTTTACTTTGCTATTCAATATATAAAAATCGAATTTTTACTTTGCTATTCAATATATAAAAATCGAATTTTTACTTAGCTATTCAATATATAAAAATCGAAATTTTACTTCGCTATTCAATATATAAAAATCGAATTTTTACTTTGCTATTCAATATATAAAAATCGAATTTTTACTTTGCTATTCAATATATAAAAATCGAATTTTTACTTTGCTATTCAATATATAAAAATCGAATTTTTACTTTGCTATTCAATATATAAAAATCGAATTTTTACTTTGCTGCTATAAAAATCTCATTTTTATTTCAACTCTATGAAAAATCACATTTTTATTTACTTTAAAGATTATATTTTTTTCATTTACTTCAAAGATCAATTTTTTTTATTACTTAATGATGCTACTTTTCTATTTTTAAAACAATATATATTTTCTATTTTAAAAATAACGATGTATATCTTCTATTTTTAGAACAACGATGTATATCTTTTATTTTAAAACAACGATGTATATCTTCTATTTTGAAACAACGATGTATATCTTCTATTTTAAAACAACGATATATATCTTCTGTTTTAAAACAATGATATTTATATTTTCAAAGTAATGTCCATTTCAGTTTTTATAACAATGTAATTTAAGTTTTTATAACTATGTAATTTCAGTTTTTATAACTATGTAATTTCAGTTTTTATAACAATGTAATTTTAGTTTTTATAAATATTGAATTTTAATTTTTATGACTATAACAATTTTATTTAAAAGAATAAATAAAATAAAGAGAGAGCTCACTGTTAAATTTGGATCCCATCTTCTCCTAGATCGACTGCCCAAAAACCCAACCCGTCTAGGGTTCACAGTCGCAACATGTACACCACGCCAGAGGCCGATCAGGTCGTGCCACTCCAATCGCCACATCCTCCCCCATCACCGCCCCCAATGGCGGCGACCTCGGTGGCCCAACCACCTCACGAATTGAACCCAAAGTCGACTCCCCTTTTGCCTTAATCTCGATCTAAATACGCTCTGAAAACCTATCAACCCCGCATGGTCATGGAGCCCTCACAATCCTCTAACGGTTTTGTTTAATAACCACAACCAAAATCGAATTGAATTTGAAAATTTAATTGAAGAAAGGGTGGAGCAATTCGATCTTCGGTTGAATGAAGAGCGCCTGAGAGAAAACGGGGTTTGACTACGGAGGGTGTTTGACTAGGGTTTTATGTTGTAAAATGGTTTATATATATTTATTTAATATTATTTAATTCAATGGTTACTCGTTTAATGTTGCCAACTCCAAACGAACCCCAACGACTGTCGCCCCTAGCTAATTACCCCCATTCCGAATACAATGGGATATGTCTTGCATGTCGATTCGACTGTTTCGATCAGTTTTCTTCAAATTTAAATATGAATCTATATATTAAATTTTAAACATACATTTCAATTTAATGAGGTCACATACTAACTCGAAAAATTCCAGAAAAATATTTTCTAGCTTTGTATTGACAATACGATCCTAACAAAACTAGTTTCGTCAAATTCTGAGACCGTTTGAAAAATGGCCATTTTCCAGTCGATTAAAATCAACTAAAACTGGTCAAACGCGTTTTCCTTCGCCACGCTCACATATTGATTCGAAAAATTATGAAATTTGAAACCTAGCAATAATTTGACATCACGGATCCAACAAAAGTGGTTTCGTCGAAAACCGAGGTCGTTTGCAAAATTTCCATTTTTAAGGGCCTGAATTCCATAGCGACTATTCAGAATTTTCAACTGGACATATCTTTTTATCCCCGCTATGAAATTTTGATTTTTCGGATTCGTTGGAAAGATATTATCAATTAGATTCTAATATTTTTGGTTTCACTAAAATCTAGTTTATTTTGAATCTTGTACATTCATCTGAATTTTGAAATCGAATTATCGAACTACCACGCCATTTTCAATTCCTTTTATATATATAAATAAATATTTATATTCTAACGACGACGTATATAAATATATACGTTCTAATTCTATTCAAAATAAATTTCTCGTCGTTTTTATTTAAAATATACATTTTATATATTCAAAATTCACGAAATTTGCCAAAATAAAATTTTTAAATTGGCCCAGATTTCCGGATTATTACAATCTCCCCCATTTAAAACTTTTCGTCCCCGAAAAGGAACGAAGCCGAAAGTTGTTTAACAAATCAACCCAACTTCCATTATTTTCATTACGGCTTAAGTTCTTCAACTTTTCAAATTTTTCAAAAATTTGGCTAACACCCTAAATTTTCGAAAAATTTCGCCATAACCTCCCCTGCACCGGGAGCACCGGGAAAATCCCGAAATTGCCATACAGGCCCTCTGATCTCAAAAAGAAAAAGAAAAAGCCAAGCGGCTAGCCAATCGGCTCATAAAATCATCATCACCCAAACAAAATAGTAAATTATGGTAAACATGTACCTATTTGTCGGGCAAACAATTTTTATTTCTCTGATCTAGCCTTCTTGTTATGACCTGTTCAATGTAAGTACATGTATATGCAAGCAAATGCGACCAAATTTTCAATCCAGTTCAATATTTGACCAATTTGGCTAAAGGTTCAACATTTAATTAATCAAACTATAATCAACCAACACAATCAGCAATCAATTAGTTGATTAGCATTTCAAATTCATAACTTTGATATATAGTCAAAAATCACATTTTTGGTGCCAAATCACAACAATAAACCCTATCTAATTTTGGTTCTCACACCAGTCACTAGGAAATATATAAATATCACACCTTCGAAACTCGAACACAAATACTGATGATGTCGCGACATCACCATAATTATCCCCGAGCGACTATAGTGCGATTTTATATCTACCCACTATATTAAAACTTTGAATACCCGTGGATCAGACGTATATGCAAAATCTTTATATACTGGATTGTCCAAATCAATATAAATAAATAATCAAATACGAATAATTGATTTAAATTTTCAAAACAAAAATTGTTTTCATTCTTTTGAAATATAATCTTCACACTCGTCCTAGGATACTACTGATCCTATCTCTAAGAGTTATTCTCGTTGGATATTACTAATCCAATTTCTGATGAATTCTTTCGTTTGGTTCTAACATGTCTTGTTCTCTGAGCTTTGTAAACCAAAGCTCTGATACCAAATGTAAAAACCCGTAACTTCCCCGTGAAGGAAAGCGCGGATAGTTCGAGAACAAGCCACAACAGAACGCAGATGGGAGAACATTTCATTGTTATTACGACAATTCCATCAGATACAAGAATATACAGAGTATAAATGAATAAATTACATTCAACAAATATCAGAGATTTTAAATTAATTTGCAGCGGAAAAACAATATAAAACACAACTGAAAATATTTCATGGATACAGAGCTTTCCGAGCATCGTTCCAGCTGTAAATCAGGATCCTGTGAATATAAATCTGCAAAACCAAAGCTACTAGCTGCCCGTGTCAAAATAAGGGCACCCAGAGTTTAGGTTAAAACAATAAACTCTAGGTCAGTCATGTGACTGGTGTGAGAACTAAAACAGTTATTTATCTATATTTTCAAAGTAATGTAGATCAAGGGACCACGCCGTATAACACGGAAAGGGTTTCCTCCCAAGAATACCAGTGCATATAAGTAAACAGCGCAATGCTTTTTCTAAAAATGAAGCTATTATAAGACCCAGGTCCCATCACACAATGCAACGCAGCCGGAGGATAGGGTTTTCCCTTATAATAGCCAAACATGCTTGGTACGTTTTAAAACAAATCATTTGACACTATTATAAGTGCATATTGTATAAAACATCTTCAAATCATAAGTATCAATCATAGACGGCATAAGCGCCCCATCCCACTATGTCGCCATACTGGGCTCTACAAATAAAACCGAAATATACATATTGGAAAGTTGGATTTCCATCATGGTGGCTCCTGATTCGAAAGATCGATCGCGTAGTGCAATTCCCTACGGCTTACGTCCCAGCAAGAGAAAACACCGTAATGCACATCCGCACTTTTGGGACCAGAGTATCACCGCGGCTTACGTCCCAGCGAGAGAAAACACCGTTTACTCTATCCCTGAGCACTAAGCTCATCTCGGTCGACCGAATCCACGACACCACTAAGGTGCCCATCCACTAAAAAGCATACTGATCAAACCATCAGTTTACCACCATACCGGGGTGTGAGGCTCGCGAATCAACGCCATACACAAAGCCATGCTATATTAAAGCTGCGCTTTGATCATCATCCACCAATCTTTTTTTTTTCAACAAAAGTCTGGATCACTGCATCTCAGCATGCCACACTATCAATCCATATCGTACCACTGATTTCTACCAATATATAACCTCTGAGCTCATATGTCTCAGAGAAGGGCATTAAGCAAGAGAATAAATTCTCCGCCGCCAAACAGATATATATTTAGCAGAGATCAACGAATACAATATAAAGGAATACAATGTCAGACACACCATCCATTTTCAAGTCCGTTCTAGGTCTGAACGAAACCGGAGGCACTTTACTCGCATATCCGTCGATCTCCAAGTACGTCTGGACGAACACCAGTTGATTCCCTCATCTTGGGTGTACAGCCCAATCAAGATCATCAGTAATCACCCAAACGATGTGAAGACTTCTGGTCTTCGACCACCGTCATCATCTTCGACTTATCGTCGAATCGGTTATTCAGAATGGGTATAAACCCGACCTTTCCGAACAACCCACGTATATTATAAACAAATGTTACACAAACACAATATACGCGTCATTCCAATTCATCAGTCACTAACCGTAAATCAGCAAGAGAACAATTTCCCAAATATTAACCCCGAAGACCGAAACCAACATCAGATCAATATCCAGGAGACCACTCATCTTATCTAACCTACGGCTAGTTTCTAAATTTCATAATCTAAGGGAAAGGTTCCCATTAATTTTATCAAAGATATATCCTTTTAAATTTACTCTTTAACCTTCTTTTGAATATCAATTCAAACTAGTCGGGATTAACGAACCTTACCGAAGTAATCATTTGTTTTAATTTCACAATCCCAACCTATTCATCCCATGAAGTAAAACTAGTAATACTTCATATCTAACACCACGGTGTTATCGGTAAATTCAACTACCATTTCACGTTCAAATCTAATTAAATATTTAACTATCGCCTGGAGCGAAACTGGTGATACTCCATTCTCGATCTTTTCAATCTAATTAAAGATTCATTAAAACTCCACTTAGTTTTAATCTTTAACCGGGTTAAAGAATCAGTGTCATTTAAAACACGGTTCACTATAAACCTTAAATCACATTACATTTCAATCAGACCCTAACCATAAATTAGCAAGTGAGCAATTCCCTAAGTATTAACGCCGAAGGCTGAAACCAACATCAGATCAATACCCCAGAACCATTCAACTTAACTAATCTCCAGTTAGTTTCTGATTTTCTTAACTCCTTTGGGTCTAAGAACAGTATTATTGAAGATACCGTTCACGACAACCCAAAATCACATTCTATTAACTATCGGGTTAAAGAACAAGTGTTATTTAAAACATTGTTCACGATAAACCCAAAAATCAATACCAGTTCAATTCCAATTAAATATTATTTAATTGGTACACTTCATTAAATCTAAATAAAAGATTTAATCTTTTTCTCAACTGGGCTTAAGAACAGTGTTAATAAAGACACCATTCACGAAAAACCCAAATCACATTTGATATTAAATACAAGGCTCTGAATAGAAAATATATTGGCTTATATTCAATAACAAATCCTACGACCAACAAATATCGTATTGGAAATAACGATATAAATATATCTTTCAAATTTCCATAACAATATATGTATAATCAAGAAATCCAACATCGAAATAATCCAAAGACAATTTCGATTCAAATCCATTCCAATTCAATTATTGGAAATCCTGGTTACTTTTAAAACCCTTTCAAATCAAATTTATTTATTTAAAAATAAATAGAATTTTAATTCTAGTTCAAAACTAGTTCATTTCGATAAAAATCTATTTTTATCTTTTCAAATATGGAGTTTTTCATCCCAATTTTTCCTAAATCATTTCTTATGATTTTACACAAATTATTACTATTTTTAATAATTTTATCAAGGCCCGTACAGTCGATTTCCATCAACGGCCATCGAACTGCACTTACAGCGACCTTTTTCAAATTTGATTTGGACATAATTCCAAATCCAACTGTTAGATTTCAAATTTCTAATATTCGTTAGAAAACTCATTTCGATACGAACCCAACGGTTCTGGTTTCAGGAGAATCCGACGGTCGGATCTCCCGCAATATCCATTCGAAGTCAATGGTCGAAATTCGCGAACTGACGCGGCGCGGCGCATTCTATTCAGGCCATTATATTATATATATATATATATATAATATATACTTCATCGATTTCAATTCAAAACATGCTTTGTAAATCGTTTTAAATTCATTTTCAAAACGGTTACAACTTCATATTCAATTTCAAATCAAAATTGAATATTCCAATATAAATTCGTTTTAAATTCATTTCAAATCGATTTCAATTCAATTTCAATTTAATTCGAATTTATTTTCAATTTTCAATTTGAATTCAATTCCTTTCGATTTCAATTCGAATTTCGATTATTTTTAATATAATTCAAATTTCGAAATCACTTTCAATATAATTCAAATTTCGAAAACACTTTAAATATAATTCAAATTTCGAAATCACTTTCAATATACGTTGAAAATTGAATAAATCGATATAAATATTGTTCACGTCAAAATGGCGTCAATCTAATCAATACGGCTTCATATGTTTCTATTTTCAAATATTCTATTTCAAATATTCTATTTCAAATATTTCTTTTTCAAATATTTCTATTCAAATATTTCTTTTTCAAATATTTCTATTCAAATATTTTTTTTTCAAATATTTCTATTTCAAATATTTCTATTTCAAATATTGAATGAAGCCAATCAATTACCATATAATGTTAATTATATGGATTTTTTCGACAACACATTTATACAATAACAACGATGAATAATCAACCATCATCCAAAGTGCACTCTACACTGTATAAGCATCGAATATAAATATTTAACGCTTATAACAGTCTGTCAATCAATCGATCGACATACAACTAACTATTGGGATTAGTGTATGTCATATATCATCCCAATACCCGTGTGGGGTTTCAAACAATCAAACACAGATTTTATTTGTGCAGGGTGGCAATGTGTAAAATTTATTGTCCCAATCAATATCAGTCAAATGTATGTATATAAACAAATCGTCCGATTTGTTTATTTTTATTTCCTTTCATATACTCGTTAAAAATTCTATTTTTAACTATAAAATATTTTTAACTATATAAATATTTTATTTCATTTCACATCACAACACACAATCGACTACACATCAAAATCATACAAACAAGCATACAAGCCGTCCATGGTCTGTGGACGACGGGTGTCGGGTGCTACTAAACACCGTCTGCATCCTAGTATATATTTTTAACTAGAAAACAAAATTTAAAAGGTGAGAAGTTCTCACCAAAGCTATCCCAACTCCACGACACTTCAAATGTAGAAGTCTTCGCCGTTCTCGCCTTTTGTCACTTTCGTTATCCGCTTTCACTACATATATAAAAATCACATTTTTATACCGCTATTCAATATATAAAAATCGAATTTTTACTTTGCTATTCAATATATAAAAATCGAATTTTTACTTCGCTATTCAATATATATAAAAATCGAATTTTTACTTTGCTATTCAATATATAAAAATCGAATTTTTACTTTGTTATTCAATATATAAAAATCGAATTTTTACTTTGCTATTCAATTTATAAAAATCGAATTTTTACTTTGCTATTCAATATATAAAAATCGAATTTTTACTTCGCTATTCAATATATAAAAATCGAATTTTTACTTTGCTATTCAATATATAAAAATCGAATTTTTACTTTGCTATTCAATATATAAAAATCGAATTTTTACTTTGCTATTCAATATATAAAAATCGAATTTTTTACTTTGCTATTCAATATATAAAAATCAAATTTTTACTTTGCTGCTATAAAAATCTCATTTTTATTTCAACTCTATGAAAAATCACATTTTTATTTACTTTAAAGATTATATTTTTTTATTTACTTCAAAGATCAATTTTTTTTATTACTTAATGATGATACTTTTCTATTTTTAAAACAATATATATTTTCTATTTTAAAAATAACGATGTATATCTTCTATTTTTAGAACAACGATGTATATCTTCTATTTTAAAACAACGATGTATATCTTCTATTTTAAAACAACGATGTATATCTTCTATTTTAAAACAATGATATATATCTTCTATTTTAAAACAATGATATTTATATTTTCAAAGTAATGTCCATTTCAGTTTTTATAACAATGTAATTTAAGTTTTTATAACTATGTAATTTCAATTTTTATAACTATGTGATTTCAGTTTTTATAACAATGTAATTTCATTTTTTATAACTATTGAATTTTAATTTTTATAACTATAACAATTTTATTTAAAAGAAGAAATAAAATAAAGAGAGAGCTCACTGTTAAATTTGGATCCCGTCTTCTCCTAGATCGACTGCCCGAAAACCCAACCCGTCTAGGGTTCACTGTCACAACATGTACACCACGCCAGAGGCCGATCAGGTCGCGCCACTCCAGTCGCCACATCCTCCCCCATCACCGCCCCCAATGGCGGCGACCTCGGTGGCCCAACCACCTCGCGAATTGAACCCAAAGTCGACTCCCCTTTTGCCCTAATCTCGATTGAAATACGCTCTGAAAACCTATCAACCCCGCATGGTCATGGAGCCCTCACAATCCTCTAACGATTTTGTTTAATAACCACAACCAAAATCGAATTGAATTTGAAAATTTAATTGAAGAAAGGGTGGAGCAATTCGATCTTTGGTTGAATGAAGAGCGCCTGAGAGAAAACAGGGTTTGACTATGGAGGGTGTTTGACTAGGGTTTTATGTTGTAAAATGGTTTATATATATTTATTTAATATTATTTAATTCAATGGTTACTCGTTTAACGTTGCCAACTCCAAACGAACCCCAACGACTGTCGCCCCTAGCTAATTACCCCCATTCCGAATACAATGAGATATGTCTTGCAAGTCGATTCGACTGTTTCGATCAGTTTTCTTCAAATTTAAATATGAATCTATATATTCAATTTTAAACGTATATTTCAATTTACTGGGGTCACATACTAACTCGAAAAATTCCTGAAAAATATTTTCTAGCTTCGTATTGACGATACGATCCTAACAAAACTAGTTTCATCAAATTCTGAGACCGTTTGAAAAATGACCATTTTCCAGTCGATTAAAATCAACTAAAACTGGTCAAACGCGTTTTCCTTTGCCACGCTCACATATTGATTCGAAAAATTATGAAATTTGAAACCTAGCAATAATTGGACATCACGGATCCAACAAAAGTGGTTTCGTCGAAAACCGAGGTCGTTTGCAAAATTTCCATTTTTAAGGGCCTGAATTCCATAGCGACTATTTAGAATTTTCAACTGGACATATCTTTTTATCCCCGCTATGAAATTTTGATTTTTCGGATTCGTTGGAAAGATATTATCAATTAGATTCTAATATTTTTGGCTTCACTAAAATCTGGTTTATTTTGAATCTTGTACATTTATTTGAATTTTGAAATCGAATTATCGAACTACCGCGCCATTTTCAATTCCTTTTATATATATAAATAAATATTTATATTCTAACGAAGACGTATATAAATATATACGTTCTAATTCTATTCAAAATAAATTTCTCGTCGTTTTTATTTGAAATATTCATTTTATATATTCAAAATTCACGAAATTTGCCAAAATAAAAATTTTTAAATTGGCCCAGATTTCCGAGTTATTACAGTCGACCTGGGTCTGGACGGGAAATTTCCCGCCCAGTCTGTTCTGCGTTTGAAATTCAAATTTTGAATTCGAATTCGAGCAGTTTTGAACTCTGAATATTTCTGAAACTTTGGAGGGCCATAACTTGGTCATACGGACTCCGATTCTCGCAAACTCGGACTCGTTTTCAAGCAGAATTCCGAAACGAATGCAATGGCGCAACCCGTTTCCCTTGATTCTTATTTTGAAAATTAATTATTCTCTAATTTGTTACTATACGTTCACAGAAAATACGGGGTGTTACATTCTCCCCTCCTTAAAGGATTTCGTCCCCGAAATCTTCAAGTTAAGAAGAATGTGTCCTACCATCCAACATCCATCTACTCAATCATCAATCACTGGCGTCCATTGTCCTTAGAAACTTTTAATGTTGTATGAACATATGCAAAAGTGTGTGTATATGTTCCTTATCTAATGCAAAGATCAGGCGGTCCACTGATTCAGTAGACCTCCTTAATGTGAATTATGCCAGTGCCATGAGTCCAACATGTATGCAATTTTCCTACTCGATACATATCATTTCTATATGTGTGCACAACCATTCAGTCATATGCAATATCCATGTGCCGAGTCAATCATTTTTCATCCACAAAAATTGAAAATGCTCACACATCCATATGCAGTATGAGAGTGTTTTCGAGCCGATCTAGTACCTAGTGTGTGTATATGCATCCACGAGAAACCACTAGCAACCACTTGCATCCACTTGCAACCATCAAACATAACATGTATCAAACACATGTTTACACCCATTAGTTTCTACCTAAAGTTCGAAGATTCGATCGATAGGATACAGTCAAATGATGAAAGCAAGTATAGATAAAACAAAAACTTAGTTTCCATTAGACCTTGGTTGAGAGAATAATTCCCCTAAGTATCAACCCCAAAGACCGAGATCAATATCAGATTGACACTCAGAGGATTACCCTCTTTAGACAATGTCAAAACTGGAAATCTTAACCTTATCAGAGATATTCAGATATTTACAGACTACTAGTATAGGTCAGATTACCAAATGATTCTTAGAAAGCTAAGCGTGATAAAACCCAGAATGTATGTGTCCTACTTGACGCCTGACACAGATATCTCTCAAACCCCAACCTATCACCAGCAGATGAGTCATAACCCCTATTGGGTTTGAGACTATAACCAGATCAGAAACAAGACTAGTATTAAAGTGCAGAGACTTGACTACATAATCAGAATGCCATAATCGGAAAGAGTTCTAACTCAATAATCAGATAAGGAAACTAAACTCTCTACGGAAATTTTCCTACTTATATCCTATCCACCAACTATGAGAGCATTCGCCTGCCTTCCCGAAGTAGGTCATGTCCTCTGTCCTTGCCCCCGTTTCTTCGGGCAGTCCCTAGTGAAGTGTCCCATCTCACCACAGTTGAAGTGAGTGTCCTTCCTCTTTTGGCAATCCTTGTTCAGATGAGTCAAGCTCCCATAAGTAAAGCACATTTCTCCTCCTTTATCATCAGACTTTTCTTCCTTCTTTTTTGTTTCCTTTTTCGCCTCCTTTGTGAACCAAGTCCATATCCATGAGTTTCTCATCCTTGAGTTGTGCTCCTTAGCCAATCTCCCTCATTCTCATCTTTACTATTTGACAAGTCCCTCAAAAGCTGCCTCCATCGCACGGAAAATCCTACAAAGCTCGAAAGAAAATTAGCCGTAGGCGAGACTACTGCGGCTACAGATGGAAGTCGGGCGTTTATTTGCCCTTTGACCGGTGTCGTAGTCTTATCAAGCCTACAGAACCATGCCGCGATGAGGTTACCTCCCAGAAAGCCGGGAGCACCGGAGAAAGAAGGAAACAAAGATTCAAACAGACGATCAAAAGATAGATATATGGCTTTTGGGGATTATGTTTTTCAAAATTAAGCTTTACTTTTGAAAATACTTCCTTTTTTTGAAAATAGTTTTCAAAACTTTTTTATCAAATCTGGTAACCTTCAGCTCTGATACCAAGTGTAACACCCCACCTCCGTTAAGATCACTCACAAAGGGAATGCCTTAACTTTGATGGAGCATTTTAGTAAACAGAACAGAAACTTACAAGACAGATATAAAAATAATACTTGAAAAACTTTATAACTTTATTGCAGCGTACAGAAATCAGTTTGGTTACAACTCAAGTACATATATATCAGCCTTGTTCAAAAGCCATCAGAGTACAAAACTTTAAAATCATAATCCCCACCAAAGATGCCAGAAAAAGACAAGCCATACTTTAAGCACTTCAAGCACTCCAAGTAGGAAGAAAAATCCGGATCAACCTAGAGTATTCCCTCCTTGAAAACCTGGGGGGGGGGGAGTGGAAGAAAAGAGGCGAAACAACAAGGGTCAGACATAAAGTCTGGCAAGTCCAGTGACTTTCAGCATATGAAAAGATAATAATAATAATGACATGAAAGCAAAACTGGAAAAGAGATGGCAGTAACATGAGCAACAGATATACTTAGGTTGTGGACTAAGACATGCTTCTTATTTATATCTTACTTCTCTGCACTAATACTAGTATAACAGAATTAGGTGTCACCCTAATGTCTAAACTGAAACAGAAACGGGTACAGAATAATTTCCACAGAAGAGAATGCTAGTAATGGGCCTTTACCACCCCAACAGAAACAGACAGAAACAGGATGCTAATAATGGGCCTTTACCACCCGAACAGAAACAGACAGATACAGAATATTAATAATGGGCCTTTACTACCCGAACAAAAACAGTCAGATTAATCCCTACGGAAACAGAATGTAGAATTAGGTGTACACTAGTAATTGGGCCTTTACCTCCCGAACAGACGGTACCACGCAGAAACAGACGGGTGTTGCCACCCAACAGAAACAGACGGGTGTTGCCACCCAACAGAAACAGACGGTACCAACAGAAACAGACAGAACTTAGTGTACCCTAAAACCCTACCCCAAGCGATCGGCTCCCTAATACATAAATACCCTGTGTAGGCCCCACAGTAGGGTGTATCACTCCCTACAGTGACAACCAATTGGCACAGACCTATTTACAGATGTCACGGCGTCTTATATCCACAGAGGCAGGTCGGGACCCATCCATGCACAAGACCCGGTTGGAACGCACCATCAACACCCCTCGCCATTATCAGAATGAACCGCTTATAATTAGTTCAGTAAGCGTGCCCGGACCCTACCTACTGTTGGGTCAAAGTTTTGATACCAGAAAGGGTTACTGACTAATATGGGTCCCAAACAACAGATGACACAAGTAATTCCCTTCCTATCCTTGTGTCCCAAAACTAACAGATTTTAGATTAACTTGTTTACAAGTTCAGACATACAGAATTCAGACCAACTAGTTCACAGACAAGTTTTCAGACTAACGGATCAGATATACAGATTTAACAGACTTACCGATTAACCAGTTACAGATTAACAGACTTACAGATTTGTCTAACTTTGTAATTGGGCCTACAGATTCACGGAACAGATTTATTAAATTCATCAGTCTAGTGGGTTTAACCCTATCTGCCCAACACATTTTAGACATCATATTTATCTCAGATTTTCATTAATTAAATATTAATGCCCAGACCTCTAACATTAGACTGACAGTTTGTGGCTACTGGTTAGGCCGGTTGGTTTCGGGCAGATTTCTGTCGCAAACTGAGTCTAACCTTGGGTTTCAAGCACGTTATGACTAACTTCTCACATTAGAACCTATTGTTTGTGGCCACTGGATGTGCCGGGCAGTTCCGGGCAGAATTACGCCGCAAACTCATTCTAACCTCGAGTTAGCCATGCTCATTTTTGCGGCCAATTAATTAATAATTTACCATTTATGCCCACGCCTAATATACATGTCAATTATTCATAACTATAGCCAATTCAGATTATGTCAATAACAGGCTAATTATATCAACTCAACAGATATAGCAGATAACAGATTTTCGCAGATTAGGCGACTTAACGGATTCAGCAGATTAAGTAATTTAGCAGATTTAACAGATTTGGCAGTTTCAGCAGACTTAGCAGATGACAGATTGGGCAGATGAACAGATCTAGCAGAGTAGGCAGTAGAGCAGAACTAGCAGATTAAGCAATATAACAGAACTAGCAGATTAGGCAAATATAGCAGAACTAGCAAATTAGGCAAATATAGCAGAACTAGCAAATTAGGCAAATATAGCAGAACTAGCAAATTAGGCAAATGTAACAGATTTAATCATTCCTTAAAGTTTCACAAACATATCTTGGCTAATTATAAATTTGGCCTAAGTTTGCATGCCTAAATAGTTGTCATGATCCACACTATGATCATATACCCCACGTTTGCATTGAATTTACATGTCACAGATTATGGTCATAATTTACATGTCCCAATTTAGTTCAACTTGCCTAGTACAAAAGATTCACATATAAATTATACCAAATATAGCCATCGATTTCAATGCATGTCATATATTCAAAAATCTCCTACTTAGATGTTATTCACATTTGATAGTTATCAAATCTTAATATAGATCTTCACATCTAAGTCATATATCTTCCCCTTCTTAAAATGTGCCACAAATCTAGGTTTTAAATCAGGTATCCTATCCTGAAAATCAGATATTGAATTATGTCCCCAAATCACAGATTATCATACATAGCTTGCTCAGATCCAGATCTAGTTTACAACATATAATATGTATCTAAACTAATTACATGCCTACGGTCAAATTTATGCCCCAATTCCTAATTCGTATGTCCAATGTAAATTTTATGCCTCTACTTATCAAGTCGTATGTTCAACATTCTTTATGCCACAAAACTCAAGTCATAGGTTCAATTATATGCCTTAGATTTATGTCCTAAGTTCCAAGTTCAACCTATGTTCTTTCCTCAAATCAGTCACATATCTGTAACAACCCATATTTTGAATAACAAGTTATAACATAAATCAAGGCCGAATTCAATGATAAAATATGAATCAAGGGAAACGGGACTGTGCCATTGCGTTCGTCTCGGAAAAATACACGAAATAGAGTCCGAGTTTTCGAAAATCGGAGTCCGTATGACCCAGTTAAGGCCCATGGAAGTTTTCAGAAAATTTAAATTTAAAAACAGATTTCAAAATTCAGCTGGGAAGGTAGGCGGGAAAAGATCCCGCCACTTCCCAAGTCGACAGGGGTGTCGACTTGGGAGTCGACACACCCAAGGCTGTGTCGATTGCCCAGTCGACACCTCTGTCGACTTGGGTGGTCGGCCAGTCTGGCCTGGGTGCACCTGACTTACTTCTCAAGACATGTTTGGAGGCTAGTGACGCGAATTGATGGCCCAGATCTGAATTAGGGTTAATCCTATGGTCTAAACTAGCCTAATCATCTATAAAAAGACCCTAATACCTAGCCTAAGTCATCATAAATCAATCCTACAACTAAACTATGCCAAAATGTTTAATCATGGCCTCCACCCTCTTGTCATAGCCTCCATCTTCATTCATATGAGAGTTCCTAAGCTTGTTTGAGAGTTGCTAAGGCCAAAGTTCAATCTTTCTTCATCAAAGCAAGGATCTTCTTCTAATTTCTCAAGGGTTTTCATTGAAGCTTGCTATTTGGGGGTCTTTAGAGTTGCTAGTGGCTTCGTCTCAATCTTATTTATAGTTTATAAGTCTTCATAAGCATTGTAAGCCCTATACTACTCTTAGATTCTAACTATGAAGTTAAATATGACATGTTGCAAGTTTGAGTTTGGGCCTAAGTATGATATGTGCTTTGATCCTATCATGTTATGCATAGATTCATTCTATGCATGTTTGTAAAGCTATCATCTTTACCTTATGCATAGAAAGCTATGAGCTTTGATTGGAAATGTTGCATAAAGCAACATAGAAACTCTCATAAACCTTGTGTTATCTTGCATATGATGTTATATGCGAATCACTAGCTACCATCCTATGTCATTTAGGATCATGTATCACCTATTTGTTAAAGTTTGATATCATGCATGTTTTGAGGCTTATAATGAAATATGCAAGTTTATGATCTCTCATAACCCTTATGTTATCTTGCATATGATGTTATATGTGAATCACTAGCTATCATCCTATGCCATTTATGATCATATTTCACCTATTTGCTAAGTTTGAATGTTATGCATGTTTTCGGGCTCATAACGTAACATGCAAGTTTAGATGAACATATTTATGCCTCATATGCCACCATGTTTAACTTGTGGCCAACCTTATTACCTTATGCCCTTTTTGTCATGCATTTGCCAAGTTCCCTCTTTTGATCTATGTTATGTTATGCGAAACGTACATGCGATGGGAATGCGTTGGGTTTGGGTAATATTAATGACATGAAAACATGGTTTTAAAATATGACATGAACATTGGCTTGTGATTATGTTTGTAAACATAATGATGGACATGACACTTAGAAAATATGAGTGTGGCCAACTCGAGGTTGGGTTGAGTTTGTAGCATAAATCTACCCGGAACCGACCGGCTTAACTAGCGCCTACAAACAATAGAACCCAATGTGAGTAGTTGGTCATGTTGTGCTTAAACCCGAGGTTAGACTAGGTTGTGGTGTAAAGCTACCCGGACCCGCCCGGCTTAACTAGTAACCACAACAAGGTCTAATGTGAGAGGTTGGGTGCATTAAAATAATTAATGCCACATGGTAGCGTTAAGTCATGGATGTAACGGCTGGAAATTTTCGACTCCTCGAGAGTCGAAAATTCCGCGACGTTAGTGAAAGAATTTAGAAGGTGAGAAAGAAAAGATAGGACTAATAGAATAGAAGAAGAAGAAGAACATCAGAATCATCAGAGTAACACGAATCTCACAGCGGAACGAATAACATATAATATATAACATAGCTTTGAAGTAAACAGTTATATATATACAATAGCACTTATCATAGTACAACACTTACAACACAGCGGAAATAACTATAGCTATAGAATCTTGAAGTCTCCTGCTCCAAGCTCTCCAAGTATATCTGTAAATCCCGACTACTTGACTGCCCGTACAAATTTAGGCACCCAAGAGTTTAGGGAAAACAACAAAGTAAACTCCGGGTCAGTCATGGGACTGGTGTGAGTAAAATAGTTTAAAACAGGTATAGGATATCTCATAAGACCACGCCGTGAATACGGAACGGGTTTTTCCTTATGAGTATCTGAACAACTTTGACAAGCAATATCATTGTGATATTATAATAATGTCTAAGTACAAATAGATATCAATCTAGCAGAAACGCTTGCATCTCACGTTCTACATACATAGTAAAAATCATAAATCGCAGGGCGCTTAACGGAGAATGGATTCCAACAGACAAGGTATGGGAGCACCTTCTGATCAGTGTACTCTAGAGGTGATACACTACAGGTTCAACAAGAACGTCTTGCAACCCGGCCACACATGACCGCTCACTCATTTAGCTTGAGTGTCGCGAATATATTGCCACCACAGTTATAGGCCATCAAACCGTCATCCGAAGATACAGAATCAAAAAGAAGTATAAATATGAATATTCCCTAGATCGGTGACAATACACCCTGCTTGGGAATGACCCAACTAGCCATGCTGCCTAGCCCAACTTTTGTTACTTCCTGGTGTGAGGCTAGAGGCTACGTCTATCTTCAGAACATCTGATCACCATTCACTTTGAATGCCACATCGTCATACCCGCCAAATCACAAATTGACTTATCCAAAAATAAGACAGGTATACAGCTAAGAGAAACGAATTCCTCCGCCACCAAACGTGAATACATTTGAACAGATCAACTTACGCGATCCATTGGATATACTCTGTCAGACCTTCTTCCACATACGTTATCCTGGGACTGGACAAACCGAAGGCACTATTCAGTATATCCATCTTAGTCACTGTTATCTAAGACTTATACAACAGCCCTTGCACTTTACTCCGTCTTCAATTTATCTTTGGCATATATTGCTCGCAACGCTTATGCCAATACAGAGTGGTTCTTTGGATAATAATCCAACCGGTCTCTCCATATTAACAACGTTAAAATGGTAAAAACTTTGATAGTCTGTGATTTAACTATCAAATGAAAACATGTCGGTGTACAAACAACGATCTTATTTCCAAATGGGAATTCAATCGATCAATCATCATATGTTCATATTTTCTTATTTCATATATTTAGAAAATATATCTTATTAATCATTGGAAAACATTTCCATAACTTATTTTCACATCACTATATTTTCGCAACTATCAGTCCCTAACTGTAACTAGTATGAGAACAATTCTCCAAGTATCAATCCGGAAGGTCGAAACCAACATCAGATCGTCACTTAGAAAACCGTTCAACTTTCCCTCTCCAGTCAGTTTCTAAATTTGCTTAACTCTATTGATTTACCCTATTCACTTAACTTCTGTCGAATAAACTATATTCGATATCTCTTCCAACACTATTCGAATAAACTATATTCGATTAACTTCTCTAACTCTATTCGAATAAATTATATTCGATTAACTCTTTTAACTTTACTCGAATAAACTATATTCGATTAACACTTTCTTTCGAATAACTATATTCGATTAACTCTTCGACTAACTCCTTTGGATTAACTCTTCGACTAACTCCTTCGGATTAACTAACTTCGAATAACTCCTTTGGATTAACTAACTTCGAATAACTCCTTTGGATTAACTCTTCGACTAACTCGTTCGGATTAACTAACTTCGAATAACTCCTTTGGATTAACTAACTTCGAATAACTCCTTTGGATTAACTCTTCGACTAACTCCTTTGGATTAACTCTTCGATTAACTCCTTTGGATTAACTAACTTCGAATAACTCCTTCGGATTAACTCTTCGACTAACTCCTTCGGATTAACTAACTTCGAATAACTCCTTTGGATTAACTAACTCTGAATAACTCCTTTGGATTAACTAACTTCGAATAACCCCTTTGGATTAACTCTTCGACTAACTCCTTCGGATTAACTAACTTCGAATAACTCCTTTGGATTAACTAACTTCGAATAACTCCTTTGGATTAACTCTTCGACTAACTCCTTCGAATTAACTAACTTCGAATAACTCCTTTGGATTAACTAACTCCGAATAACTCCTTTGGATTAACTAACTTCGAATAACCCCTTTGGATTAACTAACTTCGAATAACTAATATTCGATAACTACTCTTCGAATAAATAATATTCAATAACTCTTCTCAAATGAATAACATTTGATTTCTCCACTCGAATAAACTATATTCGATATCTCCTCCAACACTATTCGAATAAACTATATTCGATAACTCTTCTCAAATGAATAGCATTTGATTTCTCCACTCGAATAAACTATATTCTATTACTCTTCTCAAATGAATAACATTTGATTTCTCCACTCGAATAAACTATATTCGATTACTCTTCTCTCTAATACACTATATTCGATAACTCTACTTCGAATAAGTGATATTCGACAACTCTACTCAATTAACTCCACTTGGATAACTCTAACTGATTCACTCTAACTGGTCAACTCTAACTGATCAACTTTAGCTGGTTAACTCTAACTAATCAACTCTAACTGATCAACTCAATGGTTTGACCTAACTGGTTAACTCGTCTCGATTAACTGAACAAATCCACTTAGTTTAACTTAGCTAATTCACGTTGATTAACTCTAACCGATTCACTTAGTTTAACTCAACTAATTCACTTCGATTAACCACTTAGTTAACTTAACTAATTCACTTCGATTAACCACCTAGTTTAACTTAACTAATTCACATCGATTACTCACTTAGTTTAACTTAACTAATTCACTTTAATAAATCACTTAGTTTAACTTAACTAATTCACATCGATTAATCACTTAGTTTAACTTAACTAACTTGCTTTGGTTAACCTAACCAATTACTTTGTTTAACTCGGCTAACTTGCTTTGATTTACTTAACCAATTACTTTGTTTAACTCGACTAACTTTTCTTTGGTTAACTTAACCAATTACTTTGTTTAATTCGACTAACTTTGTTTTGGTTAACTTAACCAATTACTTTGTTTAACTCGACTAACTTTGCTTTGGTTAACCTAACCAATTACTTTGTTTAACTTAACTAATTCACTTCGATTTACCACTTAGTTTAACCTAACTAATTCACTTCGATTAACCACCTAGTTTAACTTAACTAACTTGCTTTGATTTACTTAACAAATTACTTTGTTTAACTCGACTAACTTTGCTTTGGTTAACTTAACCAATTACTTTGTTTAACTCGACTAACTTTGCTTTGGTTAACCTAACCAATTACTTTGTTTAACTCGACTAACTTTGCTTTGGTTAACTTATGGTTTTTAACACATCATCTAACAACGATGAATATTTGTCCAAACACGCATAATCACAACGGATTATATACATCACATTTTTATGTCACAAGATATAAATCACAGTAAAAATAACTGTTGAGGAATCCAGTTGGATTCCTCCAACCTATTTCCCTGCACCACAGATGTTAGACAACACCAGTATAATATTCTGATAAACAGAATCAACATATAACTATTTGATGGTTTTTATATATATATATGTAAATATATATATATATATATATATATATATATAAAATCTCTACTAACTGATTAGCAGTTCAATCAAACAGTCCGCATACAGTCAAACAGTCAAACAGATAATATTTTAACAGTTCTAAGAATAAACGTGAAAATAAAACTGTTTTAGAGTTTGTGAGATTTACTCACATGTGCAGTTCATCGTTAAAGAACGATAAACTGTGGTTTGATTTGAATCAAACAGTTTATTTTGCCGTAAATCGTAACTGTCTCCGATCCACTCCCAGTCAGTCTCATTGTGTAGTGCCCGTCCATACGATCCCAACGCAACTTACTGTTCGTCAATCTGATATAGTATGACCCCGTTATCGCTTGAACAAGTTAATGCATATTAAATATAAATAAAACAAGGACTTATTTTCTATTTGGGCTCTAAATAATTACCTCGGCCCACTAACCAATTCAAATAGCCCATCCACCCATTTTAATACCCAACCCGTTCATTCGTTCTCCCCCCAAACCAAAGTCACGCTCCAGAGAAAAAGAAACCCATCGTTGACCTTGTTTTGACCCGCAACCGCCTCCACCTTGGCCACCAAACTCCGGCGCAACCACCACCATTTGACTCCGCTTCCAAAGTCGCTCCTCCTCCTACCAGTATCGTGCAACTCGAGCTCCCCAGAAATCGACGAGCTGACCCACTGCTGTCGCGTTCTGCCCTAGGCGATTGGAGTTCGTCCAACCCTGCTCGCCAGCTGCGCCTCGACTCTCTGATCCACCCGGTCACCTTCTCTTGCCCCAGAACTCCTCCTGCCGACGATGAACCTCAACCCTAAATCGCTATGTAAATTTCCAGCGCAAAACACAGACGTCGAACCCCAAAAGACCACTACAAGATTGAAGTATACACCAAGAGAAAAGCATCTGACTCGGTTCTGGAAATTTAGTGATTTTATTTTGATTTTCTACTTTGAAATTTTCTTGCTGTGTTTGGGTTTATGCGGTTATATAGAGCTGTGTTGGGGTTGGTAACGTCTGTGGCTGAAATGGGGTGAGACGTGGCCCTGTTTGTGATCAAAGGAATGGAGGAGATATTTTTAATTTGATTTTTATACTTATTTATACTTGATTTCGCACTCTAAAAATTCCTGTAGTCACATGTGATACCCAAAAATCACCAAACTGTACATGCAGCTAGAGTTTGACATTACGGACCCAACGAAACTGGTTTCGTCGAATTCCGACTCCGTATGCTAACACAGCGTATTTTTAACTGTCAAAATACTGACTATTTCTCACTCTAAAAATCCGTACGGCCACACAGTGACTCTAAAAATCATGAAACTTGACCTCTAACAATAATTTGACATTGCGGATCCAACAAAACTGGTTTCGTCGAATTCCGACTTCGTTTGCAAAAGTGGCTATTTTTAACGCTTTGAATGACCCATTTAAATATATAAATATATTTAAATAAATTAAATTAAATATAAATAAATTTATATTATCGTATATATTCACAGTGGAATATCATACGGCTCTAGGATAATTATATATTTCATATTCTAAGTCCAGGTTGAATCGATATTCAATTTACATTGAAAATCCCTTTTATAACGTATATAAAGCGTTACGAATTATATACGAATTCCATAGCGACTATTCTGAAATTTGATTTGGATGTACATCAAAATCTATACGACGAAATCCCGATTTTTCTCTTCCACTAGAAATATATACTCCACCAGCTCCACACGTTTCTTGTTTCATAGAAATCCGGCTTAAAACGAATCCTGTACATTCAGTTGAAGTTCGAATCGCCAAATAGCGAACTACCGTGCCATTTCGAGCTCGATTATAATTATATTATAAATTATACGTTCAACTATCGTTTATTTAATATATTCGTTATTTAAATAAATTAAATAACTTAATTATTATACCTTACAAAACGCGCCATTACAGACTTCCCCCCTTAAAATAATTTCGTCCTCGAAATTGCTAAGCTAGGAAAATGCTACCAACTTTACTAACTAGATTCAAATATCTTTTAGTTTACTTCTCAACTCCAGTTTCAACTGAACCATTAAATTTTCAAATAAATTATGAGAATGTTCTAACGCCTGGAATTTTCGAAAAATTTCGCCATAACCTCCTTTGTATTGGTCAATATGACAAACCACCCCTCGCCTCTCTAGGCCTTCTCCAACCCAAAAGAAAATCAAACAGCCAAGCGGCTTCCCAATTCGGCTCGTAAAATCCAAACTCATATATAATATAAACTTGTACCTTTTTGTCGGTTGTATCATTATATCCTTTTGATCTGTTATCACTTCTGCATATATCATGGTCATTCCACTCAGTTTATATCCTCAAACCAAATCATTCGCTTATACCCAAGCCGAATTCCATTCAAACTCCAATATCCAATTTATTCTTAACACAACCATTCGCTTATTCAGGCCGAATTCTATTTCAAATTCGAGTTTCAAATTCCAAACTCTCAACTAATCGTTTCAAATCCAAAACCATATTATTCTCAAATCACTTCCAGTTTTTCTTAACCTATCATCTCAAGTTAAATTCTGGTTTATTATTTACTTTTACCATCCCATTCGAATTAACTTCACAAGTTAAATTTTAATTTCTAGAACTTAAATTCCTGGGTAAATTTCAAATCAATTCGAAATCATACTGCCAATTCAAAGCCTTTGAATTTTCTAAACAACTTGTTTCCTCAAAACAATTCAAATTAAAATCTTTGGTAGTAATCCACCACTTAGAACTCGAAAATCACACCGATGATACTGCGCAGTCATCATCGGAATTATTTTCCAACGACCCAAGTGATTTCAATACTATATTATTTCCAAAACCATTACTAAATACTTCCATTTTGAAAACATTTCAAAATCTCCCAGGAACTTAAAATTTCCTTATTTTAATTCCAAATCTGATTTAAATTCATATTTAATTCATCTTATTTCATATACTTTACTTATATGAATTCTGATTAGTTATATATAACCATTTCACATGTTATAATCTTACTCGATTATAATAACAACCAATATATCTAATATATTATAATTTTGATATATATATATATGTATATATCTCTATATCAAAATATACTTTGGGTAAAGTTAAATTCACTTACCCTCTTTCAAAACATATCGTGACGACCCATCGTATTCGAGTGTTTATTAACTCCTACCGATACAGTGGATCAAACTGATCGACCAGAACTTATAAACAACTCAGCCAATGAATCTCCACAATATAAAACCATTTTTATATCAAATACAAATACGCACTCGTATATATACACTCAATCTCAGTCTAGGGTATTACTAACCCTATCTCTACCGAGTCACGCCACAGAGCCAAGTAATTCTAAACTTAAGCTCTGATACCAACTGTAAAGGATGGAAATTTTCGACTCCTCGAGAGTCGAAAATTCCGCGACGTTAGTGAAAGAATTTAGAAGGTGAGAAAGAAAAGATAGAACTAATAGAATAGAAGAACATCAGAATCATCAGAGTAACACGAATCTCACAGCGGAACGAATAACATATAATATATAACATAGCTTTGAAGTAAACAGTTATATATATACAATAGCACTTATCAGAGTACAACACTTACAACACAGCGGAAATAACTATAGCTATAGAATCTTGAAGTCTCCTGCTCCAAGCTCTCCAAGTATATCTGTAAATCCCGACTACTTGACTTCCCGTACAAATTTAGGCACCCAAGAGTTTAGGGAAAACAACAAAGTAAACTCCGGGTCAGTCATGGGACTAGTGTGAGTAAAATAGTTTAAAACAGGTATAGGATATCTCATAAGACCACGCCGTGAATACGGAACGGGTTTTTCCTTATGAGTATCTGAACAACTTTGACAAGCAATATCATTGTGATATTATAATAATGTCTAAGTACAAATAGATATCAATCTAGCAGAAACGCTTGCATCTCACGTTCTACATACATAGTAAAAATCATAAATCGCAGGGCGCTTAACGGAGAATGGATTCCAACAGACAAGGTATGGGAGCACCTTCTGATCAGTGTACTCTAGAGGTGATACACTACAGGTTCAACAAGAACGTCTTGCAACCCGGCCACACATGACCGCTCACTCATTTAGCTTGAGTGTCGCGAATATATTGCCACCACGGTTATAGGCCATCAAACCGTCATCCGAAGATACAGAATCAAAAAGAAGTATAAATATGAATATTCCCTAGATCGGTGACAATACACCCTGCTTGGGAATGACCCAACTAGCCATGCTGCCTAGCCCAACTTTTGTTACTTCCTGGTGTGAGGCTAGGGCTACGTCTATCTTCAGAACATCTGATCACCATTCACTTTGAATGCCACATCGTCATACCCGCCAAATCACAAATTGACTTATCCAAAAATAATACGGGTATACAGCTAAGAGAAACGAATTCCTCCGCCACCAAACGTGAATACATTTGAACAGATCAACTTACGCGATCCATTGGATATACTCTGTCAGACCTTCTTCCACATACGTTATCCTGGGACTGGACAAACCGAAGGCACTATTCAGTATATCCATCTTAGTCACTGTTATCTAAGACTTATACAACAGCCCTTGCACTTTACTCCGTCTTCAATTTATCTTTGGAATATATTGCTCGCAACGCTTATGCCAATACAGAGTGGTTCTTTGGATAATAATCCAACCGGTCTCTCCATATTAACAACGTTAAAATGGTAAAAACTTTGATAGTCTGTGATTTAACTATCAAATGAAAACATGTCGGTGTACAAACAACGATCTTATTTCCAAATGGGAATTCGATCGATCAATCATCATATGTTCATATTTTCTTATTTCATATATTTAGAAAATATATCTTATTAACCATTGGAAAACATTTCCATAACTTATTTTCACATCACTATATTTTCGCAACTATCAGTCCCTAACTGTAACTAGTATGAGAACAATTCTCCAAGTATCAATCCGGAAGGTCGAAACCAACATCAGATCGTCACTTAGAAAACCGTTCAACTTACCCTCTCCAGTCAGTTTCTAAATTTGCTTAACTCTATTGATTTACCCTATTCACTTAACTTCTGTCGAATAAACTATATTCGATATCTCCTCCAACACTATTCGAATAAACTATATTCGATTAACTTCTCTAACTCTATTCGAATAAATTATATTCGATTAACTCTTTTAACTTTACTCGAATAAACTATATTCGATTAACACTTTCTTTCGAATAACTATATTCGATTAACTCTTCGACTAACTCCTTTGGATTAACTCTTCGACTAACTCCTTCGGATTAACTAACTTCGAATAACTCCTTTGGATTAACTAACTTCGAATAACTCCTTTGGATTAACTCTTTGGCTAACTCGTTCGGATTAACTAACTTCGAATAACTCCTTTGGATTAACTAACTTCGAATAACTCCTTTGGATTAACTCTTCGACTAACTCCTTTGGATTAACTCTTCGATTAACTCCTTTGGATTAACTAACTTCGAATAACTCCTTTGGATTAACTCTTCGACTAACTCCTTCGGATTAACTAACTTCGAATAACTCCTTTGGATTAACTAACTCCGAATAACTCCTTTGGATTAACTAACTTCGAATAACCCCTTTGGATTAACTCTTCGACTAACTCCTTCGGATTAACTAACTTCGAATAACTCCTTTGGATTAACTAACTTCGAATAACTCCTTTGGATTAACTCTTCGACTAACTCCTTCGAATTAACTAACTTCGAATAACTCCTTTGGATTAACTAACTCCGAATAACTCCTTTGGATTAACTAACTTCGAATAACCCCTTTGGATTAACTAACTTCGAATAACTAATATTCGATAACTACTCTTCGAATAAATAATATTCGATAACTCTTCTCAAATGAATAACATTTGATTTCTCCACTCGAATAAACTATATTCGATATCTCCTCCAACACTATTCGAATAAACTATATTCGATAACTCTTCTCAAATGAATAGCATTTGATTTCTCCACTCGAATAAACTATATTCTATTACTCTTCTCAAATGAATAACGTTTGATTTCTCCACTCGAATAAACTATATTCGATTACTCTTCTCTCTAATACACTATATTCGATAACTCTACTTCGAATAAGTGATATTCGACAGCTCTACTCAATTAACTCCACTTGGATAACTCTAACTGATTCACTCTAACTGGTCAACTCTAACTGATCAACTTTAGCTGGTTAACTCTAACTAATCAACTCTAACTGATCAACTCAATGGTTTGACCTAACTGGTTAACTCGTCTCGATTAACTGAACAAATCCACTTAGTTTAACTTAGCTAATTCACGTTGATTAACTCTAACCGATTCACTTAGTTTAACTCAACTAATTCACTTCGATTAACCACTTAGTTAACTTAACTAATTCACTTCGATTAACCACCTAGTTTAACTTAACTAATTCACATCGATTACTCACTTAGTTTAACTTAACTAATTCACTTTAATAAATCACTTAGTTTAACTTAACTAATTCACATCGATTAATCACTTAGTTTAACTTAAATAACTTGCTTTGGTTAACCTAACCAATTACTTTGTTTAACTCGGCTAACTTGCTTTGATTTACTTAACCAATTACTTTGTTTAACTCGACTAACTTTTCTTTGGTTAACTTAACCAATTACTTTGTTTAATTCGACTAACTTTGTTTTGGTTAACTTAACCAATTACTTTGTTTAACTCGACTAACTTTGCTTTGGTTAACCTAACCAATTACTTTGTTTAACTTAACTAATTCACTTCGATTTACCACTTAGTTTAACCTAACTAATTCACTTCGATTAACCACCTAGTTTAACTTAACTAACTTGCTTTGATTTACTTAACAAATTACTTTGTTTAACTCGACTAACTTTGCTTTGGTTAACTTAACCAATTACTTTGTTTAACTCGACTAACTTTGCTTTGGTTAACCTAACCAATTACTTTGTTTAACTCGACTAACTTTGCTTTGGTTAACTTATGGTTTTTAACACATCATCTAACAACGATGAATATTTGTCCAAACACGCATAATCACAACGGATTATATACATCACATTTTTATGTCACAATATATAAATCACAGTAAAAATAACTGTTGAGGAATCCAGTTGGATTCCTACAACCTATTTCCCTGCACCACAGATGTTAGACAACACCAGTATAATATTCTGATAAACTGAATCAACATATAACTATTTGATGGTTTATATATATATATATGTAAATATATATATATATATAAAATCTCTACTAACTGATTAGCAGTTCAATCAAACAGTCCACATACAGTCAAACAGTCAAACATATAATATTTTAACAGTTCTAAGAATACACGTGAAAATAAAACTGTTTTAGAGTTTGTGAGATTTACTCACATGTGCAGTTCATCGTTAAAGAACGATAAACTGTGGTTTGATTTGAATCAAACAGTTTATTTTGCCGTAAATCATAACTGTCTCCGATCCACTCCCGGTCAGTCTCATTGTGTAGTGCCCGTCCATACGATCCCAACGCAACTTACGGTTCGTCAATCTGATATCGTATGACCCCGTTATCGCTTGAACAAGTTAATGCATATTAAATATAAATAAAACAAGGACTTATTTTCTATTTGGGCTCTAACTAATTACCTCGGCCCACTAACCAATTCAAATAGCCCATCCACCCATTTTAATACCCAACCCGTTCATTCGTTCTCCCCCCAAACCAAAGTCACGCTCCAGAGAAAAAGAAACCCATCGTTGACCTCGTTTTGACCCGCAACCGCCTCCACCTTGGCCACCAAACTCCGGCGCAACCACCACCATTTGACTCCGCTTCCAAAGTCGCTCCTCCTCCTACCAGTATGGTCCAACTCGAGCTCCCCAGAAATCGACGAGCTGACCCACTGCTGTCGCGTTCTTCCCTAGGCGATTGGAGTTCGTCCAACCCTGCTCGCCAGCTGCGCCTCGACTCTCTGATCCACCCGGTCACCTTCTCTTGCCCCAGAACTCCTCCTGCCGACGATGAACCTCAACCCTAAATCGCTGTGTAAATTTCCAGCGCAAAACACAGACGTCGAACCCTAAAAGACCACTACAAGATTGAAGTATACACCAAGAGAAAAGCATCTGACTCGGTTCTGGAAATTTAGTGATTTTATTTTGATTTTCTACTTTGAAATTTTCTTGCTGTGTTTGGGTTTATGCGGTTATATAGAGCTGTGTTGGGGTTGGTAACGTCTGTGGCTGAAATGGGGTGAGACGTGGCCCTGTTTGTGATCAAAGGAATGGAGGAGATATTTTTAATTTGATTTTTATACTTATTTATACTTGATTTCGCACTCTAAAAATTCCTTTAGTCACATGTGATACCCAAAAATCACCAAACTGTACATGCAGCTAGAGTTTGACATTACGGACCCAACGAAACTGGTTTCGTCGAATTCCGACTCCGTATGCTCACACAGCGTATTTTTAACTGTCAAAATACTGACTGTTTCTCACTCTAAAAATCCGTACAGCCACACAGTGACTCTAAAAATCACAAAACTTGACCTCTAACAATAATTTGACATTGCGGATCCAACAAAACTGGTTTCGTCGAATTCCGACTTCGTTTGCAAAAGTGGCTATTTTTAACGCTTTGAATGACCCATTTAAATATATAAATATATTTAAATAAATTAAATTAAATATAAATAAATTTATATTATCGTATATATTCACAGTGGAATATCATACGGCTCTAGGATAATTATATATTTCATATTCTAAGTCTAGGTTGAATCGATATTCAATTTACATTGAAAATCCCTTTTATAACGTATATAAAGCGTTACGAATTATATACGAATTCCATAGCGACTATTCTGAAATTTGATTTGGACGTACATCAAAATCTATATGATGAAATCCCGATTTTTCTCTTCCACTAGAAAGATATACTCCACCAGCTACACACGTTTCTTGTTTCATAGAAATCCGGCTTAAAACGAATCCTGTACATTCAGTTGAAGTTCGAATCGCCAAATAGCGAACTGCCGTGCCATTTCGAGCTCGATTATAATTATATTATAAATTATACGTTCAACTATCGTTTATTTAATATATTCGTTATTTAAATAAATTAAATAACTTAATTATTATACCTTACAAAACGCGCCATTACAATGGACCACTTGAATACTTAACCAATTAAACATGATGGGTTGACGGGGTTAAGTCATGAACCTTGGGTACACTTAACCAACTTGATACTTGATTGGATAGGGTTAACCACATTTAACCCGTTAGAAACCCTAGTTACGTGGTCCTTTTCACCAATAACCCTCTTGGTTGTATCATGATACCCTAGGGACTAGGCTAGGGTGGGGCACGATTACTGGGTTGACATGTAAGTGACCAAAACGACGGCTGAGTAGGTGCGCCGGTGTAGGTTCAGGCGGACTATGGTCGTGCACATGGTCCGGAGTTGAAAAAGCAGACACGGGCACCCGTAGGTTTAGACTGTGCATGCTTGATTTGTGTCCGTGGTTGGCACCCTAGGGCTTGATACACCCTAGGGTGGACCTAGCACAGTTTGACTACACTTCGTGATTGGGCCGTACGACACCGACACTTGACGAGTTAGGCTTTAGGGAGCCGATCGACTAGACCGTGTTGTTGGACCTTGAACTAGGTCATCTTGGGATGTTGGGCCAAGATTGGGCCAAGAGATCTTTTCTTGTTGATACTTGACATAGATTACTTGTACACACTTGGTGCAACTTAACCTTGTATATGCGATGCCACACTTGATATATCTCTTCACCATGCCAGTTATCACCCTATGTTTTATCCCTGCTTTACATGTCCAGTTAACTTTGTTAGTTTTTATACTAGTAGTAGATAGGACTTACCAGTCTTTTTGACTGACCCGTTTTCTTTCGCCTCTTTTCTTCCGTTCCCCCCCCCCCTCTCGGTTTGCAGGGTGGGAACACTAGTACCTAGCTGGATCTTTAGCTGCTTTTCTGGATAGCTCATGTGCGGTTTGGACTTGAGCTCGCTATGGCTTTATTCTACTTTGGGGATAGTTACTTTATGTTTTTCCAGTTTTCAGTTTATGTTCTAGACTTTGTATTGTGGGAAAATAATGACCAAGTACTTTGATGTAACTTGACTATGGTTTTGAAATGTTGGTTTTATCCGCTGCTTTACTACTCTGTTTTACTTATATGTTCTTTCTTGTGATATCTGCATGCATGTTTACCTTGTCCAACACCCCTCCAAAGCTAGTGTACTTACAAGAGTGACACTAGCGGAGGTGGGGTGTTACATTTGGTATCAGAGCATAAGGTTTACAAGATTTGAGCAAAAAGTGTTTTTAAAACTTACCTTTTTGGAAAACTATTTTCAAAACCAATTAAGTATTTTCCAAGAAAAGTCTAGTTATTTTAAAAGGCTATTCCCCAAAAGCCATTAGCACTATCCTTCGTTTCCTCATTCTAAATCTATCATTTCCTTTTTCAGCATGGCCGATCTTAACCTTCCTGAGGGAGTGACCATTCCCGGATGGTTCCGGAGGTACTTGGAAGCTAGGGCCAACGATGCGGGCCCAGCAAATACCCCCACCGAAACTGAGGTTCCTCCTCCTCAGCATCCACAAGCAGATTCCGCAAAGGTTTGCAAGGACTTTAAGGCGATGGGTGGCAAGAATTTTATTGGGGCGGAGACTTTCGTGGAGGCACGAAATTGGTTGAAAGAAACTGAAGATCTCTTCGCTATCTTTGATGTGGAAGACCATAGAAAGGTTTTATTGGCAGCATGGCTATTAAAAGAAGAAGCTGCTTATTGGTGGGCGGTCACCAATGCTACTAGGCCTATGGAGACTTGGGCCGACTTTAGGGCGAGGTTTGGGCTTAAGTTTCTATCATCAGCTGAGGCGAATCTGCAATTGGAGAAGTTTATATCTTTGAAGCAAGGGGACATGACAGTAAGGGAGTATGTGAATAAGTTTAACCAGCTCGCTCGATTCGGTTTGGACATGGTTAATACTCCCCAGAAGAAGGCTTTACGCTTTGCACGAGGGTTGAATGAGCCACTACAAGGTTTAGCCCTATCTCATATACCCATGGGGGCCACTTTTGAAGGCCTAGTGGACATGGCATTGCTTCAAGGAGACGATAAGAATGGCAAGAAGGAAGTCAAGACTAATGAGACTCAAACCAAGAGGACGGACTCCAAGTGGGGAGGAAATCAGAGCAATCAGAACAACAAGAACAACAAGAACAATAAGGGCAATAAGGCCAACAACAACAAGGCAAAAGACCCAAGGAAATGCAACTTCTGTGGGATTGTTGGGCACATAGCTAAAGATTGTAGGAAGAAGAAGAGGAAGTTGGGTGAATGCTTTCATTGTGGAGAGACTGGACACTTTAGCAAGGATTGCCCCAAGAAGCAAGGACAAGGGCAGAATCAGCGTGCAGGACCTTCTGGTGGGCAAATGCATGCTCTCAACACTGCTCCAGTTCAGGACCGAGGTAGTATTTCTGTAGAAAGTCTTGTTTATATTTCTGACTTTCCTGTTCGCACTTTATTTGATTCTGGCGCATTGCATACCTTTATTTCTTCTGACATTTTTGAAAGTTTGCACCTAAGTACTAGACTAGTTGAGGATCCCGTTAGTGTTTCAAATCCAATTGGGGGTTCCGCCCATTTATCTATGATTTGTGTGGATTTGAAGATTTCTATCTTGACCGTAGAATTCACGTGTAATGCTTATGTTCTTGGGTTCACGGGATACGGGTTGATTTTGGGCATGGATTGGCTGTCCAGTTATGGAGCCATTCTCGATTGTGAGCATAGGGTGGTGAGGCTCATGACTCGCCTCGGTAATACCCTAGAGATTTCTTGCAACCCGCTGGATCCCGTCATGTTATGTTATCTTGAATCTCTTGACTCGTCCATCAATGATCTGCAATCCGTAAGGGTGGTTCGAGAATATCCTGATGTCTTTGAAGAGGTTAAGGGGTTCCCCCTAAATGAGAGATAGATTTTCGCATTTACCTTGTTGATAATGCCAAGCCAGTATCATTGCCCGTTAGGCACATGGCCCCGTGAGAAAGAAGAGAGCTCAGTAAGCAAATCAAGGAGTTGCTTGAGAAAATTTTTATTAGGCAAAGCATTTCTGAATGGGGTGCTCCGGTGGTATTCGCTACTAAGGCGGATGGTTCGCTTCGTCTATTTGTTGATTATCGAGAGTTGAACAAGCTGACAAAGAAGAATAGGCACCCGTTACCGAGGATTGATGACCTCTTTGACCAGCTTGTTGGTGCTTCTGTTTTCTCTCAGCTCGATCTAGCCACCGGATTTCATCAGCTTAGAGTGGCTGAGGATAGTATTGATAAGACCGCGTTTAGGACTCCAGATGGATTCTTTGAATGGCTTGTCATGCCATTCGGTTTGACTAATGCACCCGCCTACTTCGTAGATTTGATGAGTAGGGTGTTCAGGGAGTTCCTTAACAAGTTCGTGGTTGTCTTCGTGGATGATATTCTGATCTTCTCAAAGGATGAGAAAGAACATGCCAGACATCTCAAGGAAGTGATGGATACGCTTAGAGCTCATCAGTTGAAAGCCAAGTTCTCCAAATGCCATTTCTGGAGAAGGGAAGTTCGGTTTCTTGGACATATAGTTTCTAAGCAAGGCATAGCGGTGGATCCCGCGAAAGTGGTTGCAGTTCAAGACTGGAAGACTCCTAGGAATGCAACCGAAGTAAGAAGCTTTCTCGGTCTGGCAGGCTACTATAGGAAGTTCATCAGGGACTTCGCTAAGATTTCGGCCCCTCTTACTAAGTTGACGAAGAAGAACTTAGTCTTTGCATGGGACTTAGAGTGTGAGCTTGCTTTTCAATGGCTCAAGAGGGCCCTTACCACAGCTCCAGTTCTAGCATTACCCGATAGTGGTAAGATGTTTACCGTGTACACCGATGCATGTGGCACGGGGTTAGGTGTTGTTCTGATGCAAGAGGGAAGAGTAATATGTTATGGGGGTAGGCAACTTAAAGTTCATGAGAAGAACTATCCCACTCATGATTTGGAGTTGGCGGCGATCGTCTTTGCACTCAAATCCTGGCGCCACTATCTTCTAGGCGAAAGGTTTGAGTTGTGTACTGATCACAAGTCACTCAAGTACCTCTTCTCGCAGAAAGATCTGAATCTAAGGCAGCAAAGGTAGATGGAATTCCTGGCATCATATGACTTCGAGATAGCTTATACCCCTGGCAAGGGTAATGTTGTGGCAGATGCACTAAGCAGAAGGAGGTTGACTTTGAGTCCCTTATTTATTGAGATGAAGAACTTAGAGTTCTTGGCAACCTTTGATTTCACAACAGCTATTGAGTTGATGACGGGTTCGTTAGCATCCCTTGAGCTTAGACCTATACTTCTTGATCAAGTAGGGACTTCACAGAAAGAAGACCCGCGGATAGTGGAGATCATGGGCAAGTTAATCTGTGGTGAGACGTTTAGTCACCTTGCTAGATATATTATTGATGACAAGGGTTGGCTAAGGCGTGATGGAAGGCTATGCGTTCCACAAGTAGGATACTTGGTGCATAAAGTTCTCGAAGAAGCGCATCACTCGAAGATGACTATACATCCTGGAGGAGATAAGATGTATAGAGATATGAAGCGCATTTTCTTTTGGGATGGAATGAAGAAAGATGTGGCAGAGTATGTTTCAAAGTGCATGGTGTGCCAACAAGTGAAAGCCGAGTTGAAGAAACCCGGTGGGCTATTACATCCATTGGAGGTCCCGCAATGGAAGTGGGAAAGTATTTCTATGGATTTTGTGGATGGATTGCCTAGGTCAAGGAAATGGAATACGAGCATATGGGTCATAGTTGATAGACTTACGAAGATTGCTCATTTCATCCCGGTGAAGAGCAAGAGGACCGCATCATGGCTAGCATCTGTTTATCTTCGAGAGATAGTGCGGTTGCATGGAGTTCCTTCTAGCATAGTTAGCGATCGTGACCCAATTTTCACTAGATAGTTTTGGAATAGTTTGCAAGAAGCGATGGGTACGCGATTGAATCTGAGTACAACCTATCACCCCCAGACGGATGGCCAAACCGAAAGGGTGAATAGAGTGCTAGAAGATCTTTTGAGGCTTTGTGTTCTTGACTTCAGTGGTTCTTGGGAAGACCACCTTCCTCTTGTAGAGTTTGCTTATAATAATAGCTATCAAGCCAGCATAGGGATGGCACCATTTGAAGCTTTGTATGGGAGGCCGTGCAGGTCACCATCTTGTTGGTGGGAGACAACGGATAGGCTTATACTGGGGCCCGATATGATATGGGACACATCCGAGAAAGTTGAATTGGTGAGAAGACGGATGAAAGCGGCCCAAGACAGACAGAAATCCTATGCTGACAAGCGAAGGACAGATTTGGAATTCGAAATTGGGGATATGGTTTTCGTGAAGGTTTCTCCTTTGCATAATGTGGTACGTTTTGGAGCAGTTGGGAAACTGGCACCAAGGTTCGTAGGACCCTTCCCTATCATAGAGAGAATTGGAAAGATGGCTTATAAGGTGGAATTGCCCGAGAAGCTAGCCGGAGTGCATAATGTCTTTCATGTCTCGCATCTCCGAAAGTGCCTACATGAGTCCGCTGAGGTGGTTGAACCAAGCATTCTTGAAGACGTGGAGGTAGAGAAAGAGGCAACCTTGAGGAGAGCTCCGATTCGTATCTTGGGAACAGAGATCAGGAAGCTAAGAAATCGAGAAGTCAAATTGGTGAAAGTTCAGTGGAGTGAAGCCGATGAAGATGCAACTTGGGAAACCGAGGAGAAGATGCGCGGGCTTTATCCATTTCTTTTTGAGGGTACATTCTCGATCTCTTTTTAGCATATCTTTCTTTTGCTATCCATGTTTATCTTGTTATCTCGTTAACCTTGTCATGAGAACCTTAGGTAGAAACCCTTTGGATGAAACATGTATTTGAAACATGTTATGCTTGATGTTTGCAAGTGGTTGCAAGTATTTGCAAGTGGATACTCGTGGATGCATGATACACATTAGGCACTAAGATCGGCTCACACACTTTCATATTGCATACGCATGAGTGCTTATACTTATTCATGGATGAAACTTGTTATGCTATCACGTGGATGTTGCATATGGATGAATGTTGTGTCCACTCATGTAGAGATTATAAATTATGTTAGGATTTTGCATACATATGGACTCATTTCACTAACATACTTTGCATTGAGGGGGTTTACTGAATCAGTAACCGCCTGATTTTCGCATTAGATAAGTGCATATACACACACCTTTGCATATAATCATACATCATTTAGAATTTGTTAAGGATATTGACTGCACATGGATGATGTTTTGAGTACATGGATGATGGATGGTAGGATACGTTCTTCCTAACTTAGAGATTTCGGGGACGAAATCATTTAAGGTGGGGAGGATGTAACAACCCATATTTTGAATAACAAGTTATAACATAAATCAAGGCAGAATTCAATGATAAAATCTGAATCAAGGGAAACGGGCTGTGCCATTGCGTTCGTCTCGGAAAAATACGCGAAATAGAGTCCGAGTTTTCAAAAATCGGAGTCCGTATGACCCAGTTAAGGCCCATGGAAGTTTTCAGAAAATTTAAATTTAAAAACAGATTTCAAAATTCAGCTGGGCAGGTAGGCGGGAAAAGATCCCGCCACTTCCCAAATCGACAGGGGTGTCGACTTGGGAGTCAACACACCCAAGGCTGTGTCGACTGCCCAGTCGACACCCCTATCGACTTGGGTGGTCGGCCAGTCTGGCCTGGGTGCACCTGACTTGCTTCTCAAGACATGTTTGGAGGCTAGTGACGTGAATTGATGGCCCAGATCTGAATTAGGGTTAATCCTATGGTCTAAACTAGCATAATCATCTATAAAAGACCCTAATACCTAGCCTAAGTCATCATAAATCAATCCTACAACTAAACTATGCCAAAATGTTTAATCATGGCCTCCACCCTCTTGTCATAGCCTCCATCTTCATTCATATGAGAGTTCCTAAGCTTATTTGAGAGTTTCTATGGCCAAAGTTCAATCTTTCTTCATCAAAGCAAGGATCTTCTTCTATTTTCTCAAGGGTTTTCATTGAAGCTTTCTATTTGGGGGTCTTTAGAGTTGCTAGTGGCTTCGTCTCAATCTTATTTATAGTTTATAAGTCTTCATAAGCATTGTAAGCCCTATACTACTCTTAGATTCTAACTATGAAGTTAAATATGACATGTTGCAAGTTTGAGTTTGGGCCTAAGTATGATATGTGCTTTGATCCTATCATGTTATGCATAGATTCATTCTATGCATGTTTGTAAAGCTATCATCTTTACCTTATGCATAGAAAGCTATGAGCTTTGATTGGAAATGTTGCATAAAGCAACATAGAAACTCTCATAAACCTTGTGTTATCTTGCATATGATGTTATATGCGAATCACTAGCTACCATCCAATGTCATTTAGGATCATGTATCACCTATTTGCTAAAGTTTGATATCATGCATGTTTTGAGGCTTATAATGAAATATGCAAGTTTATGATCTCTCATAACCCTTATGTTATCTTGCATATGATGTTATATGCGAATCACTAGCTATCATCCTATGCCATTTATGATCATATTTCACCTATTTGCTAAGTTTGAATGTTATGCATGTTTTGGGGCTCATAATATAACATGCAAGTTTAGATGAAAATATTTATGCCTCATATGCCACCATGTTTAACTTGTGGCCAACCTTATTACCTTATGCCCTTTTTGTCATGCTTTTGCCAAGTTCCCTCTTTTAATCTATGTTATGTTATGCGAAACATACATGCGATGGGAATGCGTTGAGTTTGGGTAATATTAATGACATGAAAACATGGTTTTAAAATATGACATGAACATTGGCTTGTGATTATGTTTGTAAACATAATGATGGACATGACACTTAGAAAATATGAGTGTGGCCAACTCGAGGTTGGGTTGAGTTTGTAGCATAAATCTACCCGGAACCGACCGGCTTAACTAGTGGCTACAAACAATAGGACCCAATGTGAGTAGTTGGTCATGTTGTGCTTAAACCCGAGGTTAGACTAGGTTGTGGTGTAAAGCTACCCGGACCAGCCCGACTTAACTAGTAACCACAACAAGGTCTAATGTGAGAGGTTGGGTGCATTAAAATAATTAATGCCACATGGTAGGGTTAAGTCATGGACCACTTGAATACTTAACCAATTAAACATGATGGGTTGACGGGGTTAAGTCATGAACCTTGGGTACACTTAACCAACTTGATACTTGATTGGATAGGGTTAACCACATTTAACCCGTTAGAAACCCTAGTTACGTAGTCCTTTTCACCAGTAACCCTCTTGGTTGTATCATGATACCCTAGGGACTAGGCTAGGGTGGGGCACGATTACTGGGTTGACATGTAAGCGACCAAAACACGGCTGAGTAGGTGCGCCGGTGTAGGTTCAGGCGGACTATGGTCGTGCACATGGTCCGGAGTTGAAAAAGCAGACACGGGCACCCGTAGGTTTAGACTGTGCGTGCTTGATTTGTGTCCGTGGTTGGCACCCTAGGGCTTGATACACCCTAGGGTGGACCTAGCACAGTTTGACTACACTTCGTGATTGGGCCGTATGACACCGACACTTGACGAGTTAGGCTTTAGGGAGCCGATCGACTAGACCGTGTTGTTGGACCTTGAACTAGGTCATCTTGGGATGTTGGGCCAAGATTGGGCCAAGGGATCTTTTCTTGTTGATACTTGACATAGATTACTAGTACACACTTGGTGCAACTTAACCTTGTATATGCGATGCCACACTTGATATATCTCTTCACCATGCCAGTTATCACCCTATGTTTCATCCCTGCTTTACATGTCCAGTTAACTTTATTAGTTTTTATACTAATAGTAGATAGGGCTTACCAGTCTTTTTGACTGACCCGTTTTCTTTCGCCTCTTTTCTTCCGTTCCCCCCCCCCCCTCTCGGTTTGCAGGGTGGGAACACTGGTACCTAGCTGGATCTTTAGCTGCTTTTCTGGATAGCTCATGTGCGGTTTGGACTTGAGCTCGCTATGGCTTTATTCTACTTTGGGGATAGTTACTTTATGTTTTTCCAGTTTTCAGTTTATGTTCTAGACTTTGTATTGTGGGAAAATACTGACCAAGTACTTTGATGTAACTTGATTATGGTTTTGAAATGTTGGTTTTATCCGCTGCTTTACTACTCTGTTTTACTTATATGTTCTGTCTTGTGATATCTGCATGCATGTTTACCTTGTCCAACACCCCTCCAAAGCTAGTGTACTTACCTGAGTGACACTGGCGGAGGTGGGGTGTTACAATATCGGTCATGCCCATTTCATGCATTATTCATTTTATTGTCCCAAATATTTTAGCGTATGTTAATCTCTTATGAGATTGGCTCAGGCTCGTGGTAGCCTGGCTATAGAACAGAAAGCAGAAAGAAATACAGAATAAGGTTGATCTAAACAGAACAGAACAGACATAATCTCAGATTCAGATTTACAATTCATGTCACAATCAGAATTAACGTTTATATCGGAAAATAACTGTACTTGCCTTGGTTGGATTAAAGAAAGAACTTTAATTGTTGTAGAATCGTTGCAGAAGCTTTGATCTCTAGTTTGAATTGAGTTGCTTAGGTTGATGTTGATTATCTTCTAGTTTTTGATTCCAGCAGAGTAGCGACGCCATTATTTTATTTAATTTAGAACAGAGGCATAGTAAAAGCAGAATATAATTGTGTGTAGAGAAGGCTGGGTTTGGGGCTATTTAAATAGGTTTAGGCAGACGAATCTAGGCAGAAAACGAGACCAGATACATAAGAATGCACCCAGGCCCAAAACCAGGTTCGGGGACCAGGTCGACACCCAGGTCGACTGCCCAGTCGACCTGGTCTAGGGGGGGTTGACTGCCCAGTCGACTCCCCAGTCGACCTGGGTTTGGGCGGGAAATTTCCCGCCCAGTCTGTTCTGCGTTTGAAATTCGAATTTTGAATTCGAATTCGAGCTGTTTTGAACTCTGAATATTTCTGAAACTTTGGAGGGCCATAACTTGGTCATACGGACTCCGATTCTCGCAAACTCGGACTCGTTTTCAAGCAGAATTCCGAGACGAACGCAATGGCGCAACCCGTTTCCCTTGATGCTTATTTTAAAAATTAATTATTCTCTGATTTGTTACTATACGTTCACAGAAAATACGGGGTGGTACAACATGTATATAATAGCAACGATAAATAATCAACCATCATCCAGAGTGCACCACACAACTGCATAAGCATTAAATATAAATAATTAACGCTTACATAGTCTGTCAACCTATCGATTGACATACAACTAAACAATCGGGATTAGTGTACGTCAAATATCATCCCAATACTAGTGTGAGGTTTCAAATCAACAAACACATATTTTATTTGTGCAGTTGGGCGATGTGTAAAATTTATCGTCCCAATCAATATCAGTCAAATCAATGTATATAAACAAATCGTCCGATTTGTTTATAAATATTTATTTTATATACACGTTGAAAATTATATTTTTAACTATAAAATATTTTCCTCTATAAAATATTTTATTTCATTCCACATCACACAATCAAATTTCACAACATAGCAACCAAACAAACAAATCATCCATGGTCTGTGGACGACAGGTGTCGGGTGCTACTAAACACCGTCTGCATCCTAGTATATATTTCAAACAAGAAATAAATTAAAGGTGAAGAGTTCTCCCCAAGATCTAAACCAAACGCCATGACTCTTCGTATGTAGGAAATCTTCACCTCGCTTCCAATGAGATCTGTTCAACACCGTTTGTGTTAAAAAATATATTTTTAACAACACTACTTCCTATATACAGGTTATATTTTTATATCGCCACTGATATAAAAATCACATTTTTATATTCTTTAGTATATATAAATCATATCTTCTTCTTTACTTCAAATATATAAAAATCGAATTTTTATTTTCACTTCATATATATAAAAATCGAATTTTTATTTTCACTCCATATATATAAAAATCGAATTTTTATTTTCACTTCATATATATAAAAACCAAATTTTTGCATCATTAAAAAAATGATCTTTGCCTCATTTAAAATATGATCTTTGCCTCATTAAAAATAGGATCTTTTTAATTTCAAAATAAATCAAATCTTGTTCATTGTTAAAAATCTAATCTTGTTCATTGTTAAAAATCCAATCTTGTTCACTGTTAAAAATACAATCTTTCCCTTTAACAAAAATATTCTCTTTCCTATAATAAAAATTCAAACTTCTTTTGTTTAGCTTCACTAAATTTTCAGATTTTTATAGCGTTTAAAAATCATAACTTTAAACAAATAAAAATTAGTTCTTTAAACAAATAAAAATCATGTTTTTATTCAAATAAAGATCTTAACCTAATAGGAATCAAAATCAGAAAAGATGGGCTTACATCGATTGGTGTTTATCCACCCGAGAGGGTGGTTTACTTCGCTGCACTCACATTCGAACTCAGAATCGAACTCACCGACTATCGTCCCTAGCTAATTACCCTCATTCCGAACACAATGGTATATGTTTCACAGGCCAATTCGCTTGTAACGATCAGTTTCCGTTCAAATTAAAATATAAATCTATATATATTCGATTCAAACACATATTTTAATGTATCTGGGGCACATACTGATTCTAAACATTCCAGAAAAAATATTTCTAGCTTCCTATAGGCGATACGGTCCTAACAAAACAAATTTTGTCAAATTCCGAGACCGTTTGAAAAATGGCCATTTTCTGGTCGATCGAAATTGACTGAAATTGTTAAAACACGTTTAACCTCGCCACGCTCACATATTGATTCAAAAATTATAATTTTGAAACCTAGCAAAAATTTGACATCCCGGACCCAACAAAAGTGGTTTCATCGAAAAACGAGGTCGTTTGCAAAATTTCCATTTTTAAGGGCCAGAATTCTATAGCGACTATTCTGAAATTTCATCTGGGCGTAACCTTTTATCCCCGCTATGAAATTTCAATTTTTCAGATTCGTTGGAAAGTTATTCTCAAATAGATTCTAATATTTTTGGTTTCGCCAAAATCCGGTTTATTTTGAATCCTGTACATTCATTTGAACTTTGAAATCGAATTTTCAAACTACCGCACCATTTTCAATTCCCTTTATAATTATAAATAAATATTTATATTCTACCGATGATCTATATAAATATATACATTCTAATTCTATTAAAAATAAAATTCTCGTCGTTATTATTCATTTTAAATACTCAAAATTCGCTAAAATTGCCAAAATAAAAAATTTAAATTGGCTCAGATTTCCGGGTTATTACAATCTCCCCAACTTAAAACTTTTCATCCCCGAAAAGGAACGAAGCCGAAAGTTGTTTTACAAACCAACTCAACTTTCATTATTTTCTTTACGGCTTAAGTTCTTCAACTTTTCAGTTTCTAAGAACTTTTCAAATTTTTCAAAAATTTGGCTAACACCCTAAATTTTTGAAAAATTTCGCCATAACCTCCCCTGCACCAGGGACTTCAGGATATTTCAAATAGCCTCCCATGGCCCTCATCAATCCAAAAAGAAAAAGAAACAGCCAAGCGGCTAGACAATCGGCTCATAAAATCATCCAAACCCAAGAAATTAGTAAACATGTTCCTATTTGTCAGGCAAACAATTTTATTCTTCTGCTCTAGCCTCCTTGCTATGACCTGTTCAATGTAAGTACATGTATATGCATGCAAATACGACTAATTTTCAATACAACTCACTATTTGGTTCAATTTGGCTAAAGGTTCAACATTCAATTAATCAAAACAGTAATCAAACAACACAACCATCAATCAATTTGTTGATTATCATTTCAAACTCATAATTTTGATACGTAGTCAAAAATCACATTTTTGATGCCAAATCACAACAATAAGCCCTATCTAGCTTTGGTTCTCACACCAGTCTAATGGAAATATATATATATATATATATATATATATATCACACTTTCAAAACTCGAACATAAACTACTGATGCTGACATGTCAATCACCAGTATCATCAGAGTCATCTCCGGGCGACTAGAGTGTGATTCTATATCTATCGAATATATTTGAGGCTTCTAATACACGTGGATCAGACGTATATTAAAATCTCTATATATTAGATTGTCCAAATCAATTTAAAATCATATTCAAATATGAATAATTGATTTAAATTCTCAAAACAAAACTTGTTTTCAATTTCATAAATATGCTCTTCACACTCGTTCTAGGATACTACTGATCTTATCTCTAACGAGTCATTCTCATTGGATATTACTAGTCCAATCTCTGATGAATTCTTTCGTTTGGTTCTAACGTGTCTTGTTCTACGAGCTCTGTAAACCAAAGCTCTGATACCAACTGAAGTACCCAACGAAATCTGGTAGGCTTTGCAACCATTCGTTTATCCCCCAAGCAGCAGGTAATACCCACTGTGGCATACAAGTGGTCCCCCAGTACGCTTGTTTTACAGCGACCCTCTCGAACCTCCCGGCCACTGCCTAACCAACCCCCGCAAGGGACATGTGGGGGTAAGAGTCTCCCATTCGCCACCAAACCGCGAAGCGAGAACCCCCCATCATGACTGCAACAAGAACTGGTGATACTCCATTCTCGACCATTTCAATCTAATTAAAGATTCATTAAAACCCCACTTAATTTTAATCTTTACAGAAATCAATATCCTATCTTTAACTGGGTTAAAGAACCAATGTCATCTAAAACTCGGTTCACGAAAAACCCAAAATCACATTCATTAATTATCGGGTTAAAGAACAAGTGTTATTTAAAACAATGTTCACGATAAACCCAAAAATCAATTCAAATTCAATTCCAATTAAATACCATTTAATTGGTACACTTCATTAAATCTAAATAAAAAGATTTAATCATTTCTCAACTGGGTTTAAGAACAGTGTTAATGAAGACACCATTCACGACAAACCCAAATCTCATTTGATATTAAATACAAGGCTCTGAATAGAAAATATATCGGCTTTTATTCAATATCAAATTCTACGACCAACAAATATCGTATTGGAAATAACGATATAAATATATCTCTCAAATATCCATAACAATATCTGTATAATCACGAAATCCAACATCAAAATATTCCAAAGACAATTTTGATTCAAATCCACTCCAATTCAATTATTGGAAATTCTAGTTATTTTCAAAACCATTTCAAATCCACTTTATTTATTTCAAAAATAAATGGTTTTTAATTCTAGTTCAAAACCAGTTCGTTTCGATAAAAATCTATTTTTATCTTTTCAAATTTGGAATTTTTTGTCCCAATTCTTCACAAATCATTTCTTACGATTTTACACAAATTGTTAATATTTTTAATAATTTTATTAAGGCCCGTATAGTCGATTTCCATCAACGGCCATCGAACTGCACTTACAACGACATTTTCCAATTTTGATTTGGACATAATTCCAAATCCAACCATTAGATTTCTAATTTCTAATATTCATTAGAAAGCAATTTTCGATACGAACCCAACGGTTCCGGTTTTAGGAGAATCCGATGGTCGGATCTCCTGTAACGTCAATTCGAAGTCAATGATCGAAATTGGCGAACTGCCGCGGCGCGGTGCGTTCTATTCAGGCCATTATATATATATATATATATATATATATATATTATATATATATTTCGTCGATTTCCTTTTAAAACATATTTTATAAATCGTTTTAAATTCATTTTCAAAACAAATTCAACTTCATATTCAATTTCTAATCAAAATTGAATATTCCACATCATCGATATACAAATGATAATATTTTCAAAACATTAAATTTTGAAATCGATATAAATATTGTTCACGTCAAAATGGCGTCAATCTAATCAACACAGCTTTTATTCAACACATGAATGTTTATTCTATTCAACACATGAATATATTTTCAATTCAACACATGAATTTATTTTCAATTCAACACATGAATTTATTTTCAATTCAACACATGAATTTATTTTCAATTCAACACATGAATTTATTTTCTAAATTGGAATGAGGCCCAATAAATTACCATATAATGTTAATTATATGGATTTTCTACAACACATATATATAATAGCAGATAAATAATCAACCATCATCCAGAGTGCACCACACAACTGCATAAGCATTAAATATAAATAATTAACGCTTACACAGTCTGTCAACCAATCGATTGACATACAACTAAACAATCGGGATTAGAGTACGTCAAATATCATCCCAATACCCGTGTGGGGTTTCAAATCAACAAACACATATTTTGTTTGTGCAGTTGGGCAATGTGTAAAATTTATCGTCCCAATCAATATCAGTCAAATCAGTGTATATAAACAAATCGTTCGATTTGTTTATAAATATTTATTTTATATGCACGTTAAAAATTATATTTTTAACTATAAAATATTTTCCGCTATAAAATATTTTATTTCGTTCCATATCACACAATCAAATTTCACAACATAGCAACCAAACAAACAAGTCATCCATGGTCTGTGGACGACGGGTGTCGGGTGCTACTAAACACCGTCTGCATCCTAGTATATATTTCAAACAAGAAATAAATTAAAGGTGAGGAGTTCTCACCAGAGCTAAACGAAACGCCACGACTCTTCGTATGTAGGAAATCTTCACCTCGCTTCCAACGAGATTTGTTCAACACCGTTTGTGTTAAAAATTATATTTTTAACAACACTACTTCCTATATAAAGGTTATATTTTTATATATCCACTAATATAAAAATCACATTTTTATATTCTCTAGTATATAAAAATCATATCTTCTTCTTTACTTCATATATATAAAAATCGAATTTTTATTTTCACTTCATATATATAAAAATCGAAATTTTGCATCATTAAAAATATGATCTTTGCCTCATTAAAAATATGATCTTTGCCTCATTAAAAATATGATCTTTTTAATTTCAAAAAAATCAAATCTTGTTCATTGTTAAAAATCTAATCTTGTTCATTGTTAAAAATCCAATCTTTTCCTTTAACAAAAATATGCTCTTTCCTATAATAAAAATTCAAACTTCTTTTGTTTAGCTTCACTAAATTTTCAGATTTTTATAGCGTTTAAAAATCATAAATTTAAACAAATAAAAATCAGTTCTTTAAACAAATAAAAATCATGTTTTTATTCAAATAAAGATCTCAACCTAATAGGAATCAAAATCAGAAAAGATGGGCTTACATCGATTGGTGTTTATCCACCCGAGAGGGGGGTTTAATTCGCTACACTTGCATTGGAGATGGAGGGGCTGTTAAGTGCTGTGGAGGGCTAAGGAGGAGGCGCAGGGGCTTGGACGTGGGCGCCGGGGTTAGGGAGGTCGGGGGAGGCTCCAGGCAAGCGGCGGTGGGCGGGTTTAAAGGGGGCGCTAGGGCACGGTCGGCAGCAGAGAGAAGGGAAGGGTGGAGAGAGAGAGAGGCGGAGCGGGGTGGTTGTGGGGGAGCAGGCCGGAGGCGGCGGTGACCCCCGGTGGCGCACGTCAGCGATGGGCAGGGTTCGCCCCCCTTTTCTTTTTCTTTTTTTTATTTCTGGAGGAATGAAGACGAGGAGAGAAGGAGTGGGGAGTTGACTTTATAAATATATTATTTAATTTAATTTAATTTATTCCACAAAAAAGTAACTTTTTCTTTCGAACTCAGAATCGAACCCACCGACTGTCATCCCTAGCTAATTACCCCCATTCCGAACACAATGGGATATGTTTAGTAGGCCAATTCGCTTGTTACGATCAGTTTCCATTCAAATTAAAATATAAATCTATATATATTCAATTCAAACACATATTTTAATGTATCGGGGGCACATACTGATTCTAAAAATTCCAGAAAAATTATTTCTAGCTTCCTATAAGTGATACGGTCCTAACAAAACAAATTTCGTCAAATTCCGAGACTGTTTGAAAAATTGCCATTTTCTGGTCGATTGAAATTGACTGAAACTGTTAAAACACGTTTAACCTCGCCACGCTCACATATTGATTCATAAAATTATGAATTTTGAAACATAGCAATAATTTGACATCCCGGACCTAACAAAATTGGTTTCATCCAAAACCGAGGTCGTTTGCAAAATTTCCATTTTTAGGGGCCAAAATTCTATAGCGACTATTCTGAAATTTCATCTGGGTGTAACTTTTTATCCCCGCTATGAACTTTCAATTTTTCGGATTCGTTGGAAAGATATTCTCAAATAGATTCTAATATTTTTGGTTTTGCCAAAATCCGATTTATTTTGAATCCTGTACATTCATTTGAACTTTGAAATCGAATTTTCAAACTACCGCGCCATTTTCAATTCCCTTTATAATTATAAATAAATATTTATATTCTAACGACGATCTATATAAATATATATGTTCTAATTATATTCAAAATAAAATTCTCGTCGTAATTATTCATTTTAAATACTCAAAATTCGCTAAAATTGCCAAAATAAAAATTTTAAATTGGCTTAGATTTCCGGGCTATTACAATTTACATAATAATTACTTATTCTGCAACGACTTTAGTACCAAATCCACTCTGTTGGAATAGTAATTACGCATGCAACATAAAATTAAAATGCAATATTTCTGTGTATCGACGCATTTAACATGGTACAAATATATAGATATACAGTAAAATAAGAACTTTCCATGGATACATCTGAAATCCAGATGATTCACAATTATCAAAATCGTCAAAGATAATGTTCTAAACTCTTAATACAATATTATCTTAAACATCAAATGCACCACATATCCTAAACACCAAATGCACCACGTATTAATGACTTATTTGGACCAATTGAAATAAGTTTTTCTTTTACTTTTTCAAACCGAAAAATAGTTCAAAAGAGTCAAAAAATAACTTATACAAAGGCATCATTTTTCAAACATCACGAACTTCTTCTCTCAGTAACCCAATAAAATGATTATTTTCAACCTTTGTTGTATAAGACAAACAATAAAATAGTTCAAATAATATTTTCATTCACTTCTTCACTTAATCTATAGATCGAGAAAGATATAGTCCTCTTTCAAAAATTTCATCTTGGTCTGATCCAAAATTAATATGTAACCATATTTTCTAGTAGAAGCAGTTAGAAAAAAGGACTACCTCTGATGAAAAATGCTTTAAAAAAAACAAAAACTAATTTGTTGTTTTCAAACTTATGTTTATAACAAATACAATCCTTGTGCATAATAAAAAAGTATACTTTACTAGTTTTTAAACAAAATATGATAAAAACATGTCCTAGATCAAGAATACATCCTATATCCTTATGAATAATAAAAGTGAAATTGAAACAATACCTTTCCCTAAAAGGAGAGAGAAAAATGATTGGAAACAAAGAGCGGGCCCCAGAACACAAGGCTAGAGGAATAGCAGTACCATGAGACAACAAATTGATAGTAAACAAATAGGGTTTTTTCGTATGAATTGAACCACAAGTTTTTGAGTGACGTCCAACCCATTTATTTTTCTTTAACTTAGAGCTATAACATCTCCATATTGATACAGAACTGAATGCAACCTTTTAGCATTTATAGTCATTAGTTTTCCTTCGTGAACACAAATGCGTAACTCGTGCATTGCACATGATAATTTTTTTAAATAGTGTTTATTATTTTAATATTAAAATAAGAACTTTGTTATGCAGTATAAGATAAATTTTGATACGAAATATATAAATTATTAATTAAATTTGTTATTGTTGTTTATGTGTAATTTATGTTTTATAGCTTACACAAACAATAGGAAAGTCTATGTATTCGAGAATTTTTTTCAACTACTTTTGTTAATATTAATATATTATATATGATGAAATCGATGTATGCTAGTAAATTATTCGATGAATTAGCAAATATTATTTAACTGTTTTGGTAAGTTAAATGTAAAATTATGAACTTAGTTTAATTATATAGTATAACAGGAAGAGTTGTAAAGAAATTTGAAAAAAATTATAAATTTGTCATAGAGTTAATGACTTGAAAAAGCAGTTTTAAGATATAATATATGTCAATTCTTGATATAAACAAATAAGATCTGATTTAAAAATAAACTTTTTATTATTGTTAATATACATAATTCATATTATGTGATTTATACGACTGTAAAGTTGAATGGAAGAGTATTCTTATTTTAATATGAATATGTGTAGTAAAATGTGCACATATCTTTAAGAGCTATTTGAAAAATGGACTAAATATTCACTAATATTACTTAAATAATTAGAATTTAAGATTTCATTAGTAGTTTAATCATTTGGATTTAAATATAAAATATCATAAAAAAATTGAGAGGGTTTGGTAAATAACTGTAAAAATATTAAAATGTAGGTATTTGAAGTTGAAAACTTTTTCCTTCAATTTACGATAATATTATTGATACAAACATATAATATTCTAAATTCATAATTATTGCTTACGTAAATTATTAAAATTGTGTGAGTTATTTAATGATATATTTGAAAAAAAAAAGTATTTTTGCCTTCTTTGTTAAAATGAAAAGTGATATAAATTTCAAAACATCGTATTTATTGTTAATTAGACCAATTAGCAACAATTTATTGATTGAATTTATTTGTTAAATTCAAAATTATATAATTAATTTAAACATATTGACTTAGATCTACATGTTAAGTGGTATTTTGAAGTGTTTTATAAATAAATTCTGGGCGCTCGACAATATTACAATTTAAATTTATGATCATTATTATGTGTATAATTTATGTTTTGTGATTGGCATGTTTATATAATTGAACCATTTTTTAAATTTTTATCAATATGAATTAGTTAATCTTGATGTGATTTTGAAAGGCAAGATAAACTTTTATTATCACTATGAACTATTACAAACTACAACAAGAAATAAGAAATAACTACACACTAACAATATATAATGATCACACAGCTACATAGCAAAGAGAAAAAAAACAAATGAGATGCAAATAAAACCAAAAAAAACTCAGTGCTGTAGCTTATATCAATCACGTTCAAGCTTCCAGAGTATCCATTGTTTTCAAAATACAACTCCAAAGAAAGCCACAATACCCAACTCTAGATCACCTTATCCACTATTATATAGTTCAGCAATAGATCAGGAAATTCTGCAAATCAGCTACAACTTCAAAGATAGCCTGTACTCCTCTGTCAATTTGACCATATTATCAAAAATCAAAACATCACTGCTACTGCTACCACAACAAAATGTAATTTTTCAGTAACAACTTAACCAAGAAACATGATCGCTCTCTGGTAAACCATCCATCAAAAGAATTGCCAAACCCTCATCACAAAGACTTCAAACAGCAACTTAAACTATGAGTATGCTCCAACCAAATATTCATGCAGAAACTATTACAAAGTACTACACAGTACAAAGAAAATCTGGCAACAATAAACTTATAAGAACAACCTTCATCATGCAAGCTCTTGAAGACCAGAGCTCTAAATGTTTTCCAAAATATGAAAGACATGCACGTAATATGTAAGCATTCCATAATATTTGCTACTAAAGAACGAAACAGCAATATATCACAACTACAGCTACAACTTCTTCAATTGTATCCATACCAATTTAGCTAAGCATCTTTAATTACATCCATGCCAATATAGTAATGAAAGGCTCCACATATCAAGAGGATAACACAATCTTACTCACCAAAATATCCAATCACCAGCATGCTTCAGTCATCAACCTCAGACAAACATCAAGAGGAGTACCCCTAGCCAAGCAGACACTATAAACACTAAAATCCCAAAACTAACCAAACTCACATCCAATAAGCCAAACAGGTTAACAAAAACTCACCAAGCAAGAGCATAACGTAAATCTTGGTAATTAACTGATGACAAACCAGGAAAGAATTTGGCATAAGATCAAGCAAAATTACTATAAGCGACCGCATCCAGAAGAACTCCCCACGATGAAGCAGAGAAATCCACATCCAAAGCAAAAAACCAAAATCTCAAATTGTTGAATCCCAAAGCCTTTCAAGACATGAGCATCAACAGATCCATCTAACTCAGATCCACCAAATAACAAGCCAAACACTACATAAACCGCCAGGCAACATAAAACAAAATACCTGGATTTGAAAGGCATATTACAGAGATCAGAGTGAGGCATCTCATCGCTATAACTGCGAGATCAGGAAAGAGACTGCTAGGAGAAATTAAAGCTTCGTGCTAAGGAAGTAGATCCTAGATCTGAACTAACCGTTTGCTGTTGAATCCCATAGCCCTTCCAAGATAAGAGCAACAGCGGATCCATCAAGCTAGATCGACCAAGAAACATACCAAACAAGGCAAAATCTGCTAGGCAACGTAGAACATACTCGCCTGGATTTCAAGGCATACAACAGGGATCTGAGAAAGCATCTCGTCACCACAACTGCAAGGATAAGCAAAGGGACTGCCAGAAGAGATAGCTCAGATCCAGGGACTGAAAGAAAGGTAGCAACTAATCAGTCAGAACTGAGATTAATAAGGTTTGAGAGAACTCACGCACAACGTAAACAAGCGATGGATGAGAGGCGATTGGAGAGAGAGAGAATGGAGAGATTAAAGTCGACGAGGGAAGCGAAATAAGGAAGAGAAAAAGATGTTTGACGCCATTAATGAGTTCTCCCAAAACCTTGACGCCATTTCATTAATTATTTACTAACTATTAATCAGAGGCAAATTAATGAATTATAGTTTGCTAAAGTTATTTCAATAGTTTTAATATTATGTAATTAATTATAAAATATATAATATTAGAATATAATTCAGAGGGACTTAAATGATTATTGAAAATATGACGTGTAGTTACATGTGGACCCAAAAAATATAAAAAATTTCATTCTTTAGTATTTGAATGAAATATGAATTAATCAATTTTATTTAAATTTCCCAAATTTTGTGTTTTGTAACTAGTTTAAATTTGTTGACTTAAATGTAAAATGTTAGGAGTTGAATGTCATATTATACGTAAATAATTGTGTGAACTCTAAAATGTCCACATCAAAAGGTAAAATAATAGAAGAGGTAAAATGATTAAAGATACTTAGTAAATAAGTGTAAAGTGATAAACTAATTTGAAAATAAAATATCCAGAGAGAATTAAGAAGAAGAAAAAGAACTCCTAGAGTTAATGAGCGAGCTTAAAAAAATTCTTCTTTACTATTATTTAATAGGTTTCCCCTCTCGATTATAACAATATAGAGAGAGTCGGATGGCGTATTGGATAGGGTGAGAAATATATATTGAGTATTTTTATTCTTCTCTTATTGTAGTTGCTCCTGAATTGAAGAAGAATGAAAGAAGTTGTTGGGTCTCCATGGACGTCGGATATTCATATCTGAACCATGTTAAATCCTCCGTGTCACTTATTTATGCTATTGTTTTTGTGAGGCTACATAATTGATTCTTGTTATTTTGTTTTGAGTACCATTAGTATCTAAATAGACAATATTGGATCCTGATCAAATACGCTTCCACTCAAACTAACAAAAATTTCACTATCAGAGCTAGTATTACTGTTCCTATTTGGATATTAGTAGCTACTTCTAGTAAGTCTATTAGTAGATCTGGTGTCAATTATGGAGTAACACATTTTAACGGAAAAGGAGATTTTGGTAGTTGGAAGTCGAAGATAGAGGCTGTATTGAACAAGGAGAAGACTTATAAATTTGTTTCTATGCTTGAGAACTTAAAAGTTGTGGATGCACCTAATTTGGAAAAGATGGAAAATGAAGCTTTCACAACAATTGATTTAAGTCTTTCAAGTGAAGTTCTTAGAGAATTTTCTCAGATGAAGACATCGAAGGAACTATGTGGTGCATTATCATTTGCATATCAAGACCAGTCTCTCACTGATCGGATTATTCTTCAACAACAACTTTACTCGCTCAAGATGAAGCCTGGAGTGGATCTCATAGAGCATGTAGATGCTTTGACCACTTTAGTTATGAACCTGAAGGCAGCAGATGTTGATATTACTAATGAGGCTCAAGTTATGATCCTCTTATGTTCCATGCCTAAGGAGTTGACTGCTTTTGTTAATTCCATGAATTATGGCCATAGTAAAATTAGTCTTTCTGATGTAAAGGCTAGTCTTCATAATGAAGTGTTAAGAGGTAGATTGGAAAGCACTAGCATTGATAGTGACACTAAAGGCTTATCTGTTTAGAGAGTTAAATGGCAAAGCAAGTCGAAGAAAGGTAGAAGGAATTCTACGAGGTCTCAGTCTAGGGGGCCTAAGAATTTGACTTGCCATTATTGTAAGAATCCTAGACACTTTATTGCATAAAGTCCCAAGCTTGAAGGAAGAAGAAAAGACCCAAAGCAAGCTTCAGCCTCTACAGCGGAAAAATCATATATAGAGAGTAACAGAGACATGTTTACAGCTTCAGACTCTTCTGGGAAGAGCACCCTGTGGTTGATTTATTCTGGCACATCCTATCATATAGCACCTGATAGGAACTCTTTTTCAACGTACCGTGAGATTGATGGAGGAGAAGTTCTGATGGTAAATGATGCTTCTTGTTGTATGGTTGGTATTGGTAGTGTAAAGATCAAGATGTTTGATGATGTTATTCGAACCATTACTGACGTTAGGCACGTACCTGATTTAAGGAGGAGCTTGATTTTTGTTGGCACGTTAAGCTGAATTGGACAAAAGGTTGTAGTTAAAGAAGAGAAGATGGAAATATCTAAGGGTTCCATGATTGTTTTGAAAAAAGTAAGGGCAAGAAACATCTATCTTCAAAAGGGCACAATTGTAATTGGTGAATTAGCTTCAGTTACTTTGGTTGATTTAGACTCTGCCAGATTATGGAACTTGCAGATGGGTCACATTGGCGAGCGCAGCATGGATGAGCTAAGAAAGAGAGGTTTGGTTGATGAGTTCAGCATTCAAAGCTTGGTTTTTGTGAAGGTTGTATTCTTGGTAAGAAGACGAACATTTCTTTTGGTGTTGATGAGCATAAGCAAAAGATGTTTTGGTTTATGTTCACAGGACGTTTGGGGACCTTCCCCTTGCCCATTTGTGGGTGGAGCTAAGTATTTCATTTCATTTATAGATGATTTCTCTCATAAAGTTTGGGTGTACTTTCTAAAGTCTAAAAGTGAAACCTTTGTTCGATTTCGTAAATGGTAATCCATGGTGGAGAAGCAGTCGGGGAAGAAGTTGAAAGTTCTCCATTTAGACAATGGCGGTGAATTTGTATAACAAGAGTTCATCGATTATTGTGAGTCCGAAGGCATTAAAAGGCATTACATCACACCAGGCAACCCCCAGTCCAATGGTGTTGCACAAAGGATGAAACAGACATTATTGGAAAAGATGCCTCAGAATGACTGCTAAGTTGAAGAAGGTATTTTGGGCTGAAGCTTTATCTATGGTGGCTTTCCTCATTAACCCCACATCTTCCACTGCCATAGACATGAATATCCCTGAGGAAGTATGGAAAGGAGAGCCTGTTAGCTATTCATTCCTCAAGGTGGTTGGTTGTCCAGTTTAGGTACATGAGAGTCGAAGAAAGCTGGAACCTAGAGCTCGCACATGTATCTTCTTAGGTTATAAAAGAGGAGTGAAAAGATGTATGTTGTGATGTCCTATTAGCAAGAAACTTATTATAAGCAGGCATGTAACTTTTGATGAGAAGGATATGTTGAAGGTGGAACCTTCCTCAATGGATGACAATGAGAGGACATGTAAAGAATACTAGACACAAAGCAAGTCATCTGTTGATTCTTTTCATAGACGTTCAAATGGTGTTTCCAATGACACTGTGATTGATGATGATAGCACAAATATTGGCACGGAAGATCAAACTCAAGGTGGAACACATATAGAGACTAGGCCTGTTAGAGAAAGAAAGGCTAGATGGCTTGATGAGTTTATTGGTTTGAGCATCAAAGACACTGACTATGATGATATGGCAATATATGCATTAAATGTTGTTCATGATGAATCCAAAGATTATAGAGATGCTATTGCATCAATTGACAGTTCCAGTTGGTTAGTTGCTATGGAAGAGGAGATCGAATCTTTAAAAAAAAGTCACACTTGGGATTTGGTGCCACTTCCTACCGAAAAAAGAGCTATTGGATGTAAGTGGATCCATAGAGTGAAATGGCGGCAATGGAAATTTAAGATATAAAGCCAGATTAGTAGTAAAGGGGTTTGCTCAGAAGAAGGGGGTAAAGTATCATGACATCTTTACTCCAGTTGTTAGGCATACTTTTATTCATATTCTCTTGGCATTAGTTTCTCACTATGATATGGAATTAAACCAACTAGATGTCAAAACTGCATTCTTGCATGGTGATCTGGATGGGGAAATTATTTAAAGTAGTCGAAAGGGTTCATTGATAATGGAAGACCAGATTATGTTTGCAAACCCAACAAATTTCTATATGGATTGAAGCAATCTCCTAGGCTATGATATATGAAGTTTGATAAATTTATGCTTTTATAGGGATACTCTAGAAGTTCGAAGGACTAGTGTGTTTACTTTAGGAGATGTGATGATGATATGATTTGTTTATTATTATATGTTGATGATATGTTGATTGCATCTCAGAGTATGGTCAGAATTAAGGAGTTGAAAGTGGAGCTTAGTAGAGAGTTTCACATGAAGGATTTGGGAAGTCACAAAGAATATTGGGTATGAAGATAAGTAGGGATACGAAGCAGAGAGTGTAAAGGCTCACTCAGGCACAATACATTGAGAAAGTCCTCACTGGATTTAGAATGGAGAAAGCCAAACCGATTGGCACTCCGTTAGGCTCTCATTTTAAGTTGTCAAAAGACCAATATTATGCACTGGAAGAAGATAAGAGGTATATGGATAATATACCTTATTCTAGTGCTTATGTATGTGATGGTGTACACCAGACCAGATTTGGTCATGTAGTGGGTGTTGTGAGTCAATATAGGTCTAATCCAAGCAAAGAACATTGGCAAGCTGTGATGTGGATTCTTAGATATCTTAAGGCACCTCTTTGGTGGGCTTGTTATATTGTGGAGTAGATGGTGACATCTCTCTTAGAGGAAATTGTGATTCTGATTATGCTGGGGATAAAGATGCTAGGAAGTCAGTGTCGGGCTATGTTTTTACACTTGGCGTATGCTCAATTTCATGGAGATCAAGACCGCAGTCTATCATAGCTTTGTCGACTACCGAAGCAGAGTTGATATCGATTGTGGAAGAATAAAAGGAAGGATTATACTTAATTCAGTCGTTGGATGATCTTTCAATGGCGCAGAAGACAGTAGAACTATTTTCAAATAGTCAGGGTGCAACTCGACTTATAGGAAATCAAGTTTATAGTTCACGGATGAAGCATATTGATGTCAGAGGTTTCTTTCTTATGCTTGAAGAAGAATGAAACAAGATCAAATTGGTGAAGGTGAGTATTATGGACACTTCAAATATGATGGCAAAGTCACTTCCAAAAGACAAGTTTGAGTATTGCTCAAACTTGATCAATTTGCTTCCTGGTAGTTGAGCGTTGAGAGGCATTGACCCAACAACAAATTATGTTGATTGATGAATATATTTAAATCGAGATGGAGTGTCAAAATTGAATGATTTAAATCTATGCAAAATTTATTTTAGAGAAGATTTTAATTGATTCTTGTAATCAATTAACTATGGGCAACAAATTGGAAGGATATGGGAGAGATTATTTGATTTGATAAATCAATCAAATCTTGATATATGTGGCAACAAATTGGATGGAATGAAAAGTTATACTGTTTGATTTGAGGAATCAAGCAAATATATGTATACGGGGAAACAATCACAAATATGCAAAATTTGCATTGAAACCACGTCAAAGAAATTCGTAAACCTTTTGTGTTTATCTTGAGGCAAGTGTTCATCCTTACTCTTATAAATAGGGAGACATTTGCTTATCCTTCTCATCACAAGCCAATAGCGCTCTCTTCAAAATATCCTCAATAAGATCCCTATTTCTGTATCAATTATAGGGAGAGAAATGTACATTGAGTGTTTTTGTTCTACTCTTATTGTACTCCCTTCTGAATTGAAGGATAATAAAAGAAGTTGTTGGGTCTCCGTGGACGTAGGATATTCATATTTGAACCACATTTAATCTTCTTGCTCTCTTAATTCTGCTATTGTTTCTATGAGGCTGCATAATTGATTCTTGTTCTTTTGTTTTGAGTTCCATTGGTATTTAAATAGGCAATACTAGATCCTGATCAAATACGCTTCCACTCAAACTAACAAAAATCTCACTACAACATATACTTGAAGCTTTCATCCAATTCACTATTAGTTGAGCTTCGACAACTTTCCTTTTTCTCAGTAACTACACTGCAGTTTAATTTTATATTGGTTTAGTTTACTCCAAGTGACAGTATAGTTTTCTTCATTTTCTTCGAGTTGCTTTAAGTTAATATAGGCTCGTGTATTTCTTCTAGTTTCTTCACTAGATTTCATATTAGGCTCTCCATCTCCCCTTCCTTTTTGTGTCTGCTAGCCAAGTTTACATTTTCTTATTCAACTCATATTTCACTATATTGTTAGGTGTGGTCTAGCCAAGACTTCCCATTATGATGCTGGCTGGACATGCAAAGTTGTTGCATTGGTCTTAAAGGAGGTGAGTCTTACCAGAAATTATTGTTTAATTTATTTTTTGAACATGTTTTGATAAATTTATTATTCATTGTTAATATGTGAAAGTATCTGTAATTATTTGTTATATTTGGTCATTGTAGCTGAAAACAAGCTTTGTTTCCTAAGCTGTGTTGTATGCAATTTTAAACAGATGCAATTTGCAATTTAACCTTTTTTTGCAGATGGACAACAGATTGTAACGGTAGCTCATGATAGTGCAATAAAAATATATTCGAGTAGAGCTAGGGAGAAGGAGACTGACATTATGGTTGAGGGCTAGAGGCCTTGGGCATCATTTACTTTTATTTCATCATATTACAGTGAGAAATGCTTAAGCAACAATATGCTACTTAGAGGAATCATGTTAGCAGAATTTGAATGGGGAAATGACAATATTTTTAATTTTCTATGTTGTTCTTTAGAAATTGTAGATATGTTTATTCTTTTTGCAAAATTTATTTTGAATTCCAAGTGATTTAACATGAACACTGGACATATGAATGGATCATATCTCAAATTCATAGAAAAGCTTTGATGAAAATCTTTATTTTTAAATGTTATATTTTGCTACATGACAAATGATACTAAATGTGAAATTCTCAGTTATAAAAACATGAAAATTCAATAAAAATTAGTTCGACCAACATGTACAAATACTAATTAAAAAACTTAAAATTAAAACAAATTTAACGACAATGAAACCCAAATGAAAATCAAACAATCCAAAAGAGGTAAAATCGACATGGTAACTTCAATCATATTAGAGAGATAAAACCGACATAGTAAAATTTAATTATACCGGGACGATACAAGGTGAAAATTTACTCAATTCCAGTTGATTTCTAATTTTCGTAAAAGAAGACAAACAAATACGACTCAAATTTTTTTGCGTCTTTTAGGCGTGCCTACATTGCCTTCAACATGAGAAATAATGATGTTGTTATAAATTCCAGCATTCTCCACTTGGCTCCCGCTCATCTGCTCTATAGCTGTCCCGTTTCTAAAACAGCAAAAATCCACGTTGGATCCTCCAACTTTCTCCAGTGCTAAACATATTGAATCAACAACGGCATCAAACAGATTCATATATCCAAGCGACCCGTCTTCAACTACTGTCGTCTTTGTTGTGAATAGTGCATAATCCAAGCTTACCATCTTCAGATCACCTATGACAATCACATCAACATTCAATCCACATACCATTATATATGAATCATATGACTTATTTTTTATTATCTATCTCAAAGAAGTAGCTTTGTTTTCAATTAATTATTTTTTTATTGTTTGTTTTCTTTGACATATGTTGTTCTAATTCCTAATAAAGCAAACAACCTTTGGTTCAATAAATTATAGTTATAATAAATATATGTATACGAATATGTGTGTGTTTATATATGTATAGTTATATTTTTTTAGAAAGGATAATATAATATAACAAAAGGGAGAATCTAGCCATTCTCCAATGGCTCACAAAAACAGTTTATGTAGTAATGGCTGCAGAGAACTGTGCACACACGAAAACAAGATAAAAGAAAAAGCAACAGGCACAAAATAGAAGACTGCCAACAACAAGCTGAAAATAAGAGACATGCAAGACCGTAGAATGGCAAAAGCACTGCTGAATCCACAAGCCAAAACATGGTCGATGTTGAGTAAACTGCTGCTCCATAGAAACTGTCCAAAGAGGTAGGAATCGATGATGAGACCTCCGTAGAGGACTACGAGCAAAGGCTGGAAACCTGTACCCAAAGCTGAAGACACTCTGAAAGTCCAGCTCCGCTAGCTCCAATGAAGGTAGTTGAAAGGCCAGATCTCCCGCACATAAGCAATATGAAACTAGTCCAACAAAGTTCAGTACCTAAAATGCAGTTCCTACAGAACTAGCAAACAAAATGTGATAAAATGGGTGTAAGGGTGGAGTGTTACGAAACAAAAAAGCAGGAAAAAGCTAGGTAACACTAAAGGTGTCGGCCACTCTCCTCGAATGGGATCCAATGAATCCCTTGAAAGGACTACCCCGAAATGATAGGAATACGTCATTCCTAACCCTTCGGATAATAGTAGATGGGCGCATCAGGACTTCGTCAAATATTGCCATATTCTATGAGCACCAGATGTGCTAGCATACTAAACAGGGGATTATACGAAAGAGGAACGAGAGAATAGATTTACCTAAGATGCCAAACCACCAGATTCTCAGTAAATCTATAAGAGAAGTGACATTACCTCGGAAGACAACCAAGTTCCCGAAGTAGTTCCAGACAGAAATGGCACAAGAGTCTAGGAAAACAAATGAGCAATGGATTCCAAAGAACTAGAGCTGCAACATCGACAACGAGAGACGATTGGGATGCCTATCCTCTAAAGATTCTCATCTATTGTTAACCCTTCATGCAGGGTTTTCCACATAAACAGAAAAACCTTCAAGGGAAGTCGAACATTCCGTATGAAGGAAAAAATAGGTTGGTGTGGTGTTGGTGTTTTAATCGAGTTCCATACCACCTTAATTGAGAAGGGACTACTGTCACAATCGGTTCCACCACCGTGTGAATCCAATAAGGCCTTAATAGATTGCACCAGTTTCCATATCTCCCTAGTGTAGGACGGGACTCCGGTGTAATTCACAGCCAAAAGCCTGCAGTACTTATCGTGGAGGAATGTCGCCTAAAGCGAGTTGTTCGCTCCAAACCTTGCCTACAACTTACAATCGAAAGCAGAGCAAATGTCCTTAGGGTTACGTAGGCCCAAACCTCCCTCGGTCTTTGGACGACAAATGATGTTCCATGAGATCTAGTGGTGACGGCTCGCGTTATCCTTGTTTCCATAGAAAAAAGGATGATGCTAGAGAACGGTAAGACCACTAGTAGGAGGAGGTGGTGTTGGAGCATGGAGTTTTGATTACAACAACCTTATTTCAATTATCATTGTTTATAAAACATATACTAACATCTTTATCTTGAATATATATTCATATATATGTAGGGTTTGTATACAAGTCTTATATACTGAAGACTGTACAGTTCTAGAGTTCCAAGAGATTCAGAACTCAAAAGATATTCAAGACTCAGGAGTTATCAGGTTATCAAGAGTTCAAGAAAAATATAATAACCGAGTCAAGTTTATATAAAAGACTCTAAATAGCACTCCAGGTTCAAATTCTAATTTTCAAATTTCAAACTCTGTTTTCAAAGTTCAAATTCCAATATTATTTTAAGCTACTTGATTTCAAACTATTCTTTTACTTAAGATTTCAAACATATATGATTACAAAGTTTGTATATGTATTTATATGTATAAGTTTATAGTATATATGTTTACATATATAGATTTAAATCATATAACTTTATAATATATATTTATATTAATATGTTTCTATATAATTTTACACTTTAGAATATTCATTTTATATACGAAGTTTTGATTCAAAGACTTCCATTATATATATATATATATGTATGTATGTATGTATATATATTAATACTTGAAAATGTTTTAAAATTCAAATTTAAATAGGGCATGTCGACATACGTAAATAGATATGTCGGCATATAAATGTCATGTTTTCAAACACTCAAAGGATATGTCTTTTCACTATTTGAAACATTGCAACTTCTCTACTGTAACAACCCGCATTCTACGTATCGGACGATCGTAGAATATTTATTTTATTTTCGCATGAAGTCATATGGTCGTGTAACTTTAGGAAGCGACTATTGGGGTCATTTCCCATATTCACATTTTTTTCCGAATTTTAAATGACTGTTTTGCCCCTAGCGAATCTTGTTTCACCTATAACTTTTGATTGGTAAGGAGTATTGACTTGAAACCACTTCCATTGGATTCAGATGATGGCTTACCTTTCTATAGATGGTCACATTAATCAAACAGACTTACCGTTTGGTAGATATGGCTGAAACAAGGTTTGGAAGGTGAAAAACTTCTTAAGCGGGCTTAATAGGGTAATTAGTGGATGGCCCCATAACCCATTTCGGGATTAGGGTTATGGGGAGGATGAAATGATTAGGAAACCATCTAGTTTCATTTTCTCAGCCGCCACTTTCATTTCTTCAAACCTAGTAATTGCCTCCACCTTCTAAACTACCTCCTAATCACTTTCTAATCCAATATTTAGCTAATCATCGTCATATTATGGCAAGTTAAAAAGAAATTGGAGATAGAGCTGCTGTAATATATTGGGATCCATGCCAAATCAGTTAGAGTTTCAGATCTGAACTTTAGTTGTGGCTATGGTGAGTGATTTGCACTTTTATTCACTAATTACGGCTAATTAGAGGTGATTAGTGATAATTAGCGAAATTATGACTCAGAAAAATATGGAAAAATATGTAAAAAAAATTAAATATTATTTTATCTCACTGATATAAATTTGTGTTAATTTGGATTAAGTTTTCTAATCGTATGGTTAAACATGGTTAAGGGAATTAAGGGGAAAATCATGCTTTTTGGGTGTGTTTGATCTAAATAACACATATGCTTGATGTTTTGACCTTGTTGATTGATCCTATATTTTATTACTACTGTTTGGAATGTTCTATGATTGATTAGAGAAGTTATAATGGTTGAAAACGCCGTCACGTGGCGAGAACGGATAGGAAATAACTTGTTGGAAAATGTCAGGAATTCAGATTGGATCAGGTCCCCAGACCGGATCGTGCTTGCTTCTCCAAGCCGAACCGACCCACTCGTGGAACAACCCGATTAACTCGCATCCGAGACTCACGAACTGAGCCGCTTCTGCTCAAATTCCACGAACTGGACTGAGAACCCCGACCCCGAACCGCTTGGTGACCATGAATCGAAGCACCATGAGTGGATTATCATGAACCGAGGAGTCCGACACGACCCAGATGCTCATCACGAACCGACCCGAGCAGCATACCACGAGCTACAAGCCATGGAGTACTTCGAACCGATCCGGAGAGTTATGCATCCACGAACTAAAGATCCCACTCGAACTGAACGGAGACTAAACCGAACTGGAGAAGACTAGAGCCCGAGATGCAAAGGAAGTTCAAGTGAGAAGTTATTACTTAGGATCCAGATAGGAACCAACGAGTTAACGTCATGACTGGGCTTTGCTGTGGGACGTTCACAAAGGGATTATCGATATTTATAGCTTTGTTTCACCACTGAGGGACGGATTAGCGGCTATGGATCAGCGCAATGGGACCGTTAAGACTCCTAAGGGCAAGTGATCGTAGCATGGCTATGGATCAGCGCAATGGGATCGTTAGGACTCCCAAGGGCAAGGTGATCGTAGCAAAGGATTAGTGGCTATAGACTAACGCAATGGGGTCATTAAGACTTCTAAGGGCAAAGTGGTCATAGCAAAGGATTTGGTTATCAAAGTGGTGGATATCGTATGCTTTACGCACTGAGTGAGAGATGTGAGGTTGATTGCTACGTTTGACATTTGCTATCACCATGACATCCACACTTCCACCTTACACTTTATGTTAGTGTTACCTTAGAGTACTGTAGATCTTGTTGTGCTAACTCTTTGGTTGCAGGTCCAGGTTCAGGTATGGTTATTTACACCTGTTATTGTTTTGTTTTGCTACTATCGCTCATACCAGACTTTTGTCTGACCTAGAGTTTTATGTCTCTTCTTATTACTCTGGGTGCTCCTATACGAGCAGATTAGAGACAGGTTAGGTGGTATGCACGAGTAGCTGTCCGGAGACGAGCAGTAGGCTTCCATGTACTATTTACATATATTCTCCCTGTGTTGTTGTTGGTCACTGCTTTGGGAATTAGTAGTGCACCTCCTTTCTACTTTGCTTTAGAGACAGTATTTTGAAGTTGTAATAATGATGATTTGGATCATAAGATGTATTTTGGATTCTGCAGCTATGATGATTTTGTTTTCAGCTTATGCGCTGTCTCACCTGTTTTATGTCAAGTTATGTTATTATTATATTTTATTCCATGCGCTGTGAGATATGTTATAGGTTCTTTGGTGATTCATAGTTTCAAATCCCTTTCCTTTGATGACCGTCCCGTGCTAGTCCGGCATCGGCACAACGCATTTTAGGGGAAATGTCGGTTAGTGCTGGGTGGGTCGTCACACTTGGTTTCAGAGCCAGATTGCTTAGTTAACCTAGGGGAAGACATCAGGGGGAGATAGCATACGTATATGAGAGCGCGTATTTGTGATATTTTGGTTTTCAAAAGCTATATATATATATATATATATATATATACTATCAGTATATCTAAAGAAGTCGCACTACTCTGGCACCACTATGGAGATGGTTAATCGTTTTCTCTTTACAGATTGAACGATGAGCTGATATATAAGGAGTATGGGTTCAAGGGCCAATGATAGGAACGTCCCCGATATGAGGACGATGTTTACTACCTTCATGCGAGAGATGCTTAGGGATGCTCAGGGAGCAGTTCCTAATGCTACTAACGGTGGTGGTGCAGTAGTGCAGGCGCCTAGAGCCGAGTTCGCCAAGCTCTGCAAGGATTATACTAGTCTTGGTGGAAAGTCATTCCATGGAACAGAATCGGCTACAAATGTTCAAGATTGGTTTGATAGTTGTGAGTGCATCTTCGAAGATTTGTGGGTCGATGATGCAATGAAAAGAAAGTTAGCATCGCGTCAACTTCAAGGATGGACTATGAATTAGTGGAAAGCTATTAAAGCAGCTACTCCTGAGGATCAGTTACCTGGAATCAGTTTAAGACTTTCTTTATTGATAAGTTTATCCTAGCTGCTCAGAAATCAGAATTGTTTAGGAAATTCTTGTAGCTTAAGCAGAATGGTAGGGCAGTCCTAGAATATATTGTTGAGTTCGATACTTTATTGAATATGGATTATCTCTTATCGATACTACCGAGAATATAAACGAGAAGTTCATAACTGGCGTAGATGAGTCTTGGGGGAAAGACATATAAAGCACATTAATGAGACCTTCGAATCTACAGTAGGAAAGGCATTGAGGTTAGAGAGCGTTTACCCTAAGTCAAAGGCCAAGGTTGCTATTACATCAGCAGGGGATCCAAAGCCACAAGCAAGCGGTGGAGGAAAGAATAATTCGCAGAATAAGAGGAAACAGAACCAAGCTAAGGATGGTCAGAAGAAGAATAAGAATGATATTGAGTGTTATAGCTGTAGCAAGAAGGGCCACTCTGCCAAAGATTGTCGAGCGAAACCAAAGGACAGGAAGTGCTTCAATCACGGCCAAGTAGGACATCACAGGAATAAATATCCACGATCCCCTAAAGAGAAGCAGATTGTGAAATCATATGCTATCAACGTTGTTCCTTCTTTGTTGAATGCCCCAACTGCAGCGGAGATAAGAAAGGTTGTCGTTATTCAAGGTATGCTTTCTATTTATGATGTTCCTGTACGAGTATTATTTGATACCGGGGCTTCCCATTCCTTCATATCTAGTGACCTGGTAGATAGGTTGGGGTTGGAACCTACGATTGTCGATAGACCTTTAGTATTGATGAACCCGATCGGTGGTTCGACTCGCCTTAGTATGATTTTTCATAATTTGGTCTTATTGAGTCATGGATGCATGTTTGTTGGTGATTGCTTTATTTTGGGCTTTACTGGGTTTGACATTATTTTGGGAGTCGATTGCTCCAAAGATATGGGGTGGTGGTAGACTATGAGAGGTCTTTGGTAACCATTAGAGTGGATGATGGGCAGAGGTTATTGTTTGGTTGCCTACCTAGTGATAGGGAGATGGCTAGTTTTCTAAATTCCCTCGACATCCCGCGTGATGAGTTGTCAGATGTGCCTATTGTTGGTGACTATCCGAATAACTTCTGGGAAGTGACCGGACTTCCACCACACTGAGAAATTTTATCTTAAACTTTAGATAAGATCAAGGTTATTCAACAATGAATGAAGGCTGCCCAAGATAGGCAGAAGAGCTATGTTGATAAAAGACAAAGAGAATTGAAATTCTCCGTTGGCGACCTGGTATTCATCAAGATCTCTCCATTAAAGAGTATGATTCATTTTGGCAGGAGAGGTAAGTTGGCACCAAGGTTTGTTGGTCCATTTCCACTTCTCAAGCAAGTGGGTAATTTAGCGTATATAGTTGGATTGCCTGACAAGATGGCGGGAGTTCACGACGTATTTCGTGTTTCCCAGTTAAGGAAGTTCGTGCATGATTCTGATATAACTATTTCACCAGATCGGTTGGATGATATCGAGGTAGTATCCGAGGAAGTTGGAAGCCGCAGGACGATTCGTATTGTCGGACACGATACGAAAAAACTTCGAAGAAAGACGGTGGAACTAGTCAAAGTCCAGTAGGGCGATAATGAGAATGACTGTACTTGGAAGCCCGAGGAAAGCATAAGGAAGTCATATCCAGAGCTCTTTGCCTGGTAAGGTTTTAAATCGCGATATAGTTATTCCCTTGTTAGTAAACCACATGCTAGGATAGGTTTGTTGTGTTATTATGTACATGTTTGATTGTTTGTAAATGGTTGATAGGCATGCGGGACACCTTTGTATGTTCCTTGGTTAAGGAATTTCGAGGGCAAAATTTCTTAAGGGGATGAGAGTGTAACGACCCGCATTCTACATATCGGAGGATCATAGAATATTTAATTTATTTTCACATGAAGTCGTATGGTCGTGTAACTTTAGGAAGCGACTATTGGGGTGATTTCCCATGTTCAAGATATTTGCCGAATTTTGAATGACTGTTATGCCCCTGGTGAATCTTGTTTCGCCTTTAACTTTTGATTGGTAAGGAGATTTGATCTAAAACCACTTCCATTGGATTAGGATGATGGTTTACCTTTTCGTAGAGTGGTCGCATTAATCAAACTGACTTACCATCTGGGAGATATGGGTGAAACAAGGTTTGGAAGGTGGAAAACTGCTTAAGCGGGCTTAATAGGTTAATTAATGGATGGGCCCATAACCCATTTCGGGATTAGGGTTATGGGGAGGCTAAAATAAGTTAGGAAACCATCTTATTTCATTTTCTCAGCTGCCACTTTGATTTCTTCAAACCTAGTAATGGCCTCCACCTTCTAAACTACCTCCTAATCACTTTCTAATCCAATATTAAGCTAATCAACATCATATCAAGGCAAATTAACATCAAATTGGAGATAGAGTTGCTGGAATACATTAGGATCCATGCCAAATCAGTTAAAGTTTCAGATCTAAATTTTATTTGTGGCTAAGGTGAGTGATTTGCACTTTTATTCACTAATTACGGCTAATTATGGGTGGTTAGTGATAATTAGCGAAATTATGACTCAGAAAAATATGGAAAAATATGTAAAAATTCTTAAATATCATTTCATGTCACTGATATGAATTTGTGCTAATTTGGATTAAGTTTGCTAACTGTATGGTTGAACATGGTTAAGGGGATTAAGGGGAAAATCATGCTTTTTAGGTGTGTTTGATCTAAATAACTCATACGTTTGATGTTTTGACCTTGTTGATTGATCCTATATCTTATTACTACTGTTTAGAATGTTCTATGATTGATTAGAGAAGTTAGAATGGTTGAAAACGTCGTCGTGTAGCGAGAAAGGATAGGAAATAGCGTGCCGGAAAATGTGAGGGCACTACTACAAAATTGGGCATATTCGTCACTATTTTTCTGTGGCTGTAGATCAAAAAAGCATTATCGTAGGCCATTTTTTCAAAATAGGCAACACTATGGGGCGTGGCATCTGCGGCCTTTGCATTTGCCATCTAAGGCAATGCTTTTGCCCATCTACGGCCACGGAAAGAAAATGTTGCACTATAACCCTATTGCAACAGTATATGCATGTAATGCAACAACATTCAGCTTTGCCTTAAGCAAAAGCCAGAGCCTAGCTTTCAGATCATGGTAGTGGGGTCCACATGGACTTTCCACATCAGTTGCCAACATGTCACATGCCACGTCAGCTCGCCACGTCAGCTGCACATGTGTCGCATGCCATGTCAGCTATCCACGTGGCGCCACGTAAGATGTGGGGCCCACGTATCGTACCATTGTGGAATTAATAATATTACACTTAATGCAACACCACAACACAGTCTAATGCAACACCATAGCAGTCTAATGCAACGACACAGCACCATCTAATGCGACACCACAACAATCTAATGCAACACCAGAAAACATCAACTGCAATGGTAAAAAAATCAAATGCAACACCTGAAAGAAATCAACTGCAGCTGTATTACAACCCTGTAATTACAGATTCTGCAACACATATATTCAATCCAAAAAATTGTACCACATTCATACATATATACAAAAATATTCATACAACAGATCCTTCCAAAACATTCATCACCACAGTCAGACCAACCAATTATATATATACCAACTCACAAGTGTCATCACCAACACATTCCATAAGTGCCATCACGAAAACATACCACAAGTGCCATAATTTAAAAGAACAATCCGAATATATCACAATGCTAACACATAACATCCAAATACTTCAGTCAGTTGCCGGGATTGCAGGAGTACAAATGTCATCTTCATTACTTTGTGACACAAAGTCTCCGACATCTAAATTAAGATCTGGATCGGCTTCACCTAGCTTTTTTTAACACCCATGACATGTTCTCTTTCACTTTTTTGTTCACCTTTTCTTCCAAATCTGCCTCAAGCTGTTGCCTTATTTTTTTGGTCAGCTCTTGCACCTAATTGTCCGAAGAAGCAGGAGTTGTTGGAGACTTTTCAGCCATTTTACCTCGCCTTCCTACAAGCCAGTTCCGCGTGTTGCTCTTCCCACCAGAAACAAGTGCATATGCCTCAGCAATGTTTCCTGCATCCGCCATTGCTTGAACGTTCGCCTACAAAATGAAAACCAGGCAAACATATAGATAAATAGGCAGCTGGGAAGAATGAATTTATTAATAAAACTGGTTTTCTTTCAAACCAACTGTGTGTTCAATTTAATAAGCAGCTCCAACAAACGTACAATGTGCCAATTATACTGACACAAGTATTGTTATTTCAGTATCTAATTATATATGTACTCACGTATTTGTCCTTTAATTCATCCATGTTAGTCTTGTAACTTCTACCGGTTCTCATTTATATGTTTCCAAATAAACCAAGGCAGCGGATGAGGAGGCTTTTTCTGGGTCCTTCTTTCTCTGTCAAGTATTAGGATTACCAAAAATTAAACACAATTTTTTACATTCAATGTTAAGAATTTACAGATCTAGCTGCTGCCTATGATCATTGTGACAATGATATACAAAATATAATTCAATGATATAAAAAATTAGAATTATCATGTGGCCAATTCAACTCAATCACAAAAAAAACAACTTAAGTTCAAAAAAACACATACTATCTTTTCTGTGGCTACTGCATGAGTTTTGGGATCCATGGTATGTGTCACATTTAATGAATTATGATGCGCGGAATTAGTGTCAGCTAGGGCCTGGAAATCCAAAAAAAAAAAAATATAGCACTAAACAAGATAATGTGAATTATTAAACATTATACAAATGTGAATATCATTAAAGCCGTAACTAAATTGCTTCATCCCCCAGTATTCCAAGAGCATTTTAAAATCCTCCAACTAAATTGTATTGGACCTATTTGTAAGCCTTTCCTCATCAGTTGAATATTTTTTATAATACCTTGCTTTGATGCGAGACTTGTACTACATCTAAGAGTCGTTAAGCATGTTCAAGACCTACTTGTGTCCTTCTTCCGGAATGAAATACCTAGCCTACAATATGTCAACCACAAAATTCAGGAAACAAACTAATTAATTAAAACCAAATATTTAGGAAGCCAGTTGAATTGTATATGATTACGGAAATTTGATTGTACCAGAGCATATTCCAACATTTGTTGCTTTAATTGATTAGGAACAACATGCCAATTGGTGTATGTAAGAGACACATTATCCTTTGCTAGTGTCCCAAGAAAATTGCTTAAATCTGTAATATTATCAGCTACTGGCTAACCATCCTCATTTGATTCAATGACTACTTTATCATTAAGCATTCTAGCGTGCACCTTGGTCATTTTTTACTTCCCTCTAGGTTTTTTTGTACCTTGTACTTTATCTATCTGGTTCAAAAAAATGAATAGAAGATAGACACACTCAACAGTGCAGTGCACAGATAAAGAAACATTATATTATATCATGTGCAACCCATTCCTGCTCTAATCGATCAGTAAGATTTTCCATTGTTGTAGGCGATTCAACATTCTTCTTTTGGCGTTTCCGCATCGCTAAATAAGCAGCAACTGAACCAACAACTTCACATGAATTAGTTGATTTTTTGAACAATTTGCTACATGTAGGTTTTATAATCGATGGATAAGACGTCGTAGGTTTTAAAACACCTGAAAAAGACGGTTTAGGTTTCATCAATTTCTTTGATGTTTCTGCGAATTTCTCCCGGTTACTGAGTTTCTTTGGAGTGGGAGTATGTATCATGATCAACTCCTTGTCGGAGCCAGCTTTCTTTGGAGGGGGGTGCAGGTCATCGCTTCCTTCTCAATTTCAATGGCTACATTGGTTCGCGAATGAGTTCTCGATCTAGGTAAAGGATCCTTTGACTTAACAATTTTGATTCCCTACAATTAAGTCCAAGTTCAAGATTTTTTATGTTCATAAAGGCAAAGACAATAAGTAATAAACAAATAACTTCTTTATACCTTCGAATCTGATGAATCATCAATGACGTCTTCACCAACATTTTCTATGATGTATTCATCACGTCCAGCAACATCTTTACCTTTATCTTTCCTATTTCAGGCGGCAGCCTCTTGCATACAACTAACCAATGTAGGTACCCCAAGTGATCTACTTACTGCATCATTTTCTTGCATTTGCGCGATTCGCTCTTGTTCATACTTCGTCAAGACTGATGGTTGTGAGAACTGCAAGCAGATTAGCATTATTACTCACCATCGATGATAAATTTAAGCTAGTTAACCAAATAGAGTCGACGTATAAACAGTTCTTGCTATTTTGATAGAATGCATGCAAAAAGAACAAATAGTTACTTGAATTAGCTGCAGCCTTCATGGTCGGAATAGGACATCGGCACAGTAATATAAAACAACTAAAATCCAGTTCTTGCTTTTACGTGTAGAATTTTAATAAAAAGTAGTTTGAAATACAAGATTTCATCTAGATTAATAAAACTAAAATGAAAACTGAAAGATACCTGAACATCAGCTTCATTCTTTCGGGTATCATCATCATTATCTGTTTCATTTTCTACATTTATTTCCCCCCTAGTTCCTCTGTCCGTCACAATAACATCTTCTTTATCATTATTCATATCAGGCTCTGGTAATTGTTTCTTCTGACCCACTTGAGTTGGGTTGTTTTTCATCATTTTGTGTTGCTGCTGAAGTCTATATGCAGTAGTATACTTGCACTTTGCAGCCAGTTTCTTAGCAGAACCTAGAATAAAAAAATAATAACGGTGATCTCCTTCATAGTTCTTTACACACACACACACAGAGATATATATATAAGAATGGGTCTATATTAAATATATATACACCTTTAATTATGTTTTTCCTTGGTTGTATGTTACATGTGGCTGTAGTTAAATCAACAGCTCACTGTCTTTGTCAATGGTGTTGTCGATGTAAAAGAACACTTGTTCTTGCTTATTGCAGCCCTGTATGTATTCGTTTACGTCCTTGTCAATCAATATTAGCTGTCAGCCACCCCACATTCCTTTGCTGATATGGACTCCTCCTATTTCAGTGTAATGAAGATAATCTTTAACAAAGTCCATAAGCACACTGTAAGAAAATCGATCTACATCATATTTTGTTACTACGAAGGATTCTCCATCGACGTAACATGTCCTTCGAAATTGTCTGCCATGGTGCAGTCGGATATTAATAAGTTCATCCATCCTGTAGAAAATGAATACATATGAACAAGGTACATGCTTGTTAAAGTGGACAAAAAACAACTACAACATTTTGGTCTATAACCAATTTAGATGACAGTAAAGAAAGACATTAAATCATAAAACATGTGAATAATGTAGATTGCATTATGAAAAAAGAGTGCCAAATACATTCATCAAAGATAATAATTTCCAACTAAAACAAAAAGTGCCAAATACATCATAAATTAGACCAAATTAAAGCAATAAGAAAGAGGAATTTTTTGTCCTAACGAGACGGAACAGGATCAGGAACTTCTGCTTCTAATTCTGTTTCTAGTTCTATTATGGGGACATCATCCCTAATCCAACCCCCATCAACAACTTTTGTTTCTAGTTCACCACCTATACCCATATCATGTGAATGTGTATTGCTCATGTCTTCTTCCATTGCATTCTGATTTTCAATATCACACCAATATCTCGGAAATTTTTTAATAACGTAATGACTGTTCTTTTCAACTGCATCTTACACATAAAATACTTGCTGCACTTGCGAAGATAGGACATAAGGATCAGTTTTATGGCACTTGCTAAAATTTACTCGAGTAAAACCATATGAATCTTTTTCCTCTTGGTACTAGCAACACTTAAAAGGGACCACTGTGAAAGCTACCCAATAATCAAGCTCAAAAGTTTCTTCGATTGATCCATAGTAATTGACATCACCCACTATTGGGTTTGGTCTTTCGAACTTGCAAAGCTGGTGGTTTTGGCAGTCAAAAATACATCACTATTTTGTATGGTACATTGAGAACCTCTAAATTTTATGTGGAATCTATTTCCATTTACTATATAACCAATAAACTTCCAAGCTACTCGATTAGAACCTAATGCAAACACCTTTAAATATGTTGAGATATTGTCCTTTTTCAGAACTTCTTCTTTTAGCCAATTCCAAAACTCTTCGAAATGTACTCGTTCCCTCTTGTATCTTTTGGATTTGCAAGACCATCCAAAAAAGCTCGATGAACCCTAAATAATAATTAAGGTTAAAAAACTATGAAATGCATATGTTAATTTATATTTAAGGAAAATGATATAGGAACTTAAGAACTTACTTGATCAAACTTTCAATTTCTTTATTATCGGAATTGAACATAATATAGCAATGCGTTGCCTTCCAATCCGCATCTTTCAAATCAAACAATTTTCCATCTTTATTCTTCTTCGTTCCAATATAATATTCCAAATCTGTTAGACATCTCCCAAAATCAATCGATGTGTTTTCTGTTCGTCCATCAACGATTAAAAATCTTGAACAAAAGGTCACACACTATTCTACCAAGTAACCTTCCGCAATCGAACCTTCCGGTTTGTTTCTATTTCGCACATAAGATTTCAACTTTCCTAGATATCGCTCAATTGGATACATGCATCGAAGATGTTCAGGCCATCCGTATTCGATTTCTCTACATAAATGAATAGGCAAGTATACCATTATATCGAAAAAAGCCTATGGAAAAATCATTTCAAAATGACAAAGTATCTCGACAATTTCTTTTTGCAGCCTCTTGATATCATCCGCTTCGATAACCTTGCTCCACAGTCCTTTAAGGAATGCACTAAATCTGATCATTGATTACGCAACCTCGGGTTTTGACGCTTTCTTCACGGCAAATTGTAACAAATAGTGGAGTATGAAATAAGCATCATGGCTCTTATATCCCACAACCGTTCTCTCTTTTATGTGCACGTACCAACTAACATTCGAGGCACAACCATAGGGCAGTTTGGCGTTCTTCAATACAGAGCAAAAGATTTCTTTTTCCTTATTTGTCATATCAAATATTGCAGCTCTAATTTCAACATGCTTTCCACGGCCACATTCAACAGGATGAAGGGCTTTCCTTATGCCTAATTCTTGTAAATCCAAACAAGCGTTTAGGTGATCCTTCGACATGCGACCTATATTAAGTAAAGTACCTAATATTTTGTCGCACATGTTCTTCTCTATGTGCATGGCATCCCGGTTATGTCGAAGGGGATTATGACACTGGTACGTCAAACAATACTGACCTGTTTTTAAAAGGGCTATCACTTTTACCAGGTTTCTTTGTCTTATCCCCAGACCGATTTTTGAACCCTCGTGATAACTCTTCAATATCAGTTCCTGATAATATTTCTAGAATGCTCCCCATTTCAGTTTCGCCATTAGATCTCCTCTTATCCATCCTCCACTTACGTGTCAGATCAAGAAACTTTCTATGGTGCATATAACACATTTTTTTGCTATGCTTCAAATAATTTGAAGAAGTTTCATAATGGCATACTAGACACGCTAGTTTCCCCTTCGTGCTTCAACCTGACAACATGGCATATCCCGGAAAATCGCTAATGGTCCATAAGACACTTGCATGTAAATTAAAATTCCCATCAGTCAAGGAATCATATGTTTCAACGCTAACATTCCATAACGCTTTCAATTCCACAACTAAAGGCTGCATATATATGTCAATATTGTTCTTTGGAGAATCTGGACCAGATATTAATGTTGAAAGAATCAAATTCTCTTGTTTCATAGTAACAAAGGCGGAAGATTGTAGTTTACCAACACAGTTGGCCATGTACTATAATTTGAATTCATTGAACGATATGGATTGAATCCATCAGATGCTAGACCCAATCTAACTATGTTTCGAATCAATAAAAGAAAAAATTCCATTGGCCCATCACTTTTCTCTCTCCCCGTAACCCCCTTCACGCACGGCGGAAACAGCATTCCACCTTCTCTCCTCGATCTCGTGCAAAATACTCAATAAAATTCAAGGGTCCAGTTGGGAATTTTCTAGAGGATCACTCAAGTTTCAAATCAATATAAAGTTTGGATTTTTTTCGTGGAGATATCTGGCTCGAAAGTCGAGACGTTTGAAGCGTCGCCGGAGCCATTTTAACAACCCAAAAATCTGGGCCAGTTTAAAAATTTTATTTTGGCGATTTTAGCAAGGTTTGAACATTTAAAATGAATTATTTTAAATAATATCGACGAGAAAATTTATTTTGAGTAGAATAGAACGTATATATTATATACGTCGTCGTTAGAATATAAATATTTATTTATATTTATAAAAGGAATTGAAATTGGCGCGGTAGTTCGATAATTCGATTTCAAACTTCAATTGAATGTACTGGGTGCAAAACAAACCGGATTTTAGTGAAACAAAAAATCATTAGGATCTAATTGAGAATATCTTTCCAACGAATCTGAAAAATTGAAATTTCATTGCGGGAATCAAAAGAGATGTCCAGTTGAAAATTCTGAATAGTCGCTATGGAATTCAGGCCCTTAAAAATGGAAATTTTGCAAACGACCTCGGATTTCGACGAAACCACTTTTGTTGGATCTGCAGTGTCAAATTATTGCTAGATTCCAAATTTCATAATTTTTCGAATCAGTATGTGAGCGTGGCAAAGGAAAACGCGTTTGACCAGTTTCAGTTGATTTTAATCGACTTGAAAATGGCCATTTTTCAAACGATCTCGGAATTCAACGAAACTAGTTTTGTTAGGACCGTATCGTCAATACGAAACTAGAAAATATTTTTCTGGAATTTTTCGGGATTGTATGTGGCCCCGGTAAATGGAAATGTGCGTTCAAATTCAATATACAGAGTAATATGTTGATTTTAACGGAAACGGATCGAAACGTTTGAATCAGCTTACGATACATATCCCATTGTGTTCGGAATGGGGGTGAAACGCTATGGACGACAGGCGGTGGGCCCCGTTTTGAGGTCGAAAATAAAAGTTGCTTAATGGTGGAAAATTAAATAATTAAAATAAAAACCCCTCTCTCCTTTTATCAGCCCACCCCCCTCCGTCATATTCATTCCCAAAATCAAAATAAAAATAAAAAAGGGGGAAGAACGGATCGCACCGCCGCCCTGGGCCATCGAGCCACGGCTGAGCCGATGCCCCCCCCCCCCCCCCCCACCTGCGCCAGTCGCGCCGACACCCCCCCCCCCTCGCGACTCTCTCCTCTTCGACGACATCCACCGCGACCCCCCCCCCCCCCAATCCTCTTCCGCGATCGACGAAATCCCCCCAGGCGCCGCGCGACGCAAAACACCCCCCTGCTGCCTCTCCGCGCAAACCCCCCCCCAAACCTCGGCGACGCTGCCAACCCCCCCCCCCTCTGCAAATCACTGTGAGTTTCTATGATTTTTATTTAACATTAAAACTGATTTTTGTTTAACATTAAAAATGATTTTTAATTTAGCATAAAGTTAAGATTTCATTTTTATCAATGTAAAGATTTCATTTTTATCAAAGTAAAGACTTCATTTTTAGCGAAGTAAAAATTCGATTTTTATATATTGAATAACATAGTAAAAATTCGATTTTTATATATTGAATAGCAAAGTAAAAATTTGATTTTTACATATGTAGTGGCTACGGGCAACGAAAGTGACGAAAGGCGAGAACGGCGAAGATTTCTATAAATGAAGTGTCGTGAAGTTGGGATAGCTATCAGTGAGAACTTCTCACTCTTCAATTTCTTTTTCTAGTTATATATATACTAGGATACAGACGGTGCTTAGCAGCACCCGACACCCGTCATCCACAGACCATGGATGGCTTGTTTGTTTAATTGTTTGGTTGTGTAGTTGGTTAGATTATTTGGTTTGGAATTGAATTGTTTTGTGAAATGAAATTGATTTGATTGATGTGTGAATGGCGTGGGCCTTCACTAGACCGGGGATAAGGCTAGGCCTTGTCCCGTTTCTAGTATCGTGCCGTTATGCCGCCGAAATTTTCTAAAAATAAGTTAGAAAAATAAAGGTAACATTTTATTTAATAAATGAACCGAATAGAATATTCATAGGTTGAATAAAATAGTTTGATCGTTAAAAATATAATTTTTAACGTGAATGTGAATAAATAAATATTCATTTACAAACCGGACGGTTTGTTTATGTACACCTATTTGAAGGACATTGATTGGGATGATAAATTTTACACATCGCCCAACTGCACAAATAAAAATCTGTGTTGGATTGCTTGAAACCCCACACGGGTATTGGGATGATATTTGACGTACACTAATCCCGATTGTTTAGTTGTATGTCGATCGATTGATTGACAGGCTGTTATAAGCGTTGGATATTTATATTTGATGCTTATACAGTGTAGCATGCACTTTGGATGATGGTTGATTATTCATTGTTGTTGATATATACATGAGTTGTAGAAAATCCATATAATTAACATTATATGGTAATTGATTGGGCCTCATTCCAGTTTTAAAATAGAAATATTTGAAAAAGAAATATTTGAAATAGAATATTTGAAAATAGGAATATATGAAGCCGTATTGATTAGATTGACGCCATTTTGACGTGAACGATATTTATATCGATTTTATTCATTTTATAATGAATATCAAAAGTGATTTCAAAATCTGATATTTTGAAAAGAATTGAATATAAATGAATTCGAATTGAAATCGAATATAAATGAATTCGAATTGAAATTGAATATAAATGAATTCGAATTGAAATTGAATATAAATGAATTCGAATTGAAATGGAATAGAAATGAATTCGAATTGAAACTGAACTGAAATTGAATTAGAAATCAATTTGAATTGAAATCGATTTGAAATGAATTTAAAACGAATTTATATTGGAATATTCAATTTTGATTTGAAATTGAATATGAAGTTGAAACCGTTTTGAAAACGAATTTAAAACGATTTATAAAGCACGTTTTGAATTGAAATCGACGAAGTATATATTATATATATAATATAATAGCCTGAATAGAACGCGCCGCGCCGCGGCAGTTTGCGAATTTCGACCATTGACTTCGAACGGATATTGCAGGAGATCCGACCGTCGGATTCTCCTAAAACCAGAACCGTTGGGTTCGTATCGAAAAGAGCTTTCTCAGAAATGTAAGAAATTAGAAATCTAACGGTTGGATTTGGAATTATGTCCAAATCAAATTTGGAAAAGGTCGCTGTAAGTGCAGTTCGATGGCCGTTGATGGAAATCGACTGTACAGGCCTTGATAAAATTATTAAAAATAGTAATAATTTGTGTAAAATCATAAGAAATGATTTGGGAAAAATCGGGATGAAAAACTCCATATTTGAAAAGATAAAAATAGATTTTTATCGAAATGAACTAGTTTTGAAATAGAATTATAATTCTATTTGTTTTTAAAATAAATAAACTGGATCAGAAATTGTTTTGAAAATAACCAGAATTTCCAATAATTCTATTGGAATGGATTTGAATTGAAATTGTCTTTGGATTATTTCGATGTTGGATTTCGTGATGATACAGATTTTGTTATGAGAATTTGAAAGATATATATATATATCGTTATTTCCAATACGATATTTGTTAGTCGTAGAATTTGATATTGAATATAAGCCGGTATATTTTCTATTCAGAGCCTTGTGTTTAATATCAAATGTGATTTGGGTTTGTCGTGAATGGTGTCTTCATTAACACTGTTCTTAAGCCCAGTTGAGAAAAGATTAAATCTTTTTATTTAGATTTAATGAAGTGTACCAATTAAATGATATCTAATTGGAATTGAGTTGGTATTGATTTTTGGGTTTACCGTGAACAGTGTTTTTAAATAACACTTGTTCTTCAACCCGATAATTAATGGAATGGGATTTTGGGTTTATCGTGAACCGTGTTTCAAATGACACTGATTCTTTAACCCAGTCACAGATTAAAACTAAGTGGAGTTTTAATGAATCTTTAATTAGATTGAAAAGATCGAGAATGGAGTATCACCAGTTTTGCTCCAGGCGATAGTTAAATCTTTAATTAGATTTGAACGTGAAATGGTAATTGAATTTACCGATAACACCATGGTGTTAGATATGAAGTATTACCAGTTTTACTTCATGGGATGAATAGGTTGGAATTGGGAAATTAAAACAAATGATTACTTCGGTTAGGTTCGTTAATCTCGACTAGTTGAATCGAAATTCAAAAGGAGATTAGAGAATAAATTCAAGGAATTTATCTTGGATAAAATTAACGGGAACCTTTTCCCCATGAATGTGAAATTTAGAAACTAACTGTCGGTTAGCCAAGCAGAATGGTTTTCTGGATATTGATCTGATGTTGGTTTCGGCCTTTGGGGTTAATATTTGGGGAATTATTCTCTTGTTAATTTACGGTTAGTGACTGATGAATTGGAATGAGGCGTATGTTGTGTTTGTGTAACACTTATTTAAAATATACGCGAGTTATTCAGAAAGACCGGGTTTATCCCATTCTGAATAACTGATACGACGATAAGTCGAAGATGAAGACGGTGGTCGAAGACCAGAGGTCTTCACATCGTTTGGGTAATTACTGATGATCTTGATTGGGTTGTACACCCAAGAAGATGGAAACAGTTGGTGATCGTCCAGACGTACTTGGAGATCGATGGATATGCGGGGTACTAGGTGCCTCCGGTTTCATTCAGACTCAGAACGGACTAGTAAATGGACTGTGTGTCTGACATCGGATTTCATTCTGTGTGACTAATATCGGTTGCATAGAATGGTTTGCCTATGTGGCATGCTAAGATGCAAATGATCAAGGCTTCTGTTGAAAAGAAAAGTCTTTTGGTTGATGATCAAAGCACGGCCTTTGTGGCGTAGCTTTGTGTAGCGTTGATTCGCGAGCCTCGCACCCCGGTTGTGAACCAAAAATGGGAGAGGACCTCAGGGAGGACATGCGTTTCTTTCTAGCTAGGGTGGTGTCAGTGACCTACCAGCCCTGACATTTATTTACTTTTCACCTGTGTGGTTGTTGCTGTTGCGAGGCGCCTCGGTTAGATCGGACGATCCGGGTCCGATGGAGTCATTCATTGGCTCATTTACGCCCCAAAGGGCGGGGAAACGTAGTGTTCAGGCATAATAATCCACATCGGTGGACCGGCCCTGACGATCCAAGGGGCAGTTGCGGCTGTTCCTGAGGCTCGGGCTAGACAGTCTCGAATCGGTAGAGGACGATCCCTGGCCTCGGTTCGCAGACGGAGACCCAATTTCCAAATACGTAACTTTGCGGTTTTATTTGTAAACCTATATATGGCGACATAGTGGCATGGGACGCTCATGTCGCCTATGATTGATACTTATGATTTGAAGTTGTTTTATACAATATGCACTTATAATAGTATCAAATGATTTGTTTTAAACGTATCAAGCATTCTTGGCTATTATAAGGTAAAAACCCTATCCTCCGGCTTGCGTTGCATTGTGTGATGGGACCTGGGTCTTATAATAGCTTTATTTTTCTTTATTTAGCATTGCGTTGTCTGTTTTATGCACTGGTATTCTTGGGAGGAAACCCGTTCCGTGTTATACGGCGTGGTCCCTTGATTTACCTAACTTTAAAAATAAAGATTTATAACTGTTTTAGTTCTCACTCCAGTCACATGACTGACCTGGAGTTTATTGTTTTAACCTAAACTCTGGGTGCCCCTATTTTGACAAGGGTAGCTAGTAGTTTTGGTTTTGTAGACTTATATTCACAGGATCCTGGTTTACAGCTGGAACGATATCCGGGAAGCTTTGTATCCGTATATCTCTTCTAGTTGTGTATTGTATTATTTTCCGCTGCTATGCAATGTATTGTAATCTCTGATATTTCTGTGTAATGTATATTCATTTATACTCTGTGTATTCTTGTAATCTGATGCATTGTTGTAATATACAATGAAATGTTCTTCCGTCTGCGTTCTATTTTGTCGTGTTCTCAAAACAATCCGTCCTTTCCCTTCTCTTCGGAGACCAGGGAAGTTCGGGTCGTTTCAGCCATCTGCTGCCGTCGAACTAGCCGCCTCCACCGTCCGTTCAGGCGCCGCTCCTCCCTCTACAACGTGGTGCTACCTGATCGGCGTATCGTGCTATGGATTGGAAGTAAACCCGTGACCTAGTTTTGAATGAATAGCTGAGGTAACGGTTTATTTTATTTTAAACTGTTCTATAGCACTGTAAAGCGCGATGGTTTATAATTTCACTGTAAAAATCATATCTTTTTGCTATGTTGACGAAATCCAGTGAAACAAGAGACAGTGGACTCGTGAGGACGTCTTCTACATTTTAGAAGAGACTGGTTTTTCTGAGCCTTCTACTATTTTTGGTGGAGTGGAACCCAATGTGAGATTTCTAATTTATAAACGATATGGAAAACAACGATGTATAAATTATATAGTCGATGTATGAGTTATATAAGCGTTGTACACCTCATGTATAAGCGTTGTATAAGTTATATGTTCGATGTTTAAGTTATATATGCGTTGTAAAAGTGATATATGTGTTGAAATAAATTGAAATGATATTGAAATGAAATTGAAATATAGTTATATATATATATATATGTATACTTCCCTCGTCCATAGACCATGGACGATATATATTGGTTGTGATGTTGTTTGGATTATTGGTTGGTGTGAAATTGGGTGAATATCATGAATGGTTAATTGGAAATGATTGATTGTGATTGAAATCCCAATAGGATTAGTATATGGGAAAATTCGTTTGCGTACGAACTAGATATTGAAAACCCCCATTGTCAAAAGCTGCAAGGCTTTAAGGTAGAGCGAGGAGCCGTACTTGGGACGGTGCCGGATTTAACTACCCTGCCGTTATGCTGCCGAAATTTTCAATAATATTCATGTATTAGAATTATTTTCATGTGTTGAAACTAAATTCATATGTTGAATAGAAATTCATGTGTTGAGTAGATATTCATGTGTTGAATGAAGTTCATGTGTTGAATAAATTCTTTGAAATATAAAAATAACATTTTTACCTTATATATGAACTATATAAAATAATCGTGTTTTGAAATAAATTGTTTTACAATAAAAAAATTGACATTTTTGTTATATATATAAACTATCGAACTATATTCATGTGTTGAATAGAAATTCATGTGTTGAAACCAAATTCATGTGTTGAATAGAAATTCATGTGTTGAATAGGAATTCATGTGTTGAATAGAAATTCATGTGTTGAATAAATTCTTTGAAAAATAACATTTTTACCTTATGTATGAACTATATAAAATAATCATGTTTTGAAATAAATTGTTTTACAATAAAAATCACATTTTTATTATATATATAAACTATAGAAAATATTTGTGTGTTGAATAAAGGACTAGAACGATAAAAATCATATTTTTATCATATGTGTGAAGTCGAAAACATTCATGTGTTGTATATATAGATTAAACAGTAAAATCTACATTTTTATTGTGAATATGAAGTGTTAAAAATAGTGATGTGTTGAAATAAATATATGTTGGATAAAAATATCATTTGTATCAAATATATGAAGTGAATATGGTTTTGAAATCGAAGAATGAATTATATATATATATATATATATATATATATGAATAAAATAAATCGAATAACAAAGCTGTAGTTCGTATTTTGAAACCTGATTTCAAACAATTAGTGCGGGAGATCCGACCATCGGATTTTCCCGAAACCGAAACCGTTGGGTTCGCTTTGTAGATATCTTTCCAACGACACCCACTTTGTGAAGATCCAACAGTTGGATTGTCTGGAATGTTTAATTCAAATCTGAAGAAAAACAGCGCTAGAATCGATTATATATATATACATATAAATATAATTAAATTAAATCGAATAACGACGCTGCAGTTCGTATTTTGAAATCGTAACTTCAAACGATTGTACCGGGAGATCCGACCATCGGATTTTCCCAAAACTGAAACCATTGGATTCGTTTTGAAAAGATCTTTCTAATGATATAAAATTTATGAAGATCCAACGGTTAGATGTTCAGATATATGTAAATCAAATCTAAAGAAAAATAGCGCCACGGCCACGTTATGGCCTGAAGCGTCGTTTGAGTGCATTGGCTATTTTTAAATAAATAAAAATAGCTATAAATCGTGATAAAATATTATAAACGATACGGAATGGAATAAAATGAATTTGCTCGGTTTATTTGATATTTGATGGTTGAATGTGTTTGGGATGAAAATTACATTAAAGAACAGAATTAGTGATATCGAATAATTTAACCATTGAAATGAACTGATTTGAAATTCTAAATATATGTGAATTATTTGAAAAGGCCGAGTTGATTCTCATTTCAAATAATTGATCGACGATTGAAAGTCAAAGATATGAAAATGGTGCAAGACCGTTGATCTTCATGTCAAATGGAGGGGTGCTACTGATGCTTATGACAGGAGTAGCTACCTTGAAGGGGCTGAAGTAGTAGCCGTCTGGACGTACTTGTTGATTGTACGGATATGCGAGGTATTGAGTGCCTCGGTTTCGTTCAGACCCAGAACGAACTTGTAAATGGACTGTGTGTCTGACATTGGATTTTGTTCTGTGCTGATTGATCTCCATTAAATATATATCTGTTTGTCGGCGGAGAATTTATTCTCTTGCTTAACGCCCTTCTCTGAGACGTACGAGCTCAGAGGTTATATGTCGATAGAAATCAGTCGCATGGAGTGAATTACCTGTGTGGCATGCCTAAGTGGCAGATGATCAAGGGTTCTGTTGAAAAGCAAAGTCTTGTGGTTGATGATCAAAGCGCGGCCTGTGTGGCATAGCTTTGTGTATAATGTTGATTCGCGAGCCTCACACCCCGGTATGGACCAGAAATGGGAGAAGGATCTACGGAGGACATGCGTTTCCTTCTAGCTAGGGTGGTGTCAGTGACCTACAAGCCCTGTCATTTATATTATTTTCACCCGTGTGGTTATTGCTGTTGCGAGGCGCCTCGGATATATCGGTGACTATGTGGACCCGATGGAGTCACAGGACTCATTTACGCCCCAAAGGGCAGGGAAACGCAGTGTTTAGGCATTTTAGTCCACATCGGTGGACCGGCCCTGTGGCTCCAAAGGGTCGATGCGTTCTGATCTTGAGACATGGGCTAGATTGTCTCGAATTCGGTAAGGACTATCTTTTGCCTTGGTTCATGATGGAAATCCAATTTCCAAATACGACACCATGCGGTTTTGATTGTATATATATATGGCAACATGATATATGGTACCCATGTCGTCTATGATTGATACTTACGGTTTGAAATTGTTTTTTTGCAACATATATATACTAGCAATAATATCAAATGATTTGTTTTGCTCGTATCAAGCATCTTTTGGCCATTATAAAGTAAAACTCTATCCTCCGGTTTGTGTTCCATTGTGTGATGGGAACTGAGTCTTATAATGGCTTCATTTTTATAAAAAGCATTGCGATGTTTAAAAGATTTACTTGTTTTAAAGCACTGGCAATCCAATGGAGTAAACCCGTTCCGCGAAAGTGGCATGGTCCTGTGATTGGCCATATTATAAAATGTGTTAAGTAGATTTCTCATACCAGTCCCATGACTGACTTGTAGTTTGTTTCACTTGCAAACTCGGGTGCCCCTTTTTCTACATGGGCAGCCTTGTATTCAGGTTTTAGCAGGCTCTTTCTTGATAGCTGGAGCTGAAGATGGATTCTATCATTTATCTCTTTTTATGCTATTCAGCTCCAATTGTACATATTATGTTTTGTATTCCACTGTAGACATTTATGTATAGCTGAACTGTATTTTGAACTAAGTATGATCCTATATACTGTGTAACTCTGATGATTATGTTTATCCAGTGTATTCTATTGTACATTATCCAGTGTATTTATTTATTTTTGTTTTGTTGTTATCTGTTTATGTGTTATATTCCAAAGATTACCCTTGCCACCATCTTATGGGGGTTTGGGGTCGTCACAAAGCAAGGGATGATTTGTCCTTCCTGGGTACAAAACTCCCTACTGAAATTCATTAGGATGAAATGCATCATGTTGTTGAAGTCATCAGAGATGATACTACATAAGAGGAACATACAGATGTATCAGGTTTTGTTTCAAAAAATGTTTCATATTTACGCCAGCCCAAAACGTCCACAAATAAAACACCTCCTCCTAAGATAAACCGGAGGAGTACCTCCTCAAACAAATGGCCATCCCCATATAGAATGTCGGGGGAACGAATACACAAACTTGTATGACTTATGCACTCAAGCTCCTGACACAGTTTAAGCCAATTCTTGGTTGTTTAGTAGAAAATAAGCTTAATAAAATTAATTTGAATTTATTCATTGGAGTGTCATTACTAATGATTCAACTGAGTGTACAGGCCGTATTTTGTTATTATAGAATGCCTCATTTTTTTGATTACAAATGCTCACTTCATCTCGACAACATATCAAAAGAACAATTCAAAATTCAGGAGGGCTTGCTCTCATCTTCACAGAAATTTATGGAAGTAATGTTTTTTTTTGAAAGACAACAACTATTGACGAGTTTAATTGCAGAATCTCAATGTATTTCTGATGCGTGGTTGTTGATGGGAGATTATAATAATGCTCTCTCCCATCAAGACAAGAAGGGTGGTCTACCTATCCTATTTCGTCACATAAGAGAATTTCAAAATCGTTTAATGCAGTCTGAACTTTTGGAGATAAAACCCATTATATTTCAATATACATGGAGAAGGAACGGAGTTGCTACTCATATTGATAAGATTTTGGCAAACAACAGTCTTATTCAAAAGTTTTCAAATTTGAAGGCTTTAACTCTGTCTCAAATGACAAGTGATTACAACCCCATGTTACTAGACTTAATCCCTACATCTAAGCTTAAAGGGTATCCCTTTAAATACAACAATGATTAACTGTAATGTCCTATATTTTTGGTAGTCGAATATTTAAATTATTTTGTTATTTTGAATATTAATGGATTTTAATATTTAATTTGTTTATTAAAACGATTTTTGAATGTTAAATTTATACTTTATTTAAATCGAGCTCGAAATGGCGCTACAGTTCGTAATATTGAGTTTTGAACTTCAATTGAATATACCTAATCTGTTTTAAGTTGGATTTCTATGAAATAGGAAACTTTCGAATCCTGTTGATTATAATTTTTATATGAAAGAGAAAAATTGAAATTTTATGTTATAGATTGTTAGTTATGTCCAAATCAAATTTTAAAATAGTCGCTATGGAAATCGTTAATAAAACGAAAACGCTTATTTAACAAATTTAAGGATTTATAATATAATTTGAATACCGTTTAACTCGAAAATGATAATACTGAGTTGTATAATTTATATTTGAAGCCATATGATATTTCCAGCGGTATTTTATGATTATAATGATTTATTATTATATAATTCGATTATTTTGGAATTCATATAATATTTTATGAACGTTAAAAAAGCGATTTTTCAAACGGGATCAGTTTTCAATGGAAATAGTTTCATTGGAACCGTAGCGTTAAATTATTATACGGTATCAAATTTCATGGTAAACCGATGTCGTATGTGACAACGGCAGCCGTAAACGTTCATTCGTTGTGTACATCGCAGTATTAATTTAATTTAATTTAATTTAATATAAAGGGAGATTTTTGTATAACTTGAGCAGATGATCGAATTAAGCCATAAAACCAATTCTACTGAGTTCGTATCGACGATTAGAGTCAGAATAGGTATATAGTTTGTTATTTTTGGAGACCGGGTAATTTGGTGTCCAAAATACCATTACGGTATGTATAAAAGTAGCTTATAGGAAAACATTCTCGGAATGCGATGAAATAGTGTCCTTGGATTCATAATAATTAATTATTATTAGATTTCAATTTTCGTATCAATCGAACTTACCATTTGATTCTAGCAACTATAAACGCCTTAATTAATTATATTATTTTGGTCAATTCAAAGAGGGGTAACTTTAAAGGAACAAACGACTAGCCAAACGAACCTAGAATATAACGACATAAATTTCATTAGATCCATAAAGAAGAATTCTATTATAATTTCAAATTTCAAGTTGATTGGATTTATTTTGTGATCGTGGGAAGTTTAAACGCGTGATTTTTAGCTTGCAATTTATAAAGGACTTTTTACAAATAACATCGGAATTTGACGAAACCTGTCCCATCGGATCCGAAATATTTTTTTATGCTAGGATTACATATTTTCATCGAAACCAGAAGTTGTATGTGGTATTTTTAAAGGTTAATTCACGGTTAAGTATCGATTATATATATTAATATAATAATAATCCACCCTATATATAAATAACATCTAAAACCCTTCCTTGTGTCAAAAAAGTCTGTGCGTGGTCAACAAATTAAAAGTCGTGGTCCTTCTCAATTGAACGGCTGCCATCCACCAAACAAAATAATGATTCGATCTCCTCCTAGGGTTTGGATTTCTTGATGGCGTCAAAGGGAGATGGGTTCACCTACGTGAGGCCTACCACTGGACGGAGTCTCGAAGCATGCGGTTGCTCGTAGGAGCTGGAATTGGGTCGAAATGGGAATCGGTTAAACTATTTTTACTGGCGAAGTGTTGAGCTAGGAATGGCATCGTTTGGGTCGAAGTTGGGTAGGGGTAGGCCGCACTGACCGTCGTTGTTTGATGATCCTCCAGTCGATAAGGAAGAGCGCGATGATCAGGAAATGGACAGGGCGTGTGGGTTCGAACTGTTAGTGTATTGGAGAAATAGAAGGAAGAAGCAGCGGATGTAGTTCTGGAAGCTCATCACGAGTCAGTGAACGAGAAATAAAGGACTGTGTTTTCTTGTACAGGGTAATCAAAAATGACAAATTAATAACTAATATGTAATTTATTTTAACAGGAAGTATATCACAACCTAAATCAAGAATTTTGTGGAGGCGTGATTTTTGGGTAAACGTGATGGTTTTTGGGAACAGATGACAACGGGAATAAAGGAATTCTGGAGTTGACGAACCGTGTTTATCCAAGAAAGGGGTCTCGAACTATACAAATTTAAGTAGAGTAATAAAGTTATTTTAATAACAAGTGTGAACCCGTGCTTCGCACACGGCTGAGGATGACCAAAGGGTCAACAAAATTTATAAATGTTTTTATATGAAATGGAATCTGTAAAACAAAAGGGCAACTTGTAATTGAGATGTGATTTAATGTAGTGGTTTATATTATCATCTTTGAAGGATTAGTGATTTTTCTTATTTTCACCTTTACTTTTAAAATTTGGCTAAGACATTAAATATGATTGGGCTTGCACCGGATAGGGCACATGTGTAATAAAATTGGATACAACTACATTGAACATTATGCCTGATGTCTAATGAGGTAAATTGGTGCTTGTTGTTATTGTGGTAGTAATCATATTTATTTCTAGCACACAAAACAAAGAAATCATACTTTGTAATCTTGATCAAACTATTAAACTACATGCTTGAAAATGTATAGCCGTATATGATTAGACTTAAGCATCAAGATCCTTCACAATATTCATTCTAGAGAGAAGGTAAATAGTGGAAACAATTAAACCACACTAATTATCCATAATACGTATTCTGGGTTGAAAATGGAGAAGGGAAAAATAATGTTAAATAGAAATTCCATGTATGCCAAGCTAATAGGTAACACTATGTACAGTTTCATATTTATGCAAAGCTATAAAAATAAGTTTCTTGTCTAATATTAAAACTTCTATATACCTTCTGCCAACAACCATCAATATCAATTCCAATCCATTTATACTATTTTTAGTTTCACTTCCATAATTACAATGTCGAAATTATCAAGACAACAAAGTTAAAGGCAACTCTATCTAGGGGTGAGCATTATTTGGTTAAACCGAATAAACCAACTAAACCAGTTTATTTTGATCGGTTTGGTTTGGTTTTGAAATTGGATCGGTTTGTAATCGGTTGAAAAAATATTTAGTTTGGTTATCGGTTTAACCAAATTAACTGAATTTTTATTATATTTTCAAAATTATCGATATTATAGTAAATATTTTTGGTTAGATTAGTCATCCAAGTAAATTTTATTCATCACGTATGTTTCAAAATTATATTTAGAAACATAATAATCATAAATAATAATACTCTAATAATATATTTACGATTTATTTCAAATTATAGTTGATATTATAGTAACATAAAGTCAAAACTATTTTTAGTTCGGTTAAAGCGGATAACCAACCGAACCAACCAAATTTAAATTGATTTGTTTGGCTTGGTTTTCATGTTTATCGGTTTTAGTTTGGTTTGACAATTTTCATCATCGGATAAACCAAACCAACCAAACGCTCACCCCTATCTCTATCTTCCAACCTATTATAAAAAGTTGACAGTAAAAATTAGGGCCATTCAATTTTTGTATACATTATTACCGTCTATAGTGGACATAAATGCTATTCCATATTCGTAAATATGTTATTTGCTTAATCTATCAATGTATGATATTGCCAATTATCTGCGATATAAAACACTGCAAATATCTAATTAGTGGATATAGAGATACTAATAATAAATATTAGTAAATACGTAAAATATTTAGATTTCCAAATATTGATAATTGATTATGCATGGTTCAATGTTAGGGACTAAACCAATATTACCAAGCAGAAAAAAGGGTATTAATAAGTCTGTAAGAGAATCCTTTTTTTGAAATTTTAACTTTTTTTTTCAAAGCTCAGTCTTTTCATTAGATTTAGTTAATAGAATTTATTTAGTTATAGAAGAATTAAATTTTGTGATAAACCTAGTAATGTAAATTTTCTCTATATGGGTCATACTTTAAATAAGCTCTATACTCCATTGATATGCAATTGTATAAGTCAAATAATAATTAACAAAATATGAAAAGGAGTATAAACGACCAAAAAAAAAAAAAAAAATACAGGCTGCCGCTTCATTTTTACTTTACAATTATCATTAGTTTTTTAATTGATTTCTTATGGAAATATTTGTGTGAGTGCAGTCCACTTGCGAATTTCATGCAATTCAATTTTCATTTTAATCAATGCTCATGGAAATGAGATTAACATAAATATATAATGCTACAAAATGTAAGCAACTCATTTCCCAACTGGTGAATAAAGCGGGCATATTATGTATTTGCAGGAGTACAGTTCACTTGCGAATTTCTTGCAATTCAATTTTCATTTCAATCAATGCTCATGGAAATGAGACTAACATAAATATATAATGCTACAAAATGTAAGCAACTCATTTCCCAATTGGTGAATGAAGCGGGCATATTATGCATTATACCATAGACCAATTTCATTGGAGTAACAACACAAAAAATATTCTTTGGTAAGCAATCTGATCGTGCCAGGTTTGAACCAAGATGATGAGAATCACTAAAAAAAGTTCCAGATTAATTACTGGAAAAAATCTGAAAGTCATAAGCCCATGCATTCAATTGAGCAACAAACATCCAAATTACTCATACCTTGTTGTTCAGATTTCATACTGAATAACAATACAATTAATATGGACACTTAAAAGTGACCTCAAATCAATGTTTTTTAAGAGGATCCATTGGCATTTACTGCTATAAGAAAAACATTTACAGTACGCACAAATTAGCCATCAATATCAAAACCAACACAATACCAACCCATAATCAAGATAAATAAAACTCAGCTCCTTGCCTTAATTACAGGCCATAATCCAACACAATACCAACCCATAATCAAGATAAATAAAACATGCAAAAACAGGCCGAAACAACCTGCAGCCAACAAACATAACTCATCCCTCCGCCCTTGATAAAACACTCAACTAAACTCCATCTTTCCAAATAAACTTCTTTCGTTATGTTAGCGCTAAAGAAAATCAAACACATACCAACAATGTTCGAAGAATACCAACAACAAAAACAATTCAAAGCCAGAACCATATTCCCCATCACCAATAACCACAGACCAATAGTAGCTGGACAACAAACAACTCATAATGGATCACAAAAAAACAACTTGGAGATGAAATAAAATTACAAATCTTCATTTCAAACAAAAGCTTGAGGCACCAGAAAAAAAAAAGCCATGAAAATGACAATTCAAGGGGAGATATCAGATATCTGAGGCAATCAACTGACTTCAACAACAGGTTATAAAACTACTTCACAGCTTCTCTAATTTCAAGCGAACAATAGCCTCCACGTCTCTACAATTCTGATCTGAAAGAAAACACAAACCGGAAACCAACATACAGATCTATAGACTATAGAGTTATGATGTGACTTGAAAGAATTGTAGAAAAATAGATAATACTTGAGAAATGTAGACATTAGCGGAGTGATATCTTCCTTGAGGTTGAGATAGAGCAAACAGAGGCCCAATAGAAGAATCATAAATAAATGTTAAACAAACTTGAATCCTAAAATCAGTATACGTCTCTTTATAAACAAACAGATGAATTATGTGTAGCTATAATATTTAGGATTATGAGTCAATTTATATACAATATAAATGGAAAACATATCGATGAAGAAATTTACATCCTGATAAATGTGATAAAAGATAATACTGAAAAAGGTAACTAAGGAGTGGCACAGAAGAGACTCATCATAAGGATGATAACCTCAGCTTGAGCTTTTCCTTCTATTTGTCTGCAGTAGACATAATTAAGTTATGCACGTAATGGAGGAATATCCTTAATTAATTTCTACATTGCGTTCAAGCCTTGTTTCAGGGATAGACTGGCAAGTATCCTAAATAAGGGGACACCTTCGTGAAATTTCACCACAAGTATTTGTGAAAATTCCAGTACCGATATCTACAAAATAAAAGGATCTCATATGAATAATTGGTGTAATGCTCTTTTGGCTTAGTTTGATGCGCTACATTTGTTCACTATCTGCGGGCTCAACACTCGACTTTGAGTTTCAATAGTATAAATTATAAATAATGTTTTAGTTCCCCGAATTTTCAATTGTTTTTTAGTTCTTTTCCATTGCATGCCTAGGGTAGCTGCGAGCCTAGAGCCAATCCTGATTAAGCTATCCATATTTGGCTCCACATTTACTTTCTTTGCATGATCCCTTGATTTGCTAAATACAATTAAGTACATACCATAAATTATACATTATATAGACCATGACATTTCACCGTAGATTAACTTTCAAATGACCATGTTATTTTGCGATATGATGCGCTTGAATTTTGAATTTGTCTTTAAAATAACTATTTAGTTTTAACATTTACAGTTTATTATAGTGATCTTCAAACTATAACATTTGGCATTTATACTTTATTTTCACAATATTGGACATTTACAATGAATCAAATCTTCATAGAGAATATATTTAGATACTTGAATAAATCTAAATCTTGAATATGTAAGAATAAGAGAAATACTTGGTTCAAATTGACATTGCCTCTTCATGGGGACTTAAATTTGGTTAAAGAATAGAAGAAACTCATACCATATGCCAATGCAGTGGTGATTATAACAAAAGATTTTTAACAAAGAAATTGTTAGGGTTTTCGAGAAGTATAGGGTTTGTTGAGAAATTGTTCTACGCAATTCATAAGGAATTTCTCTAGTACAAATGTATCGCTGCCATTATTTTGGGAAAGTGGTAATCGTTGCAAGAAGAATTGAAACAAAGTAGGTGTACAAATCCCAATATCCAAAAGAAAAAATGATATAATGGCCAATATAGTTTGGAAACATTGGTCCCTACACCAGTTATACAACAGGTTATATAGTTAATATGGATATTGATAGTTATAAAGTTTCAGACATAATGAGCGAAATGAAAAAATGAAGCAAATAAAAGTATCAAAATTTAAGATTAAGTCCAACTAAAACATTATTTGATAGAAAATTGTCAAGAAGAGATTTCAAAATAACCGATTTTTTCGCTACCATATGCTCAAACAAACTTCCATATATAACTAACTACAATCAGTAGTATAGCCTTCCTAAACCAAAATCATTTTCAGTTGTTATGGTGTACTCTCCAGGCGTACTGTCATTCTTCTCTTCTATTTAAAGGAAACTTTGTGTTATTAAAAGTTATAGTCAAGGTTTATTGCCATATTCGTATACGAATATATTTACCTCAGGATAATTTTGTCACTAAACAAATAGTGAAAGAACATTAATGTTTAATGAGGCAAATCAATGTAAATCTTCAATAAAAGTAGGGAAAAAGGGAAATAGAACATGGAACATCACAAACTGAAAATATAATGTAATGGGATTTTACTTACTTATGTTTGTATGCATTAAATTAGAAGCTTTGTCTCTACTTTTTTCCATGCAGTGTACGTTTTCCGGCTCTTCCTAATCCAACATGATACTTTTCTCCTTCCTTATTAGCAACCTGAAATCAAAAATATAAAGAGCAGTGTTTCGATGTATTTTCAAATGAAATAAATAAATAATTCATCCCACAGAAAGTCATTTAATGTATAACAATCTATGAATCGTGGTTTCTCAAGCTCCCAAACCTCTAGTTACTATATTAATGAAAATAAAAGGATAAACTGGTTATTTTCCTTCCCCATGCACTGGTTAAGAAAAAATTATAACATGGAACATTTATATTTAAACAATATTGATATCTAAAATTTCTAGAAAGGAAATTTTAGTATTAATTTTTTTTCCCTCTATTATTGGGCAATTTGGCAAGAGATTTTGGTTTACATACAGTAAATGCTTCTGACAAAAAAAATAACATGGTCATATTCAAATATAAATTTGAGTTTGAAACACAAAAATTTAAGCACATTAGTACCAACCCCATAAAATCAATATTGAAATCGAGATTAAAATTAATTTTTCTGCAATTACTGATGATGATAATTCGGTCTAGCTTCCAAAAAAATTATCACATTTTAATACAAACAAAATAAAGCAGAGTAAAAATCTTAACTGAACAACAAAGGAAAACAATAAGTAGAATAATATGTAAGACAGTACAAAATCAAGAAGAAAAGAATGAAGATGTTGTAGCGACAGTAAAAGTACTATAATATGTATGATCGGATGACCATCGTAAATAGATATCATCTGAACATGTACAAAAGAAGAGGATGAAACAAAAACTCGCAATCTTGACATGCATAGATACTTAGACGTACGTAATTAGTATTGATACCATAACTTGCAGCGTGAACTAAAATCAACAAATCAATTTCATTTCCAATCAATCATAGTGATACCTATAAAAATTCACAATTTAACATGGTCTTTTCATGTGGTAAATCCCAAATAGTAGGCAATGACGATGTTAGTGAACATTGCATATTCATGAAGATAACAATTTTTAGTTACGTTTTAGGAATCATGCATTTTGATAAAGTTGAATAACGAATCACATAAGTAAATTGAATGCACTCAATTCTCAAACGTGCATCATTTAGCATGTAAATAGGAGTAGAGTTTTTCCTTTTGAAATGGTAGTTAAAACAAAGGCTCAGATGCTTTCCAATTAAAAACGCAAAATTTAGCTATGACTTATAGCATCGGTTTGAATGCTTTTTATGTGAAGAAAAGGGCAAGTTTTGATGTGTTTACAGAAAAGTTTATATGACAATGGATCTGATATTAGTTCCTTATCAAAAATTCCTACACAATAATGTATGTGAATTGAATCCCTACTTTCTACCAATAAAAGAAGTAAGTTTAGTTGCAAGGTTGACATGCGCTTTGTGAAAACATTTTCAAAAGCGATGAAATTTGATAGTCGTAAAATGAATTTTTTGGATAAAAACACATACCTAAGTAGTAACGATACGGACATAGAAATAAATTATAAATCACGTCTTTGATTTGTGAGATGCGTGATAAAAAAATAAAAGTAAGTATGCACTTTTCCCCCCTCAAGAATATGAGCCTACTCTATATTCATGGACACATTGACATTTTTCATATTCATCAGACTAAATAGCTCATCATGCAGCTCTAAAGGCGTATAAAAAGAAAAGAACTTTAAAATCATTAAGTAGCTTGATTGGGATAATTTTATTGCATATCATTTCATATGTCTCTAACATTCAGCAAAATATTAATATCAATACAAAGAATGGCTTTAAAAAGTCTTAAAATTAACGTGTTAAAAACAACACTTTAGACAAATGACTAAACATATTCTTAGTCTCATATCTACCTATATTTCTACTCAACATGAATGAATTTGAGGAAGCAAAAATTACGTCCAAGTTTTGAAATTAGATGGTACCTCGATGAAAGCAGTACTTAATAAAATTTCAAAATCAACAGTTAGGCATACCACTAATTGGTAGCAAACTATACAGTTGTAATAGTCATCAATAAAATCAAAAGAAAAACCTATGTAACTCAGAAGGATAAGAATGAAAATCAGGATCGCTATATATTCTAACATTTACATAATCTACTCATGCAACCTATCTATAATGGTCATGATGATAAATAGCGCCAAACTGAAAATGGTTAACTTGCAAGAAACTCCTAAGAAAAGACATTGAAGCTTTTGAAAATTCTTTGGGTCTAGCGCTAAATTTGGACAATCTGAACAACCAACAATAATGTTACCAACAAAGAATACAACTTTCAAAACTGCTGTGCACATAGAAGATTTATAGAAAATAGTATATTAATGATGTTCATAACATAAGCATGATAGGTTAACGTGAGGAATTGTAGACCTTAGATTAAACAGTTACTGTGATAGTCAAAGGCTAAACTGAGCATAAAAGAATTACTAAAATTCCTATAGGATATATATTTTTGAATAAAGCATTGTCAACATGATCTTGGAGGATAAGAGATAATAATAACTTTATGGAATTCTATCTAAATTCTGTTTATGTTCAAAAATGTATTTTATTTTCTAGCTTTGGCGTGTATGCAATATGAGTTCAACCATCATAACATGTATCTTAGTTAAAAATGGGAACCTCATTTTGTATCATATTTGATGGCTATATCGATTCAACTGATAAAAATAATGTCAAAGAACGAAATTGATAAATTCCACTTATGCTTCATGAAATTAACAAAATTAGCAACCATTTTATTTGTTTTATATAAAAACAGGGCACATAAGATTAAGTACATCCCTTATTGTATTTCATGAATCCAAAGATAAACAACCGCAATGATATATATATATATATATATATATATATATATATTTGTATTTCAGAAATTAAGTCACGTCATCTATATTAAAAATATATGTACAAACTAATCAGCCAATAAATAGAAAAAATAAAAATCTAATGCATCCACCGTGGCATCGGTCGTCCATATAGAACTTACTATTGGCTTGCCAAAAAAAAAATATTAGAAAAGTTGCAGCTTCGGCCCATTTGAAATGATGATACATTAACAATTTTCAAAACAATATGAAGATCATATCTACTACTCTTCTTCTTTTTCTTGAATGATATGTATTGAATGATTGTTTAATCCTATAATAACCGACGTTTTAAGTTTCCTAAGAGGAAAACAACTTTGAAGCATGCAGCAGATGCACATTTGTATGTTTCGGAAAAAATCAGTAATCATTTACAAATATTTAATTATAGTTGTTGCAGCAAAACTATGACAGTTGTAATTACAATATTTATGTATTTTTTTAAAAACTATTTTCGTTCTGGAGTTTTAAAAGAAAATGGTTGATATTGAATTTGTTAATTTTAGCACACAAATAAGCCAAATGCCATTATTAATTATGTTTGAAAAAACTAAGAATAATAGTTAAATTCAATTAAAAATTTACCTTAAAGAAAATATTCAGAAGTATATTTCACAAACAAAATTGCACAACTACAGTGAATGAATTTATACACACCCATATCTCCAATATACCTCTATAAATTTATATTTTCTCTAAATTAAATGGAATAAGAAGAATGAAACCAGTTTTTGGTGCCTTGCATTGGTATGGAAAGACATACATATATGCATGTGTGTGAAGAGCTGGATATCCTATATAGTAAATAAACCTAAATCCTACATTCATGATGCTATCTATGTGCACGCATACATTTCATCTTATTAGGTTCCTAAAAAAAAAAGATGTTCTATTGCATGTAAAATTTGTAGAAGGATCGACATGTCCAAACAAAACGATGACAAATTTTTAATTTTAGGAAACTTCTAGATAAAATTAAAGTACAAAAACGAATTTCGGGTACCTTGATAGTGTTCATAAGTTCTATTTGCTTTACCTTCTTTTTGTACATGACGCCTTGCTTTCCTCAACTATGAATCTACTAATGTTTAAAAATCCACAAACATTATATATATATATATATATATATATATGACTATACATATATAACTATACACACACACACACACACATAAGAAACAAAGGCGAAAAGCCAAATAAATAAGGTAAGTTAAAAAATAACTACCAAGAATGCAAATTTGTATGAATATCAAACAACTTGATTATGAGACAAATTTTATGAAGTAAAAACACCAGAGTAATGCCAAATAGTGTATAAAACATTTGAAGAAGGTTCCAAAATACTAAATCTAAACGTGGGAAATATATTTGCTACAAATTGGATAACACAAATAAGGTGTGAAAATAAATAAATAAAAATGTTAGAGCTAAAACTCAAAACATGATGTTATCATTTACGCAGCAAAACATCTAAAATGAGATGAAAGTATTTGTGTTAATCCACTTTTTGGTTGAGTATCTACTACTTAATGCAATAATAGTTGTACATGGATTGCTAATTTATATATTCAAAATTACAAAAGATTTTTAGTAAAAATAATGACTGTTAGCTAGAAAATTGGGTCCATATTGTCCTTACAATGTTATTACTAAACATTATATGAAAGTTATAATTCATTTTATAGATTCATATACTGAAAATATAATAATAGCAGTGGCAGAGACAAAGTTTTAGCAACAAATAATGATTTCTATACATAAACTTCAAACAGACAAAGGAAAAAAAATAGGAATAAATTTACCCATTGAAAATGGCCAATCACAGTCCTCTGCATCCCTCAAGCTTGCAGTAGGGATTCTCAATGTTTGATCTACCATGAGTACTATCTAAGGACTTGTAATAACGTTGTAATGTTTAATTCTGTAGTTGATAATTTGTATATTCACCGGAAGAAACCATCACTGCGTCAAATGTTAATGCCTCAACAATGCTAACCGTGTGGCAGAAAAGGGGAATTTGGAAGAGTTTATATTCAATAAAATTTTCACTGATATATTCCACTATCTTGATATAAGTGTAAAAACCATTAATGTATAATTTGGCCCCTACCATATTCTAACTATAGTTATTCTCATATATATCTAATTTTGGAGATTGTGTTTGGTCATTATTTTGTGTGCATTAAGATGTTATCAAATAGACAAAACATTTTTATACAAAAAAGTTGAAATTAGAATATCGTGCATCAAAGCTGTAATTACCTAATTGTAAAGCAGATTTGTAAAATTTGAACTGAATGAGGACAGTAAATATTTTGCATTACATATATCATATTTCTTTTGGAAAATGAAAGCTACAAATTCAAAGAGCATGTTCGCTGCATGCTAGAATGACATAAGAATAATGAACCATGCAAAATATACATAACATAACAGAATATTGTATCTTTGGCCCTCTAGTGTATAACATAACTAATACTGTATATATCCTGGGATCACAAAAAAAAAAAAAAAAAAAAACCTGAAGTCCACTGTATTAAACTCAAGCAAAAAGTTGTCTAGAGTGCATAAACCAAACCAACAGGTAGTAGAAATGCTACTTTGTAGTCAACAGATGATGATGAACTGAGATTAAGTTTTCTAAATTTGCTACCATTTTAGGAAAATCAAATTTGTAACATTTGAATTGAATGAGGAAAGTAAATATTTTGCATTACATATCATATTTCTTTTGGAAAATGAAAGCTACAAATTTAAAGAGCATGTTCGCTGCATGCTAGAACGACACAAGAATAATGAACCATGCAAAATATACATAACATAACAAAATATTATATCTTTGGCCCTCGGTGTATAACATAACTAATACTGTATATATCCTGAGATCACCAAAAAAAAAAAAAAAAAAAAAAAAACACCCAAAGTCCGCTGTATTAAACTCAAGCTAAAAGTTGTCTAGATTGCATAAACCAAACCAACAGGTAGTAGAAATGCTATTTTGTAGTCAATAGATGATGATGAACTGAGATATAAGTTTTCTAAATTTGCTACCATTTTGGGAAAATCAGACATTGTGGATGTTTAATTCCATCTTCATTCCAGAAAACCTATAACATCCAATACCATCTTAAATCATTTTTAAAACAAACAAAATATATTAAAATAATATAGCTGCTAAGATTGATTTGAAGGTAAAGCCATCCGTTGATTTAAAGTACTGCATATTTAAAGTACTGCATATTTACGATACAAAAACCTAAAAGGAAAGAGAAAACAACAATCAGATTGAACAGATTATGAAGCCAGACTATGGAAAGATAAATAAAAATAAGAACACAAAAAAAACCATACTCTAAAACGCCTTTAATAATGAATTGATAACAAATTTATTTTGCAAAGGCTTCAAAAATCAAGCACAGTAATATGAACTGAAAAGAGTTCAATGCCTCACACCCATTAATAAAATATATTTCGGAGACAATTCAGTTGGTTAAACAAAGTTTAGAGGTATCATATTTAGAAATTAAGATTATCTGCTACCATTCCCATTAGCAGTCAAAATTCGAAAAAAAAATGTTATTTTACCAGGTCGAAGAAAATAAAAACCTGAATAGTTACCATATAACAACCAATGTTACACCCTTGTTATATTTCACAGGAGTGAAAGATATAAATTTGCAGTAACTTAACGTTACTTTCACTAAGAGAATATGAAGTGCACCTGGCTTAAAAAGCATAAGATGGAAAAGAAAAATCAACAGGTATATGAAATTTTATATCTCCATGTTCGCTTTTAAGGGAAGTAACAGATTGGGAAAAAAACATACCTTATGATGATTCAAATCCAGCATCGCTTTTCAAATCGAAGCATGTTTATTCGCTAAACCAGTAGATTCAGCAAGACAAACATGATTTAAACAGAAAACCTTGCATAAGTTGATTCTGAAAGACAAATAAAAAACCGTCAGTCCTAATTATATACTAAAGGAAAAATAAACGAACCAAGCTGACATGATTAAAAACTTACACAAGATTCGGGAGGGAGTAAACCGCACAATGGCATATGGCCTGAAGACAGAGTGGACCTAGGGAAAACTGACGAAAAGGAGAAAAAGGAGGAAATGACGGTACCTAGGGTTTACAGAGCAGGCGGTGCGACTGGCAAGGATAGGGAACGTCGCTACTGAGATTGTGGGCACTAAAGGAATTGTTGGGCATGGACAGAGGGAGGAGATGGCAAGAGATGGCAGGGGAAAATGAAGGTGAAGGGCGCAGAGGTGTGAATAAAAAGTAGGAAGAGGAAGCGAAAGAAACGCGAAAATGTGATTTGGGAAAGGCAGAGGCGGTTCACTGAACATTTACACGTGTCAAGCTAATAAGCAGTCCAAACAGAAATTGAGGGGGCTTGGGAGCCCTCTAAAAACAACTCAGCTTTAATAGTATAGTATAGATTTAATTAAGCCATATTTAGTTTTAATTAAATTTATAAACTAAAACCATTAACATCTTTTATTTCTGGACAGAGTCGAACGGTTTGAGCAGCGAACAAGAGTAATGAAGAGCACCTAATCTTCCTTAATAAAGTAATTAGAAATAAACAATTATTAAAAAGAAAATTATAATTTAATTAAGAAATTAATTATTAAATTCAATTGTGTATGTTTATAATTGTGTATATCTCACGTTAGTGATCAAAATGGGATGGAACAGACTATGTTAGGATCGTATGACTAAACTCTATATTTTGGATAGGACTGGAATCAACAAGAATTTTCTATTAAATAAAACATCTGTTTAATTTAATCAGAAACCGAACCATTTTGGCGACAACGAAATCAAGGTGAGTTAAACTCACTCAGTTCTCCCTGCTTATATTTTATATAAGTTAGTTTTCTCTAATTGTGTGCTATGGTTGCTAATGATTGATTTTTTGTTAACTATATATGCATATATTGATTGAACCGATGAAATTAAACATTGTTTAATTTCAATGAAATACCAAATCATTATTTTAACGATTATTTACAAACGAGGTAACTTACCTTGTTGGTCACGTTTATAAAATAAACGTGGTAAATTTAATGAATTATATGAATTTTTGTGTTAATTGGTTTATGTTAAATAGTCATAATTTATTGTTCTGAAAATCACTGTTTAATTGAATTGAATGGGATAATCTAAGATAACATATATGAATATAGGGAAGAATAGGTTGGAGGAATCCAATCGGATTCCTCAAATATATCTAGTGTTATTTATTTTCATATTATCATTATATGAGCTGTTCTGATTGGGTGATTGATTTGAATATTAGATGTTGACCTGAAGTTCAACATTTGTTTTGTTTAAACCAGTGGGCAATATGGTTGAGTAATTGGTAGTATATGGCCTATAAATCAATCGTTTTATAAATATTGATTTACCGTCAAGTGAATCGATGGTAATGAAGTTATAGAATTTATTTTATAACTGAAAATTCGTTTAAAAATCTATTATTTTGAATAAAAAGGAAATAAGTATTTATTATTTAAGTTTATAAGTGATTATTAAATGATTTTATAAAATAAATTTTGATATTAATCAGATTTATTAACCAGAAAGTTGAAAATTAACCTAATGGTTAAGAGTTGGATAATTGTTTCTCAGAAACAATTCAATTGAATTATTTAAATTAATTATATTAGTAATTAATTTAAAGGAAGGACTAACTGAAATCAATTAACGAATTAATCGTGTTTTGAGTTGACAAGGTCGACCGTTTTAACTAGGATTGTTTATTAAATTATTTTGTTTTGAATTAATTTAATAAAATAGTTTAACGAATATTTGTTTTAATTTTAAATAAGATTTTACAAAGGAATTTACTAGTTATTTTAGTTAATAAATGAAATTAACTACTACTGTAGTAGTTAGTAACTGAAGTAAATTGTTATTTTAACAATAATTTTAGAAATTACTTTTTAATGGAAATACATATAAAAGGAATCAAAGTGGAAATGAAATCTAATTGAATTATGAAAGGTGTTTATGAACGGGTTTTATTTAAAACTCGAGTTTTTATATCGAAGTTATAAGAAGGATTTTAAGCGAATATAATAGCTTAAATTAGTGTTGACTAAATATTTGAATTTAGGAAAAGGAATTTAAGAGTAAAAGTGTAACACCCCACCTCCGCCAGGGTGGCTCTTGCAAGCACCCTGACTTTGGAGGGGCGTTTGAATCAGGTAAACATGCATAATGATATATCAAGGCAGAACAAGAACATATGTATATATGTAAACAGAGTAAATAACATAGATAAAACAGCGGAAGATTTCAAACTATTTCAAAACAAGTCTGGTACAACATAATGTTAACTTTCCAAATACACAAGTCTAGATAAAAACAACATCACTGAAAAACTGAAATACATAAGTACTATCCCCAAAATAAATGATAACCATAGCTAGCTTCATGTCGAAACCGTACATGAGCTAAAATCCCACAAGCAAACGATCAGAAATCCAAGCTAAGCTCCAATATTCCCACCCTGAGAACCTGGGGGGGGGGGGGGAACGGAAGAAAAGAGGCGAAAGGAAAACAGGTCAGTCAAAAAGACTGAGTAAGCCCTACTACAATCAATGTAAACTGATAAAGTTAACTGGCATGAGAAGCAGGGATGAACATAAGTATAACAACATACTAGCATGATGATTAACTAACAAGGTAGATAAAGGTGTCATCGCATAATCAGGTTTAAGGTTTTGCACCACAGGTGTACTAGCAAACTAACATGACTTGAATATACAAGTATTGATCCCTTGGCCCAAGCTTTGGCCCAATAACATGAAATGACCCTAATACAATGTCTAACCAAACGGTCTAGTCGATCGGCTCCCTATAAGCCTAACTCGTCACGTGTTGGTGTCCATACGGCCCAAACATAATTGTAGTCAGACTGTGCCGGGTCTCCCGTCGGGTGTATCAAGCCCTAGGGTGGCAACCCCTGGACACCATAAACATGCGTGCACAGTCTCGATCTACTGGTACCCGTGCATGTTTTCCCCGGCTTCGGACTATGTGCACGACCATAAGTCCGCCCGGAACTACACCGGCGTACCACTCTGCCGTCATTTTTGGTCACTTACCTCCATTTCAGTAATCGTGCTTCCTCCCTAGCCTAGACCCTAGGGCCTTAATGATACAAACTTGGGATTACTGCTGGAGTGGACCCCCATTGCTAGGATTTTTCTAATGGGTTAAGTACGGTTTAACCCTCTTGCTAATCATGGATTAACTTGGTTAAGTGTAACGATGAGTTCACGACTTAACCCTGATTAATCTACCAAGCCCAAATTGGTTAAGTATTAAGTGGACCATGACTTAACCCTAATCATGAGGCATTAATTTATTAATGTGCCTTAACCTCTCACATTAGACCTTGTTGTGGTTACTATTTAAGCCGGGCGGGTCCGGGTAGCTTTACACCACAACTTGATCTAACCTCGGGTTCAAGGTACAACATGACCAACTTCTCACATTGGGTCCTATTGTTTGTAGCAACTAGTTAAGCCAGTCGGTTCCATGTAGGTTTACGCTACAAACTCAACCCAACCTCGAGTTGGCCACACTTATCTTTTCTAAGTGTCATGTCCATCATGTTTCCAAAACATGTTACAAGTTTTCAAGCATTTGGGTAGACCTAACTTAATAGGTAAATTCCCAAAGGGTAGACCTAACTTAATAGGTAAATTCCCAAGCTTATGTTTTTATGTCTTTTAAGTTTACCCAACCCCAAACGCAATCCCATCGCTTACATATCGCAATAGCGCATAAAGGATAGAAAGAGGGAACTTGGCATAATCATGACATAAAGGTGTTGAAGCCACAAGTTTAACATGGTGGCATATGAAATGTACATGTGTCCATATACTTGCATATTACATTTTTGGGTCTCAAAAGCATGCATAAAACCAACCTTAGCATATTGGTGATACATGGTGATAAATGACATGTAGAAATGGCCATAAGTTCGCATTTAGCCTCACATGCAAGTTATCATAAGGGATATGATAACTTAAATGTTGCCAAAATGCAACCTTTAGCATAAAGCTTGAAGCTTTATGTTCATATACTCAAGATAAGCTTGCATAGCATGATAACATGAACAAAACGATCACCCCAAACTTGCATAACATACTTGCATATCATGTGACGAACTTGCATCTCAAACTTGCATAACATAACATGATAAACTTGCATATCATAACATGGCAAACTTGCATAGCATAACATGGTAAACTTTCATAGCATAACATGGTAAACTTGCATATCATAACATGGCAAACTTGCATAACATAACATGATAAACTTGCATATCATAACATCTCAAACTTGCATAACATGACATAGTAAACTTGCATATCATGGAAAACTTGCATATCATACATTTAACTTTAGAGTTTAAGTATGAAAGTAGAATAGGGGTTACAATGCTTATGAAGGCACAAAAAATATGACAAAGCCCTTATGAAATCAAACAGACCCAAAATGCAAGCTCTAATAGAAAAACCCTTGAGCCAAAATGATCAAAACTCTTTCTTTATGATGCAAATATAGAAACTTGACTTGAATGCAAGCTAATGATGCTCATACAAGCTTGAAAACACTTGTATGCATGGAAAATCTCTCATAGAAATAATTTAGAAATTTTATGAAGAGAGTGGAGGCCATGAGAGGATTGATTTTGCCATAGTTTAGTTGTATGAATGAATAATGATGATTTAGGGTTAGGTTAGGGTCTTATTTATAGAGATTAGGACTAGTTTCAACCTTAGGATTAAACCCTAGTTCCAATCTCAGCCCTTAAAACCGAATCTGGCCCCCAAACTCAACACAACCCCAAAATGGTGCACCAGGCAGAACTGCCCGGCTGAGCCAAGTCGACAGCCAAGTCGACAGGGCTGTCGACTTGGGTCCAACCAAGTCGAGTCCCAAGTCGACAGGGCTGTCGACTTGGGTGCTCTGGCGGGAATTTTCCCGCCTGGCCCAAACTGGCCCAAATTTCCAAATTCAAACTTGAATTTGAAATCTGTTTTTACTTTGAAATTTTCTGAAAACTTCGTAGGGCCTTAATCGGGTCATACGGACTCCGATTTTCGAAAACTCGGACTCTATTTTGCGTATTTTTCCGAGACGAACGCAGTGGCATAGCCCGTTTCCCTTGATTCAGATTTTAGAATTAAATTCTGCCTCGATTTATGTTATAATAGGTTATTGAAAATACAGGTTGTTACATTCTCCCCTCCTTAAAGGATTTCGTCCCCGAAATCTTCAAGTTGGGAAGAACGTATCCTACCATCCAACATCCATCTACTCAAAACATCATCCACGAGCAACCATTGTCCTTACAAGGTTCTAAATGTTGTATGAACATATGCAAAGGTGTGTGTATATGTACTTATCTAATGCAAATATCATCAATGCAAATTATGTTAGTGAAATGAATCCATATGTATGCAATTCCTAACATAATGTATAACATCTATATGTGTGCACATAACATACATCCATATGCAACATCCATGTGATAACACAAAAATTTTCATCCATGAATAAGCGTAAACACTCATGCATATGCAATATGAGGAGTGTGTGAGCCGATCTAGTGCCTAACGTGTATAATGCATCCACGAGTAACCACTTGCAACCACTTGCAACCATCAAGCATAACATGTTTCAAACACATGTTTCATCCAAAGGGTTTCTACCTAAGGTTCTCATGACAAGATTACCATGATAGACTAGATAATCAAGACAAACATGGATAGCAAAAGATATGCTACAAAGTGATCGGGAAGATAAGCAGGATATACTCCTTTTGGATTACAAGAAATCCCTTCCTAACCCTGACATGTATTACTAGCCAATAAGTCATACCTCCTGACAGAAATAGGACCGAGAATGGGACCGAGAGGATATACGTAAAAAGATAACATGCGAGTAAGTTCCATAGGAAAATAAGGATCAAGGATATGCTCTTAAAAAGAGATATGATGCGCGTATCTAGCCTTCAATCTTCTAAGTCACGTTTCCTTGAGCTTAACTCCACTGTGCTTTGACCGTCTTTTACTTCATGATTTCTTGGCTTCTTAATTCTTATTTCCAAATATGAGTTGGAACCCATTTCATTGTCGCCTCTCGTCTTCCTCTTTCACTTACTCTTCTATCATTCTTGGCTTAAACATAACTATGACCTCATGGTTTCATGCAAGCTCTTCAAAATTCACTAGTGAATCCTGGATCTCGTTTTCTTACTATAAAGTATTCCACGCAGCAGAACTTTTCTTGGAAATACCAATCCACGTTGCCAATTGCTCTTACCAACATGGTTTTCAATAACTCATGCTTGAACGAAATGAATCATCCGCCTGCGAATGATAGGCCGTACTAAAATTCAGCCGTTTGCCCATGACTTCCCGTAGACTATGTCAAAACTGGCTAGTGAAGATTGAGTCATGGTTACTAACTATACTTTAGGGAACCTCGTGAAACCGCTTTATTTCTTGAAAGTAAACTGTCGCTAGCTATGATGCAGTCCTTTCGCTCTTTACCGAAGTGAAATGAGAACTCTTCGTGAGTCTACCTACTATGACCCACATGCTCGTATTCTCTTTCCTTGACCTAGGCAGTCCATCCATGAAATCCTTCGTGATGCTTTACTACTTCCATTGCGGGGACCTCCGATGGATATAATAGCCCACCGGGCTTCTATGACTCGGCCTTTAACCTGTTGGCACAACATGCACCTTGGGACAAACTCGGCCGCCTCCTCGGGTGATGTGCATCTTCAAGAACCTTCTTTCTCTCATCGCGTCTTAGCCATTCCTTGTCATCTATAGCGAGGTGACTTATCATCTCGCCTATACTATCCTCAGCTATTCTGAGCTGATGGAACAGATGTTCCTACAAGCTGATCAAACAAATCATCGATCCTTGGCAATGGTTGTCTATTCTCTTTGTTTAACTCACGATAATCAACACAAAGTCGAAGAGAACCATCTGCCTTGGTAGTAAATACTACAAGCGCTCCCCATTCAGATATACTTCGTCTAATGAAGTTCTTCTCAAGCAACTCCTTGACTTGCTTTCTTAACTCTCATCTTGCGGGGCCACGTGCCTAACCGGCCACGAAACTATCTTGGCATTATCAACCAGATAAATGCGGAAATCTATCTCTCGTTTAGGGGTAACCCCCTTCACTTCACCCAAGATATCAGGATATTCTCGGACCACCCTCACCGATTGCAAACTATCGATAGACGAGTCGAGGGATTCAAAATAACACAACATGATGGGACCCATAGGGTTACTAGAAATTTTTAGGGTATTACCGAGGCGAATCATGAACCTCTCAACCCTATGCTCAAAAACCAAGAATGGCTCCAAAACTGGACAACCAATCCATGCCCAAAATCAACCCATACCCCATGAAACCGAGAATATAAGCATCACACGAGAATTCAAATCCACGTAGATAATAGACAAATGGGCGGAACCCCCAATTGGATTTGAAACACACACGGGATCATTAACTAGACTAGTACTTAGGTGCAAACTATCAACAAGATCAGACGAGATAAAGCTATGCGATGCACCAGAATCAAACAAGGTACGAACTGAAAAATCAGAAATATATACAAGGCTTTCAACAGAAATACTACCTCGATCGGGAACTGGAGCGGCATTGAGAGCATGAACTTGCCCTCCCGAAGGTCCAGCACGCTGAGTCTGACCCTGGACTTGCCCTTGCTTCTTCGGGCAATCCTTGCTGAAATGTCCAAACTCACCACAACGATAGCATTCACCACTCTTCCTTTTCCTCTTCTTACAATCCTGAATAAGATGCCCAACTGAACCGCAATAATGGCACTTCCCCTTTTTGTTATTGCCCTTGTTGTTGTTCCCCTTGTTGCCTTGACTCTTGTTCTTGTTCTGATTGCCTTGACTTCTCTGACCACTTGGATTACCCTGATTTCCTTTCCACTGGGAATCAGTCTTCTTGGCTTGAGTATCATTCGTCTTGATCTCCTTCTTGTCACTCCTATTCTCTTCATTGAGTAGGGCCATATTCACCAAACTCTCGAAAGTTGCCCCCAAGGGTATATGAGACATGGCTAAATCACGTAATGGCTCGTTTAATCCTAGAGCAAAGTATAGGGCCTTCTTCTGAGCTGTGTTAACCAAGTCCAAACCGACCCGAGCAAGTTGATTCAACTTATCCACGTATTCCCTAATGGTCATGTCCCCTTGCTTTAGTGATAGGAACCTTAGTCCAAACTTTCCCCGAAAGTCATCCCAAGTCTCAATTGGCCTAGTAGCGGTGGTGACCACCCACCAACGTGCAGCTTCTTCCTTTAGCAACCACACTGCCAATAAAACCTTCCTACGGTCATCTATATCAAAGTAGGCAAAAAGATCTTCGGTTTCTTTAAACCAATTCCTGGCCTCTACAAAAGTCTCAGTGCCTTGAAAGTTCTTGCCACCCATTGCTTTGAAATCTTTGCAAATCTCCACGAGATCCTCTTGTGGATGCTGAGGGGGAGGAGGAAGAGGAACCTCAGCGACAGGAGGAGGAGGAACATCAACTACCGGAGGAGGAGTAACATTTGCGGGGCCGGCTTCGGTCGCCCTAGCCTCCAAAAGTCTCCTATACCAAACAGGTACGTGTACTCCCTCCGGAATGGCAAAGTTATCGGCCATACTGAAAACGAAGAAAAAGATAGATTCAGAATGGAGAAAAACGAAGGAATTTTGCTAATGGCTTTTTGGGGAATAGCCTTTAAAATAAACTAGACTTTTCTTTGGAAAATACTTTATACTTGGTTTTGAAAATAGTTTTCCAAAAGTTTTCTAAAAACCTTTTTGTTCCTTCTCGTAAACCATATGCTCTGATACCAAATGTAACACCCCACCTCCGCCAGGGTGGCTCTTGCAAGCACCCTGACTTTGGAGGGGCGTTTGAATCAGGTAAACATGCATAATGATATATCAAGGCAGAACAAGAACATATGTATATATGTAAACAGAGTAAATAATATAGATAAAACAGCGGAAGATTTCAAACTATTTCAAAACAAGTTTGGTACAACATAATGTTAACTTTCCAAATACACAAGTCTAGATAAAAACAACATCACTGAAAAACTGAAATACATAAGTACTATCCCCAAAATAAGTGATAACCATAGCTAGCTTCATGTCGAAACCGTACATGAGCTAAAATCCCACAAGCAAACGATCAGAAATCCAAGCTAAGCTCCAATATTCCCACCCTGAGAACCTGGGGGGGGGAGGGGGAGGGGGAACGGAAGAAAAGAGGCGAAAGGAAAACAGGTCAGTCAAAAAGACTGAGTAATCCCTACTACAATCAATGTAAACTGATAAAGTTAACTGGCATGAGAAGCAGGGATGAACATAAGTATAACAACATACTAGCATGATGATTAACTAACAAGGTAGATAAAGGTGTCATCGCATAATCAGGTTTAAGGTTTTGCACCACAGGTGTACTAGCAAACTAACATGACTTGAATATACAAGTATTGATCCCTTGGCCCAAGCTTTGGCCCAATAACATGAAATGACCCTAATACAATGTCTAACCAAACGGTCTAGTCGATCGGCTCCCTATAAGCCTAACTCGTCACGTATTGGTGTCCATACGGCCCAAACATAATTGTAGTCAGACCGTGCCGGGTCTCCCGTCGGGTGTATCAAGCCCTAGGGTGGCAACCCCTGAACACCATAAACATGCGTGCATAGTCTCGATCTACTGATACCCGTGCATGTTTTCCCCGGCTTCGGACTATGTGCACGACCATAAGTCCGCCCGGAACTACACCGGCGTACCACTCTGCCGTCGTTTTTGGTCACTTACCTCTAGTTCAGTAATCGTGCTCCCTCCCTAGCCTAGACCCTAGGGCCTTAATGATACAAACTTGGGATTACTGCTGGAGTGGACCCCCATTGCTAGGATTTTTCTAGTGGGTTAAGTACGGTTTAACCCACTTGCTAATCATGGATTAACTTGGTTAAGTGTAACGATGAGTTCACGACTTAACCCTGATTAATCTACCAAGCCCAAATTGGTTAAGTATTAAGTGGACCATGACTTAACCCTAATCATGAGGCATTAATTAATTAACGTGCCTTAACCTCTCACATTAGACCTTGTTGTGGTTACTATTTAAGCCGGGCGGGTCCGGGTAGCTTTACACCACAACTTGGTCTAACCTCGGGTTCAAGGTACAACATGACCAACTTCTCACATTGGGTCCTATTGTTTGTAGCAACTAGTTAAGCCGGTTGGTTCCGGGTAGGTTTACGCTACAAACTCAACCCAACCTCGAGTTGGTCACACTTATCTTTTCTAATTGTCATGTCCATCATGTTTCCAAAACATGTTACAAGTTTTCAAGCATTTGGGTTATAGGTAAATTTCCAAAGGGTAGACCTAACTTAATAGGTAAATTCCCAAGCTTATGTTTTTATGTCTTTTAAGTTTACCCAACCCCAAACGCAATCCCATTGCTTACATATTGCAATAGCGCATAAAGGATAGAAAGAGGGAACTTGGCATAATCATGACATAAAGGTGTTGAAGCCACAAGTTTAACATGGTGGCATATGAAATGTACATGTGTCCATATACTTGCATATTACATTTTTGGGTCTCAAAAGCATGCATAAAACCAACCTTAGCATATTGGTGATACATGGTGATAAATGACATGTAGAAATGGCCATAAGTTCGCATTTAGCCTCACATGCAAGTTATCATAAGGGATATGATAACTTACATGTTGCCAAAATGCAACCTTTAGCATAAAGCTTGAAGCTTTATGTTCATATACTCAAGATAAGCTTGCATAGCATGATAACATGAAAAAAATGATCACCCCAAACTTGCATAACATACTTGCATATCATGTGACGAACTTGCATCTCAAACTTGCATAACATAACATGATAAACTTGCATATCATAACATGACAAACTTGCATAGCATAGCATGGTAAACTTGCATAGCATAACATGGTAAACTTGCATATCATAACATGGCAAACTTGCATAACATAACATGATAAACTTGCATATCATAACATCTCAAACTTGCATAACATGACATAGTAAACTTGCATATCATGGCAAACTTGCATACCATACATTTAACTTTAGAGTTTAAGTATGAAAGTAGAATAGGGCTTACAATGCTTATGAAGGCACAAAAAATATGACAAAGCCCTTATGAAATCAAATAGACCCAAAATGCAAGCTCTAATAGAAAAACCCTTGAGCCAAAATGATCAAAACTCTTTCTTTATGATGCAAATATAGAAACTTGACTTGAATGCAAGCTAATGATGCTCATACAAGCTTGAAAACACTTGTATGCATGGAAAATCTCTCATAGAAATAATTTAGAAATTTTATGAAGAGAGTGGAGGCCATGAGAGGATTGATTTTGCCATAGTTTAGTTGTATGAATGAATAATGATGATTTAGGGTTAGGTTAGGGTCTTATTTATAGAGATTAGGACTAGTTTCAACCTTAGGATTAAATCCTAGTTCCAATCTCAGCCCTTAAAACCGAATCTGGCCCCCAAACTCAACACAACCCCAAAATGGTGCACCAGGCAGAACTGCCCGGCTGAGCCAAGTCGACAGCCAAGTCGACAGGGCTGTCGACTTGGGTCCAACCAAGTCGACTCCCAAGTCGACAGGGCTGTCGACTTGGGTGCTCTGGCGGGAATTTTCCCGCTTGGCCCAAACTGGCCCAAATTTCCAAATTCAAACTTGAATTTGAAATCTGTTTTTACTTTGAAATTTTCTGAAAACTTCGTTGGGCCTTAATCGGGTCATACGGACTCCGATTTTCGAAAACTCGGACTCTATTTCGCGTATTTTTCCGAGACGAACGCAATGGCATAGCCCGTTTCCCTTGATTCAGATTTTAGAATTAAATTCTGCCTCGATTTATGTTATAACAGGTTATTGAAAATACGGGTTGTTACAAAAAGGTTTTATATTAAACCAAAATTGTATAAACAAAGTTTATACATGAGATGAGGTGTTAAATCGTTAACTTTAAATTAACGTTACTTAATAATGGAATTTAGTATAATTGGAATATTGAAATAAGATTTTCAAAACGGGAAATAGTCGAATGGATTTGAAAAAGATAGTGTTAAAAGTGAATTTAGTAAAGAAGTGAGTAATAGGATTTTGGAACAAAAATCCGAGTTATTAAACGAATTGTTTAAAGAAGTAGAAGGGAAAGTGATATTTTAATAATTCATTTCTTAATCAATGAATTGAGAAATAATTGTTGTATTCGAGAAGGGGATTTCTAAAAGTAAGAATGTTTTACAAAACCTTATTTTAAATGAAATAGTTAAATGAGATTTGTTTTTGATATTGAAATGGAATATGGGTTTGGATTACTAAGAACGTGGTTGATCAAGGTCTGAGAGATAAATAGATACCCAAACTTGAACGACTTCGGGATTATCTGAGGATGATATTAGTTTGTAATGGGAAAGGGGTTAAGAATAATTTATTATTTCAATTTGTGAAATAATAACGCAACGTTAATTGTAGAATTTGAGAGTATTTATAATGAGATATTCAATGTAACGGAAATAGGAAGAATTGAGATTATATATATATATATATATATATATATATATATATATATATATATATATATAAAACGGTGTTTCCAAAAGTAAAAGGAAATAAAAAGGTTAGGTTTTGGAATGAGTTTATTCGAAGAATAGAAATGGGATACTGTTTTCAAGTAACAGAGTTTTACATGAAATTTGTTAAAACCAAAGTTGGGAATATATATGGTTTAATTCTGATGTAGTTGAAATAGTTTTGAAAAAAAAAATCTTATGTTAAATAAGAAATAAATACCATGTTAAAATATTGAGATATTTAGAAGTTCAGTTTACATTATTTAATTATTTTAAATTAAAGAGGCCAAGTAATGCTGAGTACTGAATCAATGAACTCATTTCATTCTCATGATAATTATTTGATAGTTAAATAACCAACTATTAAATATGGCCAATACGATTGTTGGTACGGAAAGACCGGGATCGAATTTGTATTCGAAAATCATTCCGATCCAGCAAATACGTAGAGGATGATTATTAAAGATGGATCATTGAAGACCTTAGATCTTCATAAACAGAGGTACTGCTTAAAATCTCTGTGTTGCAATGCAGAGATTAACTGTGGTTCTGTCGTGGTTGAAATCTTTGGATTGCAAGGACTACTTACTACTGATCTATAGGGTAATACCTAGGATATGGTAGGAGGGTGTCTTTGGTTCATCCTGTTCTTCGATGACTTGTATGGACGGATGTATGACAGAATATTTCCAAAGGGATCACATACGTTGATTTCTTCAAACGTACCAAGTTGGTGGCATAGAAGGAAAACTTCTTTAGCTTATCAACTAGTGTATTTTTGGGGACGTCAATTAGTGATTTGTGATTTCTAGCGGATCTGACGATGTGACATTCGAAGTGGATGGAGAAATGTTATTTTGAAGGATAAGCTTAACCTCTAGCCTCATCAACCGGGAAATATGAGACGACCCGAACTTCCCCGTGAAGGAAAGCACGGATAGAATTGAGGACAAGACAAAATAGAACGCATACGGAAGAACATTTCATTGTTATTACAACAATTCCATCAGATACAAGAATATACAGAGTATAAATGAATAAATTACATTCGATAAATATCAGAGATTACAATAAATTACATAGCAGCGGAAAATAATACAAAATCACAACTAGAAGTGATACACGGATACAGAGCTTTCCGAGCATCGTTCCAGCTGTAAATTAGGACCCTGTGAATATAAATCTGCAAAACCAAAACTACTAGCTGCCCGTGTGGAAAATAGGGGCACCCAAAGTTTAGGTTAAAACAATAAACTCCAGGTCAGTCATGGGACTGGTGTGAGAACTAAAACAGTTATAATTCTTTATTTTAAAGTTCGGTAAATCAAGGGACCACGCCGTATAACACGGAACGGGTTTCCTCCCAAGAATACCAGTGCATAGAACAAACAGCGCAATGCTAAATAAAGAAAAATGAAGCTGTTATAAGACCCAGGTCCCATCACACAATGCAACGCAAGCCGGAGGATAGGGTTTTTACCTTATAACAGCCAAAGCATGCTTGATACGTTTAAAACACATTATTTGATACTATTATAGGTGTATAGTGTCAAAACAATTCAATCATAAATATAAATCATAGACGGCATGAGTGCCCCATCCCACTATGTCGCCATACTAGGCTCTACAAATAAATCCGAAATACACGTATTGGAAATTGGATTCCGTCATGAGTCGAGGCAAGGGGCAAGCTCCTCTCCGCGTTCGAGACACTCTAGCAAATGCCTCAGGACCCCACTCTGATCCTTTGGAACCTCCAAGGCCGGTCCTCTCTTACATTTGAGGATTAGTTATTCCTGAACACACGTTTCCCGGTCCTTACAGACCTATATCCGAGGCGCGTCATATCCAACAACCACACAGGTGAAAAGTATATAAATGTCAGGGCTGGTAGGTCACTGACACCACCCTAGCTAGAAAGAAACGTCGTGCACTCCTTGGGTCCGTATCCCGTTTTTGACTCATACCGAGGTGTGAGGCTCGCGAATTCACGTTATACACAAAGCTACGCCACACAGGCCGTGCTTTGATCATCAACCACAAGACTTTGCTTTTCAATAGAAGCCTTGATCAATTGCCACTTACGCATGCCACACTGGCCATTCACTCCATGCGACTGATGTCCATCGATATACAACCTCTGAGCTCGTACGTCTCAGAGAAGGGCGTTAAGCAAGAGAATAAATTCTCCGCCGCCAAACAGATGTATATTTAATAGAGATCAATCAACATAGAATAAAATCCACTGTCAGACACACAATCCATTTACAAGTTCGTTCTGGGTCTGAACGAAACCGGAGGCACTTTCCTAACATATCCATCCATCTCCAAGTACGTCTGGACGATCACCAACTGTTTCCCTCATCCTGGGTGTACAGCCCAATCAAGATCATCAGTAATCACCCAAACAATGTGAAGACTTCCGGTCTTCAACCACCGTCTTCATCTTCGACATCTCGTCGAATCGGTTATTCAGAATGGGTATAAACCCGGCCTTTCTGAATAACCCACGTATATGATAAATAAATGTTACACAAACACAACAAACGCCTCATTCCAATTCAGAATATTCTTTTATTCACAAAATCATATTCTTAGGGAAATGTTCCCATTAATTTTATCCAAGATAAATTCTTCTTAATTTATTCTTTAATCTTCCTTTGGATATCTTTTCAAACTAGTCGGGATTAACGAACCACACCGAAGTAATTATTTAGTTTATTTCCCAATCCCAACCTATATATCCCATGGAGAAAACTGGTAATACTTCATATCTAACACCACGGTGTTATCGGTAAAATTAATTACCATTTCACGTTCAAATCTAATTAAAGATTTAACTATCGCTTTGGAGAAAAACTGGTGGTACTCCATTCTCGATCACCTTTCAAATTTGATAATTTAAATTATCAATTCACATTTTAATCTAATTAAAGATTCATTAAAACTCCACTTAGTTTTAATCTTTTCAAAAATCAACATCTTGCCTTTAACTGGGTTAAAGAACCAATGTCATCTAAAACACGATTCACGATAAACCCAAATCACATTTGATATTAAATACAAGGCTCTAAATAGAAAATATATCGGCTTATATTCAATATCAAATTCTGAAACCAACATATATCGTATTGGCAATAACGATATAAAATATATCTTTCAAATTTCCATAACAATATCTGTATAGTCACGAAATCCAACATCGAAATATCCCGAAGATAATTTCGATTCAACTCCATTCCAATCCACGTATTGGGAATATTGATTATTTTAAAAAAAATCGCTTTCAAATTCAATTTATTTATTTCAAAAATAAATTGATTTTAATTCTAGTTCAAAACTAGTTTATTTCGATAAAAATCTATTTTTATCTTTTCAAATGTGGAATTTTCCAGCTCAACTCTTTCCAATCCATATATTAGGATTTTACACAAATTATAGATATTTTTAATAATTTTACCAAGGCCCGTACAGTCGATTTCCAACAACGGCCATCGAACTGCACTTACAGCGACCTTTCTCGAATTTGATTTGGACATAACTCCAAATCCAACCGTTAGATTTCAAATTTCTAATATTCATTGGAAAGCTCTCTTCGATACGAACCCAACGGTTCCGGTTTTAGGAGAATCCGACAGTCGGATCTCCCGCAATGTCCGTTTGAAATAAATGGTCGAAATTCACGAACTACCGCGGCGCGGCGCGTTCTATTCAGGCCATTATATATATAATATATATATTATATATATTTCGTCGATTTCCTTTTAAAACGAATTTTATAAATAGTTCTTCATTCGTTTCAAAACAATTTCAACTTCCATTTCAATTCAAATCAAAATTGAATTCTTCTTTATAAATTCGTTTTAAAATTCATTTCTATTCAATTCAATTTGAATTCATTTCGAATTCGCTTTCAATTCAATTCATTTCGAAATCGTTTTCAATTCAATTCATTTCGAAATCGTTTTCAATTCAATTCATTTCGAAATCGTTTTCAATTCATTTCATTTCGAAATCGTTTTCAATTCAATTCATTTCGAAATCGTTTTCAATTCATTTCATTTCGAAATCGTTTTCAATTCATTTCGAAATCGTTTTCAATTCATTTCATTTCGAAATGAATAAAATCGATATAAATATCGTTTACGTCAAAATGGCGTCAATCTAATCAACACGGCTTTATATTTTCAAAACTTCTTTATTCTATCCAACAAATGAATATTTATCCCATTTAACACATGAATCTATATTTATTTCAACACACGACTAATCTCAACACATGAGTACTGTCAACACATCACTATTTTATATTCAACACATGAATTTTCTTTTATAATATTCATTACTTTCCCGATTGGAATGAGGCCCATTCAATCACCATATAACGTTAATTATATGGATTCCATACAACACATGTATATAATAGCAATAATAAACAATCAACCATCAACCAAAGTGCACTACACTGTATAAGCATCAAATATAGATATCTTACGCTTATAACAGCCTGTCAATCAATCGATCGACATATTTAATCAATCAGGATGAGTGAAATTCATATTTCATCCCAACACCCGTGTGGGGTTTCAAACAATCAAACACAGATTTTTAGTTGTGCAGTTGGGCGATGTGTAAAATTTATCGACCCATTCAATATCAGTCAAATCAGTGTATATAAACAAATCGGCCGATTTGTTTATAAATATTTATTTATTCACTTTCACGTTAAAACTATATTTTTAATGATAATATATTTTATTTTAACACATGAATTTCTATTCATTTCATTTACACAATAAAAATGATATTTTTATTTTTCTAACATATTTTAGAAAATTTCGGCGGCATAACGGCACGATACTAGAAACGGGACGAGGCCTAGCCTTATCCCCGGTCTAGTGAAGGCGCACGCCATTCACACATTAATCAAATCAATTTTATTTCACCAAACAATTCAGTTCAAACCAAATAATCTAACCAACTACACAACCAAACAATTTAACAAACAAGCCATCCATGGTCTGTGGATGACGGGTGTCGGGTGCTACTAAGCACCGTCTGCATCCTAGTATATATATCTATATATATAACTAGAAAAAGAAATTTAAAGTGAGAGGTTCTCACCGAATAGCTAAACCAAACGCCACGACTCTTCATATGTAGGAAATTTTCGTCGTTTCTTCCTTGGTCACTTTCGTCATTCGTATTCACTACATAAATAAAAATCAAATTTTTTTACTACACATTCATATATAGAAAAATCGGATTTTTACTTCGCTATTCAATATATAAAAATCTTATTTTTTTTCCGCTACATCATATATGTAAAAATCGAATTTTTATCTTCATAAAAATATTTCAAATATACGATAAAAATCTTGTCGTTACCAATTCACTTTCATTATAAAAATTATATTTTTAGCTTGCTATTCATATGATAAAAATCATATTTTTATTTCGTTACTTATATAAAAATTATACTTTTACTTCATTACTTAGATAAAAATTATTTCTTTTGCTTTGTAAAAATCATTTCTTTCTATTATTATCCTTCACATAAAAATCACATTTTTATATGATATTCACTAAAATAAAAATCCCATCTTTTCAACACCCACTTCATATTAAAAATCTCATCTTAATCACTAAAAAAAAATCAAGTCTTTTTAGCTATAAAAATCAAAACTTTTATTTATAAAATTCACAATCTTTCATAAATGAAAAGTCCTAACTCTTTATAGGGAAAAAGAAAACAAAATTAAAGAGAGAAAGAGAAAAAAAAACTTACAGCGGGGGAAAATCGAATTGGAGAGTGGGGGGGGGGGCTGTTCATCGTCTGTGGTCGGGGAAGGCTCCAGTCGCCGGCGGTGGGGCCAAGGCAGGCTGGGCGGCGCGGTTGTGAGGGTGCGTTGGGGTTGAAGTTGTCGCCGTTCGAAGAGGAGAGAGAAGGGAAGGAAGGGGGGTGGCGATTGCCGGAGGCCGGAGGGGAGGCGGAGTGGAGCAGCGACGGTGGGGCGTTGAAGTCGGGGCGGGGCGATTTAGGGTTCCGTCGCTTTTGATTTGGGAGTGGCGGTTTTTTTTTGTTTGAATGAGGGAAAACGTTTGACTAGGGTTAGGAGAATTATTTCCATATATATATATATTTAATTATATTATTTAATTCTTCAATTATCTGTTTAATGCTCTGATCTCCACACGAAACCTAATGACTGACGCCCCTAGCTAATTACCCCCATTCCGAACACAATGGGATAAGCCCGGTAAGCCAATTCGATCGTTTCGATCAGTTTCCGTTAAATTTACATTTAAATCACTATATTGAATTTTAAACGTACATTTCAAATTACCGGGGTCACACACTAACTAGAAGAATTCCCGAAAAATATTTTCTAGCTTCGTATTGACGATACGGTCCTAACAAAACTAGTTTCGTCGAATTCTGAGACCATTGGCAAAATGTCTATTTTTAAGGGCCTGAATTCTATAGCGACTATTCAGAATTTTCAACTGGACATATCTTTTGATTCCCGCAATGAAATCTCGATTCTTCGGATTCGTTGGAAAGATACTATCAAATAGATCCTATGATTTCTGGTTTCACTAAAATCCGGATTGTTTTGCACCCGGTACATTCAATTGAAGTTTGAAATCGAATTATCGAACTACCGCGCCATTTTCAATTCCTTTTTTAATTATATATAAATATTTATATTCTAACGACGACGCGTATAATATATACGTTCGAATTATATTCAAAATAAATTTCACGTCGATATTATTTAAAATAATCTATTTTAAATAATCAAAATTCGCTAAAATTGCCAAAATAAAAATTTTAAACTGGCCCAGATTTTCGGGTTGTTACAAAATAGCACAAAATCGGTAGGTCACATGACTATGTGGGTCGCACCCATCAAAAGGGTATATCATTACCTGATCTGGTGAAATCAAATGCTCTCGGGTGTCCCTTTTATTTTTGTATGTGTGCTATCGGTTCGGTTGGCTGGCCCCCAACCGTGGTAATGATATATTCGGTACTCTCAAGAGAAAGTGAGGGGCCGGTCATGTTTAGCCTGGGTTGCAAGATGTTCTTGTTGAACCCTAATGTATTCATCTCCGGAGGTACATCGTCGGGAAGGTGGTCCCATACCTTGCCATGAAATCCATTGTAATAACCCAAAAATTCAAAACCAATTAATTTTTTTTATTTTATCTATTTTAAAGGATTTTGAATATTTAAAATGATTTATTTTAAATAATAACAACTAAAAAATTATTTAAATCGAAGTTAGAACGTATAAATTTATTTTAATTATAAAACGAGCCTGAAATCGCACAAGAGTTTGAAAATTCGATTTTAAATTTCAAATAAATGTACATGATTCAAAATAAATCGGATTTCAGTAGAACCATAAATATTTGAATATGTTTGAAAATATCTTTCCAATGAATGTGAAAAATCCAGATTTCATAACAAGGATTAAAAGTTATGTCCAGTTTAAAATTTAAAATAGTCGCTGTGGAATTTATATATTTATTAATATTATATATAGCCCTCAAAAATAGCCATTTTGCAAATGACCTCCATTTTCGATGAAACCAATTTTATTGGATCCAGAATGTCAAGTTATTGCTGGTTTCCAATTTTCATGATTTTTGGAATTAATATGTGAGAGCAGTAAGTTTAAACGCGTTTGGTAATTTCAGTTTGAATTTTATCGACAGGAAAATGACCATTTTTCAAACGGTCTCCAAATTCGATGAAATTAGTTTTGTTAGGACCGTATCGTCAAAACATAAATAGATTTATTTTTCGGGAATTTTTGGAGTCAGTATGTGGCCCCGGTAAATTAAAATGTATGTTTAAATTAAATATACATTGATTTATATTTTAATTTAAAGAAAAACTGAACGAAACAATCAAATTGGCTAGCGGGACATATTTTGTTGTGTGCAGAATGGGGGAATTTGTCTAGGGGTGTGACGAGAAAGAATTTCGCTCGGTCCGAACCAGTCGCTAAACCGTCCCAGACCGTTCGAAACGCCCTATCGTTTGAGAACACGACAAAACAGAATGCATACAGAAGAACATTTCATTGTATATTACTACAATGCATCAGATTACAAGAATATACAGAGTATAAATGAATATTACATTCGATAAATATCAGAGATTACAATACATTGTACAGCAGCGGAAAATAATACAATACACAACTAGAAGAGATATACGGATACAAAGCTTTCCGGATATCATTCCAGCTGTAAACCAGGACCCTGTGGATATAAATCTGCAAAACCAAAACTACTAGCTGCTCGTGTCGAAAATAGGGGCACCCAGAGTTTAGGTTAAAACAATAAACAATAAACTCCAGGTCAGTCATGTGACTGGTGTGAGAACTAAAACAGTTATTAATCTTTATTTTTAAAGTTAGGTAAATCAAGGGACCACGCCGTATAACACGGAACGGGTTTCCTCCCAAGAATACCAGTGCATAAAACAAACAGCGCAATGCTAAATAAAGAAAAAATGAAGCTGTTATAAGACCCAGGTCCTATCACACAATGCAACGCAAGCCGGGGGATAGGGTTTTCCCTTATAACAGCCAAAGAATGCTTGATACGTTTAAAACAAATCATTTGATACTATTATAAGTGCATAGTGTATAAAACAACTTCAAATCATAAGTATCAATCATAGACGACATGGGTACCATATATCATGTCGCCATATATAGGTTTACAATTAAAACCGCAAATGTCACGTATTTGGAAGTTGGATTTCCATCTATGAACCGAGGCAAAAGATAGTCCTCAACCGATTCGAGACTGCCTAGCTCGAGTCTCAGGATCAGAGCTCGAGTGACCCTAGGAGCGACAGGGCCGGTCCACCGATGTGGATTAAAATGACTGAACACTACGTTTCCCCGCCCTTTGGGGCGTAAATGAGCCAACTAAATGACTCCATCGGTTCGAGAACGACCGATCAATCCGAGGCGCCTCGCAACAGCAACAACCACATAAGTCAAACTCATCAGGGCGTGTAAAACCACTGGCGCCACTTCTAACTAGGAAGAAACGCATGCCCTCCCTGAGGTCCGTCTCCCGTTTTTGGTTCATACCGGGTGTGAAACTCGCGAAGTAAACGTTACACAAAGCTACGCCACAAAGGCCGTGCTTCGATCATCAACCACAAGACTTTGCTTTTCAATAGAAGCCTTGATCATTTGCCACTTAGGCATGCCACACAGGCAATTCACTCTATGCGTTTGATATCCATCAATATATAAACCCTGAGCTCATACGTCTCAGAGAAGGGCGTTAAACAAGAGAATAAATTCTCCGCCGCCAAACAGATATATATTTAACAGAGATCAATCACACGGACTAAAATCCAATGTCAGACACACAGTCCATTTACAAGTCCGTTCTGGGTCTGAACGAAACCGGAGGCACCTAGTACCCCGCATATCCATTGATCTCCAAGTACGTCTGGACGATCACCAACTGTTTCCATCTTCTTGGGTGTACAGCCCAATCAAGATCATCAGTAATCACCCAAACGACGTGAAGACTTCCGGTCTTCGACCATCGTCTTCATCTTCGACTTATCGTCGTATCAGTTATTCAGAATGGGATAAACCCGGTCTTTCCGAATAACTCGCGTATATTTTAAATAAGTGTTACACAAACACAACATACGCCTCATTCCAATTCATCAGTCACTAACCGCAAATTAATCAAGAGAATAATTCCCCAAATATTAACCCCGAAGGCCGAAACCAACATCAGATCAATACCCAGAAAACCATTCTGCTTAGCTAACCGACAGTTAGTTTCTGATTTCACATTCAAAGGGAAAGGTTCCCATTAGTTTTATCCAAGATAAATTCCTGAATTTATTCTCTAATCTTCCTTTGAATTTCGATTCAAATTAGTCGGGATTAACGAAATTTACCGAAGTAATCATTTGTTTTAATTTCCCAATCCCAACCTATTTATCCCATGAAGTACAACTGGTAATACTTCATATCTAACACCACAGTGTTATCGGTAAATTCAATTACCATTTCACGTTCAAATCTAATTAAAGATTTAACTATCGCCTGGAGCAAAACTGGTGATACTCCATTTTCGATCATTTCAATCTAATTAAAGATTCATTAAAACTCCACTTAGTTTTAATCTTCGACTGGGTTAAAGAATCCGTGTCATTTAAAACACGGTTCACGATAAACCCAAAATCACATTCCATTAATTATCGGGTTAAAGAACAAGTGTTATTTAAAACACTGTTCACGATAAACCCAAAAATCAATACTAATTCAATTCCAATTAAATATTATTTAATTGGTACCTTTCATTAAATCTAAATAAAAAGATTTAATCATTTCTCAACTGGGTTCAAGAACAGTGTTAGTGAAGACACCATTCACGACAAACCCAAATCACATTCGATATTCAATACAAGGCTCTGAATAGAAAATATATCGGCTTATATTCAATATCAAATTCTACGACTAACAAATGTCGTATTGGAAATAACGATATAAATATATATCTTTCAAATTTCCATAACAACACCTGTATAATCACGAATTCCATCATCGAAATATTCCGAAGACAATTTCGATTCAAATCCACTCCAATGCAATCATTGGATATTCTGGTTATTTTTAAAACCCTTTTTAAATTCAATTTATTTATCTAAAAATAAATAGAATTATAATTCTAGTTCAAAACTAGTTCATTTCGATAAAAATCTATTTTTATCTTTTCAAATATGGAGTTTTTCATCCCAAATCATTTCTTATGATTTTACACAAATTATTACTATTTTTAATAATTTTATCAAGGCCCGTACAGTCGATTTCCATCAATGGCCATCGAACTGCACTTACAGCGACCTTTTTCAAATTTGATTTGGATGTAACTCCAAATCCAACCGTTAGATTTTGAATTTCTAATATTCTTTAGAAAGCTCTTTTCGATACGAACCCAACGGTTCCGGTTTTAGGAGAATCCGACGGTCGGATCTCCCGTAATGTCCGTTTTAAATAAATGGTCGAAATTCACGAACTGCCGCGGCGCGGCGCGTTCTATTCAGGCCATTATATTATATATATAATATATATTTCGTCGATTTCTATTTAAAACGAATTATATAAATAGTTTTAAATTCGTTTCAAAAGCAATTTCAACTTCCATTTCAATTCAAATCAAAATTGAATTCTTCTTTATAAATTCGTTTTAAAATTCATTTCTATTCAATTCAAATTTCAATTCAATTTGAATTCATTTCAATTCATTTTAAATTCAATTCGAATTCGTTCTGTATTCAATTCATTTCGAAATCGTTTTCAATTCAATTCAATTCGAAATCGTTTTCAGTTCAATTCAATTCGAAATCGCTTTCAGTTCAATTCATTTCGAAATCGTTTTCAATTCAATTCATTTCGAAATCGTTTTCAATTCAATTCATTTCGAAATCGTTTTCAATTCAATTCATTTCGAAATCGTTTTCAATTCAATTCATTTCGAAATCGTTTTCAATTCAATTCATTTCGAAATCGTTTTCAATTCAATTCATTTCGAAATCGTTTTCAATTCATTTTGATTCAAATTTCATTTCAAAATATTCGATTTTGAAATCACTTTTCAATATTCATTTTAAAATGAATAAAATCGATATAAATATCGTTCACGTCAAAATGGCGTCAATCTAATCAACACGGCTTCATAAATTTCTATTTTCAAATATTCTATTTCAAATATTTCTTTTTCAAAATAGTTGTTATTATCAAAATATTTCGTTTAACACATGACCAATCTCAATGGGTGAGTACTGTCAACACATGAACTTTTATTTTATAACATTCTTTATTTTCTAAATTGGAATGAGGCCCAATCAATCACCATATAATGTTAATCATATGGATTTTCATACATTACGTACATATAATAGCATTGAAAAATAATCAACCATCAACCAAAGTGCACTACACTGTATAAGCATCAAATATAGATATCTAACGCTTATAACAGCCTGTCAATCGATCGATCGACATATTTAATCAATCAGGATGAGTGAACTTCAAATTTCATCCTAACACCCGTGTGGGGTTTCAAACAATCAAACACAGATCTTAGTTGTGCAGTTGGGCGATGTGTAAAATTTATCGACCCAATCAATGTCCTTCAAATAGGTGTACATAAACAAACCGTTCGGTTTGTAAATGAATACTTTATTTTATTCACTTCACGTTAAAAATTATATTTTTAACGATAAAAACATTTTATTCCAACATATGAATTTCTATTCAGTTCATTCTTTAAATAAAATGATATTTTTCTAACATATTTTAGAAAATTTCGGCAGCATAACGGCACGATACTAGAAACGGGACGAGGCCTAGCCTTATCCCCGGTCTAGTGAAGGCCCACGCCATTCACACATCAATCAAAATCACCAAACAACCAAATTCAAATCACATCATATAACTAATCTATGCAACCAAACAAACAAGTCCATGGTCTGTGGACGATTGTGTCGGGTGCTACTAAGCACCGTCTGCATCCTAGTATATATATATATATAACTAGAAAAAGAAATTGAAGAGTGAGAAGTTCTCACAGATAGCTATCCAATCATCTTGACTCTTCTTTGATAGAAATCTTCACTGTCCTCGTCTCATATCACTTTCTTCGCCCGTAGCCACTACCTATGTAAAAATCGAAATTTTATTACGCTATTCAATATATAAAAATCATATTTTTATTTCGAAGTTCCATATATAAAAATCATATTTTTATTTCGAAGTTCAATATATAAAAATCATATTTTTATTTCGAAGTTCAATATATAAAAATCATATTTTTATTTCGAAGTTCAATATATAAAAATCATATTTTTATTAGTTTGAAAATCGAATCTTTTCTAATTTAAAAATCAAATCCTTTCTAAAACTAAAAATCGAATCTTTTCTAAAACTAAAAATCGAATCTTTTCTAAAACTTAAAATCGAATCTTTTCTAAAACTAAAAATCTAATTTTTACTAATATGAATACCCTACTAAGATCCAACTTTTATTCATATGAATACCCCATAAAAATAACATTTCTAATCGATATTATATAATAAAATCTCATAACTAAATATCTAAATGAGTGAAGAGGAAGAAAACAAATAAAATAAAAATAAATATATAGGCTTACATTAGAAATTGGGAGAAGGATGCGGATTTTCGAATGGGGGAAAGGCTGAAGGGTTGCTCACGGGTTTAGGGGAGGTCGGAGGGGGCTGGAGTGGCGGCCGGAGGTTGCTCAGGCGGACGGTGGGCCAGTGGTGGGCGCTTCGGGATTTAGGGTTGGGGGGGGGATTGGGGTTTTCTGGTTCGCGGAGGAGGTGAGAGGGAGGAAGAGGGATCGGGGAAGAGGCGGAGGCGGGTTGGGCGGCCGGGGAACCGGAGCGGTGGTGGGTGGCGATGGGTGACGGGCGCGCCTCCGTCCATTTTTTTTTATTGTTTCTGTGAATTCGATTGAAAATGAAAAGGGGGGAGGGCCAAAGCGAGATTAAGGGGAAGAAAGGTTTTTTTTATTGTTTCTGTGAATTCGATTGAAAATGAAAAGGGGGGAGGGCCAAAGCGAGATTAAGGGGAAGAAAGTTTTTTTTTTTATTTAATTATTTTATTTTCTAAAAAGTTGACTTTTACATACGACCTCTAAACGAGGCCCACCGCCTGTCGTCCATAGCGTTTTACCCCCATTCCGAACACAATGGGATATGTATCGCAAGCTGATTCTGCTGTTACAATCAGTTTCCATTACATTTACATTTAAATCACTATATTGAATTTTAAACGTGCATTTCAAATTACCGGGGTCACATACTAACTAGAAAAATTCCTGAAAAATATTTTCTAGCTTCGTATTGACGATACGGTCCTAACAAAACTAGTTTCGTTGAATTCTGAGACCGTTAGAAAAATGGCCATTTTCCAGTCGATTAAAATCAACTGAAACTGGTCAAACACGTTTTCTTTTGCCACGCTCACATATTGATTTGAAAAATTATGAAATTTGAAACCTAGCAATAACTTGACATCACGGACCCAACAAAACTGGTTTCGTCGAAATCCGAGGTCATTTGCAAAATGGCTATTTTTAAGGGCCTGAATTCCATAGCGACTATTCAGAATTTTCAACTGGACATATCTTTTGATTCTCGCTATGAAATTTTGATTTTTCGGATTCGTTGGAAAGATATTACCAATTAGACCCCATCATTTTTGGTTTCACTAAAATCCGGATTGTTTTGCACCCGGTATATTCGATTGAAGTTTGAAATCGAATTATCGAACTACCGCGCCATTTTCAATTCCATTTATAATTATATATAAATATTTATATTCTAACGACGGCGTATATAATATATACGTTCTAAATATATTCAAAATAAATTTCTCGTCGATATTATTTAAAATAATTCATTTTAAATATTCAAAATTCGCTAAAATTGCCAAAATAAAAATTTTAAACTGGCCCAGATTTTCAGGTTGTTACAATCTCCCCCACTTAAAACTTTTCGTCCCCGAAAAGGAACAAAGTCGAAAGTGGTTTGACCATTCAACTCTACGCTCGATCTGGCTTCCATTCCCCAACTCTTTAGTTTCTGAGAATTTTCAAAAATTTCAAAAATTTGGCTAACACCCTAAATTTTCGAAAAATTTCGCCATAACCTCCCCTGCACCGGGAGCATCGGGGAATTTCAAATAGCTTCCCCGGTCCTTCAAATCTCAAAAAGAAAAAGAAAAAGAAAAGGCCAAGCGGCTAACCAATAGGCTCATAAAATCATCATCACCCAAACAAAACAGTAAATTATGTAGTAAACATGTACCTATTTGTCGGGCAAACAAATTTTATTCTCTGCTCTAGCCTCCTTGCTATGACCTGTTCAATGTAAGTATATGTATATGCAAGCAAATGGGACTAATTTTCAATACAATTCAATATTTGTTTCAATTAGGCTAAATGGTTCAAAATTATCAAACAAATAAACAAACAACACAAACATCAATCAATTAGTGAATTTAACGTTTCAAATTGATAATTTTGATATATATAAAGAAAATCATGTTTTGATGCCAAATCACAACAATGTATTCTACCTATATTAGTTTTGGTTCTCACACCAGTCTAATGGAAATATATAGAAAATCACACCTTCGAAACTCGAAAATAAATGTTGATGATGCGATCGCTATCATCAATATCATCTTCGGGCGACTAGAGTGTGATGCTATATCTATCCAATATATTAAAACTTTGAATACACGCGGATCAGACGTGTACGCAAAATCTATATATACTGGATTATCCACATCAATATGAATCAATAACCAAATACGAATAATTGATTTATATTTCAAAACAAGATTTTGTTTTCATTTTAAAAATATACTCTTCACACTCGTTCTGGGATACTACTGATCCCATCTCTAACGGGTCATCCTCATTGGATATTACTAATCCAATATCTGATGAATTCTTTCGTATGGTTCTAATGTGTCTTGTTCTCTGAGCTTTGTAAACCAAAGCTCTGATACCAACTGTGACGAGAAAGAATTTCGCTCGGTCCGAACCAGTCGCTAAACCGTCCCAGACCGTTCGAAACGCCCTATCGTTTGAGAACACGACAAAACAGAACGCATACAGAAGAATATTTCATTGTATATTACTACAATGCATCAGATTACAAGAATATACAGAGTATAAATGAATATTACATTCGATAAATATCAGAGATTACAATACATTGTACAGCAGCGGAAAATAATACAATACACAACTAGAAGAGATATACGGATACAAAGCTTTCCGGATATCATTCCAGCTGTAAACCAGGACCCTGTGGATATAAATCTGCAAAACCAAAACTACTAGCTGCCCGTGTCGAAAATAGGGGCACCCAGAGTTTAGGTTAAAACAATAAACAATAAACTCCAGGTCAGTCATGTGACTGGTGTGAGAACTAAAACAGTTATTAATCTTTATTTTTAAAGTTAGGTAAATCAAGGGACCACGCCGTATAACACGGAACGGGTTTCCTCCCAAGAATACCAGTGCATAAAACAAACAGCGCAATGCTAAATAAAGAAAAAATGAAGCTGTTATAAGACCCAGGTCCTATCACACAATGCAACGCAAGCCGAGGGATAGGGTTTTCCCTTATAACAGCCAAAGAATGCTTGATACGTTTAAAACAAATCATTTGATACTATTATAAGTGCATAGTGTATAAAACAACTTCAAATCATAAGTATCAATCATAGACGGCATGGGTACCATATATCATGTCGCCACATATAGGTTTACAATTAAAACCGCAAATGTCACGTATTTGGAAGTTGGATTTCCATCTATGAACCGAGGCAAAAGATAGTCCTCAACCGATTCGAGACTGCCTAGCCCGAGTCTCAGGATCAGAGCTCGAGTGACCCTAGGAGCGACAGGGCCGGTCCACCGATGTGGATTAAAATGCCTGAACACTATGTTTCCCCGCCCTTTGGGGCGAAAATGAGCCAACTAAATGACTCCATCGGTTCGAGAACGACCGATCAATCCGAGGCGCCTCACAACAGCAACAACCACATAAGTCAAACTCGTCTGGGCGTGTAAAACCACTGACGCCACTTCTAACTAGGAAGAAACGCATGCCCTCCCTGAGGTCCGTCTCCCGTTTTTGGTTCATACCGGGTGTGAAACTCGCGAAGTAAACGTTACACAAAGCTACGCCACAAAGGCCGTGCTTCGATCATCAACCACAAGACTTTGCTTTTCAACAGAAGCCTTGATCATTTGCCACTTAGGCATGCCACACAGGCAATTCACTCTATGCGTTTGATATCCATCAATATATAACCCCTGAGCTCGTACGTCTCAGAGAAGCACGTTAAGTAAGAGAATAAATTCTCCGCCGCCAAACAGATATATATTTAACAGAGATCAATCACACGGACTAAAATCCAATGTCAGACACACAGTCCATTTACAAGTCCGTTCTGGGTCTGAACGAAACCGGAGGCACCTATTACCCCGCATATCCATTGATCTCCAAGTACGTCTGGACGATCACCAACTGTTTCCATCTTCTTGGGTGTACAGCCCAATCAAGATCATCAGTAATCACCCAAACGACGTGAAGACTTCCGGTCTTCGACCATCGTCTTCATCTTCGACTTATCGTCGTATCAGTTATTCAGAATGGGATAAACCCGGTCTTTCCGAATAACTCGCGTATATTTTAAATAAGTGTTACACAAACACAACATATGCCTCATTCCAATTCATCAGTCACTAACCGCAAATTAATCAAGAGAATAATTCCCCAAATATTAACCCCGAAGGCCGAAACCAACATCAGATCAATACCCAGAAAACCATTCTGCTTAGCTAACCGACAGTTAGTTTCTGATTTCACATTCAAAGGGAAAGGTTCCCATTAGTTTTATCCAAGATAAATTCCTGAATTTATTCTCTAATCTTCCTTTGAATTTCGATTCAAATTAGTCGGGATTAACGAAATTTACCGAAGTAATCATTTGTTTTAATTTCCCAATCCCAACCTATTTATCCCATGAAGTACAACTGGTAATACTTCATATCTAACACCACAGTGTTATCGGTAAATTCAATTACCATTTCACGTTCAAATCTAATTAAAGATTTAACTATCGCCTGGAGCAAAACTGGTGATACTCCATTTTCGATCATTTCAATCTAATTAAAGATTCATTAAAACTCCACTTAGTTTTAATCTTCGACTGGGTTAAAGAATCCGTGTCATTTAAAACACAGTTCACGATAAACCCAAAATCACATTCCATTAATTATCGGGTTAAAGAACAAGTGTTATTTAAAACACTGTTCACGATAAACCCAAAAATCAATACCAATTCAATTCCAATTAAATATTATTTAATTGGTACCTTTCATTAAATCTAAATAAAAAGATTTAATCATTTCTCAACTGGGTTCAAGAACAGTGTTAGTGAAGACACCATTCACGACAAACCCAAATCACATTCGATATTCAATACAAGGCTCTGAATAGAAAATATATCGGCTTATATTCAATATCAAATTCTACGACTAACAAATGTCGTATTGGAAATAACGATATAAATATATATCTTTCAAATTTCCATAACAACACCTGTATAATCACGAATTCCAACATCGAAATATTCCGAAGACAATTTCGATTCAAATCCACTCCAATGCAATCATTGGATATTCTGGTTATTTTTAAAACCCTTTTTAAATTCAATTTATTTATCTAAAAATAAATAGAATTATAATTCTAGTTCAAAACTAGTTCATTTCGATAAAAATCTATTTTTATCTTTTCAAATATGGAGTTTTTCATCCCAAATCTTCACAAATCATTTCTGATGATTTTACACAAATTATTACTATTTTTAATAATTTTATCAAGGCCCGTATAGTCGATTTCCATCAATGGCCATCGAACTGCACTTACAGCGACCTTTTTCAAATTTGATTTGGACGTAACTCCAAATCCATCCGTTAGATTTTGAATTTCTAATATTCGTTAGAAAGCTCTTTTCGATACGAACCCAACGGTTCCGGTTTTAGGAGAATCCGACGGTCGGATCTCCCGTAATGTCCGTTTTAAATAAATGGTCGAAATTCACGAACTGCCGCGGCGCGGCGCGTTCTTTTCAGGCCATTATATTATATATATAATATATATAATATATATTTCGTCGATTTCTATTTAAAACGAATTATATAAATAGTTTTAAATTCGTTTCAAAAGCAATTTCAACTTCCATTTCAATTCAAATCAAAATTGAATTCTTCTTTATAAATTCGTTTTAAAATTCATTTCTATTCAATTCAAATTTCAATTCAATTTGAATTCATTTCAATTCGTTTTAAATTCAATTCGAATTCGTTCTGTATTCAATTCATTTCGAAATCGTTTTCAATTCAATTCAATTCGAAATCGTTTTCAGTTCAATTCAATTCGAAATTGTTTTCAGTTCAATTCATTTCGAAATCGTTTTCAATTCAATTCATTTCGAAATCGTTTTCAATTCAATTCATTTCGAAATCGTTTTCAATTCAATTCATTTCGAAATCGTTTTCAATTCAATTCATTTCGAAATCGTTTTCAATTCAATTCATTTCGAAATCATTTTCAATTCATTTTGATTCAAATTTCATTTCAAAATATTCGATTTCGAAATCACTTTTCAATATTCATTTTAAAATGAATAAAATCGATATAAATATCGTTCACGTCAAAATGGCGTCAATCTAATCAACACGGCTTCATAAATTTCTATTTTCAAATATTCTATTTCAAATATTTCTTTTTCAAAATAGTTGTTATTATCAAAATATTTCGTTTAACACATGACCAATCTCAATGGGTGAGTACTGTCAACACATGAACTTTTATTTTATAAAATTCTTTATTTTCTAAATTGGAATGAGGCCCAATCAATCACCATATAATGTTAATCATATGGATTTTCATACATTACGCACATATAATAGCATTGAAAAATAATCAACCATCAACCAAAGTGCACTACACTGTATAAGCATCAAATATAGATATCTAACGCTTATAACAGCCTGTCAATCGATCGATCGACATATTTAATCAATCAGGATGAGTGAACTTCAAATTTCATCCTAACACCCATATGGGGTTTCAAACAATCAAACACAGATCTTAGTTGTGCAGTTGGGCGATGTGTAAAATTTATCGACCCAATCAATGTCCTTCAAATAGGTGTACATAAACAAACCGTTCGGTTTGTAAATGAATATTTTATTTTATTCACTTCACGTTAAAAATTATATTTTTAATGATAAAAACATTTTATTCCAACATATGAATTTCTATTCAGTTCATTCTTTAAATAAAATGATATTTTTCTAACATATTTTAGAAAATTTCGGCAGCATAACGGCACGATACCAGAAACGGGACGAGGCCTAGCCTTATCCCCGGTCTAGTGAAGGCCCACGCCATTCACACATCAATCAAAATCACCAAACAACCAAATTCAAATCACATCATATAACTAATCTATGCAACCAAACAAACAAGTCCATGGTCTGTGGACGATTGTGTCGGGTGCTACTAAGCACCGTCTGCATCCTAGTATATATATATATATATATATAACTAGAAAAAGAAATTGAAGAGTGAGAAGTTCTCACAGATAGCTATCCAATCATCTTGACTCTTCTTTGATAGAAATCTTCATTGTCCTCGTCTCATATCACTTTCTTCGCCCGTAGCCACTACCTATGTAAAAATCGAATTTTTATTACGCTATTCAATATATAAAAATCATATTTTTATTTCGAAGTTCCATATATAAAAATCATATTTTTATTTCGAAGTTCAATATATAAAAATCATATTTTTATTTCGACGTTCAATATATAAAAATCATATTTTTATTTCGAAGTTCAATATATAAAAATCATATTTTTATTTCGAAGTTCAATATATAAAAATCATATTTTTATTAGTTTGAAAATCGAATATTTTCTAATTTAAAAATCAAATCCTTTCTAAAACTAAAAATCGAATCTTTTCTAAAACTAAAAATCGAATCTTTTCTAAAACTAAAAATCTAATTTTTACTAATATGAATACCCTACAAAGATCCAACTTTTATTCATATGAATACCCCATAAAAATAACATTTCTAATCGATATTATATAATAAAATCTCATAACTAAATATCTAAATGAGTGAAGAGGAAGAAAACAAATAAAATAAAAATAAATATATAGGCTTACATTAGAAATTGGGAGAAGGATGCTGATTTTCGAATGGGGGAAAGGCTGAAGGGTTGCTCGCGGGTTTAGGGGAGGTCGGAGGGGGCTGGAGTGGCGGCCGGAGGTTGCTCAGGCGGACGGTGGGCCAGTGGTGGGCGCGTCGGGATTTAGGGTTGGGGGGATTGGGGTTTTCTGGTTCGCGGAGGAGGTGAGAGGGAGGAAGAGGGATCGGGGAAGAGGCGGAGGCGGGTTGGGCGGTTGGGGAACCGGAGCGGTGGTGGGTGGCGATGGGTGACGGGCGCGCCTCCGTCCATTTTTTTTTTATTGTTTCTGTGAATTCGATTGAAAATGAAAAGGGGGGAGGGCCAAAGCGAGATTAAGGGGAAGAAAGTTTTTTTTTATTGTTTCTGTGAATTCGATTGAAAATGAAAAGGGGGGAGGGCCAAAGCGAGATTAAGGGGAAGAAAGGTTTTTTTTAATTATTTTATTTTCTAAAAAGTTGACTTTTACATACGACCTCTAAACGAGGCCCACCGCCTGTCGCCCATAGCGTTTTACCCCCATTCCGAACACAATGGGATATGTATCGCAAGCTGATTCGGCTGTTACAATCAGTTTCCATTACATTTACATTTAAATCACTATATTGAATTTTAAACGTACATTTCAAACTACCGGTGTCACATACTAACTAGAAAAATTCCTGAAAAATATTTTCTAGCTTCGTATTGACGATACGGTCCTAACAAAACTAGTTTCGTCGAATTCTGAGACCGTTAGAAAAATGGCCATTTTCCAGTCGATTAAAATCAACTGAAACTGGTCAAACACGTTTTCTTTTGCCACGCTCACATATTGATTTGAAAAATTATGAAATTTGAAACCTAGCAATAACTTGACATCACGGACCCAACAAAACTAGTTTCGTCGAAATCCGAGGTCATTTGCAAAATGGCTATTTTTAAGGGCCTGAATTCCATAACGACTATTCAGAATTTTCAACTGGACATATCTTTTGATTCCCGCTATGAAATTTTGATTTTTCGGATTCGTTGGAAAGATATTACCAATTAGATCCCATCATTTTTGGTTTCACTAAAATCCGGATTGCTTTGCACCCGGTACATTCAATTGAAGTTTGAAATCGAATTATCGAACTACCCGCCATTTTCAATTCCATTTATAATTATATATAAATATTTAAATTCTAACGACGGCGTATATAATATACACGTTCTAAATATATTCAAAATAAATTTCTCGTCGATATTATTTAAAATAATTCATTTTAAATATTCAAAATTCGCTAAAATTGCCAAAATAAAATTTTTAAACTGGCCCAGATTTTCGGGTTGTTACAAGGGGCGACAGTCGTTGGGTTTGAATTGGAGTTCGAGTGGGAAGATAACTTTTTGGAGATTAAATAAATTAAATATATATTTATATAAGTTAACCCCCCTTTTTTCCTTCTTCCCGTTGTTCAGATTAAAATAAAAAAACCCAACCCAAAATCCCCATCGCCCAACCCCCCCAGCCCACTAACTGACCTCACCGCCGCCTATAGGCATGGCACCGCCCTCTCCCATCGTCTCCGGCCACCACCCCCTTCCCGCGCTGCCCTCCTCTCTTTCCCCCTTCCCAAATTCGAGACCCATTCGATCGAAACCAGACCACCACCGCGCGAAACCCAATGCGCCGCCACCCTCCTTCACAAGCCCCTCTTCCTATAGTCCGTTATAGACCAGCGAGCACCCCCTACTCCTCCTTAATCGTAGCGAGCCCCCCTCTTATTCTTTGATGCTCGAATCCGTTATGGCTTTCGGATACTTCGGTTTTGGGTTTCTTGAGATCGAAAATAAATATGTAATTCTATTTGATTTTTATTTCTTAGATTTGAAATCATTTTTAGTTAGATAAAATAGGATTTTTATCGTATCTATGAAATAATTTTAAGAAAGATAAAAATATGATTTTTAGATTATATATGTTATTTATAAAATAGTCATGCTATGAAATAATTTTTAGTTGAATAAAAATATGATTTATATATATATAATAGCGGTATAAAAATATGATTTTTAGTTGTACAAAAATATGATTTTTAGAATATAGCTTTGAGTTAAAAATGTGATTTTTAAATTAAACACCATTGTTTAAAAATGTGATCTTTATATATATAGCATAATAAAAATATAATTTTATTATATGAATAGCCCAACAAAAATATGATTTTTATTATATGAATAGCATTATAAAATATGATTTTTATTATATGGATAGCTTTATAAAAATGTGATTTTTAAATATATATAGCGTTGTTAAAAAATATGATTTTTAATATAAATCGCGTGAAACCGATTACGTTGGAATCACAGTGAAGAACACTACGCACTGGAACAAATCCAAATCCAAACTGTTAAATTAAAGACTGAAGGATTGGAAACCAAAGGTTAGAATTCCTTCTCACTCTAATTATTTTTCATTTAAATATATACTAGGATGCAAACGAGGCTTAGATCCCCCGACACTATTTATAGTACAAACCATGGATATTTATTTGTTTGTTTTATTTGATTGGTTGTTATTTAATAGGGTTTGGCAACCCTAATAAGAAATTGGTTGAATTTTATTTGGGACGTTAATTTAATTGATTGGAATTGGTATGTGCATGGCCCGAGCTAGTATTACGCGAGGGATAAGGCTGGACCTTATTTCGGTTCTAGTATAGTGCCGTTATGCTACCAAAATTTTCTAAAAAGTGTTAGAAAATTTAGTTAGTTGAAAATATTATTTTTTAGCTGATAACTGCGATAAATAAAATAATTATTGGATATTTAAAAATAAGTTTACACATCCATTTACAAGTCGGACGACTTGTTTATGCTCACCTATTTTTGTGATATCGATTGAGACGATAATTTTTACACATCGCCCAAGTGCACAAATAATAATAATAATTTGATGGTTGAAACCCCACACGGCTATTGGGATGATATTTGACATACACTAATCCCAATTGTTAAGTTTTATGTCGATTGATAGGTTGACAGACTATTGTAAGCATTAATTATTTATATTTAATGCTTATGCAGTTGTGTAATGCACTCTGGATGATGGTTGATTGTATATCATTATTGTTCGTGTTCTAATTTGTCGTGTACTCAACTCAATCCGGGCTTTCCCGTAAGGGCGAGTTCGGGTCATTTCAGGTGGTATCAGAGCTTTGGTTTACAGAACTCGAGAACAAGACACATTTGAACCAAACACAAGAATTCATCAGAGATTGGATTAGTAATATCCAATGAGAATGACTTGTTAGAGATGGGATCAGTAGTATCCTAGAATGAGTTTCAAAGATTGTTATTTTTAAAATAAAAGTGAAAACAATTTTTTTTTTGAATATTTTATCTTATTATACGTATTTGAGTATATTATTTTATTTTATTTCGGACAATCGAGTATATGAAGATTTTGCATGTACGCCTTGCAAACATGTATACGAAATCTCAAATATACTGGATAGATATAGAATCACAGTCTAGTCGCCCGGGAATGTTTCTGATGATGGGGCCCCTATCATCAGTGTTATTTTCGAGTTTCAAAAGTGGGATATCTATATATTTCCATTTGACTGGTGTGAGAACCAAAACATAGTTAGAGTTTATTGTTGGTGATTTGGTACTAAAAATATGATTTTTGAATATATATATATATATATATATAAGTATATGTTTGAAAAGCTAACCAATTAATTGATTGTTGATTGTGTTGTGTGATTATTAGTTTAATTAATAAAAATATTGGAATGATAATTAATTTAACCAATAAGAGAATGAAAGCTAAAATTTAGCCAAATCGAGAAAATGTTGAACTGAATTGAAATTGCATATATGTACATGTATATACATTGAACAAGTCATAGCATGGAAGCTAAGAAGAGGAATAAAATTGTATGCCCGATAAATAGGTACATGTTTACTATTTCTTAGGGTTTGATGATTCTATGAGCCGATTGGCTTTTTTTTATTTTGGATGATGAGGGTCCTGTGAGGCTAGTTGCGGTTTTAAAGGTCTCCTCGTACAAAGGAGGTTATGGCAAAAAAATTTCAAAAATTTAGGGTGTTAGCCAAATTTTTTGAAAAATTAGAAAATTCTTAAAAACTGAAAAGTTGAAGAATATACGCCAGAATGAAAGTTGAGTTGGTTCATTAAATAACTTTAAGCTCCGTTTCTTTTCGAGGACGAAAAGATTTAAATGGGGGAGACTGAAACAACACGGAAATTCAGAACTAATTTAAAATTTTTATTTTAGCTATTTTAATGGATTTTGAATATTTAAAATGATTTATTTTAGATAATAACGACTAAAAATTTATTTAAATCGAAGTTAGAATGTATAAATTTATTATAATTAGAAAACGAGCCTGAAATGGCATGGTAGTTTGGAAATTCGATTTTAAATTTCAAATGAATGTACATGATTCAAAATAAATCGGATTTCAGTAAAACTAGAAATATTTGAATCTGTTTAAAAATATCTTTCCAACGAATGTGAAAAATCCAGATTCATAGCAAGAATTAAAAGTTATGTCCAGTTTAAAATTTAAAATAGTCATTGTGGTATATATTTTAATATAATATATAGCCCTTAAAAATAGCCATTTTGCAAACGACTCCGTTTTCGATGAAACCACTTCTGTTGGATACGAAATGTCAAGTTATTGCTGGGTTCCTATTTTCATAATTTTTGGAATTAATATGTGAGCGCAATAAGTTTAAACGCGTTTAGTAATTTCAGTTTGAATTTAATCGACTGGAAAATGACCATTTTTCAAACGGTCTCCAAATTCGACGAAATTAGTTTTGTTAGGACCATATCGTCAAAATATAGCTAGATTTATTTTTCGAGAATTTTTCGAGTCAGTATGTAGCCCTGATAAATTAAAATGTACGTTTAAATTAAATATACATTGATTTATATTTTAATTTAAATAAAAACTGATCGAAACAGTTGAATTGGCTGGCGGGACATATTCCATTATGTCCGGAATGAGGGTATTTGGCTACGGGCGACCGTCGTTGTAACAACCCGCATTTCACGTATTGGAAGATCGTAAAATATATTTGTTTTATTCTCTAAGGGTTGGATCATTCTCATCTTTTAATATGTTGTTTATGGGGATGTGAGACATATCCATAATTTTTACCAATTTTTTTATGACCATTTTGCCCCTGTCATCCTTGTACAAGGCATAACTTTTGACTCAGGTCGAATCAGAGGGTGAGATCAATGCATTGGAAAGGAATTGACGATTGCCTTTCCATCGAGTGGTTACATTAAGTATTTGGCTTAGCGGTTTGGAAGAAATCGTTGTTTTAAGGTTTTTCAGTTGGCTATTCAGGTTTTGGAGCCTTAGCGGAATCCTATAAATAGGGGGTGAGAGCGGAGGGAAAAGGTTTACTTTTTCTCATTCTCTCATTTGAAGGCATTTGATCTCCTTCTTCCTCCTTCACCTTTCCACCATTAAAAATCCAAATATAAGGAAGGAAATGGAAGATCTACACCATTCAAGGCTAGATCTACATCATTTCAAAGGAAAATTCATTGGATCGAGGGGTTTGATTCGGAGTGCTCACTGTCCGGATTCTTATTTCTATTGTTTTAGAATGTTTCGGAAAATAGGTGAGTGATTTACATCTCTCACATGAATGCAATGAAGTATATGATTATTTGTGCATGTTTCTCATCAAATTGGGATGTTTTACCATAGATTTACACCATTATAAGTTCATCTTCATATGCATCACCCTATGATCTAGTCTAACAAGTTTTACCCGTTAATTTCATGTCATATTACATGTTTGTGTTATTTAGATCTCTCATTTTGATCATATGTTCACTTTAATGGTTTTTGATGAGATTTACATCATTTTTGTGGTAATCGTCATATTCATGTGTTTAGTAATGATATGATATGTTTATGATTGTGTTGGATGATTTTGGTAGTGTCGGTTTCGTCGGATTCGTCGTTTGGCGAAGTTTTGGCCGAAATCGGAGTTGAATTGCAATATGCAGAAATTGGCTCAGCCATAGGTTGAATCGGCCAGGGGTTGCCTCGGCCATAGGTTGAATCAGCCAGAAGTCGGATTAAAACGAAGTTGGATCGGGAAGGAGTGGATTGGATCGGGTCATATTTGGATCGGGTCATATTTGGACCGGATCATATTTGGATCGGCTCGGTCGTGTTGGTTGGATCGGTCGAGTTTGAAGCCAGAAGGGCGCTGGATCGGGTCGGCCTAGTTTGGATCGGGTCGGTTTGAAAGAGGGTGGATCGGTAATGTTTTTAACAGCGCTTTTAAACGCTGTGGTTGATAGTGATGATGCTATGGTTGGTTTCCGACAGGGTCATTTTCTAAAAAAGTACGTTTTTCGGGTATGACTTAGATTTGGAGAAAAGGTCTAAAAAATTATTTTTCGGGGGCAACCCCCCGAACCCTAGCCGCAGCACAGTGGTGTAATTGGCTCGATGATGATGTGACTTTGGAGTAAATTCAAGTAGGAAGGTTCAAATTGTTGAACGTATTCGTTGATCAAGGCGGAACAACGAATGAGGTGGCAACTCTAAGGTTGTGAGTTGGTGGATAATGGTTGCTCGAGAAGGTTGCTTGAGCTATGAAATGTCGTCAAGGTTAGATGACTATAGATGCGAAGGCCGAGAAGTCATCGTTGTCGTAAGTTCTAGAAGGCTCAAAGCAGGGGTACAATGGGGGCACCCAATAGACTGGAAGGTTGCTGGTCGAGTACCTTGGGTATCGTTGAAAGGCCTAGTTGTCAAGGTTGGACATTGTCAAGGTTGGACATATGGAGTTTATGCTAGAACTGGGGTTACCATTAGCCCTTGACATATGGCAAGGTTGGCCATCATACGATTAACGGTGGTTTCAAAGCAGGATTGGCGGTGATAGCTAGAGTCAGTCATGGATGATTGGTTGTTCTATTTGTACTATCTCACATTGATTATCCAAAGTCGAGGGAGATGTTCTCTGAGTGCTTAACTGATATTGGTTTAGGCCTCTGGGGAGAGTACTTGGGGAATGTTAAACTCGATTAGGGTCGTCTATGTGAGACTTATATAATTTGGATGTTATGAGTGTTTTCCATGATTGAATGATTGTTCTGGTTTCTATGGATGAATGGTTGAATTGTTATTGTAAAGTCTATCACTGTCCGATGTGGGGAAGATAAGGTTGAGTTCTTCTCTAGTGTCGTGGGTAGATTAGTATGTTTATTTATCCTTTTCTCATACACTTTATTGTTGAAGTTGTTAGCTGTTTTATCGCTCACTAAGACTGTTGTCTGACTCAAGGTTTTATGTTTCCTCTTATTACCTTGGGTTGCTCATCCGGTTGTGGATGGGCAGACTAAGTTGCACGTGACAGGTGATGCTTTAGTGAGGACAATAGTGTTGATCGGTGGCGAGCAAGTGGTTCACGTACCAGTTTTAGTACTATCTAATAATTGGGTTTCCGCTATTTGCTTTTCTGAATGATGTAGTGAGGCAACTTTGTATAAACACTATTTCCAAGTTTGTGGATATTACTTTCTGGTTGTATGAAAGTCTTGTGTTTCTGCTTCACTATTACTACCTGTTGTATATGTTCTATAATATTTTATCCAAGCGCTGTGAGTTTACAACAGGTTCTACTTGTGTTTACCTACTCTGATGATCGTCCATGACTGCCATGCACACCTATCAGTGCATTATTTCTTTTGTATAGTGCGGGGGTTATGGGCGGTTGTCACAATCGTTGGGTTTGAATTGGTGTTTGAGTGGGAAGATAACTTTTTGGAGATTAAATAAATTAAAAATATATTTATATAAGTTAACCCCTACCTTTTTTTCCTCCTTCCCGTCGTTCAGATTAAAAAATAAACCAAACCCTAAATCCCTGTCGCCCAACCCCTCCTGCACACCGTCTGACCTCGCCGTCGCCTCTAGGCATGGCGCCGCCCTCCCCCATCGTCTCCGGCCACCACTCCCTTCCAGCGTCGCTCTCCTCTCTTCCCCCTTCCTAAATTCGAGACCCCCTAGATCGAAACCAGCCCACCATCGTGTGAACCCCAATGCGCCGCCACCCTCCTGCGTAAGCCCCCTTCCTACAGTCCGCCGCAGACCAGCGAGCACCCCCTCCTCCTCCTTAATCGCAGCGAGCCCCTCCTCTTATTCTCTGATGCTCGAATCCGCTATGGCTTTCGGATACTTCGATTTAGGGTTTCTTGAGATCGAAAAAAAAAATAAGTCTCTCTGATTTTTATTTCTAAGATTTGAAATCATTTTTAGTTAGATAAAAATAGGATTTTTATCGTCTCTATGAAATAATTTTTAAGAAGATAAAGATATGATTTTTATATTATATATGTTATTTATAAAATAGTCATGCTATGAAATAAATTTTAGTTGAATAAAAATACGATTTTTATATATATATATATATAATAGCGATATAAAAATATGATTTTTAGTCGTATAAAAATATGATTTTCAGAATATAGCTTTGAGTTAAAAATGTGATTTTTAAATTAAATACCATTGTTTAAAAATGTGATCTTTATATATATAGCATAATAAAAATATGATTTTTATTATATGAATAGCATAATAAAAATTCGATTTTTATTATATGGATAGCGTTATAAAATTGTGATTTTCAAATATAAATAGCGTTGTTAAATATATGATTTTTGATATAAATTGCGTGAAACAGATTTCTTTGGAATCACGGTGAAGAACATTACGCACTGGAACAAATACAAATTCAGACCGTTAATTTAAAGACTGACGGAGTGGAAACCAAAGGTGAGAATTCCTTCTCACTCTAATTATTTTTTAGTTAAATATACAATAGGATGCGGATGGGGCTTAGAAGCCCCCGACACTATTTATTGTACAAACCATGGATGTTTGGTTGTTTGTTTTATTTGATTAGTTTTTATTTAATAGGGTTTGGCAACCCTATTAATAAATTGGTTTAATTTGATTTGGGATTTTAATTGAATTGATTGAATTGGTATGTGTATGGCACGAGCCAGTATTAGGGGAGGGATAAGGCTAGACCTTATTCCTGTTCTAGTATCGTGCCGTTATGCTGCCAAAATTTTCTAAAAAGTGTTAGAAAAAATTAGTTAGTTGAAAATATCATTTCTAGCTTATAACTGCGATAAATAAAATAATTATTGGGTAGTTAAAAATAAGTTTACACATCCATTTACAAGTTAGACGACTTGCTTATGCTCGCCTATTTTTGTGATATCGATTAGGACGATAATTTTTACACATCGCCCAAGTGCACAAATAATAATTATTATTTGATTATTGAAACCCTACATGGGTATTGGGATGATATTTGATGTACACTAATCCCAATTATTTAGTTTTACGTCAATCGATAGGTTGACAGACTGTTGTAGGTGTTAATTATTTATATTCAATGCTTATACAGTTGTGTAATGCACTCTGGATGATGGTTGATTGTATATCATTATTGTTTGTGTTCTGATTTGTCGTGTTCTCAACTCAATCTGGGTTTTCCCGTAAGGGCGAGTTTGGGTCATTTCATCCATTCTCACATAAGAGTCGCGGTTTTGATTGTATACCATGTATACAGAGCGTGAGATGCAAGCGTTCTGCTAGATTGATATTTATTTGTATTTAGACACTATTATAATATCAGAAAAGATATTGATTTCAAAAACATTTTTGGGTTATCGTAAGGTAAAAACCGTCCGTATTTATGTGTGGATTTGGTCTTACGATTATCCTTTTCTTTCGAAAAGATTTTAACGTTAAAATAAAGTCGGATGCTAACGTTAAACTTAGTGTGTTTCCTCACTCTGGTTCACCAAACTGACCTGGCGTTTGTAATGCTTGGGTTGGACCGGGTTGTTCAGGTCTAGGTTATCGGATGCTACGAAATCAAGAAACGTGCTGGAAGAGTTCAGATGTATGATATATATCTAGTATATATTCCGTTGTGTGATTGTATATGAGGACAGATAGTTATAACTGTCCAGATGTGTTGATGTACTCTGATGATTGTAAGTTTTATTTTAAGCTCACAATAAAGATTTATTTCTATATTATATTTTGTTCCACTGCTATGTGAGACTCTGAATCTGTTATGTTCTTCTTCTTTCTTTTATTCTAACTTTCTTTTTTTCTTATCTCACCCTCTAATCTCTTCTAATAACTATTTGTGTTTTCGATACTTGAGTTTTGGCAAGTAATACGAAATTTATATATTATTGTAAAAATTCGGACGTCGAATTCTCTCGAGTCGTTACATTAGCATTAGCATGAAGGGTATGCTGACTGTATTAATAGGGGAATGAAGCTTCTACTTGGGGGTTCCCTAGTTATCAAATCCAAACTAATTTATTGGCATGCAAGAATGTGTTAAAAAACTAGAACAAACTTAGGAGCAAGCAGATTAATCAATTATAAAAGTTAGAAGAGCACTTTAAATCTCTTGAAGCAGCTATTGATCTAGAACCAGCAGACATAATTTTATATAACGAAATGTTAGGGCTAAGAATCTACTACAAGTACATTAAAGTAAAAAAAATGGGGCCTTCAAGCAAAAAGCTAAAGTTTCTTGGCTTCAACAAGGTGATACAAACTCCAAATTTCTTTATTCTAATATGTCTATGTGCCATTTTCCTAGTAATATCAGAGCTTTTATCACTTTTGATGGGAAACTTCTTTAGAAAGACTCTAAATGGAACTTAAAGTTATCAATTATAACACTAGCATATTTAATGGTGAAATAAGTGCATTGTTTCCTTATTTCCAGTCCTCATTCACTATTAATACAACTAGTCATTCATTTCTCCTACAAGAAATCTCTCTTCCAAAAGTTAGAATGATTGTTTTCTCAATTCATGATGATTCAAGCCCTGGGCCTAATTGTATGAATTCAAAGTTCTATAAGTTGCACTGGGAAATATTGAAAAATGATTTTCTACAAGAAATGAATGATATTTTTCGATCTGCTAAGCTTCCTAAAGGTAGTATTCACACTTTTATTACTCTAATTCCTAAGAATGATAATCCCACCAACATTACACACTACAGACCCATCTCTTATTGTAATGTATACTACTAGATTTTTTTTCAAAATTTTTTGTGTAATAGAATAAAGGCTTTTCTTACTCATTTAATCTTGGAAAACCAGTATGCTTTTATTCCAAGGAGGTATGTAGGGGACAACATTCTACTGGCGCATGAACTACATCATGACTTCAAGAAAAGAAGGATTTCCAAATTCTGCGTCAAGGTAGATTTGAAAAATGCACACGATATGGCTAACTGGCAGTTCATATGTTTCATCATGCCTCAAATGGGATTCTTGGTGCACATTGTCAATATTATTTACGAATGCATTTCTTCTCCTAGTTTCTCAATTCTCTTTTAAGGCATCCCAAAGGGTTTTATATCATATAATCGAGGGATACGACAGGGGGATCCGCTCCCGCCTTATTTGTTTACAATAGCCATGTAGTATTTTTCTTACTTAACGGAACAGGCAATATATTTGCATTTGTTTAGTCTAGTCTTTACATTTAATCCCATTATACACCTACTATTTGCTGATGACTTAATGGTCATTGGTAAATCAACTATCTTTAATGCCAATACTCTAAAGTCGGTTTTTTGTAATCTCAGTACTCATGTTGTCCTTAATGTGAATGTCCCCAAAACAAAGATTTTTGACACGACATGAAATCCTTGCCTAGACCGAACTGGAATGAAGATTGTTTGAGAACACAACGCATCAGAATGCAAAACAAGAGAATTTTTCATCATCTTTACAACAATTTACATCAAAGTGCAAGAACAATAGAGTGCGGAAAAATAGATATACATTGGAAATACAAAATCAGAGAATAGATAAATTATTACATAGCAGCGGAAAATGTAACACATAAATATACAATGCAGCGGAAAACATCAACTAACATAGCTGAAGACAATACACAAATACAGATATTTATGAATATAGCTCCACTTGTAATCCAGGATCATGTTGAAGAAAAATATGCGAAACCAAAACTACCGACTGCCCGTATGGAAAATATAGGCACCCAGAGTTTAGGCGGAAATAATAAACTCCGAGACAGTCATGGAACTGGTGTGAGAGCTAAAACAGTTATCAAAACTTTACTTTAAAATAAGGTAAATCATGGGACTACTCTGTATATCACGGAATGGGTTTTCTCCCATGAATACTTTTGAAACAAGACAATTTATAAATAACGCAATGCTTTTTGGAAAATGAACCTATTATACGACTCAGATCCCATCACACAATGCAATGCAAGCCGGAGGATAGAGTTTTACCTTATAATAGCCAAACATGCTTGATACGTTCAAAACAAATCTTTTGATATTACTATAAGTGCTTAGTGCAGAAAACAACTTCAAATATAAATGTATCAATCATAGACGACATAAGTACCATGCACTATGTCACTATATAGGTTTACAACTAGAACCGGAAAATGTCATATTGGAACGAGGATTCCATCTATGAGTCGAGGCAAGGGATCCGCCTCACCGGTTTCGAGACACTCTAGCACAAATCTCACGATCACACCCTTAGTAACCCTTGGATCTTCAGGGTCGGTCCACTCTTACTTTTGTGGATGGGTTATTCCTGAACAATACATCTTATCGGACTTGTCACCTAATCAGTATGTCAACCAATCATATCCGAGGCACCTTGCAATCCATCATACACATAAGTAAAAATGTATGGGCTTCATACCATGAAACCGTTTATAGATAGAAAGAAATATATGCACTCCCTGGAGTCACTATCCCATTTTTGACTCTCACCGGAGTGTGAGTCTCGTGAATTAACGCTATACACAAAGTAGTGCTAGTTGAAGCGGTGCTTTGATCATCATCCACAAGGCCCTGCTTTTCAACAAAAGCCCTAATCATTGCATTTTAGCATGCCACATTGTCAATCCGTACCATTGATTTCCACCAATATATAACCTCTGAGCTCGTACGTCTCAAGGAAGAGTGTTAAGCAAGAGAATAAATTCTCCGCTCCTAAACAGATATATATTTAGCAGAGATCACTGAATACAGCACAAAGTACAATGTCAGACACACAATCCATTTACAAGTCCGTTCTGGGTCTAAACGAAACCGGAGGCACCTAATTCCTCGTCCCATATGTCCAATACAAGAGAGAGGTCCTCGCATATCCGGTCGATCTCCAAGTACATCTGGACGACGACCACTTATTACCTCTCTTAGGTGTACATCCCAAGTAGAGACATCGACAATCATCTCAACGATGTGAATATCTTCGGTCTTCGACCACCGTCTTCATATCTTAAACTTTTAATCGTCGTAACAGTTATTCAGAATGGGTTAAACCCAGTCTTTCTGAATAACTGGCGTATCTTTATAATCATGTGATAAATACACAAATATATCACACATTTCATTCCAATTCAAAATATTTTTTTATTGAAATATTCATTAACTTTATGAAAGGTTCCCATTAATTTTATCAAAGATAAGTTCTTTTAAACTTACTGTTTAATCTTCCTTTGGATATCATTTCAAAAGATTTTATTATATCTTTTCCTATATTAAACAAAATTAAGGTTTATAAGATTAGTTGGGATTATCGAGCCTTACAGAAGTAATCATTTGTTTTATTATTCCCAATCCCAACTTATTCATCCCATGGAGCAGAACTGATAGTACTCCATATTTAACACCCATTATGTTATTGGAAAATTTAATTACCATTTAACATTCAAATCTAATTAAAGATTTAACTATCGCATGGAGTAAAACTGGTGGTACTCCATCTCGAGCATTTCCCGAGTTTGGTAAATTTAATTACATCATTGACATTTCAATATAATAAATGATTCATTAAAACCACATTTAGTTTTAATCTTCAAAAATCACTACTTAATGATTATTCAATCTTAGGAAATTGATCCTATCTTTAACTAGGTTAAATAACAAATATAGTTTAAAACATAGTTCATGATAAATCAAAAATCGTTTTCCATTCAAATGGAACCTTCACGGAAATTTGATCAATATATAATCGTTATAAATTTCAGTATCAGACTAATACTATAAATGAAATAGCGGCGAAGCCTTTTAAATTCTATAAATAATAAAGGCTTTCCTTTAAAAAACTCATTTCGATTATTATTAATTGAATTCCATTCAATTCTAATTTAATTAAATAAACTGGAAAACTTCATTAAATCTTATTTAAAAGATTTCTTTCGTAACCTTCATTCAGCAGGGTTTAAGAACAATGGTATTAAAGCCATTATTCACAACAAATCCAATTTGACATTAATTATAAAATCTTAAATGGAAATCATGTCACTTACATTCAGTACCAAATTCTGAAACCAACAAATATCATATTGGAATAAAGATATCAATATCTTCTGAAATCCCATAACAATATCCGTATAATCACGGAATCCAATATCGAAACATCCGAAGATAATTTCCATTCAAATCCATTCTAGTCTATTCGTTGGAAAACTTTGGATATGTTAAAACCATTCATGAATGCATTTTATTAATTTAAAATCATTGGATTACTACCCTAGTTGTTAACTAGTTCATTCCGATGAAAATATCTTTTACTTTTCAAAACTTGGAATATTTCATCCAAAATCCTTCCAAATCATTTATTATGATTTTGCATAATTTATTTATATTTTTAGTAATTTTATTAAGGTCCTTGCAGTCGGTTTCTAATATCGGCCATCGAAATACATTCATAATGAATTTTTCCAAAATTTATTTAAATATATTTAAAATATAACCGTTCAAATTTAAACCTCTTATGCTGTAACAACCCGGAAAACCAGAACCAATTTATAATTATTATTTTAGCGATTTTAAAGAATTTTGAATATTTAAAATGATTTATTTTAAATAATAATGATGACAAATTTATTTTGAATAGAGTTAGAACGTATATATTTATTTGAATCAGCGTTAGAATATAAATATTTGTTTTTAATTATAAAAGGAATTGGAAATGGCGCGGTAGTTTGAAAATTCGATATCAAATTTCAAATGAATGTACAGGATTCAAAATAAACCGGATTTTAGCGAAACCAAAAATATTTGAATCTGTTCAAAACTATCTTTCCAACGAATCTGAAAAATCCAGTTATACCGGGAATAAAAGTTATGCCCAGTTGAAAATCCAGAATAGTCGCTATGGAAATATAGCCCTTAAAAATAACGATTTTGCAAACGACCTCCGTTTTCGATGAAACCACTTTTGTTGGATCTGTAATGTCAAATTATTGCTAGATTCCAAAATTCATTATTTTTGGGATTAATATGTGAGCATGGCGAAAGAAAACGTGTTTTGACAGTTTTAGTCAATTTGGATTGACCAGAAATTAGCCATTTTTCAAACGGTCTTCAAATTTGATGAAATTAGTTTTGTTAGGACTGTATCGTCAATACAAAGCTAGAAATAATTTTTCTGGAGTTTTTAGAATCAGTATGTGGCCCCGGTAAATTAAAATGTGCGTTGGAATTTAAAATATAATGATTTATACTTTAATTTAAATGAAAACTGATCGTAACGATAGAATTGGCTTACCGGACATATCTTATTGTGTCCGGAATGGGGGTATTTAGCTAAGGGCGACAGTCGGTGGGTTTCGTTTGGAGTTTAAATGTAAAGTCAACTCTTTGGAGTATAAAATAAAGTAAAAATAAATTATAAAATAACATTGCACTAAACCCCCCCTCTTATTTTCCTCTCCGTCAGTTAATTTAAATAAATAAATAAATACGATTCCTCAAATCGATGGCGGCCGATGCCATCGCAACCACCACGCGCTCCAACCTCCGACGCGCCGCCGGCAAGGGCCATCCCCGTCCCTCTGATAAACTGCGACGCCCCCTTTTGCCATTCGAATCCACGAACCCACCCAAACCCTAACAGCACTAAAACCCATCGCGCTTCCCAGTGACCGCCGTTGCCGCCTCCTTTGCTCTGCCTCTTCCCTCCTCCATCACCTGCTCCTCCCTAAACCGCCAACGCCCTCCTCAGTGAACCGACACTCCTCCATCGCAACATCGAAACCGCGAACCCCCAAACTCCCACACCCAAAAACAACCGTGCGCCTACCGCTCAGCCCAGGCGTGAGCTCCACCGCACCGCTACCCAACAACATTCACCGCACCGTGTGAGCTCCGTCCCTCCGTCTTCGCGAACCCTAGGAAACAATGTAAGTTTTCTTTCTTTTTATTTTACTATCTTTGATTTAGATTTGTTCATGTATAAAAAGCTTTGAGTTTTAAAAATAGCAAAGTATGATTTAAAAATAAAATGAAATGGTACAAACAAAAAGATTAGATTTTAAAAAATATAAAGACGTGATTTTAATGAATATGAAGACCTGATTTTTTATGAATATAAAAATATGATTTTTCTAGTGTAAATAGTGAAATAAAAATATAATTTTTAGTTAGATAAAAATATGATTTTTATATATATTATAGCAAAATAAAAATGCGATTTTTATATGTAAAAATTTGAGATAAAAATATGATTTTTATGTGTAGAGATTTGAAATAAAAATATAATTTTTATTATGAAGTAACGGTATAAAAATATGATTTTTATATTATAAACATCGTTATAAAAATATGATTTTTATATATGGAATAGTGGCATAAAAATATGATTTTTATTATGAAGTTAGCGATATAAAAATATATTTTTTATATAGAAATTAACGTTGTAAAAATATTATTTTTAACATAAGCTGCGTGAAACAGATTGCGATGGAATCGGCTGGAATCAAGTCCAAATATGAACCGTTCAGAAATAAAACTGGCAGAGTGGAAACCCAAGGTGAGGACTCATCACTATAATTTTCTTTATATAGTTATTTATTTTATAACTGCATATATGAACTGTTCCCCATCATCCACGGACCATGGACGACTTGTTTGTTTGATTGTATTGTTGTGATTGATTGTGATGCGAAATAAATTATTCATGTGTTGAATAAAATATATAATCATTAAAAATATCATTTTTAATGTCTAACGGAAATTAAAAATATTCAGTTGTTAAAATAAATATTTTATCATTAAAAATATAACGTGTGTATGAATACGTATTCATTTACAAATCAGACGATTTGTTTATGTACACTTATTTGACTGATATAGATTGGGACTATAAATTTTACACATCGCAAAACTGCATATATAATATTCAGTATTTGTTGGTTGAAATACCACACGGGTGTTGGGATGATATTTGACGTACAATAATCTCAACTGTTTAGTGGTATGTCAATCGATTGGTTGACAGGCTGTTGCAAGCGTTAAATATTTATATTTAATGCTTATGCAGTGTAGAATGCACTCTGGATTATGGTTGACTATTTTGATTATTGTTGTATATATGTGTGTAAGAAATTCATATAAATCACATTATATGGTAAGTGACTGTGTCTGATTCCAGTTCAAAAAGAAGGAATATTTTAAAATAACGAATATTTTCAAATAATATTCAGAAAAGAATCAAAATATGATTTTGATATCCGATTTGGGATGGACACGAATATATTTAAATATATAAAGCCGTGTTGATTAGATTGACGCCATTTTGACGTGAACGATATTTATATCGATTTTATTCATTTTTATAATGAATATCGAAAGGAATTGATTTCAAAATCTAATATTTTGAAAATACTATCATTTATATATTAATGACATGGAATATTCAATTTTGATTTGAAATTGAATATGAAGTTGAAATCATTTTGAAAATCAATTTATAAAATACGTTTTAAATGGAAATCAACGATATATATTATATATATTATATATATTATATATATAATATAATGGCCTGAATAGAACGCGCCGCGCTGCAGTAGTTCGCGAATTTCGATCATTGACATCGAATGGACATTACGGGAGATCCGACTGTCGGATTCTCCTAAAACAGGAACCATTGGGTTCGTATCGAAAAGAGCTTTCAAATGAATATTAGAAATTTTAAAACTAATGGTTAGATTTGGAATTATGTCCAAATCAAATTTGGAAAAGGTCGTTGTAGGTGCAGTTCGATGGCTGTTTATGGAAATCAACTGTACGGGCCTTGATAGAATTATTAAAAATATCAATAATTAGTGTAAAATCATAAGAAATGATTTGGAAAGAATTGGGATGAAAATTCCATATCTGAAAAGATAAAAATAGATTTTTATCGAAATGAACTAGTTATTAACTAGAATTATAATCCAATATTTTTAAATAAATAAATTGGATTTGAAATAATTTTAAAAATAACTAGGATTTCCAATATATAAATTGGAATGGATTTGAATCGAAATTGTCTTTGGAATATTTCGATGTTGGATTTCATGATTGTACAGATATTGCTATGGAAATTTGAAAGATATATTTATATCGTTATTTCCAATAAAATATTTGTTGGTTGTAGTACTTGATATTGAATATAAGCCGATATATTTTCTATTCAGAGCCTTGTATTTAATATCAAATGGGATTTTGGGTTTGTCGTGAACGGTGTCTTCAGTAACACTATTCTTGAACCCCATGTGAAGAGAATAAATATTTTAATTAACATTGTTAGAGTTTCCAATTATATTTAATAATTGGAATAAAATGGAATGTGAATTTTATTTATCGTGAACTATGTTTTAACGACATTCGTTCTTTAACCTGATTTACAGTGAAATGTGATTTGGAATTTATAAATCTTTTGTTAAGATTTAAAGGAAATTTTCCAAAGTGAAGTTTTCCAATATAATAAAATAAATTGGAATAGAATGGAATTCGATTTGGTAACGATCGAAGTGGACTTCTATGGAGGAAGACTGTTACTATATATGGAATTTAAGAGGCTATCCCGTTATTCCATTTATAGTATCGGTTGGATATGGAAGTTCATATCGATTATATATACATTGACCTGTTTTACATGAAGATTCCATTGTTAATGGAATGTGATTTTAGGTTTATCGTGAGCTGTGTTTTAAACGACAATAGTTATTTAACCCAGTTAAAGATAAGATTTATTTCTTAACTTTGAATAATCATTAAGTAATGATTTTTGGAAATTAAAATTGAGATAGAGTTTTAATGAATCTTTAAATAGATTGAAAGGTAAATCTGGTAAAACTATCAAATTCAAAAAATGATCGAGAATGGGAACCTTTCCCAAAGTATAAGAATATTTGCTAAAAGAATATTCTGAATTAGAATGAGGCATATGTTGTGTTTGTGTAGCACTGGTTTATTATGTACACGAGTTATTCGGAAAGACCATGTTATCCCATTCTGAATAAATGAATCGGCGATGATGAAGACGGTGGGTCGAAGACCGGAGGTCTTCACATCATTTGGATGATTACTGATGTCTTGATTGGGCGGTACACCCAAGACAAGGTAATAAGTGGTGATCATCCAGACGTACTTGGAGATCGACCAGATATGTAAGGACCTCTCTCCTGTATTGGACATACGGGACGAGGAATAAGGTGCCTCCGGTTTCGTTCAGACCCAGAACGAACTTGTAAATGGATGTGTGTCTGACATCAGATTTCATTCTGTGTGATTGATAGACATCGGTTGCATAGCGTGAATTGCCTATGTGGCATGCTGAGATGCAAATGATCAAGGCTTCTGTTGAAACGCAGAGTCTTGTGGTTGATGATTGTTAGACCAAAAAATGGTCCTAACACCCAAACCGTCATATTTTGAGCATAGGATATGAAGAAATAACTGAAAAATATATAAAAAAAAAGCGAGACAACCAGATTTTTATAGTGGTTCGGCGTTAACGAGCCTACGTCCACTTCATATTTTCTCATTCCATTCATGGATTACAATTATGAGTATTGTCTCTCTCTCACTCGAATTCAATGAATAATTCCCTATGAATTCATTGATTTCATTGAGGAAGATTGTGATTGTTCATGGATTAGTGTCGGCCATGGCTGCCATGGATGTTGAGATGCCAAAAGTTCCCTTGAAAATGCCCTCTGGAGGTGTATTTATAGTTGTAGGAAAGCCCATTTGGTGACCAGGTCGTGGTAGGACACATGGCACCCGATCCGGGAAAGTAGGAGCGGTCATAGCCTTGAGAATAGGTCAAAATCTACATGTGTAGTAGCAGGTTCTGGTCGCGGTTTGTGGTCATGGTTCATGAGCCGGGGTGGCGAGCTGGTGATGGTCGCGATGGTGATGGTCAGGCCGAGTCATGGTCACGATCCGACCCCAGGGTGTGCGTGGTCATGGTTCATGAGCCGGGGTGGCGAGCTGGTGATGGTCGCGATGGTGATGGTCAGGCCGAGTCATGGTCACGAACCGACCCCAGGGGGTGGTCACGATCCGACCCGAGGGGGTGATCACGATTCGACCCCAGGGGGTGGTCACGATCCGACCCCAGGGAGTGGTCACGATCCGACCCCGGGGGTGGTCACGATCCGACCTCAGGGGATGGACATGATCCGACCCCAGGGCGTGGTCACGATCCGACCCTAGAGGGTGGTCGCGATCCTATCTTCAAAAATGCCAAAATGCATGTTTTTCCATATTTCTGCATGCGTTCACGGAAACAGACGTATCTTTCAAACCGTAAGGTTGATTGGACCAAATGAAAGCTCTACTTGAAGCTAATTCAGAGGGCTACAAATATTTTATAAGCTTATATCCAAATGAGGTCATTTGATAGGGGTTTCGGTCCAGTTTATACTGATGTTGTGATTTTGACCAAACTGCCCTGTGTCTTCTGACGATGCTTCCAATGTCGGAGTGTGACGTTTTCCAGAGATTCCATATGTGACAGCATTTGCCAAAAAGTGTGTCAACATGATCTTTGCTTTGGGTAGCCTGGTCACAAAGCAGGCTAACATTTTGCCCCCCAAAGTACATCTTATCGCAGATGAGATGTGCCTTGAATGTGTTGAGCTAAATCTTTCTGGAACTTCATTTATCCTTGAAAAGGTTTTATCCAATTGTTGCATTGCTTCCTCAGGAGCTAGTCAGGCCAAGTCCTATGGGAGGAGTATTCAAGACGATCAAGAAACTGTCTAAACCTTGTCGAATTAAAAGGTCTAGTTTATTCGTCAAAAGTCATGCTAAATCGTTGGCTCTCGAGCGTGATTCTACACACACAGGTCGTTGCCAAACAATTTTATCATTTTCCGCAAGTCGAGTGCATCGTCGGGCCCGATTTTCTTTTACATATGGGTCAATGTACGAAGTAGCCATCCAAATCATTGGGTTATTCAAGAATCCTCGAGCTTTGAGTCGGTATTTGGATCGCCGGGACTGAGCACATTAGAATCAACATATGAATTTTTCATTTGTACTCAAGTTTGGACTAGCTTGATATCTTGATATTGATCCAAGATCTTAAAATTGCGTTGAATTGTAACAGTAAGGAATCTGAAAGCCATGATCACTCTGGATCGTGGTTAAAGAAATCCATAATCGCTCTGGATCGCTTCGTTATCCAATAATCACATATGAAGTAGTCAATAAGGGATGTTGTTAAAATCATGTGCACCAGCGCCTATATGATCGTTTCCATCGTAAGGTAATAGATAGGTTTGTCACACCTTCCATCCGGTGTTGTTTGAGTCTATAAGTTAACATCTGATCAACAAGCTTGCTCGCTTGGTCGGGGAAGATGAGTGAGGTCGTACTCCGGAGGCATGATGTACATGCTTTGAATCCGTTCCATGCCGAGATTGTCTTCAAGGTTAGTCTATGAATCGACACTTGTGCTCTTAGTGCTCTCGGAGGACAAGAAAAGTCAGTACTCATACGCCCAGCATCCGTGGGGTTGAGCTAAGTTAATGGGGATACGGTCTTTAAGCTCTTATACTCTCTACAGTTGATTCAGGTTGTAGCTGAGTTGCAAGTTCAGCAATTCTAGTTGACCCAAGTTGTCCTGTGCTCTTCTTGAGTCAACAAGAGTTCGAGTTGTACATGCGAATGGTCGAATCACATTTTCTTTGATATCATCCCTTCCCTTTAGTCAGAAGGCGGGAATTTACTCATTTGGTGTTAGCTAACATTAGCACTCTTATCGGATCAATCACGGGGATAAATAGGCTCGTCAAAGATGTAAGCGGATTAGTCGAGCCCCTCCGCTCATACTTCAAGATAAACCAAAATGGTCTTCATAGTCTTGTTGAATCTCTTTGTCATGATCGGTTCAATTGAGCTTGACAAACAATATCGTGGGCCCGATAAGTGATATAGATTCTCTTTAGAACTGCACATTCTAATCATTCATTTCCAAGGTTTTTTCTTTATCCTTATCAGTTCGAGAGTCGGATGGTGCTCCATCCTTTATCATAAAAGCATTGAGATTTTCTATCTCGACATTAACACCTTCTTGTCATAGAAGTATGTCCACCTCAGGGTTGAATTCATCAAAGCTTCTAAGCAGCTCTCGTTAGAGAGATAATTTAAAGTCTGGGGGAATAACAGGGGATCCTGACGTCCCACGTGTAAGGGCCGACTGTTTTTATCTGTAACACCCCGTAATTTTATAACATTAAAATTCACAAATTAAAGTATACTTAATTTTTAGAAAAGAATTAAGTGAAATGGGTTGCGCAGAGAAATATATATATATATTGATATATATATAAATTAAATAAATAAATAAATAAATATGCGAAAAAGTTCAAAATAGCGAATTGGGAGGGGAAATAACCGAACCGGCCCATTTTTTAGGTCGACCCGAACTCCTCTGGGTCGACTAGGGGTTAATCCAGGGTGTTTGGCTGTCAACCCGTGGGCCGATTCGCTCAAATGCAGATTTTGCATTTGATTGGTTCTCATGGTTCAGGGTTAATCTAATGGTCCTAAATAACTTCCTACACCTATAAATACATCCTAATGCTAACCCTAAACCTAATTAAAATAGAATAGTTACCGTCATACCATCGCCATGGAAATCAATGGAGCCGCCGCCAACTAAGAAAGAAGAAAAGCAAATTCAATTCTAATTCTCTCAACCCTAAAGCAAAGCAAAACTCTCTCTTTTCTTCTCTAAATTGTGAGTATGATGATCTTAACAAGATTATTATCATTTTAATTAGGTTGAGTTATGAATGGATTATGAGAAGATGATGTGAATTATCATATATGTTGTTGTAACCCTTTTGCTATCATGTATATTGTAAATCCAATGTTATGTGATGATGATATCTTATATGTTGTAAATCATGCTATGATGATGTTATGTATGTTGAAAGTTTCTATGCTAAGTTGTGATGAATCATACATGTTAAAAAGGCCATGATGTTACCATCTATGCTAGTTAGTTCATATTAATTAAATCATCATGTTTGGGTTATGTTGATCTATATGACAAGTCACATATGCAAGTTAGATTGATTAGAAAAGTTATGAACATATACCAAGACATCTATTATGACATCTAGAATTATGCTATGACATATGTGATATCCTATGCTAGTTCACACCATCATTATGTTGCCTAAAAACCCCATATGCAAGTTTATGTATAGATTTGGGCTATGATCATATCATATAAATTGAGACATTTAACAAGTTAACACCTTTTGATCCTTAACATGTGTAGTTTATGCAAGTTTCGCCCCTATTATGATTAGATTTATTTTAATTGTCTATATGTTGTGATAATTTATCTTTGTGCTAGGTGTTATACTATACAAGTCTAGCCTATATTATGCGTTGAATAAGCGAATGTATAAACGTGGGGTAGGGGTAATATTAAGGATTTAATATTAAAAAGTTGGGGTGCAATCGATATGATTTTGCATGCCATAAGTGGATGGCCATAATTGAGTCAATTATGGACATGATTAAAAGTTAGACTTAATTAATAATTTGAATAGGGAATTATTAAAACTGGGGTAAAAATTTTAAGTGTTAATCAATGCTTAGGACACGAGGTTGGACTCGTTTGTGATGTATACCTGCCCGGACCCGCCCGGCAAATCCAGTGGTCACAAATGTCAGCCCAATGTGAGAGGTCCTAGGCCTAAACTAAAGCATAACAGTTGTAAAGACACGAGGTTAGACTCTTTTATGGTGTAAGACTGCCCGGACTGGCCCGACAAATCCAGCTGTCATAAATGCCAGTCTAATGTGAGAGGTCTTTATGAGGTTATGGCCTGAATGAATTAAGAAATACTTAACCAGATAAACATGTAAGGTAGGACATGGGGGTTAAGTAGGTGCCTTGGGTGGCATGAGGAATCTAGGGGGTGCCCTTAGTGGCATGTGAAATACGATTAGTAAGACTTAACCAAACACACATGTAAATGAACACGACTAAGAGGGTTAAGTGGGATATACTAGTGACAAGCTTAGGTGGGTAGCTTGTTGGGGCCCATTTCGACCAGTATCCCAAACGTATCTTTGTGGGCTCGACCCAAGTCGAGGATGGGACATGCATGCTGGGTTCGACTGTAAGAGGCCAAAACGGGGAGCGGTGGCAACGCAAGTCCAACGGGTTTCGTATGCGTGTGTTGACCCGGGCTGGTAGGTAAGACGTTGTTGCATCGTGTAGGTATAAGTCATGCATTCTCAAGTTGTATCGGGTTGCCACTTTAGGGGAGTGATACACCAAACTGTGGGGCCAGCACGGGTATCTACGAGTAGGGAGCCGATCGAAAGTGGGTAGTGGGGTACACCTAGTGGAGATAGGGGCAGACGACGCCTATGTAGTCAGCTAGGGGTACGTAAGGCTATTTATAAAGTTTCTGTGTGAAGCAAGTGGGATCAAACAATTGGGTGACTGGTGTGGTGCAGTGTAGTAATGTGCGGTGCAGTGTATTAATCATTCGTTAGTAATTAGGTGTGCCTTTACCGTTATCTTTAACGTTATCTTAAACGCTATCTTTATCTTCCTAAGAGTTCATAGACATTTACTTGTCTTCCCGCTTATGCCTTAGTCTAGTTATTTTGATAATAGTATTGTTAGAATTATCATACCCGCCAGACTTTATGTCTGACCCCCTCTATTTCTATCCTTTTTCCCCCTCCAGGTCCTCAGGTTGGGCCCAGCTCTAGTGTAGTTTGATTGAATTGCTTCATCTCTCTTTGGAAAGCTTGGACCATTGAAGTAAAGTCCAGCTTGTTATCTTTTTAATGGCTATTTATGTAATGGGATTATGTATTTTGTTTTTATGAAGATGGATATTGTACTTGGTTATGATCTATGGTATTATGATGTAACAAACATGTTTAATTTCCGCTGCAATAAAATGAAGTTTTAGATTTCCAAGTACTATTTATTATCTGTCTTATTGTAATTTTTCTGTTCTATATTCACTTATAACCTCCATGGAAGTTAATGCATTCCCTTTGTGAGTGACGTTAATGGACGTGGGGTGTTACACGTGGTATCAGAGCTTAAGGTTACCAGAAAAGATAAAAATACTTTAGAAAAATAGTTATTTTTGGAAGAAGTGTTTTCAGAAACATGTTTTAATGAGAAATTTAAAGAGAAAAGTTTTTAAGAAAAACATAATCCCCAATAGCCACATATCTTTATCTTTCGAACTATCCATTTTGAATCTTTCCTTTTTCGTTTCAGCATGGCTAAAGATCTTAATCTACCCGACGATGTAACGATAACAGGATGGTATAGGAGGCTATTGGAGGCTAGGGCTGCTGCAGGTCCAGCCAATGTTCCTCCACCACCAATTGCACCCGTTCCTCCTCCTCCTCCTCGCGTAGATACTTTTGCAAAGACGTGCAAGGAATTCAAGGCTATGGGTGGAAAACCATTTCAAGGGTCAGAAACGTTTGTGGAAGCTAGAGATTGGCTTAAGGAGGTGGAAGGATTGCTAGAAATCTTTGAAGTAGAAGAAGGGAGGAGAGTTCGTTTAGCAGCTTGGTTGATGAAGGGAGAGGCCTCGTTTTGGTGGGAGGTCACTAATGGGGAGCGTCCTGTTGACTCTTGGGCGGATTTCAGACGTAGGTTCGAGGCGAAGTTTCTCTCAAGAGCGGAAGATAATCTATATATGGAAAGGTTTTTGACATTGAAGCAAGGAAGCTCATCAGTGAAAGAATATGTCAATAAATTTAATTAGTTAGCAAGGTTTGGCTTGGACTTACTAAACACGCCGGAGAAGAAGGCTCTAAGGTTCGTGAATGGCTTGAATGAACCATTGCAAGGGTTGGCTATGACCCACATCCCGATGGGGCCACCTTTGAGAAGTTAGTAGAAATGGTGCTCATGCATGAGGAGAAAAGCGCTAAAGCTGATAAGGCACCCGAGAAGAAGGGGGATCAGAAGAAACCACAATAGCAAAACAAGAAGGGTGGAAAAGACAATAATGGCAAGGGAAAGAAGAAGTGCTTTAACTGTGGAACCCCAGGCCATCTCAGCAAGGATTGCCGAAAGAAAAAGAAGACAGGCTGTTTTCATTGTGGCGACGCGGGACATTTAGTGAAGGACTGCCCAAAGAAGGGGCAGAGGGCAGGAGCTACCACGGGAGGACAGGTGCAGGCTCTTATGGCACCAGGGCAGGCTAGGGGACAAGTTCAGGCTCTCGCGGTCCCACCGCTGCAAGAACGAGGTAGAACCATTTCTGTTGAAAGCTTAGTTTTTCTGTTTGATCATCCTGTCCGTACCTTATTCGATTCGGGCGCATCACATTCGTTTATCTCTACATCATTAGTTGAATCACTGCACTTAAACACCAGTTTAGTAGAGGATTCCTTAGTTGTTTCGAATCCAATAGGGGGCTCAGCTTATTTGTCCATGATGTGTTTGGATTTGAAAATTTCCATACTTAGCGTTGAATTTATATGTGATGCTTATGTGTTGGGCTTCACGGGCTATGGGCTAATTTTAGGAATGGATTGGTTATCCAGAAATGGGGCCGTTCTCGATTGTGAAAGGAGAGTAGTTAGGCTCGTGACTCGCCTTGGCAACACTCTCGAAATCTTTTGTAATCCCATAAATTCGGTTATGCTAAGTTATCTAGAATCGCTTGACGCGTCTGAGGAAAATCTACGATCTGTTAGAGTGGTCCGAGAATATTCGGATGTGTTTGAGGAGGTGAAGGGCTTGCCTCCGAAGCGGGAGATATATTTTCGAATATATCTTGTGGATAATGCGAAACCAGTATCTTTGCCAGTACGCCACATGGCTCCACGTGAAAGGAGGGAACTCGGTAAGCAAGTGAAGGAGTTGCTTGAGAAGGGGTTCATAAGACGAAGTATATCGGAGTGGGGTGCTCCAGTAGTATTTGCCACGAAGGCGGATGGGTCCCTTTGACTGTGTGTGGACTATAGAGAACTTAATAAACTTACTAAGAAGAGCAGACACCCACTACCGAGGATTGACGATCTCTTCGATCAGTTAGTTGGCGCCTTAGTGTTTTCGCAGTTGGACTTAGCCACTGGGTTCCATCAGTTGAGAGTGGCTAAGGATAGCATAGACAAGACTGCCTTTAGGACTCCGGACGGTTTCTATGAATGGCTAGTGATACCCTTCGGTTTGACAAACGCCCCCGCATACTTTGTTGATTTGATGAGTAGGGTGTTTAGGGAGTACCTTAACAAATTCGTGGTAGTCTTTGTAGATGACATCTTGATCTTTTCTAAGGATGAAGAAGAGCATGCCCTACATCTTAGGGAAGTGTTGGAGACTCTTCGAGCGCATAAGCTTAAAGCTAAATTTTCTAAGTGTCACTTTTGGAGGAAGGAAGTACGGTTCTTGGGGCACGTGGTTTCCAAAGAAGGGATAGTTGTAGATCCCGCGAAGGTGGTGGCCATCCAAGATTGGAAGGTTCCTAAAAATGCTACCGAAGTGAGAAGTTTCTTGGGGTTGGCTGGCTACTATAGGAAATTTATCAAAGACTTCGCAAAGATATCAGCTCCATTGACACGCTTGACAAAGAAGAACCTAGTTTTCACATGGGACGTAGATTGTGATGATGCATTCCAACGTTTGAAGAGAGCTTTGACTTCAGCCCCAGTCTTAGTATTGCCAGACGGGAGTAAGCCGTTTACCGTTTATACTGATGCTTGTGGGACAGGACTAGACGCAGTCTTAATGCAAGAGGGTAGGGTAATAGCCTATGGTGGAAGGCAGTTGAGAGCGCATGAGAAAAATTATCCTATACATGACCTAGAATTGGCCGCTATTGTTTTCGCGCTTAAGTCTTGGCGTCATTATCTTCTTGGCGAGAAATTCGAATTATTCACTGACCATAAGTCTTAAAAATACATATTCTCTCAAAAGGACTTGAACTTAAGGCAGCAAAGGTGGATGGAGTTCTTAGCGTCCTACGACTTCGAAATAGCCTATACCCCTGGCAAGGGTAACGTAGTGGCAGATGCCTTAAGTAGAAAAAGATTATCCTTAAGTCCTTTGTTTGTTGAGCGGCGAAGTTTAGAATTCATTTCGATGTTTGACTTTAGACCTTCCGTTGACTTCGTACCTGGTTTGCTAGCATCCTTGGAGGTTAGACCTACGCTTTTGGGACGGATTGGCGAGGCACAGCGAGACGACCCACAGTTGGTTGAGTTAGTAGAAAAACTCAAAGGAGAGGAGTCATCAAGCCATCTCCGTAGGTATACCCTAGACGATAAGGGTTGGTTACGTAGGGATGGTAGACTTTGTGTACCAAAAGACGATGACCTAAGGAAGACTATTCTTGACGAAGCACATCGTTCGAAGATGACCATTCATCCCGACGGGGACAAGATGTACAAAGACATGAAGAGAGTTTAGTTTTGGGTCGGCATGAAGAAAGACGTGGCCGAGTATGTCGCTAGATACTTGGTGTGCCAACAAGTAAAAGCGGAGCAAAAGAAACCCGGTGGGTTGCTTCACCCATTGGAGGTTCCACTATGGAAGTGGGAAAGTTTCTCGATGGATTTTGTGGATGGGTTACCACGATCAAGGAAGGGTAATACGGGAATTTGGGTTATAGTAGATAGACTTACTAAAAGCGCCCATTTCATTCCCGTAAAGAGTAAGAGGACTGCTCCATGGTTAGCCTCCGTATACGTTCGAGAAATAGTTCGTTTACACGGTGTTCCTTCTAGCATAGTGAGCGACCGCGATCCTATTTTCACAAGCGAATTTTGGAGAAGCTTACAAGAGGCGGTAGGGACTCAGTTATGTTTGGGCACCGCATATCATCCTCAGACGGACGGCCAGACTGAGAGGGTGAATCGCATTCTAGAGGATCTGTTGAGGCTATGTATCCTAGACTTTGGGGGTACATGGGAAGAGCATCTTCCATTGGTTGAGTTCGCATATAATAATAGCTTTCAGTCCAGCATTGGTATGGCACCATTCGAAGTTCTTTATGGACGACCTTGTCGTTCAACTACATGTTGGTGGGAATCTACGGATAAGATCTTACTTGGGCCCGATATGATTAGGGAGACTTCGGAGAAGATCGACTTGATTCGAAGGAGGATGAAAGCAACACAGGATAGGCAGAAATCTTATGCGGATAAGAGGAGGACAGATCTCGAGTTTGAAGTTGGGGACATGGTCTTTGTCAAAGTGTCTCCATTACGAAACGTTGTTCGCTTTGGGTCCGTTGGGAAATTAGCACCAAGGTTTGTATGGTTGTTTCCTATTAAGGAGAGGATTGGATGGATGGCGTATAGAGTGGAGTTGCCCGAGAGACTTAGTGGTGTACATGACGTATTCCATGTGTCACATTTAAGGAAGTGCTTGCACGAGAGAGCGGAAGTGGTAGAGCCGAGCTTGCTTAGAGAGGTGGAGATAGAGCGTGATGCGACAATTCGATGAGCTCCTACGCGCATTCTTGGGTCGGAGATCAAGAGGTTGAGGAATCGAGAGGTCAGACTAGTCAAAGTGCAATGGGGAGATGATGAGAACAACGCTACTTGGGAGACGGAAGAGAAGATGCGTTCGTGATACCCTTTTCTTTTTGTGGGTATGTCTTTTAATTTCTCCTTTATCGCTTAGCTTGTACTTATCTTATCTTTAGTATATCCTCTCACTAGTATCTTTGACCTTTAGTTAGGATAATCCTATGGTTGAAACATGTGTTTGAGACATGTTATGTATGGTGGATGCAAAGTGGATGCAAGTGTTTGCTAGTGGTTACTCGTGGATGCATATACACACACTATTAGGCACCAGATCGGCTCAGTCACTTCATATTGCATATTGCATATATATGGATGTATTTAGTAAAATGGATGTATAATGGTTGTATTATCATATAGTTGCTGCATTCGGGTGGATGGTTGTGCACGCATATAGAATTAATATGTATCATTAGGAATCTTTTGCATACATATTGGACACATGGCACTATCATGAATTGCACTAAGGAGGTCAACTGAATCAGTAGACCGCATAATTTTGCATTAGATATGGACATATACACACACTGTGCATATAAACATTAAAGCATTATAAGTCTTTTAAGGACAATGGATGCTGGTGTTTGATGGTTGAGTAGATGGACGATTAGATGGTATGATATACATTCTTTTTGACTTGGAGATTTCGGGGACGAAATCCTTTAAGGAGGGGAGAATGTAACACCCCGTAATTTTATAACATTAAAACTCACAAATTAAAGTATACTTAATTTTTAGAAAAGAATTAAGTGAAATGGGTTGCGCAGAGAAATATATATATATTGATATATATATATATATATGTAAATTAAATAAATAAATAAATAAATAAATATGCGAAAAAGTTCAAAACAGCGAATTGGGAGGGGAAATAACCGAACCGGCCCATTTTTGAGGTCGACCCAAGCCCCGCTAGGTCAACTAGGAGTTAATCCAGGGTGTTTGGCTGTCAACCCGTGGGCCGATTCGCTCAAATGCAGATTTTGCATTTGATTAGTTCGCATGGTTCAGGGTTAATCTAATGGTCCTAAATAACTTCCTACACCTATAAATACATCCTAACGCTAACCCTAAACCTAATTAAAATAGAATAGTTACCGTCATACCATCGCCATGGAAATCAATGGAGCCGCCGCCAACTAAGAAAGAAGAAAAGAAAATTCAATTCTAATTCTCTCAACCCTAAAGCAAAGCAAAACTCTCTCTTTTCTTCTCTAAATTGTGAGTATGATGATCTTAACAAGATTATTATCATTTTAATTAGGTTGAGTTATGAATGGATTATGAGTAGATGATGTGAATTATTATATATGTTGTTGTAAACCCCTTTTGCTATCATGTATATTGTAAATCCAATGTTATGTGATGATGATATCTTATATGTTGTAAATCATGCTATGATGATGTTATGTATGTTGAAAGTTTCTATGCTAAGTTGTGATGAATCATACATGTTAAAAAGCCATGATGTTACCATCTATGCTAGTTAGTTCATATTAATTAAATCATCATGTTTGGGTTATGTTGATCTATATGACAAGTCACATATGCAAGTTAGATTGATTAGAAAAGTTATGAACATATACCAAGACATCTATTATGAAATCTAGAATTATGCTATGACATATGTGATATCCTATGCTAGTTCACACCATCATTATGTTGCCTAAAAACCCCATATGCAAGTTTATGTATAGATTTGGGCTATGATCATATCATATAAATTGAGACATTTAACAAGTTGACACCTTTTGATCCTTAACATGTGTAGTTTATGCAAGTTTCACCCCTATTATGATTAGATTTATTTTAATTGTCTATATGTTGTGATAATTTATCTTTGTGCTAGGTGTTATACTATACAAGTCTAGCCTATATTATGCGTTGAATAAGAGAATGTATAAATGAAGGGTAGGGGTAATATTAAGGATTTAATATTAAAAAGTTGGGGTGCAATTGATATGATTTTGCATGCCATAAGTGGATGGCCATAATTGAGTCAATTATAGACATCATTAAAAGTTGACTTAATTAATATTTTGAATAGGGAATTACTAAAACTGGGGTAAAAGATTTTAAGTGTTAATCAATGCTTAGGACAAGAGGTTGGACTCGTTTGTGACGTAAACCTGCCTGGACCCGCCCGGCAAATCTAGTGGTCACAAATGTCAGCCTAATGTGAGAGGTCCTAGGCCTAAACTAAAGCATAACAGTTGTAAAGACACGAGGTTAGACTCTTTTATGGTGTCTGACTGCCCGGACCCGCCCGGCAAATCCAGCTGCCATAAATGCCAGTCTAATGTGAGAGGTCTTTATGAGGTTATGGCCTGAATGAATTAAGAAATACTTAACCAGATAAACATGTAAGGTGGGACATGAGGGTTAAGTAGGTGCCTTGGGTGGCATGAGGAATCTAGGGGGTGCCCTTAGTGGCATGTGAAATACGATTAGTAAGACTTAACCAAACACACATGTAAATGAACATGACTAAGAGGGTTAAGTGGGATATACTAGTGACAAGCTTAGGTGGGTAGCTTGTGGGGGCCCATTTCGATCAGTATCCCAAACGTATCTTTGTGGGCTCGACCCAAGTCGAGGACGGGACACGCATGCTGGGTTCGACTGTAAGAGGCCAAAACGGGGATCGATTGCAACGCAAGTCCAACGGGTTTCGTATGCGTGTGTGGACCCGGGCTGGTAGGTAAGACGTTGTTGCATCGTGTAGGTATGAGCCATGCATTCTCAAGTTGTATCGGGTTGCCACTTTAGGGGAGTGATACACCCCACTGTGGGGCCAGCACGGGTATCTACGAGTAGGGAGCCGATCGAAAATGGGTAGTGGGGTACACCTAGTGGAGATAGGGGCATACGGCACCTATGTAGTCAGCTAGGGGTACGTAAGGCTATTTATAAAGTTTTTGTGTGAAGCAAGTGGGATCAAACAATAGGGTGACTGGTGTGGTGCAGTGTAGTAATGTGCGGTGCAGTGTAGTAATCATTCGTTAGTAATTAGGTGTGCCTTTACCGTTATCTTTAACGTTATCTTAAACGCTATCTTTATCTTCCTAAGAGTTCATAGACATTTACTTTTCTTCCAGCTTATGCCTTAGTCTAGTTATTTTGATAATAGTATTGTTAGAATTATCATACTCGCCAGACTTTATGTCTGACCCCCTCTATTTCTATCCTTTTTCCCCCTCCAGGTCCTCAGGTTGGGCCCAGCTCCAGTGGAGTTTGATTGAATTGCTTCATCTCTCTTTGGAAAGATTGGACCGTTGAAGTAAAGTCCAACTTGTTATCTTTTTAATGGCTATTTATGTAATGGGATTATGTATTTTGTTTTTATGAAGATGGATATTGTACTTGGTTATGATCTATGGTTTTATGATGTAACAAACATGTTTAATTTCCGCTGCAATAAAATGAAGTTTTAGATTTCCAAGTACTATTTATTATCTGTCTTGTTGTAATTTTTCTGTTCTATATTCACTTATAACCTCCATGGAAGTTAATGCGTTCCCTTTGTGAGTGACATTAATGGACGTGGGGTGTTACACTATCCATATCATCTTGAAAAGTGCCTCCTCTCGAGAGGCGCTGGATCAAATTGGCGAGCGGGTTGCCATCAAAGAATTGCTGCATATCGTCAATATCATAACTGGTGCCCCCAGCATTGAATCTGAGGTTACATAGGGGGTCATTGTTGATTTCTTACTTCCGCTTCGATATTGCCCCCGGATAGTGGTTCGAGTCATTTGACCCGACTGGGTTCCTGTTCTTCGAATTATTACGTTCTTGCTTGGAGCTGAGTATGGAATATCGCTCGAATATCCATTTGAGTTGGAGCTAAAGCTGGTCGTGCATAACCTGAGTTTGTTACAATTCTTGCATTCTCATCTAGGATGTTGCAGGTAGCTGTTCCATTGTCCATGTTTCCATCCATGATGTTCTAAATCGAAGCCGCATGACGCACGTCTGCTGATTGGTTCATGTTCATCCCGAGTTGATGGTGGCTATCTAACTGTGCCAAGTTCGTCACTGCTTGAACTTCGATTTTATCATTTCCAGCGAATTGATGATTGTTGCTTAGCCTTTAAATTGTCATTGATGCCCCCAGTGTAAAGTCTTGAAATAAGTGAAGATCGGCGTCGGGCTTCTTAAATCAACATGTGCAGTAGCCGTCAATCAGGCTTCTGTCACTCGATTGGGAACGGAGGCATCGAGTAATTGAACTATGTTGCTCAAGGCTCGTATCATGTGCCCCCTATCCACATGGGGTTTTGTTGAGCAATACACTTCGAATTCATGTCTTCTCTGGATTCATGTTCACTTCTCGCATCAAGAGCCGGAGTTGAGTGCAAAAATGAATTGTTGGCATTCAGCCCATGCTAAGCCCTAGTCTCCCATCCAAGATCCGAGGACAGAAATCAAGCGGTGAAGGGTCAGATTGTAGTCACCTCGAGTGCTCCCATTTGGTCTTTGCATCAAGGGAAAGGTCGGGGACGAAATGGTTGCATCACGTTCAATTATTACATGGGATATATCTAGCCTTATCTGAGCTTCCCATTCTGGAAGTAAGTTGGGATCAGCAGACGGACGTTCTCTTTGCATCTTCTTTCTGGTCTTCAAGGGGCCTGTATCATCCTTCTGGACGCGACCCTTTGTTCGTTTTCCATTAGGATGTTGCCATCGTTGCGAGTGAGGCCCTCGCGTTCTTGACTAGTTATCTTTTGTAAACTAGCATTTAGTAATTAAAATTTTGTTTCTTTAGCATTGTCTTGTACCTGCGAATATTCCATAATTAGTTACGCATTTAAACATTTGAAATGCAAACGGGAAAATAAGTCATGAAGCGTTATAAGTAGTCAATGCGATTATAGATGAAAGTGCACTCAAGTGGTATGTGTATACAGGTACGCCCCCAATCAATCATTGACTTAGTGCCTGGCCAGGACTTTGTTGAGGATTGATTAGGACCTTAATTGTTTTGCCCCCATGTTCGGACATGGAGGATCCGGGCTCAGCTTTCAATCTGGCCCCCAACACTCCGGCGGGATAAGAGCCCTTGATTGGCATTTCAATCTATGCCTTTATACTCTCTCTGGAGTTCGAACTCAGCTTTCAGTCTGCTCCCCGATCCTTCAGCAGGGTAAGAGTTCTTATGGCGCTAAGTCTCTAGCGCCTTTATACTCTCCCAATCCTTCAGCGGGTTAGAGTTCGAGTGGCGCTAAGTCTCTAGCGCCTTTATACTCTCCCGATCCTTTAGCGGGTTAGAGTTCGAGCTTGGTTTTCATTCTGCTCCCCGATCCTTCGGCGGGGAGGGAGTTCTGGGGGCGCTGAGTCTCCAGGACCTTTCTCAGCGCTTAATCATAGACACTTTTATACTCTCCTGGCGGTCGCCAAGGTTAGAGTGCGAGCTCAGCTGTTCTGTCGCTCCCCGATCCTTCAGCGGGGTAAGAGCTCTTTCTCAGCGCTTAATCATAGACGTTTTTATACTCTCCTGGCGGTCGCCAAGGTTAGAGTGCGAGCTCAGCTGTTCTGTCGCTCCCCGATCCTTCAGCGAGGTAAGAGCTCTTTCTCAGCGCTTAATCATAGACGCTTTTATACTCTCCTGGCGGTCGCCAAGGTTAAAGTGATGTCAAGGCAGTTCTTATCATGGTGCATCATCACGCCTTGCGGACGTCATCTTCGCGTCCTTTATACTCTATCTCGAATCTTGAGAGTTAGAGTTACGGATCGAGTGGCCTTCAATCATGGCGTGCCCATCACACTCATCCTAGATTTATACTCTTATCCAAGCTCCGAGGATTAGAGTTTATCAGAAAATATTCGCCAAGGCTTTGGGTTCCTCCGATCCATCCGTGGGGGGATTGGTTGGCACCAAACTTTGGGTACCTGCATCATTCATATTGCTTGAGTTAGTCATGTCATTGACTCAGGAAACATGTAAAAGAAAATTGCATTATTGAGGAATATGCATATCAAGGGGCAATGCTGCCTCCTTTATTTGAATTCATGTAATCTGGTGGCATCGATAATATGATCGAGCCAGATAAACGGTCACACCGCGTCCATCTGGAGTAGGACTCTGACTTAGCAACTCAATGATTTATGTATAATTGTCTTGTGGTTTGCCATGTGTGAGCCAAGGATTGGACGGTCATCTCGGATCCATCTTGAGCTATGCAGCTTTCTTTAGATGGAGGGCATGGCTTTGTAGACGAGCAGTTCGGTCGAGCTCGTTATGGTTTTGTTCCATAATTCCATATGTGGGTGTTAGAAATTTGATCGGCATAAAATTCGGGGTACCTATACCATCCACATATTAATTCATCTGAGTTAATTACATCAATAACTCATAAAGCATGCAAATATAAGAGTCATGGTTAGAGAATAATCCTGTTAAAGGAATGAGTATCATTCTGAGCGAAAAATGGCGTTGCATGTTCATTGCAGGTCCATTTTGCTTCTCCCTATCTCTGCCAATAAAGGGCTGCCAAAGTCCTTTAGTTGATGAGGGGTATCTTTTCAAACTATCATGGGGGCGGCAGTCCCAAAAATGAATAAACCTTGATCGGGGTTTTGAGATGGCAAAGGCGGTTAGGTAGGTACTGTAAGCGAGTGATGAAGTCCCATCTCCTTCATATCGCCTTTTTGCCCCCGTGCTGAGGGTAAGGAAAGAGTGTCAGGAAGTCATGACTGGATTGCTAATGGTAGCACATCTTTGCATTGGTGTTAGGTTGTAAATTAGCATGAGAACAATGGATTCATGCTTATAAATTTTTTTGCACTTTCCATGCTAGGAAATAGGATATTACTGCTGGTGGGATAATCATATCACATAAATTTGCTGATATACCCCCGATCCCATATCGGGGACAAAGGTTGGTGCGCCGACAATCAACCAGCATTCATGCGTAAGCGTTCTAGATCTTCAACTCGCAAAATTTCAAGCAAGACTAAGCCAATTGGCCAGGCAAATTCTTGATGTATCAGCTTTGAATTAGATGATGTAATCTCGAGCAATTTATGCTCAAATCTGTAGTTGCCCCCAGCCTTAGGGGAGTGAGTCACTTGGCAGATAATCGATGAAAAGAGTGGAAGTATGAGTCTTCACTTTCTAACTTCAGAACGCAGTTCACCAGAAGTTTCATTCATGTACATCTCTCATCTAATGGGTGGCTAATTTGTGATTTGGTCGAATCATTCAGGGCGGTGAATTCGGCAATTGCACTCGTTGGTGTTTGTTTTGGGACAACCTTCCAAGAAAAATAGGCAATGTCGAATTGCATGTCATATTTCGAGGCATAAAGAACGATTGCACGCCTTTCACTTCACCTTGTTAGATGCATTCTGTGCTGTAGGAAGTTTATCATGGAGTTAACCATGACTCTCTTCCGGGTTCGGTCTCCAACGTTGGATTAACTTCCATCTGATCAATGGTTGTATTTCATAGTGTCTTGATGGGGATCATCTCTATCTTTTCTAGATTGTCGGACCCTTCTAACTTGGTCAGATTATCCGCCTTCTGATCTTCTGCTCGTAGGACATGAGATATGTTGTAACATTCTAATACATCCAACAACCCTTCTTCCGGTTCTAGGTAAGCTGCGAGTGGTGGTTCCTTCGTCTGGAATTCCTCTCGAGCCTGGCGAACAACAATGTGAAAGTCAGAAAATATGTTCAATGCCACTATTCCCAACTCCTTAGCGAGTTTCAATTCGATAATCAGGGTGTCGTCTTCGGAGCCATTGTTAGATCCCATAGTAAATTGACCGCCCTTTAGGGGTTATTAACAAGACACCGGCGGACAGTCAATCATTCTTTGCACCGTCTGATTACATCTTCCAGGTGCATCTTCTACATCTGCCACATCCTCTTCGGGAGTGGTACATTTAGTGATGAAGTTGGCTAATGCTTGTCCTCGTATGGACTTCTTTAGGATGAAATTGAGACCAAACTGGTTCAGCTCTATGTCCCATTCGAGCTGTCTTCCAAAAGCCTCAGGTTACTGTAGGACCTGTCATAGTATCTAATCAATGTGTATCAAAATCAAGTGAATGTCAATAGTGGTGGAGTTTTGTCGAAACAATGAACGAGCTTTAAGCAAGCTTTTCCAGCTTTGGGCAGTTGCTACGTTAGATGTCGCACTCCTGCATCCTGAATCTTCATCCTCTATGGGATCTATATCTTCGGGCAGATCATCGGGCAATTCCTTTTGCAATGCTCCCTTTATTCACAATATTAACACCTCCTTCACACTCCATTTCGTCTGGAGGGGAAGCGTCTTCGGGTTTCATGCTATCTCTGTTGCATAGCGTATTCCATCCAGCTAAATAGTCACCTTCTCCAATAAGTTGGCCACCGTAGACAATTTTCACTCCATCTTCGGTTGGGATATTTAGCAATAGGAACTAGGGTGCAATGCAGGCTCTGAATTCCGTTGGAGCTGGTCTGTCTGGACCTTGATTAGATAAGCTTGAACATGAAAGCATTGCTTGTGAGGCTTCAAGTAATGTTCATGTGTTCTATCACAATGAAAGGAAGAAGTAGAGAGCTAATGGTTGATTCATATTTACTTTGATCTCGAACTCTCATCTCTTGACCAAGGTTATATGATGGCTGGTGAGTAGTCAAGTTGCTATCATCCGGGCAAGGATCCATATGCCCAATCATGGCCTACGGTGGTTCAATTGGTACCTAACTCTGGGCACCAAAGTACATTGATCTACCCTTTATTCTATGGAAATCAGTCTTCCTTGATGCGATTGACGACAAATAGGCATTGCAAATGTTAGCTAAGCCTTTCAGGGAGTGAACTGCAGGACACGTGTCTTACACCATGCCATTCAGGTGGAGGGTAACTTTGTATTGCTAGGATCCTTACTTGCCATCGGGTATCCCACCATTGAGAATTTTGGTCATTGGGATCTTCTGAGTCATCTGCAGAATAGTGTCCGGATTGTTCTATGTCAATGTCATCTGGGATTTCGCCTGTAGGACAGGTTTAAGTCACGTAAACTAGGTGATCACTACCCGTTCATGAAAAACATCAGTTGCATTGGCCAAATCAATACACCATCGGAACTCTATAAGAAGAGGCTGTTATGAGACCATCATTATTTTGTATACTGCCATAGCCAACGTGTTGAATCTATTCAACAACTCCTCACATTCAATAACACCGATAGATAGAGGTCATGGCTTCTGGAGGAATTCCAGTCGTCGCCATTCCGTTGTCAAATTCTTTGACAATCCGTTTATTCTTCATTGACAAGCTTTGATGAATGCTGTTGGCCAACATATATGTTGAGCTGAAGATGAGCCATGCTCCGAGCCGAAGGCGAGGCCGTCAGCGGGTCTGGGCGCAGCGCCGGCGGGGGTCCGGGGCCACGTAGTCCTGCGCCATTTTCTGAAATGATCTGAAAATTGTATTTTTTCAAAAAAATGTCACTTTTTTGGGTTGGGTCGCGACCCTTATTCGTCACCACTTTTCTGGGTCGCGGTTCGCTACTTTCGTCTGGTTCGTGGCTCGGATCGTCAATTAATCAACGTTTTCGGATCGGGTCGTGGATCCTGCACCAGGTCGGGTCGTGAAGGTCCCTCTGGGCGGTTCGTGATAGCTCTTCGGGCTCGGGTCGTGGAGGCTGTTCCGCGAGTCGCGAACCGGTTCGTGACGCCCCCAGCGAGCAGCGAACCGCGAACCGACCACCTGCTCCAACCTGCTCCTGCGCACCTTTTTCGCCAGCCTCGTTTGCTTATGAAGTTTGTGTATCCTTAGTTTCTTTCGGCGGGATGAAGTTCTAATTTGAGAAAATCAACGAAGTCTTCAAAAATGGTCGGAATGTGGACTGTTTTCTTCGAACTTTCAAATCCAAATAGTAGAATAACAATCCGATAGGCTGAGAATTCAATTCTCAGTGAAAGCACCAAAATGTTAGACCAAAAATGGTCCTAACACCTTAACCGTCGTATTTTGAGCATAGGATATGAAGAAATAACTGAAAAATATAAAAAAGCGAGACAACCAGATTTTTATAGTGGTTCGGCGTTAACGAGCCTACGTCCACTTCATATTTTCTCATTCCATTCATGGATTACAATTACGAGTATTGTCTCTCTCTCACTCGAATTCAATGAATAATTCCCTATGAATTCATTGATTTCATTGAGGAAGATTGTGATTGTTCATGGATTAGTGTCGGCCATGGCTGCCATGGATGTTGAGATGCCAAAAGTTCCCTTGAAAATGCCTCTGGAAGTGTATTTATAGCTGTAGGAAAGCCCATTTGGTGACCAGGTCGTGGTAGGACACATGGCACCCGATCCGGGAAAGTAGGAGCGGTCATAGCCTTGAGAATAGGTCAAAATCTACATGTGTAGTAGCAGGTCCTGGTCATGGTCATGGTTCATGAGTCGGGGTGGCGAGCTGGTGATGGTCGCGATGGTGATGGTCAGGCCGAGTCATGGTCACGATCCGACCCCAGGGGGTGGTCACGATCCGACCCGAGGGGGTGGTCATGATCCGACCCCAGGGGGTGGTCACGATCCGACCCCAGAGGGTGGTCGCGATCCGATCTTCAAAAATGCCAAAGTGCAAGTTTTTCCATATTTCTGCATGCGTTCACGGAAACAGACGTATCTTTCAAACCGTAAGGTCGATTGGACCAAACGAAAGCTCTACTTGAAGCTAATTCAGAGGGCTACAAGTATTTTATGTGCTTATATCCAAATGAGGTCATTTGATAGGGGTTTCGGTCTAGTTTATACTGATGTTGTGATTTTGACCAAACTGCCATGTGTCTTCTGACGATGCTTCCAATGCCGGAGTGTGACGTTTTCCAGAGATTCCATATGTGACAGCATTTGCCAAAAAGTGTGTCAACATGATCTTTACTTTGGGTAGCCTGGTCACAAAGCAGGCTAACAATGATCAAAGCACGGCTTTAATATAGCATAGCTTTGTGTAGCATTAATTCGCGAGCCTCACACCCCGGTGTGTACCAGAAACGGGAGAGGACATCTGGGAGGGCATGCGTTTCCTTCTAGCTAGGAGTGGTGTCAGCGTTTTGCAAGCCCTGACATTTTACTTATGTGGATGATGGATAGCGAGGCGCCTCGGTTATTTCGGTCTCTACGGAGCCGATGGATGGTCTTCATACAGACCAGATTTACGCCTCATAGGGCGAGGAAACGCAGTGTTCATGCATTTTAATCCACTTCGTGTGAACCGGTCCTGACTATCCAAGGGTCAATGCGCTCTGACTCTGAGGCTCGGGCTAGAGAGTCTCGAAGCGGTCTTGCCTTGGTTCACAGATGGAAATCCAACTTCCAATACGTGACTTTGCGGTTTTGATTGTAGAGCCTAGTATTGGCGACATGATACACGGTACCCATGCCGTCTAGGATTGATACATTTATATTTGAAGTTGTTTTAAACACTATGCGCTTATAATAGTATCAAATGATTTGTTTTAATGTGCCAATCATGTTTGGCTATTATAAGGGAAAACCCTATCCTCTGGCTGGCGTTGCATTGTGTGATGGGACCTGGGGCTTATAATAGCCTCATTTTTTCAAAAAGCATTGCGCTGTTTTGTTATATGCACCAGTATTCTTGGGAGGAAACCCGTTCCGTGTTTTATGGCGTGGTCCCTTTATATATCTTATTTAAATTAAAGTTTTAAATAACTGTTTTATTTCTCACACCAGTCACATGACTGACTTGGAGTTTATTGTTTTAACCTAAACTGTGGGAGCCCCTATTTTCCACACGGGCATCTAGTAGTTTTGGTTTTGCAGATTTATATTCACAGGATCCTGGTTTACAGCTGGAATGATATTCGGAAAGCTCTATATCTGTGTATCATTTTTAGTTTAGTTTGTATTATTTTTCCGCTGCTATATAATGTGTTGTAATATATGATATTTATCAAATGTATATTATTTGTTCATACTCTGCATATTCTTGTACTCTGATGGAAATTGTTGTAATAAGCAATGAAATGTTCTTCTGTTTTTGTTCTGATTCGTCTTGTTCACAACTTAATCCGGGCTTTCCTTTACGGGGAAGTACAGGTCGTTACATTTGGTATCAGAGCTTTGGTTTACAGAGCTCGAGAACAAGGCATGTTAGAACCAAACGAAAGAATTCATCAGAGATTGGATTAGTAATATCCATTGGGAATGACTCTTTAGAGATAGGATCAGTAGTATCCTAGAACGAGTGAGAAGAGTGTTATTTTTAAAATAAAAATGGAAAAAAATTTTATTTTGAAAATTTAAACATGATTATACGTATTTGAATAATTTATTTTAAATTGATTTAGACTGTCGGGTGTATAGAGACTTTAATATACGTCTAATCCACGTGTATATGAAGCCTCAAATACATGGGATGGATATGGAATCACACTCTAGTCGTCCGGGCATAGTTCTGATGATTGGCGCGTCATCATCAGTATTTACGTTCGAACTTCGAAAGTGGGATATCTATATATTTCAATTAGATTGGTGTGAGAACCAAAACTAGATAAGGTATATTGTTGTGATTTGGCATCAAGGTTGAATTTTTTTATATATAAAAATTATGAATTTGAAACGTTAATTCATAAATTGATTGCTGATTGTTTTGTATGATTATTTGTTGTTTAATAAAACCATTATGTGAAAGTACGGTACATATTACCAAATTGTATCAAATATTGAACTAAATTGGAATTTGTTTGAAAATGCATACATATACATGTATATACATTGAATAGGTCATAGCAAGGAGGCTAGAGAAGAGGAATAAAATTGTATGCCTGACATGGTACATATTTACTAATTTATTGGGTTTGGATGATTTTATGAGCCTATTGGCTAGCCGCTTGGCTTTTTCATTTTCCTTTTGAGATGAGAGGGCCTACGTGACGGTTTGGGGGTTTTCCCGGTGCTCCCCGTACAAAGGAGGTTATGGCGAAATTTTTCGAAAATTAAAGGTTTTAGCCAAATTTTTGAAAAATTATAAATGTTTGAAAAATTAGAAATTCTTAGAAACTGAAAAGTTGAAGAATGAAAGCCAGAATGAAAGCTCAGTTGGCTAGTTAAACAACTTTCAGCTCCGTTCCTTTTCGAGGACTAAAAAAATTTAAGTGGGGGAGATTGTAATAACCCGGAAAATTAGAACCAATTTAAAATTTTTATTTTAGCGATTTTAATGAATTTTGAATATTTAAATGATTTATTTTAAATAATAACGACGAGAAATTTATTTTGAATAGAATTAGAACATATATATTTATTTGAATCGACGTTAGAATATAAATATTTATTTTTAACTATAAAAGGAATTAGAAATGGCGCGGTAGTTTGAAAATTCGATTTTAAATTTCAAATGAATGTACATAATTCAAAATAAACCATATTTTAGCGAAACAAAAAATATTTGGATCTGTTCGGAAATATCTTTCCAACGAATCTGAAAAATTCAGATTTCATAGCGGGAATAAAAAGTTATGCCCAGTTGAAAATTCAGAATAGTCGCTATGGAAATATAGCCCTTAAAAATAACGATTTTGCAAACGACCTCCGTTTTTGATGAAACCACTTTTGTTGGATTCGGAATGTCGAATTATTGCTAGATTCCAAAATTCATGATTTTTGGGATTAATATGTGAGTGTGGCGAAAGAAAACATGTTTTGATAGTATTAGTTAAGTGAATATTAGGCTCACGTCCCTAATTTGAAACTTAATTAGGCTCACATCCGGTCATAAACTTAATATAAATTAGGTCCCTGTTTTCAAAACTTATAAAATAATAATAAAAAAAAATCGTAAATTAGTAATAAAATAAATTATGCATTATACAAAAAAGTAAGTTCAAAAAACAACAAAAATAATGTCAGAAAGAAGAAAACAGCAAAAAAACAGAAAAAACTGCAGTTAAATGCATAATATTATGCAACTTTTTGACTTTTTTGCATGCATATATGCAATTAACTGCAGTTCTTCCAGCGGATAGATTTAACTTAATATTTCAGTTCATTTTTATTTGCATCCAAATGTGCAAATTTCTCAAAAAAATGCACACATGTGTGCAACATTTTTATAGGATAAAAGTAGGGACCTAATTTATATATAAAAAAAAATTGAAAATTTTAAACTCGCCCCTTATTTTATTACTTCCGCCTTTTTTTATTTTTATTTTTTAAAATACGTTCCTTCATAAAAAAAAATTTCTAAAATATGGAAATAATTTCAGGATTCTACGGAAATAAAAAAAAATAGTTGCATACATTTATGCAATTATTAATGATAATTGCATACATGTATGCAACTTTTCCGTAAGCTGTGTTCGGTTTGAAAATTTGAAACTAAACCTGCACAAATGTGTGCAAATATTGGGTATATTTGCGCACATGTAAGCATATTTTTGTATAAATAAAAATCAACGAAGATGTATGTAGTGAAAAATATGCACGGATGTATGCAGGAAAATGATATATGTGCATACTATTATGCATTTAACTGGAAATTTCGTTTTTTTTTATGTTTTTTTGATTTTTGATGGTTTTTTGTTCTGAATTTTTTAGTGTTTACATGTTTTATTTAAATACGAATTTACGTGATTTTTTTTATGACTTTTCAAAAAATAGGTACCTAATTTACAATAAGTTTATGACCGGGTTTTTTTTATATTTTGAAACTTAATAGGGACCTCTAAAAAACGCACTCATTAGTTAATTTGGATCGACCAGAATTGGCCATTTTTCAAACGGTCTTCAAATTTGACGAAATTAGTTTTGTTAGGACTGTATCGTCAATACGAAACTAGAAATAATTTTTTTGCAATTTTTAGAATCAGTATGTGGCCCCGGTTAATTAAAATGTGTGTTGGAATTTAAAATATAATGATTTATATTTTAATTTAAATGAAAATTGGTCGTAACGATAGAATTGGCTTACCGTACATATCCGAATGTGTCCGGAATGGGGGTATTTAGCTAGGGGCGACAGTCTGTGATAGACCGTAACTTCCCCGGTAAGGAAAGCCCGGGTTATCTTGAGAACACGACAAAATAGAACGCAAAAAGAAGAACATTTAATTGTTTATTACAACAATTCCATCAGATATAAGAATATACAGAGTATAAATGAATAAATTACATTCGATAAATACCAAAGATTACAATAAATTACAAAGCAGCGGAAAAACAATACAAAACACAACTGAAAGTAATATACGGATACAAAGCTTTTCGAGCATCGTTCCAGCTGTAAATCAGGATCCTGTGAATATAAATCTGCAAAACCAAAACTACTAGCTGCCCATGTCGAAAATAGGGGCACCCAGAGTTTAGGTTAAAACAATAAACTCCAGATCAGTCATGTGACCGGTGTGAGAACTAAAAACAGTTATTTAAAACTTTACTTTAAAAGAGGGTAATTCAAGGGACCACGCCGCATAACACGGAACAGCTTTCCTCCCAAGAACACTAGTGCATATATCAAAACAACGCAATGCTTTTTGGGAAAATGAAGCTATTATAAGACCCAGGTCCCATCACACAATGCAACGCAAGCTGGAGGATAGGGTTTTCCCTTATAATAGCCAAACATGCTTGGTACGTTTAAAACAAATCATTTGATACTATTATAAGTGTATATTGTCAAAACATTTCAATCATAAATATCAATCATAGACGGCATGGGTACTATATATCATGTCGCCATATTAGGCTCTACAAATAAAACCAAAATATCTCATATTGGAAATTGGATTTCCGTTATGAGTCGAGGCAAGGGGCAAGCTCCTCTCCGCTTCTAGACACTCTAGCAAATGCTTCAGGACTACGCACTCTAGGTAACCCTTGGAATCGGCTGGGTCGGTCCTCCCTTATGTTTGAGGATTGGCAATTCCTGAACACACGTTTCGCGGTCCTTACAGACCTATAATCGAGGCGCCTCGCAATCCAACAACCACAAAGGTGAAAGTAATATAATTGTCAGCCAGTTTAAGCACTGACACCACCGTAGCTAGAAAGAAACGTCGTGTCCTCCCAGCGGTCACTATCCCGTTTTTGACTCATACCGAGGTGTGAGGCTCGTAAATTCACGTTATACACAAAGCTGCGCCACACAGGCCGTGCTTTGATCATCGACCACAAGACTTTGCTTTTCAAAAGAAGCCTTGATCATCTGCCACTTAGGCATGCCACACAGGCAATTCACTCCATGCGACTGATGTCCATCGATATACAACCTCTGAGCTCGTACGTCTCAGAGAAGAGCGTTAAGCAAGAGAATAAATACACCGCCGCCAAATAGATGTATATTTAATATAGATCAACCAACACAGAATAAAATCCAATGTCAGACACACAGTCCATTTACAAGTCCGTTCTGGGTCTGAACGAAACCAGAGGCACTTTCCTCGCATATAGATCTCCAAGTACGTCTGGACGATCACCAACTGATTCCCTCATCTTGGGTGTACAGCCCAATCAAGATTATCCGTAATCACCCAAACTATGTGAAGACTTCCGGTCTTCAACCACTGTCTTTCTCTTCGACATATCGTCGAATCGGTTATTCGGAATAAGTATAAACCCGGCCTTTCTGAATAACTCGCGTATATAATATACAAATGTTACACAAACACAACATACGCCTTATTCTAATTCATCAGTCGCTAACCGTAAATTAGCAAGAGAACAATTCACTAAATATTAACCCCGAAGGCCGAAACCAACATCAGATCAATACCCAGGAAACCATTCTTCTTAGCTAACCTACAGTTAATTTCTAAATTTCACATTCTTAAGGAAAGGTTCCCATTAATTTTATCAAAGATAAATTCTTTTAAATTTATTCTTTAATCTTCCTTTGGATGCCATATCAAACCATGTTAACGTTTTCCAAACTGGTCGGGATTAGCGAACCACACCGAAGTAATTATTTATTATATTTCCCAATCCCCACCTATTCATCCCATGAAGCAAAACTGGCAATACTCCATATCTAACACCACTGTGTTATCGGTAAAATTAATTACCATTTCCCGTTCAAATCTGATTAAAGATTTAACTATCGCTTTGGAGCAAAACTGGTGATACTCCATTCTCGATCATTTTCCAAATTTGATAATTTAAATTATCAATTCACATTTCAATCTAGTTACAGATTCATTAAAACTCCTTTTACTGGGTTAAAGAACTAATGTCATTTAAAACACAGTTCACGATAAACCCAAATCCCATTTGATATTAAATACAAGGCTCTGAATAGAAAATATATTGGCTTATATTCAATATCAAATTCTGAAACCCACAAACATCGCTTTGGAAATAACGATATAAAATATATCTTCCAAATTTCCTCCAAAATATCTGTATAATCGCAGAATCTAATATCGAAATATTCCAAAGACAATTTCGATTCAAATCCATTCCAATTCATATATTGGAAATTCTGGTTATTTAAAAACCCATTTCAAATCCAATTTATTTATTTAAAAATAAATAAATTATTATTCTTGTTACTAACTAGTTCAGTTCGATAAAAATCTATTTTTTTTCTTTTCAAATATGGAGTTTTTCATCCAATTCTTCACAAATCATTTCTTATGATTTTACACAAATTATTGATATTTTTGATAATTTTATCAGGGCCCGTACAGTCGATTTCCAACAACGGCCATCGAACTGCACTTACAGCGACCTTTTCTAAAATTGATTTGGACATATCTCCAAATCCAACCATCAGATTTTTAATCTCTTGTATTCATTAGAAAGCTCTTTTCGATAGGAACGCAACGATTCCGGTTTTAGGAGAATCCGACGGTCGGATCTCCCGTAATGTCCGTTCGAAGTCAATAGTCGAAATTCACGAACTACCGCGGCGCGGCGCGGTCTATTCAGGCCATTATATATATTATATATATTTCGTTGATTTCCTTTTAAGACGAATTTTATAAATCGTTTCAAATCTGTTTCAAAAACAATTTCAACCTTAATTTCAAATTCAAATCAAAATTGAATTTTCCATTATAAATTCTTTTTACATTCATTTCTATTTGATTTCAATTCAAATCGATTTCAATTCAATTTCAGTTCGTTTTCAATTCGATTTGAATTCATTTCAATTCGAATTCATTTTTTATTCAGTTCAATTCGAATTCATTTTCTTTTCAATTCAATTCGAATTCATTTTATATTCAATTCAATTCGAATTCATTTTCTATTCAATTCAATTCGAATTCATTTTCTTTTCAATTCAATTTGAATTCATTTTATATTCAATTCAATTCGAATTCATTTTATATTCAATTCAATTCGAATTCATTTTATATTCAATTCAATTCGAATTTATTTTATATTCAACTCAATTTTTTTTAATCTCTTTTCAATATTCATTATAAAAACGAATATAATCGATATAAATATCGTTCGCGTCAAAATAGCGCATCTCTAATCAACACGGCTTTATATTTTTCAATAACTTCGTTATCAACAAATGAATATTTATTCTATTCAACACATGAATCTATATTTCTTTCAACACATGACTAATCTCAACAAATGAGTACTGTCAACGCGTGACTATTTTGTTATTTAATACATTTTATAAAATTATGATTTCAATCGTTAAATTTTTAATCAAACTCTAACCGTAAATTAGCAAGAGAGCAATTCCCTAAATATTAACCCCGAAGGCCGAAACCAACATCAGATCAATATCCAGGAGACCACTCACCTTATCTATTTTCCAGTTAGTTTCAAATTTTATATATGATAAAGATGTAAAAAAATTTATTAAAATATTTCATTCAACATATGACTAATCTCAACAAATGAGTATTGTCAACACATGAACCTTTATTTTATAATATTCTTTATTTTTCCAATTGGAATGAGGCCCAATCAATTACCATATAATGTTAATTATATGGATTCTGTAATAACTCAAAAATCCGAGCCAATTTAAAAATTTTATTTTGGCAATTTTAGTGAATTTTGAATATTATAAATGAATTATTTTAAATAAAAATGACGAGAAATTTATTTTGAATAGAATTAGAACGTATATATTTATATAGATCGTCGTTAGAATATAAATATTTATTTTAAATTATAAAAGGAATTGAAAATGGCGCGGTAGTTCGATAATTCGATTTCAAATTTCAATTGAACATACCGGGTGCAAAATAAACCGTATTTTAGTGAAATCAAAAATAATAGAATCTAATTGAAGATATCTTTCCAACGAATCCGAAAAATCGAAATTTCATAGCGGGAATCAAAAGATATGTCCAGTTGAAAATTCAGAATAGTCGCTATGGAATTCTGGCCCATAAAAATGGAAATTTTGCAAACGACCTCGGTTTTCGACGAAACCACTTTTGTTGGATCCGCGATGTCAAGTTATTGCTAGATTCCAAAATTCGTAATTTTTTGAATCAATATGTGAGCGTGGCAAAGGAAAACGCATTTGGACAGTTTTAGTTTATTTTAATCGACTGGAAAATGGCCATTTTTCAAACGGTCTCAGAATTTGACGAAATTAGTTTTGATAGGACTGTATCGTCAATACGAAGCTAGAAAATATTTTTTGGGAATTTTTAGAGGTTGTATGTGGGCCTGGTAAATTGAATTGTGCGTTCAAATTCAATATATAAATTTATATTTGGATTTTGACGGAAACTGATCGAAACAGTCGAATCAGCCTACGATACATATCCCATTATGTTCGAAATGGGGGTAGTTAGCTATGGGCGACAGGCGGTGGGTTTCGTTTCGAGTTCGAAATAAAAAGTTACTTTTGAAAACTAAAATAATAAATTAAATAAAAAAATTCATCATCCCTTTCTCCTTTACCCCCCCCCCCGGGTCTATTTTCAAAACAGAAAAATAAAAGGAAAAAAAACCCTAGACTAAGCGATCGCCCCCCCCCCCCTACGCCACGACGCTGCCACCAGAGGGGTCCCATAGTCGCTTCCCCCCTCGTGATCCTCCTTCCCCCTCCTCTTGATTCCCCTCTGCCCCTCCCCGTTCTTTCACCTTTTTCTTCCTGCGCCCTAGCCCCCTCGACGAGCAGAAACTACCGCGAGCCACCACCGGCGAAGCCATGCCCAGTCTCCCCCTTCGACGATCGAAGAAACCCACCCCGTACAACGTAGACCACGGTGAGTTTTCATTTAATTTTAATTTCAGTTTTTATTATATGAAACCGTGTTTTAAAGATCGGGTTTTTATGGAATACAACATAGAAGTAAAAAAATCGAATTTTTATGAATGTGAAAGCAAATTAAAAATTTAGTTTTTATGTATGATTTCAAAATAAAAGTGCTAGGATTTGATTCGAAAAGAGAGATTTCAATGATATAGAAGGAGGGTTTTTAATTAAGAAGGAAATGATATAAAGATTAGATCTTTAGAAGTATAAAAATTCAATTTTTATATATATGTATATAGTATTAAAAAATATGATTTTTATATTATAGAAAGAATATAAAAATATGATTTTTATATATGTAATGAAATAAAAATCTGATTTTTATTACGTATATAGTGAAATAAAAAGGGGATTTTTATAGCGTTGAAATAAAAAATGTGATTTTAAATATGAACAACATATAGAAGACTACGTGGGCATTGTAGACAAATCCAGACCGTTCAGAAATAAAACGGCGGAGTGGAACCCTCGGTGAGAACTCCTCACCTTTTATTTATTTTTCTAGTTGAAATATATACTAGGATGCAGACGGTGTTTAGTAGCACCCGACACCCATCGTCCACTGGCCATGGACGGCTTGTATGCTTGTTTGATTTTGATGTGTAGTTGATTGTGTGATGTGATGTGAAATGAAATAAAATATTTATATAGTTAAAAATATTTTATAGTTGAAAATAGAATTTTTAACGTGTATTTAAAATGAAATAAATATAAACAAATTGGACGATTTTTTTATATACACACATTTGACTGATATTGAGTGGGACGATAAATTTTACACATCACCCAACTGCACAAATAAAATCTGTGTTTGATTGTTTGAAACCCCACACGGGTATTGGGGTGATATATGACATACATTAATCCCAATAATTAGTTGTATGTCGATCGTTTGATTTACAGACTGTTATAAGCGTTGAATATTTATATTTGATGCTTATACAGTGTAGAACGCACTTTGGATTATGGTTGATGATTTATCGTTGCTGTTATATACGTGTATTGTAGAAAATCCATATAATTAACATTATATGGTAATTAATTGAGCCTCGTTCCGATTTAGAAAATAATTTCATGTGTTGAAATAAAATAAATTCATGTGTTGAATAAAAGCCGTGTTGGTTAGATTGACGCCATTTTGACGTGAATGACATTTATATCGATTTTTTTAATGAATATTGAAAAATGATTTCAATAATCGAATATTTTAGAAAATAAATTCGAATTGAATTGAATAGAAAATAAATTCGAATTGAATAGAAAATAAATTCGAATTGAATAGAAAACGAATTCGAATTAAATTGAATAGAAAACTAATTCAAATCGAATTCAAATTTAATTGAATAGGAATTCAAATCGATTTGAAGTTGAATTGAATAGAATTCAAATCGAATTGAAATTGAACTAAATAGAATTGAAATCGAATTGAAATTGAATTGAAATAAAATAAAAATGAATGTAAAAAAGAATTTATAAAGGAAAGTTCAATTTTGATTTGAAATCGAATAAGAAGTTGAAATTGTTTTGAAAACGAATTTGTAACGATTTATAAAATACATTTTAAAAAAGGAAATCGACGAAATATATATAATATATATATTATAAATATAATGGCCTGAATAGAACGCGCCGCGCCGCGGCAGTTCGTGAATTTCGACCATTGACTTCGAGTGGACATTACGAGAGATCCGACCGTCGGATTCTCCTAAAACTGGAACCGTTAGGTTCGTATCGAATAGAGCTTTCTAACAAATATTAGATATTATAAATATAATGGTTAGATTTGGAATTATGTCCAAATCAAATTTGGAAAAGGTCGCTGTAAGTGCAGTTCGATGGCCGTTGATGGAAATCGACTTTATGGGCGTTGATAAAATTATTAAAAATAGTAATAGTTTATGTAAAATCATAAGAAATGATTTGGGAAGAATTGGGATAAAAACTCCATATTTGAAAAGATAAAAATAGATTTTTATCTGTAACAACCCGGAAAATCTGGGCCAGTTTGAAATTTTTATTTTGGCAATTTTAGCGAATTTTGAATATTTAAAATAGATTATTTTAAATAATATCGACGAGAAATCTATTTTGAATATAATTAGAACGTATATATTATATACGTCGTCGTTAGAATATATAATAATTATATATAATTATTAAAGGAATTGAAAATGGCGCGGTAGTTCGATAATTCGATTTCAAAACTTCAATTGAATGTACCGGGTGCAAAACAATCCGGATTTTAGTGAAACCAAAAACATTAGGATCTGATTGATAATATCTTTCTAACGGATGTAAGAAACTGAGATTTCACTTTAAAAATTGAGAGATATGTCCAGTTGAAAATTAGAAATAGTCGCTGTGGAATTTATATATATTTTTATATATATAAGGCCCTTAAAAATGGACATTTTGCAAACGACCTCGGATTTCGACGAAACCAGTTTTGTTGGGTCCGTCATGTCAAGTTATTGCTAGGTTTCAAATTTCATAATTTTTCAAATCAATATGTGAGCGTGGCAAAGGAAAACGTGTTTGACCGGTTTCAGTTGATTTTAATCGACTGGAAATTGGTCATTTTTCAAACGGTCTCAGAATTCGACGAAACTAGTTTTATTAGGACCGTATCGTCCATATGAAGCTAGAAAATATTTTTCTGGAATTTTTCGTGTTCGTATGTAGCCCCGGTAATTTGAAATGTGCGTTTAAAATTCAGTATAGTGATTTAAATGAAAATTCAAAAGGAAACTGATTGTAACGATCAAATCAGCTTGTGATTCATATCCCATTGTGTTCGGAATGGGGGTTAAACGCTATGGACGACAGGCGGTGGGCCTCGTTTCGAGGTCATATGTAAAACTCAACCTTTTAGCCAAATATAATAATTAAATAAAAAAAAAAAACTGATTTTAAAAGGGATTTTGAAACTGATTCTTTTATTTTTAAAAGGTTTAAAAAGACTTTTATTTTTAAAAGGTTTAAAAAGACTTTTATTTTTAAAAGGTTTAAAAAGACTTTTATTTTTAAAAGGTTTAAAAAGACTTTTATTTTTAAAAGGTTTAAAAAGACTTTTATTTTTAAAAGGTTTAAAAAGACTTTTATTTTTAAAAGGTTTAAAAAGACTTTTATTTTAAAAAAAAAGGTTTAAAAAGACTTTTATTTTTAAAGGGTTTAAAAAGATTTTTATTTTTAAAAGGTAAAAGATTTGAATTTTGAAAGGTAAATAATTTAAGCTTTAAGAAAAATATGATTTTTATATATTGAACTTCGATAGAAAAATAGAATTTTATATATGGAGCACCGAAGTAAAAATTCGATTTTTATATATTGAATAGCGAAGTAAAAATATGATTTTACATATGTAGTGAAAGCGAGCAACGAAGGTGACAAAAAGGCGAAACGACGAAGACTTCTGCAAAAGAAGAGCCGTGGAGCTAGGATAGCTATAAGTGAGAATTTCTCACCTTTCAAATTTATTTTCTAGTTATATATATACTAGGATGCAGACGGTGCTTAGTAGCACCCGACACAATCGTCCACAGACCATGGACTTGTTTGTTTGATTGTTTGGTGATTGATTGCGATATTGGTTTGAATGTGATTTGTGGTGTGAAAAATCGAATCGATAAATTGGTTAGGATTAGACGTGCGCCGTTATAAGGCGAAGGAGTAAGGCTAGGTTAGACTCTTACTCCAAATTTTGTGGTTTGCATAACGAATTGATTTGATTGATGTGTGAATGGCGTGGGCCTTCACTAGACCGGGGATAAGGCTAGGCCTTGTCCCGTTTCTAGTATCGTGCCGTTATGCCGCCGAAATTTTCTAAAATAAGTTAGAAAAATAAAAATAGCATTTTATTTAAAGAATGAACTGAATAGAAATTCATATGTTAAAATAAAATGTTTTATCGTTAAAAATATAATTTTTAACGTGAATGTGAATAAATAAATATTCATTTACAAACCAGACGGTTTGTTTATGTACACCTATTTGAATGACATTGATTGGGACGATAAATTCCACACATCGCCCAACAGCACAAATAAAATATGTGTTTGATTGATTGAAACCCCACACGGGTGTTAGGATGAAATTTGAAGTTCACTCATCCTGATTGATTAAATATGTCGATCGATTGATTGACAGGCTGTTATAAGCGTTGAATATCTATATTTGATGCTTATACAGTGTAGTGCACTTTGGTTGATGGTTGATTATTTTCAATGCCATTATATACATGTGTTGTATGAAAATCCATATAATTAATTTTATATGGTAATTGATTGGGCCTCATTCCAGTTTTGAAAAAGAAATATTTGAAAAAGAAATATTTGAAATAGAATATTTAAAAATAAAGGAATATATGAAGCCGAGTTGATTAGATTGACGCCATTTTGACGTGAACGATATTTATATCAATTTTAAAACGATTTCGAAATGAATTGAATTGAAAACGATTTCGAAATGAATTGAATTGAAAACGATTTCGAAATGAATTGAATTGAAAACGATTTCGAAATGAATTGAATTGAAAACGATTTTGAATTGAATTGAAAACGATTTCGAATTGAATTGAAAACAAATTGAAATGAATTCAAATTGAATTGAAATTTGAATTGAATAGAAATGAATTTTAAAACGAATTTATAAAGAAGAATTCAATTTTGATTTGAATTGAAAAGGAAGTTGAAATTGTTTTTGAAACGAATTCAAAACTATTTATATAATTCGTTTTAAATAGAAATCGACGAAGTATATATTATATATATTATATATATAATATAATGGCCTGAATAGAACGCGCCGCGTCGCGGCAGTTCGCGAATTTCGACCATTTATTTCAAGCGGACATTACGGGAGATCCGACCGTCGGATTCTCCTAAAACCGGAACCGTTGGGTTCGTATCGAAAAGAGCTTTCTAATGAATGTTAGAAATTTGAAATCTAACGGTTGGATTTGGAGATACGTCCAAATCAAATTCGAAAAAGGTCGCTGTAAGTGCAGTTCGATGGCCGTTGTTGGAAATCGACTGTACGGGCCTTGATAAAATTATTAAAAATAGTAATAATTTGTGTAAAATCATAAGAAATGATTTGTGAAAGTTTGGGATGAAAAACTCCATATTTGAAAAGATAAAAATAGATTTTTATCGAAATGAACTAGTTTTGAACTAGAATTATAATTCTATTTATTTTTAAATAAATAAATTGAATTTGAAATGGTTTTGAAAATAACCAAAATTTCCAATGATTGCATTGGAGTGGATTTGAATCGAAATTGTCTTCGGAATATTTCGATGTTGGAATTCGTGATTATACAGGTGTTGTTATGGAAATTTGAAAGATATATATTTATATCGTTATTTCCAATACGACATTTGTTAGTCGTAGAATTCGATATTGAATATAAGCCGATATATTTTCTATTCAGAGCCTTGTATTGAATATCGAATGTGATTTGGGTTTGTCGTGAATGGTGTCTTCACTAACACTGTTCTTGAACCCAGTTGAGAAAAGATTAAATCTTTTTATTTAGATTTAATGAAGTGTACCAATTAAATGATATTTAATTGGAATTGAATTGGTATTGATTTTTGGGTTTATCGTGAACAGTGTTTTAAATAACACTTGTTCTTTAACCCGATAATTAATGGAATGTGATTTGGGTTTGTCGTGAATGGTGTCTTCACTAACACTGTTCTTGAACCCAGTTGAGAAAGGATTAAATCTTTTTATTTAGATTTAATGAAGTGTACCAATTAAATGATATTTAATTGGAATTGAATTGGTATTGATTTTTGGGTTTATCGTGAACAGTGTTTTAAATAACACTTGTTCTTTAACCCGATAATTAATGGAATGTGATTTTGGGTTTATCGTGAATCGTGTTTTAAATGACACTGATTCTTTAACCCAGATAATGATTAAAACTAAGTGGAGTTTTAATGAATCTTTAATTAGATTGAAAAGATCGAGAATGGAGTATCACCAGTTTTGCTCCAGGCGATAGATAAATCTTTAATTAGATTTGAACGTGAAATTTAGAAACTAACTGTCGGTTAGCCAAGCAGAATGGTTTTCTGGATATTGATCTGATGTTGGTTTCGGCCTTCGGGGTTAATATTTGGGGAATTATTCTCTTGATTAATTTACGGTTAGTGACTAATGAATTGGAATGAGGCGTATGTTGTGTTTGTGTAACACTTTTATAATATATACGCGAGTTATTCGGAAAGACCGGGTTTATCCCATTCTGAATAACTGATACGACGATAAGTCGAAGATGAAGACGATGGTCGAAGACCGGAAGTCTTCACGTCGTTTGGGTGATAACTGATGATCTTGATTGGGCTGTACACCCAAGAAGATGGAAACAGTTGGTGATCGTCCAGACGTACTTGGAGATCGATGGATATGCGGGGTACTAGGTGCCTCCGGTTTCGTTCAGACCCAGAACGGACTTGTAAATGGACTGTGTGTCTGACATCGGATTTCATTCTGTGTGACTGATATTGGTTGCATAGGATGGTTTGCCTGTGTGGCATGCTAAGATGCAAATGATCAAGGCTTCTGTTGAAAAGCAAAGTCTTGTGGTTGATGATCAAAGCACGGCCTTTGTGGCGTAGCTTTGTGTAACGTTTACCTCGCGTGTTTCACACCAGGTATGAACCAAAAACGGGAGACGGACCTCAGGGAGGACTTGCGTTTCTTTCTAGTTAGAAGTGGCGTCAGTGGTTTTACACGCCCTGACGAGTTTGACTTATGTGGTTGTTGCTGTTGCGAGGCGCCTCGGTTATATCGGTTTCGGCCGAATGCATTCTGGTCGGCTGACGGACCAGACTTACACCCCATAGGGTGGGGAAACGTAGTGTTCAGGCATTTTAATCCACATCGGTGGACCGGCCCTGTCGCTCCAAGGGTCACTCGAGCTCTGATCCTGTGGCTCGGGCTAGAGAGTCACGAATCGGTTGAGGACTATCTTTTGCCTCGGTTCATAGACAGAAATCCAATTTCCAAATACGTGCCATTTGCGGTTTTATTTGTAAACCTATATATGGCGACATAGTGGTATGGGGCATTCATGCCGCCTATGATTGATACTTATGATTTGAAGTTGTTTTATACTCTATGCACTTATAATAGTATCAAATGATTTGTTTTAAACGTATCAAGCATTCTTTAGCTGTTATAAGGGAAAACCCTATCCCCCGGCTTGCGATTGCATTGTGTGATAGGACCTGGGTCTTATAACAGCTTCATTTTTCTTTATTTAGCATTGCGCTGTTGTTTTATGCACTGGTATTCTTGGGAGGAAACCCGTTCCGTGTTATACGGCGTGGTCCCTTGATTTACCTAACTTTTAAAATAAAGAATTATAACTGTTTTAGTTCTCACACCAGTCCCATGACTGACCTGGAGTTTATTGTTTTAACCTAAACTCTGGGTGCCCCTATTTTCCGCACGGGCAGCTAGTAGTTTTGGTTTTGCAGATTTATATTCACAGGATCCTGGTTTACAGCTGGAACGATATCCGGAAAGCTTTGTATCCGTATATCTCCTTCTAGTTGTGTATTGTATTATTTTCCGCTGCTATGTATTTAAATGTAATTTAAATCTCTGATATTTCTGTGTATATTCATTTATACTCTGTATATTCTTGTAATCTGATGCATTGTTGTAATATACAGTGAAATGTTCTTCTGTATGCGTTCTGTTTTGTCGTGTTCTCAAACGATAGGGCGTTTCGAACGGCCTGGATCGGTTTTAGCGACTGGTTCGGACCGAGCGAGATTCCTTGCCGTCACAGTTGGTATCAGAGCTTTGGTTTACAAAGCAGAGAACAAGACACATTAGAACCGTACGAAAGAATTCATCAGAAATTGGATTAGTAATATCCAACGAGAATGACTCGTTAGAGATGGGATCAGTAGTATCCTAGAACGAGTGTGAAGAGTATATTTTTGAAAATGAAAACAAATTTTTGTTTTGAAAATTTAATCAATTATTCGTATTTGATTATCTATTTAAATTGATGTGGACAATCCAGTATATATAGATTTTGCGTATACGTCTGATCCGCGTGTATTCGAAGTTTTAATATATTGGATAGATATAGAGTCGCACTCTAGTCGCCCGGACATGGTCCTGATGATGAAGTATACCATCACCAGCATTTATTTTCGAGTAACGAAAGTGTGATATCTATATATTTCCATTAGGCTGGTGTGAGAACCAAATCTTATATAGCTAGAACACTTTGTTGTGAATTGACATCAAAAACAAGATTTTCAGTATATATATCAAAATTATGAATTCGAAACGTTAAATTCACTAATTGATTGATGTTTGTGTTGTTTGTTCATTTGTTTGCTAATTTTAAACCATTTAGCCTAATTGAATCAAATATTGGATTATATTGAAAATTGGTCGCATTTGCTTGCATATACATATACTTATATTGAGCAGGTCATAGCAAGGAGGCTAGAGCCAGAGAATAAAATTTGTTTGCCCGACAAATAGGTACATGTTTACTACATAATTTCCTGTTTTGTTTGGGTGATGATGATTTTGTGAGCCTATTGGCTAGCCGCTTGGCTTTTTTCTTTTTCTTTTTGAGATCTGAAGGACCGGGGAAGCTATTTGAAATTCCCCGATGCTCCCGGTGCAGGGGAGGTTATGGCGAAATTTTTCGAAAATTTAGGGTGTTAGCCAAATTTTTGAAATTTTGAAAATTCTCAGAAACTAAAGAGTTGGAGAATGGAAGTCAGATCGAACGTAGAGTGGAATAATCAAACCACTTTCGACTTTGTTCCTTTTCGGGGACGAAAAGTTTTAAGTGGGGGAGATTGTAACAACCCGGAAAATCTGGGCCAGTTTGAAATTTTTATTTTGGCAATTTTAGCGAATTTTGAATATTTAAAATAGATTATTTTAAATAATATCGACGAGAAATCTATTTTGAATATAATTAGAACGTATATATTATATACGTCGTCGTTAGAATATATAATAATTATATATAATTATTAAAGGAATTGAAAATGGCGCGGTAGTTCGATAATTCGATTTCAAAACTTCAATTGAATGTACCGGGTGCAAAACAATCCGGATTTTAGTGAAACCAAAAACATTAGGATCTGATTGATAATATCTTTCTAACGGATGTAAGAAACTGAGATTTCACTTTAAAAATTGAGAGATATGTCCAGTTGAAAATTAGAAATAGTCGCTGTGGAATTTATATATATTTTTATATATATAAGGCCCTTAAAAATGGACATTTTGCAAACGACCTCGGATTTCGACGAAACCAGTTTTGTTGGGTCCGTCATGTCAAGTTATTGCTAGGTTTCAAATTTCATAATTTTTCAAATCAATATGTGAGCGTGGCAAAGGAAAACGTGTTTGACCGGTTTCAGTTGATTTTAATCGACTGGAAATTGGTCATTTTTCAAACGGTCTCAGAATTCGACGAAACTAGTTTTATTAGGACCGTATCGTCCATATGAAGCTAGAAAATATTTTTCTGGAATTTTTCGTGTTCGTATGTAGCCCCGGTAATTTGAAATGTGCGTTTAAAATTCAGTATAGTGATTTAAATGAAAATTCAAAAGGAAACTGATTGTAACGATCAAATCAGCTTGTGATTCATATCCCATTGTGTTCGGAATGGGGGTTAAACGCTATGGACGACAGGCGGTGGGCCTCGTTTCGAGGTCATATGTAAAACTCAACCTTTTAGCCAAATATAATAATTAAATAAAAAAAAAAAACTGATTTTAAAAGGGATTTTGAAACTGATTCTTTTATTTTTAAAAGGTTTAAAAAGACTTTTATTTTTAAAAGGTTTAAAAAGACTTTTATTTTTAAAAGGTTTAAAAAGACTTTTATTTTTAAAAGGTTTAAAAAGACTTTTATTTTTAAAAGGTTTAAAAAGACTTTTATTTTTAAAAGGTTTAAAAAGACTTTTATTTTTAAAAGGTTTAAAAAGACTTTTATTTTAAAAAAAAAGGTTTAAAAAGACTTTTATTTTTAAAGGGTTTAAAAAGATTTTTATTTTTAAAAGGTAAAAGATTTGAATTTTGAAAGGTAAATAATTTAAGCTTTAAGAAAAATATGATTTTTATATATTGAACTTCGATAGAAAAATAGAATTTTATATATGGAGCACCGAAGTAAAAATTCGATTTTTATATATTGAATAGCGAAGTAAAAATATGATTTTACATATGTAGTGAAAGCGAGCAACGAAGGTGACAAAAAGGCGAAACGACGAAGACTTCTGCAAAAGAAGAGCCGTGGAGCTAGGATAGCTATAAGTGAGAATTTCTCACCTTTCAAATTTATTTTCTAGTTATATATATACTAGGATGCAGACGGTGCTTAGTAGCACCCGACACAATCGTCCACAGACCATGGACTTGTTTGTTTGATTGTTTGGTGATTGATTGCGATATTGGTTTGAATGTGATTTGTGGTGTGAAAAATCGAATCGATAAATTGGTTAGGATTAGACGTGCGCCGTTATAAGGCGAAGGAGTAAGGCTAGGTTAGACTCTTACTCCAAATTTTGTGGTTTGCATAACGAATTGATTTGATTGATGTGTGAATGGCGTGGGCCTTCACTAGACCGGGGATAAGGCTAGGCCTTGTCCCGTTTCTAGTATCGTGCCGTTATGCCGCCGAAATTTTCTAAAATAAGTTAGAAAAATAAAAATAGCATTTTATTTAAAGAATGAACTGAATAGAAATTCATATGTTAAAATAAAATGTTTTATCGTTAAAAATATAATTTTTAACGTGAATGTGAATAAATAAATATTCATTTACAAACCAGACGGTTTGTTTATGTACACCTATTTGAATGACATTGATTGGGACGATAAATTCCACACATCGCCCAACAGCACAAATAAAATATGTGTTTGATTGATTGAAACCCCACACGGGTGTTAGGATGAAATTTGAAGTTCACTCATCCTGATTGATTAAATATGTCGATCGATTGATTGACAGGCTGTTATAAGCGTTGAATATCTATATTTGATGCTTATACAGTGTAGTGCACTTTGGTTGATGGTTGATTATTTTCAATGCCATTATATACATGTGTTGTATGAAAATCCATATAATTAATTTTATATGGTAATTGATTGGGCCTCATTCCAGTTTTGAAAAAGAAATATTTGAAAAAGAAATATTTGAAATAGAATATTTAAAAATAAAGGAATATATGAAGCCGAGTTGATTAGATTGACGCCATTTTGACGTGAACGATATTTATATCAATTTTAAAACGATTTCGAAATGAATTGAATTGAAAACGATTTCGAAATGAATTGAATTGAAAACGATTTCGAAATGAATTGAATTGAAAACGATTTCGAAATGAATTGAATTGAAAACGATTTTGAATTGAATTGAAAACGATTTCGAATTGAATTGAAAACAAATTGAAATGAATTCAAATTGAATTGAAATTTGAATTGAATAGAAATGAATTTTAAAACGAATTTATAAAGAAGAATTCAATTTTGATTTGAATTGAAAAGGAAGTTGAAATTGTTTTTGAAACGAATTCAAAACTATTTATATAATTCGTTTTAAATAGAAATCGACGAAGTATATATTATATATATTATATATATAATATAATGGCCTGAATAGAACGCGCCGCGTCGCGGCAGTTCGCGAATTTCGACCATTTATTTCAAGCGGACATTACGGGAGATCCGACCGTCGGATTCTCCTAAAACCGGAACCGTTGGGTTCGTATCGAAAAGAGCTTTCTAATGAATGTTAGAAATTTGAAATCTAACGGTTGGATTTGGAGATACGTCCAAATCAAATTCGAAAAAGGTCGCTGTAAGTGCAGTTCGATGGCCGTTGTTGGAAATCGACTGTACGGGCCTTGATAAAATTATTAAAAATAGTAATAATTTGTGTAAAATCATAAGAAATGATTTGTGAAAGTTTGGGATGAAAAACTCCATATTTGAAAAGATAAAAATAGATTTTTATCGAAATGAACTAGTTTTGAACTAGAATTATAATTCTATTTATTTTTAAATAAATAAATTGAATTTGAAATGGTTTTGAAAATAACCAAAATTTCCAATGATTGCATTGGAGTGGATTTGAATCGAAATTGTCTTCGGAATATTTCGATGTTGGAATTCGTGATTATACAGGTGTTGTTATGGAAATTTGAAAGATATATATTTATATCGTTATTTCCAATACGACATTTGTTAGTCGTAGAATTCGATATTGAATATAAGCCGATATATTTTCTATTCAGAGCCTTGTATTGAATATCGAATGTGATTTGGGTTTGTCGTGAATGGTGTCTTCACTAACACTGTTCTTGAACCCAGTTGAGAAAAGATTAAATCTTTTTATTTAGATTTAATGAAGTGTACCAATTAAATGATATTTAATTGGAATTGAATTGGTATTGATTTTTGGGTTTATCGTGAACAGTGTTTTAAATAACACTTGTTCTTTAACCCGATAATTAATGGAATGTGATTTGGGTTTGTCGTGAATGGTGTCTTCACTAACACTGTTCTTGAACCCAGTTGAGAAAGGATTAAATCTTTTTATTTAGATTTAATGAAGTGTACCAATTAAATGATATTTAATTGGAATTGAATTGGTATTGATTTTTGGGTTTATCGTGAACAGTGTTTTAAATAACACTTGTTCTTTAACCCGATAATTAATGGAATGTGATTTTGGGTTTATCGTGAATCGTGTTTTAAATGACACTGATTCTTTAACCCAGATAATGATTAAAACTAAGTGGAGTTTTAATGAATCTTTAATTAGATTGAAAAGATCGAGAATGGAGTATCACCAGTTTTGCTCCAGGCGATAGATAAATCTTTAATTAGATTTGAACGTGAAATTTAGAAACTAACTGTCGGTTAGCCAAGCAGAATGGTTTTCTGGATATTGATCTGATGTTGGTTTCGGCCTTCGGGGTTAATATTTGGGGAATTATTCTCTTGATTAATTTACGGTTAGTGACTAATGAATTGGAATGAGGCGTATGTTGTGTTTGTGTAACACTTTTATAATATATACGCGAGTTATTCGGAAAGACCGGGTTTATCCCATTCTGAATAACTGATACGACGATAAGTCGAAGATGAAGACGATGGTCGAAGACCGGAAGTCTTCACGTCGTTTGGGTGATAACTGATGATCTTGATTGGGCTGTACACCCAAGAAGATGGAAACAGTTGGTGATCGTCCAGACGTACTTGGAGATCGATGGATATGCGGGGTACTAGGTGCCTCCGGTTTCGTTCAGACCCAGAACGGACTTGTAAATGGACTGTGTGTCTGACATCGGATTTCATTCTGTGTGACTGATATTGGTTGCATAGGATGGTTTGCCTGTGTGGCATGCTAAGATGCAAATGATCAAGGCTTCTGTTGAAAAGCAAAGTCTTGTGGTTGATGATCAAAGCACGGCCTTTGTGGCGTAGCTTTGTGTAACGTTTACCTCGCGTGTTTCACACCAGGTATGAACCAAAAACGGGAGACGGACCTCAGGGAGGACTTGCGTTTCTTTCTAGTTAGAAGTGGCGTCAGTGGTTTTACACGCCCTGACGAGTTTGACTTATGTGGTTGTTGCTGTTGCGAGGCGCCTCGGTTATATCGGTTTCGGCCGAATGCATTCTGGTCGGCTGACGGACCAGACTTACACCCCATAGGGTGGGGAAACGTAGTGTTCAGGCATTTTAATCCACATCGGTGGACCGGCCCTGTCGCTCCAAGGGTCACTCGAGCTCTGATCCTGTGGCTCGGGCTAGAGAGTCACGAATCGGTTGAGGACTATCTTTTGCCTCGGTTCATAGACAGAAATCCAATTTCCAAATACGTGCCATTTGCGGTTTTATTTGTAAACCTATATATGGCGACATAGTGGTATGGGGCATTCATGCCGCCTATGATTGATACTTATGATTTGAAGTTGTTTTATACTCTATGCACTTATAATAGTATCAAATGATTTGTTTTAAACGTATCAAGCATTCTTTAGCTGTTATAAGGGAAAACCCTATCCCCCGGCTTGCGATTGCATTGTGTGATAGGACCTGGGTCTTATAACAGCTTCATTTTTCTTTATTTAGCATTGCGCTGTTGTTTTATGCACTGGTATTCTTGGGAGGAAACCCGTTCCGTGTTATACGGCGTGGTCCCTTGATTTACCTAACTTTTAAAATAAAGAATTATAACTGTTTTAGTTCTCACACCAGTCCCATGACTGACCTGGAGTTTATTGTTTTAACCTAAACTCTGGGTGCCCCTATTTTCCGCACGGGCAGCTAGTAGTTTTGGTTTTGCAGATTTATATTCACAGGATCCTGGTTTACAGCTGGAACGATATCCGGAAAGCTTTGTATCCGTATATCTCCTTCTAGTTGTGTATTGTATTATTTTCCGCTGCTATGTATTTAAATGTAATTTAAATCTCTGATATTTCTGTGTATATTCATTTATACTCTGTATATTCTTGTAATCTGATGCATTGTTGTAATATACAGTGAAATGTTCTTCTGTATGCGTTCTGTTTTGTCGTGTTCTCAAACGATAGGGCGTTTCGAACGGCCTGGATCGGTTTTAGCGACTGGTTCGGACCGAGCGAGATTCCTTGCCGTCACATTATCGAAAGGAACTAGTTTTGAACTAGATAATCAGTTTATTTTTGGAAATAAATAAACTGAATTTGAAAAAGGGTTTTGAAAATAACCAGAATTTCCAATAATTGAATTGGATGGGATTTGAATCGAAATTGTCTTTGGAATATTTCGATGTTGGATTTCGTGATTATACAGATATTGTTATGGAAATTTGAAAGATATATTTATATCGTTATTTCCAATACGATATTTGTTGGTCGTAGAATTTGATACTGAATATAAGCCGATATATTTTCTATTCAGAGCTTTGTATTTAATATCAAATGTGATTTGGGTTTGTCATGAATGGTGTCTTCATTAACACTGTTCTTAAACCCAGTTGAGAAAAAGATTAAATCTTTTTATTTAGATTTAATGAAGTGTACCAATTAAATGATATTTTATTGGAATTGAATTGAATTGAAATTGATTTTTGGGTTTATCATGAACGGTGTTTTAAATAACACTGTTCTTTAACCCGATAATTAATGGAATGTGATTTTGGGTTTATAGTGAACCATGGTCTTAAATGACATTGCTTCTTTAACCCCGTTAAAGACAGGATATTAATTTCTGTGAAGATTAAAACTAAGTGGGGTTTTAATGAATCTTTAATTAGATTGAAATGGTCGAGAGTGGGGTATCACCAGTTTTGCTCCAGGCGATAGTTAAATCTTTAATTAGATTTGAACGTGTAATGGTAATTGAATTTACTAATAACACTTTGGTGTTAGATATGAAGTATGAACAGTTTTACTTCATGGGATGAATAGGTTGAGATTAGGAAATAAAATAAATGATTACTTCGGTGTGGTTCGCTAATCCCGACTATTTTGAATTGATATTCAAAAGAAGATTAAGAATAGATTTAAAGAATTTATCTTTGATAAAATTAATGGGAACCTTCCCTAAAGTGTAGGAATATTTGAATAAAAGAATATTCTGAATTGGAATGAGGCGTATGTTGTGTTTGTGTAACACATATTTATTATATACGCGAGTTATTCAGAAAGACCGGGTTTATCCCATTCTGAATAACTGATTCGACGTGGTGTCGAGGATGAAGATGGTGGTCGAAGACCGAAGGCCTTCACGTCGTTTGGGTGATTACTGATGATCTTGATTGGGCCGTACACCCAAGAGGAGGGAATCAGTTAGTGGTCATCCAGATGTACATGGAAATCGATGGATATGCAGGGTACTAGGTGCCTCCAGTTTCGTTCAGACCCAGAAAGAACTTGTAAATGGACTGTGTGTCTGACATTGGATTTTATTCTGAGTGATTGATTTCTATTAAATATATATCTATTTGGCGGCGGAGAATTTATTCCCTTGCTTAACGCCCTTCTCTGAGACGTAAGAGTTCAGGGGTTATATATTGATGGATATCAAACGCATGGAGTGAATTGCCTGTGTGGCATGCCTAAGGGGCAAATGATCAAGGCATCTGTTGAAAAGAAAAGTCTTGTGGGTGATGATCAAAGCACGGCCTGTGTGGCATAGCTTTGTGTAACGTCGATTCGCGAGCCTCACACCCCGGTTGTGAACCAGAAACGGGAGAGGACATCAGGGAGGGCATGCGTTTCCTTCTAGCTAGAAATGGCGTCAGTGGCTTTACACGCCCTGACGAGTTTGACTTATGTGGTTGTTGGAATGCGAGGCGCACAGTTATATCGGTCTATCTGGGACCGATGGAGTCATTTGTTGGCTCATTTACGCCCCAGAGGGTGGGGAAACGCAGTGTTCAGGCATTTTAATCCACATCGGTGGACCGGCCCTAACGATCCAAGGGCTTACCTGTGTCTAGGTCCTGAGGCTCGGGCTAGACAGTCTCGAATCGGTAGAGGACTATCTTTTGCCTCGGTTCACAGATGGAAATCCAATTTCCAGATACGTGACTTTGCGGTTTTGATTATAAACCTATATATGGCGACATAGTGGCATGGGACGCTTATGCCGTCTATGATTGATACTTATGATTTGAAGTTGTTTATACACTATGTACTTATAATAGTATCAAATGATTTGTTTTAAACATATCAAGCATTCTTGGCTATTATAAGGTAAAAACCCTATACTCCGGCTTGCGTTGCATTGTGTGATGGGACCTGGGTCTTATAATAGCTTCATTTTTATTTAATTAGCATTGCGCTGTTGTTTTATGCACTGGTGTTCTTGGGAGGAAACCCGTTCCGTGTTATACGGCGTGGTCCATTGATATACCTAACTTTAAAATAAAGATTAATAACTGTTTTAGTTCTCACACCAGTCACATGACTGACCTAGAGTTTATTGTTTTAACCTAAACTCTAGGTGCCTTTATTTTGACACGGGCAGCTAGTAGTTTTGGTTTTGCAGATTTATATTCACAGGATCCTGATTTACAACTGGAACGATACTCGGAAAGCTCTGTATCCATGTATTACTTCTAGTTGTGTATTGTATTATTTGCCGCTGCTATGTAATTTATTGTAATCTCTGATATTTTCTGTTGTATGATATTCGTTTTATACTCTGTATATTCTTGTATTCTGATGGAATTGTTGTAATTAACAATGAAATGTTCTTCTGTGTGCATTCTGGTTTGTCATGTACTCAAAACAATCAGGCGTTTTGAACGGTCTTGGTCGGTTTAGTGACTGATTCGGATCGATCGAAATTCCTAGTTGTTTCATTTTGGTATTAGAGCTTTGGTTTACAAGGCTCAGAGAACAAGACACATTAGAACCATACGAAAGAATTCACCAGAATTGTATTAGTAATATCCAACAAGAATGACTCGTTAGTACCCTAGAACGAGTGTGAAGAGTATATTTTTAAAAATGAAACAAATTTTGTTTTGAAAATTTAAATAAACTATTCGTATTTGATTATTTATTTTATATTGAATTTGGACAATCAAGTATATAGAAATTTTAGTATACGTCTGATCCCCGTGTATTGAAGCCTCAAATATATTCGATAGATATAGTATCACACTCTAGTCGCCCGAAGAAGATACTGATGATTGAGATCTCATCATCAGTGTTTTTGTTCGAGTTTCGAAAGTGGGATTTCTATATGTTTCCATTAGATTGGTGTGAGAACAAAATTAGATAGGGTTTATTGTTGTGATTTGGCATCAAAAATCTGATTTTTGGACTATATATCAAAATTATGAATTTGAAAAGCTAATCAACTAATTGATTGCTGATTGTGTTGTTTGATTATTGGTTGATTAATTAAAATGTTGAACCTTTAGCCAAATTGTATCTAATGTTGGACTGAATTGAAAATTGTATTGAAAATTTATAGCATTTGCATGCATGTACATGTACTTACATTGAACAAGTCATAGCAAGGAGGCTAGAGCAGAAGAATAAAATTGTTTGCCCGACAAATAGGTACATGTTTACCATAATTTACTGTTTTGTTTGGGTGATGATGAATTTATGAGCCAATTAGCTAGCCGCTTGGCTTTTTCTTTTTCTTTTGGATTGAAGAAGGCCATGGGAGGCTATATGAAATATCCCGAAGTCCCCGGTGCAGGGGAGGTTATGGCGAAATTTTTCGAAAATTTAGGGCGTTAGCCAAATTTTTGAAAAATTTGAAAAGTTCTTAGAAACTAAAAAGTTGAAGAACTTAAGCCGTAAAGAAAATTATGAAAGTTGAGTTGATTTGTGAAACAACTTTCGGCTTCGTTCCTTTTCGGGAATGAAAAGTTTTAAGTGGGGGAGATTGTAATAACCCAAAAATCCGAGCCAATTTAAATTTTTTATTTTGGCAATTTTAGTTAATTTTGAATATTATAAATGAATTATTTTAAATAAAAACGACGAGAAATTTATTTTGAATAGAATTAGAACGTATATATTTATGTAGATCGTCGTTAGAATATAAATATTTATTTTAAATTATAAAAGGAATTGAAAATGGCGCGGTAGTTCGATAATTCGATTTCAAATTTCAATTGAACATACCGGGTGCAAAATAAATTGAATTTTAGTGAAACCAAAAATAATAAAATCTAATTGAGGATATCTTTCCAACGAATCCGAAAAATCGAAATTTCATAGCGGGAATCAAAATATATGTCCAGTTGAAAATTAAGAATAGTCGTTGTGGAATTCTAGCCCTTAAAAATGGAAGTTTTGCAAACGACCTCAGTTTTCGATGAAACCACTTTTGTTGGATCAGCGATGTCAAGTTATTGCTAGATTCCAAAATTCGTAATTTTTCGAGTCAATATGTGAGCGTGGCAAAGGAAAACGCGTTTGACCAGTTTTAGTTGATTTTAATCGACTGGAAAATGGCCATTTTTCAAACGGTCACAGAATTTGACGAAATTAGTTTTGTTAGGACCGTATCGTAAGCTGGAAAATATTTTTCGGGAATTTTTAGAGGTTGTATGTGGGCCCGGTAAATTGAAATGTGCGTTCAAATTCAATATATAAAGTTGTATTTGGATTTTGACGGAAACTGATCGAAACAATCGAATCAGCCTACGATACATATCCCATTGTGTTCGGAATGGGGGTAGTTAGCTATGGGCGACAGGCGGTGGGTTTCGTTTCAAGTTCGAAATAAAAAGTTACTTTTGAAAAATAAAATAATAAATTAAATAAAAAAATTCATCATCCCTTTCTCCTTTACCCCCCCCCACCCGGTCTATTTTCAAAACAGAATAAAAAGAAAAAAAACCTAGACTAATCGATCGCGCGCCCCCCCCAACGCCACGACGCTGCCATCGGAGGGGTCCCACCGTCGCTCCCCCCTCGTGCTCCTCCTTCCCCCTCCTCTCGATTCTCCTCTACCCCTCCCTGTTCTTTCCCCTTTTCCCTTTTTCTTCCCGCGCCCTAGCCCCCTCGACGAGCAGAAACCGCTGCAAGCCACCACCGGCGAAGCCATGCCCAGTCTCCCCCTTCGACGATCGAAGAAACCCACCCCGTACAGCGTAGGCCACGGTTAATTTTTATTTAATTTTAATTTCAATTTTTATTATATGAAACCGTGTTTTAAAGATCAGATTTTTAAGGAATACAACATAGAAGTAAAAAAATCGAATTTTTATGAATGTGAAAGCAAATTAAAATTTAGTTTTTATGTATGATTTGAAAATAAAAGGGCTAGGATTTGATTCGAGAAGAGAGACTTCAATGATATAGAAGGAGGGTTTTTAATTAAGAAGGAAATGATATAAAGACTAGATCTTTAGAAGTATAAAAATTCAATTTTTATATATATGTATAGAGTATTAAAAAATATGATTTTTATATTATAGAAAGAATATAAAAATATGATTTTTATATATGTAACGAAATAAAAATCTGATTTTTATTACATATATAGTGAAATAAAAAGGGGATTTTTATAGCGTTGAAATAAAAATGTGATTTTTAATATGAACAACGTATAGAAGACTGCGTGGGCATTGCAGACAAATCCAGACCGTTCAGAAATAAAACGGCGGAGTGGAACCCTCGGTGAGAACTCCTCACCTTTTATTTATTTTTCTAGTTGAAATATATACTAGGATGCAGACGGTGTTTAGTAGCACCCAGCACCTGTCGTCCACAGACCCTGGACGGCATGTATGCTTGTTTGTTTGATTTTGATGTGTATTTGATTGTGTGATGTGATGTGAAATGAAATAAAATATTTATATAGTTAAAAGTATTTTATAGTTGAAAATAGAATTTTTAACGTGTATTTAAAATGAAATAAATATAAACAAATTGGACGATTTGTTTATATACACACATTTGACTGATATTGAGTGGGACGATAAATTTTACACATCGCCCAACTGCACAAATAAAATCTGTGTTTGATCGTTTGAAACCCCACACGGGTATTGGGGTGATATATGACATACACTAATCCCAATAATTAGTTGTATGTCGATCGATCGATTGACAGACTGTTATAAGCGTTGAATATTTATATTTGATTCTTATACAGTGTAGAATGCACTTTGGATGATGGTTGATGATTTATCGTTGTTGTTATATACGTGTATTGTAGAAAATCCATATAATTAACATTATATGTAATTGATTGGGTCTCGTTCCGATTTAGAAGATAATTTAATGTGTTGAAATAAAATAAATTCATGTGTTGAATTGAAAATATTCATGTGTTGAATAAAAGCCGTGTTGTTTAGATTGACGCCTTTTTGACGTGAACGATATTTATATCGATTTTATTTGTTTTTAATGAATATTGAAAAGTGATTTCAATAATCGAATATTTTAGAAAATAATTCGAATTGAATTGAATAGAAAATAAATTTGAATTGAATTGAATAGAAAACGAATTCGAATTAAATTGAATAGAAAATGAATTGAAATCGAATTCAAATTGAATTGAAATTGAATTGAATATGAATTCAAATCCATTTGATTTGAATTGAATAGAATTCAAATCGAATTGAAATTGAATTAAATCGAATTGAAATCGAATTGAAATTGGATTGAAATCAAATAGAAATGAATGTAAAAAGGAATTTATAAAGGAAAATTCAATTTTGATTTGAAATCGAATAAGAAGTTGAAATCGTTTTGAAAACGAATTTGAAACGATTTATAAAATACGTTTTAAAAAAGGAAATCAACAAAATATATAATATATATATATTATATATATAATGGCCTGAATAGAACGCGCCGCGCCGCGGCAGTTCGTGAATTTCGACCATTGACTTCGAGTGGACATTACGGGAGATCCGACCATCGGATTCTCCTAAAATTGGAATCGTTGGGTTCGTATCGAATAGAGATTTCTAACAAATATTAGAAATTAGAAATCTAGCGGTTAGATTTGGAATTATGTCCAAATAAAATTTGGACAAGGTCGCTGTAAGTGCAGTTCGATGGCCGTTGATGGAAATCGACTTTACGGGCCTTGATAAAATTATTAAAAATAGTAATAGTTTATGTAAAATCATAAGAAATGATTTGGGAAGAATTGGGATGAAAAACTCCATATTTGAAAAGATAAAAATAGATTTTTATCGAAATGAACTAGTTTTGAACTAGAATTAAAATCAGTTTATTTTTGGAAATAAATAAATTGAATTTGAAAAAGGGTTTTGAAAATAACTAGAATTCCCAATAATTGAATTGGAAAGGATTTGAATCGAAATTGTCTTTGGAATATTTCGATGTTGGATTTCGTGATTATACAGATATTGTTATGGAAATTTGAAAGGTATATTTATATCGTTATTTCCAATACGATATTTGTTGGTCGTAGAATTTGATATTGAATATAAGTCGATATATTTTCTATTCAGAGCCTTGTATTTAATATCAAATGTGATTTGGGTTTGTCATGAATGGTGTCTTCATTAACACTGTTCTTAAACCCAGTTGAGAAAAAGATTAAATCTTTTTATTTAGATTTAATGAAGTGTACCAATTAAATGATATTTAATTGGAATTGAATTGAAATTGATTTTTGGGTTTATCGTGAACGGTGTTTTAAATAACACTTGTTCTTTAACCCGATAATTAATGGAATGTGATTTTGGGTTTATAGTGAACCATGGTCTTAAATGACATTGCTTCTTTAACCCCGTTAAAGACAGGATATTGATTTCTGTGAAGATAAAAACTAAGTGGGGTTTTAATAAATCTTTAATTAGATTGAAATGGTCGAGAGTGGGGTATCACCATTTTGCTCCAGGTGATAGTTAAATCTTTAATTAGATTTGAACGTGAAATGGTAATTGAATTTACCGATAAAACCATGGTGTTTGACATGAAGTATGACCAGTTTTACTTCATGGGATGAATAGGTTGGGATTGGGAAATAAAATAAATGATTACTTCGGTGTGGTTCGCTAATCCCGACTAGTTTGAATTAATATTCAAAAGAAGATTAAAGAATAAATTTAAAGAATTTATCTTTGATAAAATTAATGGGAACCTTCCCCGAAGTGTAGGAATATTTGAATAAAAGAATATTCTAAATTGGAATGAGGCGTATGTTCTGTTTGTTTAACACATATTTATTATATACGCGAGTTATTCAGAAAGACCGAGTTTATCCCATTCTAAATAACTGATTCGACGTGGTGTCGAGGATGAAGACGGTGGTCGAAGACCGGACGTCTTCACGTCGTTTGGGTGATTACTAATGATCTTGATTGGGCCATACACCCAAGAGGAGGGAATCAGTTAGTGGTCGTCCAAACGTACTTGGAGATCGATGGATATGCGGGGTACTAGGTGCCTCCGGTTTCGTTCAGACCCAGAACGAACTTGTAAATGGACTGTGTGTCTGACATTGGATTTTATTCTAAGTGATTAATCTCTATTAAATATACATCTGTTTGGTGGCGGATTATTTATTCTCTTGCTTAATGCCCTTCTCTGAGACGTACGAGCTCATAGGTTGTATATCGATGGACATCAGTCGCATGAAGAGAATTGCCTGTGTGGCATGCCTAAGTGGCAGATGATCAAGGCTTCGGTTGAAAAGCAAAGTCTTGTGGGTGATGATCAAAGCACGGCCTGTGTGGCATAGCTTTGTGTAACGTTGATTCGCGAGCCTCACACCCCGGTTGTGAACCAGAAACGGGAGAGGACATCAGGGAGGGCATGCGTTTCCTTCTAGCTAGAAGTGGCGTCAGTGGTTTTACACGCCCTGACGAGTTTGACTTATGTGGTGGTTGGAATGCGAGGTGCTTCGGTTATATCGATCGATCTGAGACCGATGGAGTCATTCGTTGGCTCATTTACACCCCCAAAGGGTGGGGAAACGCAGTGTTCAGGCATTTTAATCCACATCGGTGGACCGGCCCTGACGATCCAAGGGCTCACCTGTGTCTGGGTCCTGAGGCTCGGGCTAGACAGTCTCGAATCGGTAGAGGACTATCTTTTGCCTCGGTTCACAGATGGAAATCCAATTTCCAGTTACGTGACTTTGCGGTTTTGATTGTAAACCTATATATAGCGACATAGTGGCATGGGACGCTTATGCCGTCTATGATTGATACTTATGATTTGAAGTTGTTTATACACTATGTACTTATAATAGTATCAAATGATTTGTTTTAAACGTATCAAGCATTCTTCGCTATTATACGGTAAAAACTCTATCCTCCGGCTTGCGTTGCATTGTGTGATGGGACCTGGGTCTTATAATAGCTTCATTTTTCTTTATTTAGCATTGCGCTGTTGTTTTAAGCACTGGTGTTCTTGGGAGGAAACCCGTTCCGTGTTATACGGCGTGGTCCATTGATATACCTAACTTTAAAATAAAGATTAATAACTGTTTTAGTTCTCACACCAGTCACATGACTGACCTAGAGTTTATTGTTTTAACCTAAACTCTGGGTGCCTTTATTTTGACACGGGCAGCTAGTAGTTTTGGTTTTGCAGATTTATATTCACAGGATCCTGATTTACAGCTGGAACGATACTCTGAAAGCTCTGTATCCGTGTATTACTTCTAGTTGTGTATTGTATTATTTTTCGCTGCTATGTAATTTATTGTAATCTCTGATATTTTCTGTTGTATGATATTCGTTTTATACTCTGTATATTCTTGTATTCTGATGGAATTGTTGTAAATAACAATGAAATGTTCTTCTCTGTGCCTTCTGGTTTGTCATGTTCTCAAAACAATCAGGCGTTTCGAACGGTCTTCGTCGGTTTAGCGACTGATTCGGATCAAGCGAAATTCCTGGTCGTTTCAGATTCCATACAACACATGTATATAATAGCAACGATAAACAATCAACCATCATCCAAAGTGCACCACACAACTACATAAACATTAAATATAAATAATTAACGCTTACACAGTCTGTCGACCAATCGATCGACATACAATTAAATAATTGGGATTAGTGTACGCCAAATATCATCCCAACACTCGTGTGGGATTTCAAATCAACAAACACTGAATATTATTTGTGCAGTTGGGTGATGTGTAAAATTTATCGTCCCAATCAATGTCTGTGACGAGAAGGAATTTCGCTCGGTCCGAACCAGTCGCTAAACCGATCCAGGTCGTTCGAAACGCCCTATCGTTTGAGAATAGGACAAAACAGAACGCATACAGAAGAACATTTCACTGTATATTACAACAATGCATCAGATTACAAGAATATACAGAGTATAAATGAATATTACACAGAAATATCAGAGATTTAAATTACATTTAAATACATAGCTGCGGAAAATAATACAATATACAACTAGAAGTAGATATACGGATACAAAGCTTTCCGGATATCGTTCCAGCTGTAAACCAGGATCCTGTGAATATAAATCTGCAAAACCAAAACTACTAGCTGCCCGTGTCAAAATAGGGGCACCCAGAGTTTAGGTTAAAACAATAAACTCCAGGTCAGTCATGGGACTGGTGTGAGAACTAAAACAGTTATTAATCTTTATCTTAAATCATTAGGTAAATCAAGGGACCACGCCGTATAACACGGAACGGGTTTCCTCCCAAGAATACCAGTGCATGAAACAACAGCGCAATGCTAAATAAAGAAAAATGAAGCTGTTATAAGACCCAGGTCCTATCACACAATGCAACGCAAGCCGGGGGATAGGGTTTTCCCTTATAACAGCCAAAGAATGCTTGATACGTTTAAAACAAATCATTTGATACTATTATAAGTGCATAGTGTATAAAACAACTTCAAATCATAAGTATCAATCATAGGCGGCATGAATGCCCCATACCACTATGTCGCCATATATAGGTTTACAAATAAAACCGCAAATGGCACGTATTTGGAAATTGGATTTCCGTCTATGAACCGAGGCAAAAGATAGTCCTCAACCGATTCGAGACAATCTAGCCCATGTCTCCGGAGCAGCCGCAACTGCCCCTTGGATCGTCAGGGCCGGTCCACCGATGTGGATTATAGTGCCTGAACAATACGTTTCTCCGCCCTATGGGGCGTAAACGAGCCAACAAATGACTCCATCGGTTCGAGAACGACCGATCAATCCGAGGCGCCTCGCAACAGCAACAACCACATAAGTCAAACTCGTCAGGGCGTGTAAAACCACTGACGCCACTTCTAGCTAGAAAGAAACGCAAGTCCTCCCTGAGGTCCGTCTCCCGTTTTTGGTTCATACCGGGTGTGAAACACGCGAGGTAGACGTTACACAAAGCTACGCCACAAAGGCCGTGCTTTGATCATCACCACAAGACTTTGCTTTTCAACAGAAGCCTCGATCAATTGCCACTCAGGCATGCCACACAGGCAATTCACTCCATGCGTTTGATATCCACCAATATATAACCCCTGAGCTCGTACGTCTCAGAGAAGGGCGTTAAGCAAGAGAATAAATTCTCCGCCGCCAAACAGATATATATTTAATAGAAATCAATCACACGGACTAAAATCCAATGTCAGACACACAGTCCATTTACAAGTCCGTTCTGGGTCTGAACGAAACCGGAGGCACCTAGTACCCCGCATATCCATCGATCTCCAAGTACGTCTGGACGATCACCAACTGTTTCCATCTTCTTGGGTGTACAGCCCAATCAAGATCATCAGTTACCACCCAAACGACGTGAAGACTTCCGGTCTTCGACCATCGTCTTCATCTTCGACTTATCGTCGTATCAGTTATTCAGAATGGGATAAACCCGGTCTTCCCGAATAACTCGCGTATATTTTATAAAAGTGTTACACAAACACAACATACGCCTCATTCCAATTCATTAGTCACTAACCGTAAATTAATCAAGAGAATAATTCCCCAAATATTAACCCCGAAGGCCGAAACCAACATCAGATCAATATCCAGAAAACCATTCTGCTTGGCTAACCGACAGTTAGTTTCTAAATTTCACATTCATAGGGGAAGATTCCCATTAATTTTATCAAAGATAAATTCCTTGAATTTATTCTTTAATCCATTTTTGAATATCAATTCAAACTAGTCGGGATTAGCGAACCTTACCGAAGTAATCATTTGTTTTAATTTCCCAATCCCAACCTATTCATCCCATGAAGTAAAACTGGTAATACTTCATATCTAACACCACAGTGTTATCGGTAAATTCAATTACCATTTCACGTTCAAATCTAATTAAAGATTTAACTATCGCCTGGAGCAAAACTGGTGATACTCCACTTTCGATCATTTCAATCTAATTAAAGATTCATTAAAACTCCACTTAGTTTTAATCTTCGACTGGGTTAAAGAATCAGTGTCATTTAAAACACGGTTCACGATAGACCCAAAATCACATTCATTAATTATCGGGTTAAAGAACGAGTGTTATTTAAAACACTGCTCACGATAAACCCAAAAATCAATATCAATTCAATTCCAATTAAATATTATTTAATTGGTGCACTTCATTAAATCTAAATAAAAAGATTTAATCTTTTCTCAACTGGGTTCAAGAATAGTGTTAGTGAAGACACCATTCACGACAAACCCAAATCACATTCGATATTCAATACAAAGCTCTGAATAGAAAATATATCGGCTTATATTCAATATCGAATTCTACGACTAACAAATGTCGTATTGGAAATAACGATATCAATATATATCTTTCAAATTTCCATAACAACACCTGTATAATCACGAATTCCAACATCGAAATATTCCGAAGACAATTTCGATTCAAATCCACTCCAATGCAATCATTGGAAATTTTGGTTATTTTTAAAACTCTTTTCGAATTCAATTTATTTATTTAAAAATAAATAGAATTATAATTCTAGTTCAAAACTAGTTCATTTCGATAAAAATCTATTTTTATCTTTTCAAATATGGAGTTTTTCATCCCAATTCTTTCTAAATCATTTCTTATGATTTTACACAAATTATTACTATTTTTAATAATTTTATCAAGGCCCGTACAGTCGATTTCCATCAACGGCCATCGAACTGCACTTACAGCGACCTTTTTCAAATTTGATTTGGACGTATCTCCAAATCCAACCGTTAGATTTCAAATTTCTAACATTCATTAGAAAGCTCTTTTCGATACGAACCCAACGGTTCCGGTTTTAGGAGAATCCGACGGTCGGGTCTCCCGTAATGTCCGTTCGAAATAAATGGTCGAAATTCGCGAACTGCCGCGACGCGGCGCGTTCTATTCAGGCCATTATATTATATATATAATATATATAATATATATTTCGTCGATTTCTATTTAAAACGAATTATATTAATAGTTTTAAATTCGTTTCAAAAGCAATTTCAACTTCCATTTCAATTCAAATCAAAATTGAATTCTTCTTTATAAATTTGTTTCAAAATTCATTTCTATTCAATTCAAATTTCAATTCAATTTGAATTCATTTTCAATTCATTTCAAAATCGTTTTCAATTCAATTCATTTCGAAATCGTTTTCAATTCAATTCATTTCGAAATCGTTTTCAATTCAATTCATTTCGAAATCGTTTTCAATTCATTTCTATTCGAAATCGTTTTCAATTCATTTCTATTCGAAATCGTTTTCAATTCATTTCTATTCGAAATCGTTTTCAATTCATTTCTATTCGAAATCGTTTTCAATTCATTTCTATTCGAAATCGAATAAATCGATATAAATATCGTTTACGTCAAAATGGCGTCAATCTAACCAACACGGCTTCACAAATTTCTATTTTCAAATATTCTATTTCAAATATTTCTTCTTCAAAATCGTTGTTATTATCAAAATATTTCGTTCAACACATGACCAATCTCAATGAATGAAACTGTCAACACATGAACTTTATTTTATATTGATAAAGATGTAAATTTTAATATTAAAATATCTCGTTCAACACAAGACCAATCTCTATAGATGAGTACTGTCAACACATGAACTTTTTTTTTTTTTTTTATTCTTTATTTTTCAAATTGGAATGAGGCCCAATCAATTACCATATAAAGTTCATTATATGGATTTTCATACAACACATGAATATCATAGCATTGAAAAATAATCAACCATCAACCAAAGTGCACTACTCTGTATAAGCATCAAATATAGAGATCTAACGCTTATAACAGCCTGTCAATCAATCGATCGACATATTTAATCAATCAGGATGAGTGAACTGCATATTTCATCCTAACACCCGTGTAGGGTTTCAAACAATCAAACAAATATTTTATTTGTGCAGTTGGGCGATGTGTAAAATTTATCGTCCCAATCAATGTCATTCAAATAAGTGTACATAAACAAACCGTCTGGTTTGTAAATGAATATTTATTTATTCACATTCACGTTAAAAATTATATTTTTAACGATAAAACATTTTATTCCAACATATGAATTTCTATTCAATTCATTTATTCTATAAAAATGATATTTTTATTTTTCTAACTTATTTTAGAAAATTTCGGCGGCATAACGACACGATACTAGAAACGGGACAAGGCCTAGCCTTATCCCCGGTCTAGTGAAGGCCCACGCCATTCACACATCAATCATATCAATTTTATTATGCAAACCACTACTTTTGGAGTAAGAGTCTAACCTAGCCTTACTCCTTCGCCTTATAACGGCGCACGTCTAATCCTAACCAATTTATCGATTCGATTTTTCACACCACAAACCACATTCAAACCAATATCACAATCAATAACCAAACAGCCAAACAAACAAGTCCATGGTCTGTGGACGATTGTGTCGGGTGCTACTAAGCACCGTCTGCATCCTAGTATATATATATAACTAGAAAAGAAATTGAGAGGTGAGAAATTCTCACAGATAGCTATCCTAGCTCCACAGCACTTCATTGATAGAAATCTTCATTGTTTTCGCATCTTCGTCAGCTTCGTCGCCCGTAGCCACTACATACATAAAAATCGAATTTTTACTTCGCTATTCAATATATAAAAATCGAATTTTTATTTCAAAGTTCAATATATAAAAATCGAATTTTTAGTTCAAAGTTCAATATATAAAAATCGAATTTTTAGTTCAAAGTTCAATATATAAAAATTCTACTTTCTTACCGCTAATATATAGATAAAAATTCTATTTTTATAACGCTATTTTTCTATATAAAGATTATATTTTTTTTCCTTTTCTATAGCATAAAAATTATATTTTTATTATCTATAACTATAAATAAAAATCGTTTCTTTATCTACCAAAAAATCAAATCTTTTTATATTTAAAAATATAATCTTTTCTAAACTAAAGACCAAATCCTTTTCATATCAAATATCGAACCTTTTTCATAGTAAAGATCAAATCTTTTCTTTTACTTTTTAAGTTTAAATCTTTTCTATTTTAAAGTTTCAAATCTTCTTCCCTTTAAAATTTTAAAATAAAAATCAGTTTCCAAACTTTAAAATGAAAAATCAGTTTCAACTTTAAAATGAAAATCAGTTTTCAACTTTCCCGTTAATATCAGTTTTAATTTTCTTATAAAATCAGTTTTTAATATTTCAAAACAAAATCAGTTTTTACATTTTTTTAACTGTATTTTATTTAAATTAAAAATAAAATAAAATAAGAGAATAAAATAAAAATAAAATAAAATAAAAAAACATACCAGCGAGGGGGGGGCTTCCTAGTGGGTGCGACAGTCGTCTAAGGGAGATGGAGGTGCGGTAGGCCGTTCTGGTGGTGGAGCTTTCGAGGGGCGCGTCGCGTTTCTGAAACGAGGAGGGGGGGGCTTCGGTGGGCTCGTCGAGGGAGGGGGGCTTCGATGGGAGTTCGTCGAGGGAGGGGTGGGTGCGGCGATGGTCGGCAGCGCTTCGGGGGGGGGGGGGGGGGGGCGGCTGTCGATGACGCTAGGTTTTTTTTTTTTTTTTTTTTGATTTCATCTGTTCGAATGAAACAACGGGGGGGGGGGGGCAGAGGGAATATAGGAGAGAGATTTTTATTTATTTATTTATTTATTTTATCCTAAAGAGTTGACTTTCAATTACGACCTCGAAACGAGGCCCACCGCCTGTCGTCCATAGCGTTTTACCCCCATTCCGAACACAATGGGATATGTATCGCAAGCTGATTCGATTGTTACAATCAGTTTCCGTTAAATTTACATTTAAATCACTATATTGAATTTTAAACGTACATTTCAAATTACCGGGGTCACATACTAACTAGAAAAATTCCAAAAAAATATTTTCTAGCTTCGTATTGACGATACGGTCCTAACAAAACTAGTTTCATTGAATTCTGAGACCGTTGGAAAAATGGCCAATTTCCAGTCGATTAAAATCAACTGAAATGGTCAAAACACGTTTTCCTATGCCACGCTCACATATTGATTCGAAAAATTATGAAATTTGAAACCTAGCGATAACTTGACACTGCGGATCCAACAAAAGTGGTTTCGTCGAAATCCGAGGTCATTTGCAAAATGTCCATTTTTAAGGGCCTGAATTCCATAGCGACTATTCAGAATTTTCAACTGGACATATCTTTTGATTCCCGCTATGAAATCTTGATTATTCGGATTCGTTGGAAAGATATTATCAATTAGATCCTATCATTTTTGGTTTCACTAAAATCCGGATTGTTTTGCACCCGGTACATTCAATTGAAGTTTGAAATCGAATTATCGAACTACCGCGCCATTTTCAATTCTATTTATAATTATATATAATTATTTATATTCTAACGACGACGCGTATAATATATACGTTCGAATTCTATTCAAAATAAATTTCTCGTCGATTATATTTAAAATAATCTATTTTAAATATTCAAAATTCGCTATAATCGCCAAAATAAAAATTTTAAACTGGCCCAGATTTTCGGGTTGTTACAATCTCCCCCACATAAAACTTTTCGTCCCCGAAAAGGAACAAAGTCGAAAGTTGTTTAACAATTCAACTCAACTTCTATTGTTTTGATTACGGCTTAAGTTCTTCAACTTTTCAGTTTCTAAGAACTTTTCAAAAATTTCAAAAATTTGGCTAACACCCTAAATTTTCGAAAAATTTCGCCATAACCTCCCCTGCAATGGGAGCATCGGGGAATTTCAAATAGCTTCCCCGGTCCTTCAGATCTCAAAAAGAAAAAGAAAAAGCCAAGCGGCTAGCCAATAGGCTCACAAAATCATCATCACCCAAACAAAACAGGAAATTATGTAGTAAACATGTACCTATTTGTCGGGCAAACAAATTTTACTCTCTGCTCTAGCCTCCTTGCTATGACCTGTTCAAAGATATATATGTATATGCAAGCAAATGCAACCAATTTCAATATAATTCAATATTTGATTCAATTAGGCTAATTGGTTAAAAATTAGCAAACAAATAAACAAACAACACAAACATCAATCAATTAGTGAATTAGAGTTTCAAATTCATAATTTTGATACATATACTGAAAATCTTGTTTTTGATGCCAATTCACAACAAAGTGTTCTAGCTATATAAGATTTGGTTCTCACACCAGTCTAATGGAAATATATAGATATCACACCTTCGAAACACGAATATAAATACTGATGATGTGGCCACATCATCAGAATTATCCCCGGGTGTCTAGAATGTGACTCTATATCTATCCAGTATATTAAAATTTCAAATACACGTGGATCAGACGTATACGCAAAATCTATATATATTGGATTGTCCAACTCAATATAAATAGATAATCAAATACGAATAGTTGATTTAAATTTTCAAAACAAAAATTTGTTTTTACTTTAAAAATTTACTCTTCACACTCGTTCTAGGATACTACTGATCCCATCTCTAACGAGTCATTCCCATTGGATTTTACTAATCCAATATCTGATGTATTCTTTCGTATGGTTCTAATGTGCCTTGTTCTCTGCTTTGTAAACCAAAGCTCTGATACCAACTGTGACGAGAAGGAATTTCGCTCGGTCCGAACCAGTCGCTAAACCGATCCAGGTCGTTCGAAACGCCCTATCGTTTGAGAACAGGACAAAACAGAACGCATACAGAAGAACATTTCACTGTATATTACAACAATGCATCAGATTACAAGAATATACAGAGTATAAATGAATATTACACAGAAATATCAGAGATTTAAATTACATTTAAATACATAACAGCGGAAAATAATACAATATACAACTAGAAGTAGATATACGGATACAAAGCTTTCCGGATATCGTTCCAGCTGTAAACCAGGATCCTGTGAATATAAATCTGCAAAACCAAAACTACTAGCTGCCCGTGTCAAAATAGGGGCACCCAGAGTTTAGGTTAAAACAATAAACTCCAGGTCAGTCATGGGACTGGTGTGAGAACTAAAACAGTTATTAATCTTTATCTTAAATCATTAGGTAAATCAAGGGACCACGCCGTATAACACGGAACGGGTTTCCTCCCAAGAATACCAGTGCATGAAACAACAGCGCAATGCTAAATAAAGAAAAATGAAGCTGTTATAAGACCCAGGTCCTATCACACAATGCAACGCAAGCCGGGGGATAGGGTTTTCCCTTATAACAGCCAAAGAATGCTTGATACGTTTAAAACAAATCATTTGATACTATTATAAGTGCATAGTGTATAAAACAACTTCAAATCATAAGTATCAATCATAGGCGGCATGAATGCCCCATACCACTATGTCGCCATATATAGGTTTACAAATAAAACCGCAAATGGCACGTATTTGGAAATTGGATTTCCGTCTATGAACCGAGGCAAAAGATAGTCCTCAACCGATTCGAGACAATCTAGCCCATGTCTCCGGAGCAGCCGCAACTGCCCCTTGGATCGTCAGGGCCGGTCCACCGATGTGGATTATAGTGCCTGAACAATACGTTTCTCCGCCCTATGGGGCGTAAACGAGCCAACAAATGACTCCATCGGTTCGAGAACGACCGATCAATCCGAGGTGCCTCGCAACAGCAACAACCACATAAGTCAAACTCGTCAGGGCGTGTAAAACCACTGACGCCACTTCTAGCTAGAAAGAAACGCAAGTCCTCCCTGAGGTCCGTCTCCCGTTTTTGGTTCATACCGGGTGTGAAACACGCGAGGTATACGTTACACAAAGCTACGCCACAAAGGCCGTGCTTTGATCATCACCACAAGACTTTGCTTTTCAACAGAAGCCTCGATCAATTGCCACTCAGGCATGCCACACAGGCAATTCACTCCATGCGTTTGATATCCACCAATATATAACCCCTGAGCTCGTACGTCTCAGAGAAGGGCGTTAAGCAAGAGAATAAATTCTCCGCCGCCAAACAGATATATATTTAATAGAAATCAATCACACGGACTAAAATCCAATGTCAGACACACAGTCCATTTACAAGTCCGTTCTGGGTCTGAACGAAACCGGAGGCACCTAGTACCCCGCATATCCATCGATCTCCAAGTACGTCTGGACGATCACCAACTGTTTCCATCTTCTTGGGTGTACAGCCCAATCAAGATCATCAGTTACCACCCAAACGACGTGAAGACTTCCGGTCTTCGACCATCGTCTTCATCTTCGACTTATCGTCGTATCAGTTATTCAGAATGGGATAAACCCGGTCTTCCCGAATAACTCGCGTATATTTTATAAAAGTGTTACACAAACACAACATACGCCTCATTCCAATTCATTAGTCACTAACCGTAAATTAATCAAGAGAATAATTCCCCAAATATTAACCCCGAAGGCCGAAACCAACATCAGATCAATATCCAGAAAACCATTCTGCTTGGCTAACCGACAGTTAGTTTCTAAATTTCACATTCATAGGGGAAGATTCCCATTAATTTTATCAAAGATAAATTCCTTGAATTTATTCTTTAATCCATTTTTGAATATCAATTCAAACTAGTCGGGATTAGCGAACCTTACCGAAGTAATCATTTGTTTTAATTTCCCAATCCCAACCTATTCATCCCATGAAGTAAAACTGGTAATACTTCATATCTAACACCACAGTGTTATCGGTAAATTCAATTACCATTTCACGTTCAAATCTAATTAAAGATTTAACTATCGCCTGGAGCAAAACTGGTGATACTCCACTTTCGATCATTTCAATCTAATTAAAGATTCATTAAAACTCCACTTAGTTTTAATCTTCGACTGGGTTAAAGAATCAGTGTCATTTAAAACACGGTTCACGATAGACCCAAAATCACATTCATTAATTATCGGGTTAAAGAACGAGTGTTATTTAAAACACTGCTCACGATAAACCCAAAAATCAATATCAATTCAATTCCAATTAAATATTATTTAATTGGTGCACTTCATTAAATCTAAATAAAAAGATTTAATCTTTTCTCAACTGGGTTCAAGAATAGTGTTAGTGAAGACACCATTCACGACAAACCCAAATCACATTCGATATTCAATACAAAGCTCTGAATAGAAAATATATCGGCTTATATTCAATATCGAATTCTACGACTAACAAATGTCGTATTGGAAATAACGATATCAATATATATCTTTCAAATTTCCATAACAACACCTGTATAATCACGAATTCCAACATCGAAATATTCCGAAGACAATTTCGATTCAAATCCACTCCAATGCAATCATTGGAAATTTTGGTTATTTTTAAAACTCTTTTCGAATTCAATTTATTTATTTAAAAATAAATAGAATTATAATTCTAGTTCAAAACTAGTTCATTTCGATAAAAATCTATTTTTATCTTTTCAAATATGGAGTTTTTCATCCCAATTCTTTCTAAATCATTTCTTATGATTTTACACAAATTATTACTATTTTTAATAATTTTATCAAGGCCCGTACAGTCGATTTCCATCAACGGCCATCGAACTGCACTTACAGCGACCTTTTTCGAATTTGATTTGGACGTATCTCCAAATCCAACCGTTAGATTTCAAATTTCTAACATTCATTAGAAAGCTCTTTTCGATACGAACCCAACGGTTCCGGTTTTAGGAGAATCCGACGGTCGGGTCTCCCGTAATGTCCGTTCGAAATAAATGGTCGAAATTCGCGAACTGCCGCGACGCGGCGCGTTCTATTCAGGCCATTATATTATATATATAATATATATAATATATATTTCGTCGATTTCTATTTAAAACGAATTATATTAATAGTTTTAAATTCGTTTCAAAAGCAATTTCAACTTCCATTTCAATTCAAATCAAAATTGAATTCTTCTTTATAAATTTGTTTCAAAATTCATTTCTATTCAATTCAAATTTCAATTCAATTTGAATTCATTTTCAATTCATTTCAAAATCGTTTTCAATTCAATTCATTTCGAAATCGTTTTCAATTCAATTCATTTCGAAATCGTTTTCAATTCAATTCATTTCGAAATCGTTTTCAATTCATTTCTATTCGAAATCGTTTTCAATTCATTTCTATTCGAAATCGTTTTCAATTCATTTCTATTCGAAATCGTTTTCAATTCATTTCTATTCGAAATCGTTTTCAATTCATTTCTATTCGAAATCGAATAAATCGATATAAATATCGTTTACGTCAAAATGGCGTCAATCTAACCAACACGGCTTCACAAATTTCTATTTTCAAATATTCTATTTCAAATATTTCTTCTTCAAAATCGTTGTTATTATCAAAATATTTCGTTCAACACATGACCAATCTCAATGAATGAAACTGTCAACACATGAACTTTATTTTATATTGATAAAGATGTAAATTTTAATATTAAAATATCTCGTTCAACACAAGACCAATCTCTATAGATGAGTACTGTCAACACATGAACTTTTTTTTTTTTTATATTCTTTATTTTTCAAATTGGAATGAGGCCCAATCAATTACCATATAAAGTTCATTATATGGATTTTCATACAACACATGAATATCATAGCATTGAAAAATAATCAACCATCAACCAAAGTGCACTACTCTGTATAAGCATCAAATATAGAGATCTAACGCTTATAACAGCCTGTCAATCAATCGATCGACATATTTAATCAATCAGGATGAGTGAACTGCATATTTCATCCTAACACCCGTGTAGGGTTTCAAACAATCAAACAAATATTTTATTTGTGCAGTTGGGCGATGTGTAAAATTTATCGTCCCAATCAATGTCATTCAAATAAGTGTACATAAACAAACCGTCTGGTTTGTAAATGAATATTTATTTATTCACATTCACGTTAAAAATTATATTTTTAACGATAAAACATTTTATTCCAACATATGAATTTCTATTCAATTCATTTATTCTATAAAAATGATATTTTTATTTTTCTAACTTATTTTAGAAAATTTCGGCGGCATAACGGCACGATACTAGAAACGGGACAAGGCCTAGCCTTATCCCCGGTCTAGTGAAGGCCCACGCCATTCACACATCAATCATATCAATTTTATTATGCAAACCACTACTTTTGGAGTAAGAGTCTAACCTAGCCTTACTCCTTCGCCTTATAACGGCGCACGTCTAATCCTAACCAATTTATCGATTCGATTTTTCACACCACAAACCACATTCAAACCAATATCACAATCAATAACCAAACAGCCAAACAAACAAGTCCATGGTCTGTGGACGATTGTGTCGGGTGCTACTAAGCACCGTCTGCATCCTAGTATATATATATAACTAGAAAAGAAATTGAGAGGTGAGAAATTCTCACAGATAGCTATCCTAGCTCCACAGCACTTCATTGATAGAAATCTTCATTGTTTTCGCATCTTCGTCAGCTTCGTCGCCCGTAGCCACTACATACATAAAAATCGAATTTTTACTTCGCTATTCAATATATAAAAATCGAATTTTTATTTCAAAGTTCAATATATAAAAATCGAATTTTTAGTTCAAAGTTCAATATATAAAAATCGAATTTTTAGTTCAAAGTTCAATATATAAAAATTCTACTTTCTTACCGCTAATATATAGATAAAAATTCTATTTTTATAACGCTATTTTTCTATATAAAGATTATATTTTTTTTCCTTTTCTATAGCATAAAAATTATATTTTTATTATCTATAACTATAAATAAAAATCGTTTCTTTATCTACCAAAAAATCAAATCTTTTTATATTTAAAAATATAATCTTTTCTAAACTAAAGACCAAATCCTTTTCATATCAAATATCGAACCTTTTTCATAGTAAAGATCAAATCTTTTCTTTTACTTTTTAAGTTTAAATCTTTTCTATTTTAAAGTTTCAAATCTTCTTCCCTTTAAAATTTTAAAATAAAAATCAGTTTCCAAACTTTAAAATGAAAAATCAGTTTCAACTTTAAAATGAAAATCAGTTTTCAACTTTCCCGTTAATATCAGTTTTAATTTTCTTATAAAATCAGTTTTTAATATTTCAAAACAAAATCAGTTTTTACATTTTTTTAACTGTATTTTATTTAAATTAAAAATAAAATAAAATAAGAGAATAAAATAAAAATAAAATAAAATAAAAAAACATACCAGCGAGGGGGGGGCTTCCTAGTGGGTGCGGCAGTCGTCTAAGGGAGATGGAGGTGCGGTAGGCCGTTCTGGTGGTGGAGCTTTCGAGGGGCGCGTCGCGTTTCTGAAACGAGGAGGGGGGGGGCTTCGGTGGGCTCGTCGAGGGAGGGGGGCTTCGATGGGAGTTCGTCGAGGGAGGGGTGGGTGCGGCGATGGTCGGCAGCGCTTCGGGGGGGGGGGGGGGGCGGCTGTCGATGACGTTAGGGTTTTTTTTTTTTTTTTGATTTCATCTGTTCGAATGAAACAACGGGGGGGGGGGGGGGGGGGCAGAGGGAATATAGGAGAGAGATTTTATTTATTTATTTATTTATTTATTTTATCCTAAAGAGTTGACTTTCAATTACGACCTCGAAACGAGGCCCACCGCCTGTCGTCCATAGCGTTTTACCCCCATTCCGAACACAATGGGATATGTATCGCAAGCTGATTCGATTGTTACAATCAGTTTCCGTTAAATTTACATTTAAATCACTATATTGAATTTTAAACGTACATTTCAAATTACCGGGGTCACATACTAACTAGAAAAATTCCAGAAAAATATTTTCTAGCTTCGTATTGACGATACGGTCCTAACAAAACTAGTTTCATTGAATTCTGAGACCGTTGGAAAAATGGCCAATTTCCAGTCGATTAAAATCAACTGAAATGGTCAAAACACGTTTTCCTATGCCACGCTCACATATTGATTCGAAAAATTATGAAATTTGAAACCTAGCGATAACTTGACACTGCGGATCCAACAAAAGTGGTTTCGTCGAAATCCGAGGTCATTTGCAAAATGTCCATTTTTAAGGGCCTGAATTCCATAGCGACTATTCAGAATTTTCAACTGGACATATCTTTTGATTCCCGCTATGAAATCTTGATTATTCGGATTCGTTGGAAAGATATTATCAATTAGATCCTATCATTTTTGGTTTCACTAAAATCCGGATTGTTTTGCACCCGATACATTCAATTGAAGTTTGAAATCGAATTATCGAACTACCGCGCCATTTTCAATTCTATTTATAATTATATATAATTATTTATATTCTAACGACGACGCGTATAATATATACGTTCGAATTCTATTCAAAATAAATTTCTCGTCGATTATATTTAAAATAATCTATTTTAAATATTCAAAATTCGCTATAATCGCCAAAATAAAAATTTTAAACTGGCCCAGATTTTCGGGTTGTTACAATGTCCTTCAAATAGGTATACATAAATAAACCGTCTGGTTTGTAAATGAATATTTATTTGTTCACATTCACGTTAAAAATTATATTTTTTAACGATAAAATATTTTTAACTATATAAATATTTTATTTTATTTCACATCACACAATCAATTTTCATCACAACAAACAATCAAACAAGCATACAAGCCGTCCATGGTCTGTGGACGACGGGTGTCGGGTGCTACTGAACACCGTCTGCATCCTAGTATATATTTCTAACTAGAAAAGTAAATTTAAATTGAAAAGTTCTCACCGAGGGTTCCACTCCGTCGTGCTTTGCTTCCAAACTGCTGAACCGTCTGGATCTGCTTGAAATTCCAATGCAGTTCTTTGTCCCGCTGTTCATAATAAAAATTATATTTTTATTGCTTCATTCTAATAAATAAAAATCATATTTTTATTTCTACTTCATATATATTTTTATAACGCTTCTTTCTATATAAAAATTATATTTTTATATTTCTACTTCTTATATAAAGATCGAATTTTTATCTCATCGCTATAACAATCACATTTTTATTTCAACATATATATAATAAAAATCAGATTTTTATTTCGCTACATATATAAAGATAATATTTTTATATTCTCTATTATATAATAATCATATTTTTAATACTTCTACTTTATAAAAATCACATTTTTATATTTCACATATGATAAAAATCATATTTTTATATTACACATATGATAAAAATAATATTTTTGTTATTTTTAAAATATAAAAATCATATCTTTCCTACTTCAAAGATATAATCTTTTCGCTATTTCATTATAAAAATCATTTCTTTATCTCTTTAATAAATTAAAAATTGAATTTTTATTCTTTCTATACCATAAAAATCACATTTTTATTATCTACATTATATAAAAATTATATTTTTACTATCACCACTATATAAAAATTATATTTTTAGTTTGCTAACTTTATATAAAAACCACATTTTTAATTGATGTGATTACATAGAAAAATCTAAACTTCCTTGACACAAAAATATAATTTTTCCTAATAGAAAAATCTAATCTTGCGTAACACACTAATATAATCAAAACTGAAATAGAAATAAAATAAAGGAATGTGTACAGAAATTAAAACTTACAGCGATTGGAGATTCAAAAGGGGAGAGAGGGGATGGGGCGCTGTCGGAGGGCGTCGGAGGTCCTGAAGGGGAAGTGGAGGCACAGAGGGGGGAGGGTTCGTCGCGCGAGGCGCTGGGGCTTGGGGGGGGGGCTCGCGATGGGGCGGTTTCGCATGGGGGAGGGAGGGTGTGTCTTGGTGGCGGGCGCGCCACCTGGGGGGGCAGCGATGGGCGGCGGCGGCGGTCCCCCCACCCCCGTCGATCTCCTCTTTTTTTTCTAAATCGATTCTGAAGAAAGAAAAAAAGGGGGTTGCTTTGACCGTTTTGAAGGGATGAAGGGGGGCTAGGGGGTTTCATTTTAGTTTATTTTTTAATTTCAAAAAGGTACCATTTTATTTCTACCTCGAAACCGAACCCACCGCCTGTCGTCCATAGCTAATTACCCCCATTCCGAACACAATGGGATATGTATCGTAGGCTGATTCGACTGTTTCGATCAGTTTTCGTCAAAATCAAAATATAACTCTATATATTGAATTTTAACGCGCATTTCAATTTACTGGGGCTATATACTATCTCGAAAAATTCCCGAAAAATATTTTCTAGCTTCGTATTCACGATATGGTCCTAACAAAACTAGTTTCATCGAATTCTGAGACCGTTTGAAAAATGACCATTTTCCAGTCGATTAAATTCAACTAAAACTGGTCAAACGCGTTTTCCTTTGCCACGCTCACATATTGATTCGAAAAATTACGAATTTTGAAACCTAGCAATAACTTGACATCCCGGATCCAACAAAAGTGGTTTCGTCGAAAACCGAGGTCGTTTGCAAAATGGCTATTTTTAAGGGCCAAAATTCCATAGCGACTATTCTGAATTTTCAATTGGGCGTAACTTTTGATTCCCGCCATGAAATTTCAATTTTTCAGATTCGTTGGAAAGATATTCTCAAATAGATTCTAATATTTTTGGTTTCCCTAAAATCCGGTTTATTTTGCACCTGGTACATTCATTTGAAGTTTGAAATCGAATTATCGAACTACCGCGCCATTTTCAATTCCTTTTATAATTTAAAATAAATATTTATATTCTAACGATGATCTATATAAATATATACGTTCGAATTCTATTCAAAATAAATTTCTCGTCGTTATTATTTAAAATAATTCATTTTAAATAATCAAAATTCATTAAAATTGCCAAAATAAAATTTTTAAATTGGCTTGGATTTCCGGGTTATTACACAGTCGGTGGGTTTCGTTTAGAGTTCAATTGTAAAGTCAACTCTTATTTTCCTCACCGTCAGTTAGTTTAAATAAAAAAATACGATTCCTCAAATCGATGGCAGCCGATGCCATGCAACCACCACGCGCTCCAACCTCCGACGCGCTGCCGGCCAGGGCCATCCCCGCCCCTCCGATAAACTGCGATGCCCCCTTTCGCCGTTCGAATCCACAAACCCACCCAAACCCTAACTCCACTAAAACCCATCGCGCTTCCCCGTGATTGCTGTTGCCACCCCCTTTGCTCCGCCTCTTCCCTCCTCCATCTCCTGCTCCTCCCTAAACCGCCAACGCCCTCCTTAGTGAACCGACACTTCTCCATCGGGACATCGAAATCATGAACCCCCAAACTCTCGCACCCAAAATCAACCGTGCGCCAACCGCTCAGCCCAGGCGTGAGCTCAACCGCACCGCTACCCAACGTCAGTTACTGCACCATGTGAGCTCTGTCCCTCTATCTTCGCGAACCCTAGGAAACAAAGTAAGTTTTCTTTCTTTTTATTTTACTATCTTTGATTTAGATTTGTTCATGTATAAAAAGCTTTGATTTTTAAAAATAGCAAAGTATGATTTAAAAAAAATGAAATGGTAAAAATAAAAAGATTACATTTTGAAAAATATAAAGACATGATTTTTATGAATATGAAGACCTGATTTTAATGAATATAGAAATATTATTTTTCTAGTGTAAACAGCGAAATAAAAATATAATTTCTGGTTAGATAAAAATATGAACTTTTTATATCTTATAGCGAAATAAAAATTCAATTTTTATACGTAGAAATTTGAGATAAAAATACGATTTTTATGTATAGAGATTTGAAATAAAACGGTATAAAAATATGATTTTTATACTATAAACATCGTTATAAAAATATGATTTTTGTATATGGTATAGCGGCATAAAAATATGATTTTTATTATGAAGTTAGCGATATAAAAGTATAATTTTTATATAGAAATTAGCGTTGTAAAAATATAATTTTTAACATAAGCTGTGTGAAACAGATTGCGATGGAATCGGTTGGAATCATGTCCAAATCCGAACCATTCAGAAATAAAACTAGCGGAGTGGAAACCTAAGGTGAGAACTCCTCACTATAATTTTCTTTATACAATTATTTATTTTATAACTGCATATATGAACTGTTCCCCATCGTCCATAGACCATGGCCGACATGTTTGTTTGATTGTATTATGTTGTTGTGATTGATTGTGATGCGAAATAAATTATTTATGTGTTGAATAAAATATATAATCATTAAAAATATCATTTTTAATGTGTAATGGAAATTAAAAATATTCAGTTGTTGAAATAAATATTTTATTGTTAAAAATATAATTTTTAACGTGTATATAAATACATATTCATTTACAAATCCGACGATTTGTTTATGTACACTTATTTGACTAATATGGATTGGGACGATAAATTTTACACATCGCCGAACTACACAAATAATATTCAGTATTTGTTGGTTGAAACCCCACACGGGTGTTGGGATGATATTTGACATACACTAATCCCAAGTGGTATGTCAATCGATTGGTTGACAGGCTGTTGTAAGCGTTAAATATTTATATTTAATGCTTATGCAGTGTAGAATGCACTCTGGATGATGGTTGACTATGTTTGATTATTGTTGTATACATGTGTGTATGAAATCCATATAAATCACATTATATGGTAATTGACTGTGTCTAATTCCAGTTCAGAAAGAAGGAATATTTTAACGAATATTTTCAAATAATATTCAAAAAAGAATCAAAATATGATTTTGATGTTCGATTTGGGATGGACACGAATATATTTAAATATATAAAGCCGTGTTGATTAGATTAATGCCATTTTGACGTGAACGATATTTATATCGATTTTATTCATTTTTATAATGAATATCGAAAAGGAATTGATTTCAAAATCTAATATTTTGAAAATATTATCGTTTATATATTAATGATATGGAATTTTGATTTGAAATTGTATATGAAGTTGAAATCCTTTTGAAAACGAATTTAAAACGATTTATAAAATATATTTTAAATGGAAATCGATGATATATACATTACATATATTATATATATAACATAATGGCCTGAATAGAATGTGATGCGCTGCTGCAGTTCGCGAATTTTAACCATTGACTTCGAATGGACATTACGGGAGATCCGACCGTCGGATTCTCCTAAAACCGGAACCGTTGGGTCCGTATCGAAAATAGCTTTCTAAAATATTATAGATTTAAATTCTAACGGTTGGATTTGGAATTATGTCCAAATGGAAAAGGTCACTGTAAGTGCAGTTCGATGGCCGTTTATGGAAATCAACTGTACGGGCCTTGATAAAATTATTAAAAATATCAATAATTAGTTTAAAATCATAAGAAATGATTTGGAAAGAAATGGGATGAAAATTTCCATATTTGAAAAGATAAAAATAGATTTTTATCGAAATGTACTGGTTATTAATTAGAATTATAATCCAATATTTTTAAATAAATAAATTGGATTTGAAATGGTTTTAAAAATAACCAGGATTTCCAATATATAAATTGGAACGGATTTTAATTGAAATTGTCTTTGGAATATTTCAATATTGGATTTCGTGATTATACAGATATTACTATGGAAATTTGAAAGATATATTTATATCGTTATTTCCAATACAATATTTATTGGTTATAGTACCTTATTTCATGGGATGAGTAGGTTGGGATTGGGAAATTAAAACAAATGATTACTTCGGTAAGGTTCGCTAATCCCAACTAATTCGGATAAACCATAATTTAGTTTGAATTGATATTTAAAGGAAGATTAAAGAACAAAATTTAAAGAATTTATCTTTGATAAAATTAATGGGAACCTTTCCTAAAGCATAAGTATATTTGAATAAAAGAATATTCTGAATTGGAATGGGGCGTATGTTGTGTTTGTCTAGCATTGGTTTATTATATACGCGAGTTATTTGGAAAGACCGGGTTTATCCCATTCTGAATAACTGAATCGGCGATGAGTCGACGATGAAGACGGTGGTTGAAAACCGGAGGTCTTCACATCGTTTGGATGATTACTGATGTCTTGATTGCGCGGTACACCCAAGATAAGGTAATAAGTGGTGATCGTCCAGACGTACTTGGAGATCGACCGGACTTGCGAGGACCTCTCTCCTGTATTGGACATATGGGACGAAGAATAAGGTGCCTCCAGTTTCGTTCAGACCCAAAATAAACTTGTAAATAGATGTGTGTCGGACATCGGATTTAATTCTGTGTGATTGATAAACATCGGTTGCATAGCGTGAATTGCCTATGTGGCATGCTGAAATGCAAATGATCAAGGCTTCTGTTGAAAAGCAGAGTCTTATGGTTGATGATCAAAGCACGACTTTAATATAGCACCGCTTTGTGTAGTGTTAATTCGCGAGCCTCACACTCCGTTATGAACCAGAAACGGGAGATGACATCAGGGAGGGCTTGCGTTTCCTTCTAGCTAGGAGTGGTACCAGGGTTTTGCAAGCTCTGACGTTTTACTTATGTGGATGATGGATATCTAGGCGCCTCGGTTATTTCGATCTCCGCGGAGCCGATGGATGGTCTTTATATAGACCAGATTTACACACCATAGGGCGGGGAAACGCAGTGTTCAAGCATTTTTAATCCACTCCGCGTCGACCGACCTTGACGATCCAAGGGTCGATGCGCTCTGACCCTGAGGCACGGGCTAGAGAGTCTCAAAGTGGGAAGGACGATTCCTTGCCTTGGTTCATAGATGGGAATCCAACTTCTAATACGTAACTTTGCGGTTTTGATTGTAGAGCCTAGTATTAGTGACATGATATATGGTACCCATGCCGTCTAGGATTGATACATTTATATTTGAAGTTGTTTTAAACACTATGCACTTATAATAGTATCAAATGATTTGTTTTAACGTACCAAGCATGTTTGGCTATTATAAGGGAAAACCCTATCCTCTGGCTTGTGTTGCATTGTGTGATGGGACCTGGGTCTTATAATAGCCTCATTTTTTCAAAAAACATTGCGTTGTTTTGTTATATGCACTGGTATTCTAGGGAGGAAACCCATTCCGTGTTATACGGCGTGGTCCCTTGATATATCTGATTTAAAGTTAAGTTTTAAATAAATGTTTTAGTTCTCACACTAGTCCCATGACTGACCTGCAGTTTATTGTTTTAACCTAAACTCTAGGTGCCCTTATTTTCCATATGGGCAACTAGTAGTTTTGGTTTTGCAGATTTATATTCATAGGATCCTGGTTTACAGCTGGAATGATATTCGGAAAGCTCTGTATCCGTGTATCTTTTTCAGTTGTGTTTGTATTATTTTTCCACTGCTATGTAATGTATTGTAATATCTGATATTTATCGAATGTATATTATTTGTTCATACTCTGCATATTCTTGTACTCTGATGGAAATTGTTGTAATAAGCAATGAAATGTTCTTCTGTTTGTGTTCTGATTTGTCTTGTTCTCAACACAATCCGGGCTTTCCATTACGGGGATGTACGGGTTGTTACATATACTATTTGAAAGATCTTTTCGATATGAACCCAAGATTCTGGTTTTAGGAGAATTCGACGGTCAGATCTCCCGTCACGTCAATTTGAAGTTAATGGTCGAAATTCGTGAAAGGTCGCTGCGCGACGCGTTCTATTCAAACCATTTAAATATATATAATATATTTCGTCGATTTCCATTTAAAAACGTATTTTGTAAAATGTTTATAAATTCATTTAAAAATGATTTCAACTTCCATTTCAATTTTAAATCAAAAGTGAACATCCCATATTATTATAATCCCAAAATAACAATATTTTCAAAATGTCAGATTTAAAAATTCAGTCTTCTAAATATTCATTATAAAAGTGAGTAAAATCGATAGAAATGTCCATTCGAGTTAAAATAGCGTTATATCCTTAACATGGCTTCGTATTTTTAAAATATCGTTCATTTCACAATAAACTTGAATAAATAATAATTGTATGAAAATTCATTCAAATCAATTCATTCCCATTAAAAATATTCATTGGTATTTTAATATTTTTGTGTCCATCCAAAATCGGACATCGAAATCGACTTCCAATTTTCATTGAATATTATATTATAAAAACATTCGTATTTATTTCAGATTGGAATAAAATTTCAACAAATGTCCATATAAATTAATTTATATAGATTCCATTCATCATATACATCCAACAATAGTTATAAACAACTATCAACATCCAAAATGACATCTAGTGGCATTTATTTTCATATAAGCTTCAAATGATTTATTAACACTTAATTTGCTTTGTTAATCGATTGATTAACATACGAACTACATACAAAGGAGATGTGAAATTCAAATATCATTCCTAGACCCGTGTAGGGTTTTCAACTAACAATAATCAATTTAAATTCATTACCGATTCACGAATTTAATCATTTCTAATTATTTTCCAAACTGACTAATTTTACTTAAACAAGTAATAATAAATTCCTTGTTCAAATTATAATTGGATATTTATATCCGTTTTCAACTACCAAAAATATTAAAATTATTTTTAACATATTAAACATCTAAAAATTACAATCACAACATAACTCAATAAACCGACAATTCATCCATGGGTTTGCAAGCAACTGTGATGTGAGCTATCAGGCACCATACAACAATTTTGCGATAATTTAACAGATAAAGATCAGCATAGACGATCAATATATTTTAAATATGATATAATAACTTAACAAAATATTTGAGTGAGAGAGTTCTCACGTTGATCGGTTTTGAAACCATTTAAAGTGATTATGTTAATCAAATTAAACTTGGCATTAAATTTGACCAAAAATCTCAACTTGCTCTAAATCCCTTCCAGTTAGTTCTATATAGTACACATCGTCATTGTGATTCCAAAGCATTTGAAATCATTGAATCCTGACGTCGTATGAAATAGTTATGAGATTACAAACTTTAATTACATATTTAAACATAATTAAAATAATTAAATATTTAATCCTCCTCTAATCATCTCTCCCCCGTTTGAAATACCCTAGGACCCGAAAAATCGAACCACACTCCATCCCAATCTTCCCTGTCGCACGCTTCACAAAGGGGCCGGAACACGATCGACCGCCGCCATGACGTCGCCCCTCACCCGCTCCTATGCCGTCGATGATCTCGGCAAACTCGACGGTCCCCTCACTTTGAAAAACATGATCAAATACAACATTTTTGAGAGATAATTTCTATCGATTTACGCAATGAAAATAAATCACCACTGTTGAGAAGCAAGAGCTCAGAGCGACGAACATATTTGCAGTTGGAAATTTCTTCAATTATTGAATGGCTTGTGAGATCGAAGGGGAAGAAGATGAGCAATGTCTGCCATTGATTTATTTGTGGTGGCAGCCAAACGTTAAAGAATTAGGGTTAGGAGAAAATAATTTGTATATATATATAATATCATTTAATTTACAAATTACTTGTTTATCGCTTCGAACTCTAAACGAATCCCCACGACTAACATTCCTAACTAAATACCCCTATTCCTCCAAGCAAATCCCCATGGTTGACGTTCCTAACCAAATATCCCTATTACAGATACAATGGGATATGTCTCGTAAGCCCATTAGATCGTTTTAATCAGTTTTTATTAGATTTAAAATATAAATCAGTATAACATTAAATGTTGAATTTGAATGTACGTTTTAATTTACTACGACCGCATACTAACTCCAAAAATTACGAAGTTTGAAATCTAGCTATGTTTTACAAATATGGTTCTAACAAAATTAATTTCGTCGAATTTGCAGACCATTTGAAAAATAGCTTTCTAACTAGCTTACTAAATTCAATTGAATTTACAATATGCGTTTAAATTTACTATGCTTGTATACTAATTCCAATTGACTTAAAATTTTAAACCTAATAATAATTTGACGTTCTGGATCCAACAAAATTGATTTCATCGAAAACGGAGGTCGTTTACAAAATAGCTATTTTAAAGGGTTTAAATAATATTAATAATTTCCATAATGACTATTGAAATTTTAATTTGGACATAACATGCAATTTATGTAACGACCTGGCTTTTTGACTACTCTGAGTCGGTAATTAAACCAACTCGAGACATTCAAAACGACATATTGTTATTGGCCTACAGGGTTTAAACAGAATTAAACACAGAATCACATAGTACAATGATTGTAGCAGAATAAAATTTTATATAAACATCAGAGTTGTATACAATATTTTGTACAGCAGAAGAAATTATATAATGTATACATAAATTTTGACTGAATAGTGCGAGCGCGGTTAGCAGAGAAATGGAAGAATGATAAAATCACAGCTATTGAGTCTGAGATTAGTGTGAACCCTGGAGGTAACTCCTATAATGATTTATGCCATGTTATTAGGATTGAGGGACACGAGAATGGAAAAAATGTCGCTGATGTTTGTAATATAACTATAGCCAATGAGGTGGATGGGATTGAGAATAACAAATCAATAGAATCGAGTGGTGCTACTCCTTCTGTTGTTGTGCCTCCCACAGTTGCCAATGATCCCATCTATGCCAATATTCCATCATGTGCTCCATCTGTTTGTGTTAATGCTCCATCCGAACCTGCTGCTCCATCCCCCAAACTACCTAATTCCAATCATTTAGTATGCGACAAGCCTACTCCTGTGCAATCGGGGTCAAATCCTAAGACATCCTACTTCTCCTTTTTCTCCTCCCTTCCACGTTGTGTCGGGTCTTATTCTCCATGTTGTGTCGGATCTTATTCTCCACGTCATTTCTCTTCTTCTCTGAAAAATCCGATTCCGCTGATTGACATTGTTCAAGATGGGATAAATATATGGAAACATCATCTGATGAGTTTTTTTCTTGATTATGATGTATCGTACCTTGATGTACGTGAGCACTGTCGTAAAGCTTAAATTTTGAAAGGTGGACTTCGCGTTAATTTTGTGAATGGTGTGTTTTACTTTAAATTCTCTTTAATGGATGAGAGAAGGAAAGTGCTTGAATCTGATCCAGCAATTATTGGTGGGAAACCATTTATTATTACTTCATGGAGCACAACTGTTGAGAGTGCTAGAGAGCGGGTTCGATCCATTCTTGTGTGGGCTATTTTCACTAGGATCCCATCGGTTCTTTAGGCCCTATAAGGCTTGAATTGGCTATCTAATTGGATTGGAATTTTCAAATGTTTTGATGCCAACACGGAAACTAGGAAAAATCTTGTATTTGCTAAAGACTTGATCGAAATAACTCCGAACAGACTTTTATCAAATAAGCTTAAAGTCACAATTGACGGAGTTGATTTCATTGTTGATGTCCAGTATTCATGGCAACCAGATATTTGCACTTCATGTCTCTTATTTGGACATTTGATCGAAGCATATAAGATACCTTCCATAGGGCCTATCCCGGTTAGGGTTCCTTTATCGAAACCTCCTCCGAGCTTCTGGGATCCAAATACAAAAGTAATTGATGTCGATGGTATTTCCTCTCCCCACACACTGTCAGGTGGTGCTACGAAAGAGGTCAATAGGGTTTTCACTATGACAGATGGTAATAGTGTTGATGAACAACAACAAGAAGTTGATACTTCAGATGAAGATTCAGTAGATGATAGGATACTTTGGGATTCGGTGGATACAGCGTGGCATCACATCGTTTTGGGTATGATATATGATCCTAGGGAGGGTATGTACTATATTTTTGTTAGTGACTTAAAAGATGATGACAAAAGGTTGTTTTATAAAGTAGTAGGAGAAGAATTTGTGCTCGTGGAGGATGGAGAGATTGGTGCGTGGAACAAAGCTCTGTACTGCGACAATACATGGGACTGGGTATGAGATTTTCATTGCCCTAACCCTTGTTATGTTCCTAAACTTGATGTACCCTTTTTAAAGTATGTCATTGTCATTGGATCTAGTGATAGCTCCAGCAGATCCGCTACGGAGGATCAACTGTGAGCTTTATTTAGCAGTAGTAGTGTCTTGCTACTCTCCTAATTCGTAATGTACAGTGTTCTAGCACTTCAAAAAAGATTTGGAGTTCTGTGCCTGTGCAGAACTCTTTCTTTTGTCTCATTTCCAATAAACAGTGGCATGGACCACTATAAAAATCGGCTTGCCTTTCAAAATTTTGACTGGATAAAATTTTTCAGTTTTGCCGAGCTTAGGGCGCATGCGTCTTCACGTCTTCATGTCCTCTCCTTTTATAAAGCTGAAATCTTTAAACATGGAACACTTGGGGCCTGACCCGAGCATTCCATGCTAAAACACAAAACACTCAAGTCATGATTAAACTTATTTCAAGTCAGTAACTTCGATAAACAAATAGATATAATTATTTAAATCCTAACAATATCTTAAATAATTCGAGTATCAACATTTGTGAACTACCGAAATATCATGGAGTATAACATTGCGAAGAAGTATGTGGATGTGGCTGCATGCGTGAGCAACGAAACTAGTATCAAAGAAAATTATATGCAAGAGGAAACTACAACTCTTTCAATGTCAAAATATGAGATCACGTTGCTAATATCAAATAACGTGTATAGAAGTGGCATAAATAATTTATGTAATATCCATGCCTAAAGGTTCAAACTGGCACATGGCAAAAACAGAACCAAATTATAATGTCCAGGTAATCCAAAATATGGGTTAGCCTCAGTGCCCAAAGACTAACATGCATGTGTATGTTGATTATATATACTTTTTTTTTTAAGGTAACATAAATTGTGTTCTCTTCAAATTTGGGTACATACTCAGGATCATAGTAAAGGTGCGACATGCAGAGATGCTGAGCTTATGGCGAAAAGAGATAAACCCTGTAAACAATAGGCTGCTATAACTATATGGCACTTAGAAATAGAAACACAAGGAAATGCTACATTTCAAGTAAACAGGGTAATACATAATGTTCAACCTATGCGTGAATATAAGTCATCCTATTCCCAGTAGTGAAACACCCAACCAAATCAAATAACATGCAATTGTCTGGTAACATAAAATCTGAAAGTACAATGCTACATGCATATATATTTTTAATAGTGATAAGGTAATGGAATGCATCTTCAGGTCCCTAAACAAGGTAGTCTAGGTTGTATGTTTACCCATACTTTTCATTCGAACAAAATGGAATAGCCACAGGAAATTTTAGCAAGTCAAAATATATATCTGGGTCAAAATAATAAATCTGGTAATGTAGTACCGTCCGTAAAACGCATGCACAACAACGAGAGTGACCCCCTTTTAATGTGTTTATAGGATGAAATCAAATAAGGTGATAGTGTACTTTAACACACAAATTTTAGTACCAACAATTCCTCGGATTTAAATGAAAAACATGATTCTTCAAATTTAATCACAACAGTCCTATCAAAATTATTTGATGTTAATTTGAACGCAAAAAGGGTTACTCTATGTATATAGTTCAAGCAATTCATATCTTCCATTAGGAATTAAATTAATTTTAATGCTACTGGATAACTAATCATAAGCAGTACCACAAACTAATTATACTTAGTAAAAACTTGAAGTGCAAATTGTAATAAAGTAAATCGTAAGTTATACTTACCATTTGTTGTCGAAGACAAAGAGAGAAACAATAGCGATTCGGGTGCGAGGATGTGTCTACTAATGGCAGCCAATGCGAGGTGGAGCTGCAGTTTTCGAGTGGCGTGTTTCCTATCAGAGGAGAAACAATCAATGGTCAGTGTGTTGTTGGAGTTGACAGAGCGCAGCACGGCGGTGGTGGAGATCACGTGCTGCGAGGAGTTTGTTTCAGTTTTGGGTGTGGCATTCGGGTTCCCTTTTCATTTCACTACCATGTTAGCCACAAACAACAACGGAGGAATGAAGAGGCAGCGTTGGGAAAAATAAAGGATTGGAGTTCACTGGCGGTGCTGGATGAGGGACGACGATGGGAGGAGCGCTGACCCATGCGTGTCCTAAGTCAGGTGATGTCTCAAGGCCAGTTCGAACATGGTGATCTCGAACGAAGGAGGACAAATTCATTTGAACAGTAAGGGGAGAAGGAGGCAACGAATTAATTTTGGTGAACAAATTGATTTGGATGTGGGAACAATTTGAGTGAAACGTGAATTTGGATTTTGGGAAAGAAAGCAATCCTAGTCGGCTCATAAATAAAACAAAAAGGAAAAAAGAAAATTGTCTGCTGTGTACGGAAAAGAGGTTACGCATTTTATAATGAAATTAAGGGAACCAAAGGAAGAAAGGAGCAACAACGTGTAATTCAGTTTAGAGCGGCAAGGCCAGGTGTTAAAATTTACAGAGGGGCAAAGGCAAGTGGCAAGAAATTTTAGCAGCTAAATTCTGAGTGATATTCCCTGATATTGTTTGAATTGAACGGTGAGCTAATCATAGGAAAATGGTTTGAACGAAGTGTTAAGCAAGAGCACAGATTGATAACAACGTTGTTTACATTATAAATTCAGCAAATACTTTACCAACAATAAATTAAATTAACGTAAACACAATACACGCATATACTTGACTATTTGACTACATTTTTACAAAAATAACCTAGATTTCTTCTAATTCAAATTACACCATTACATTCCACGGTCAAATAAATAAATTAGCTCTCTTTAAACTTTGGACACATATTTTGGAATCATTTTTTACCAAAATAAATTAAAATTTATATTTCAAGCCGAATATTAACATTTCAATAAGTCCAAATCTGTTATAGAATATTCGTTTTGAAAGAACCATTCATACAAACTTATTAAAAGAATTCCATTTAAAATTCAACTTTATATTTTGAAGTCACGCTCTAGAATAATTTGATTTCAAGTTCAAATAACAATTCGATTGCGACTAACCTTAAAGTAAATTAACTCTTTTAAATTTGTAAACATATCCCAACATATCCTAATTCATAATTCCGAAATATCTTGAATTCTAAATTAATTACACCTTTTATATTTCAAGCTGAATAAGCTGATTTCCTTTTCTCAACTAAATTTAAAACAAAGAATTCAAAGCTAAATATTCAAATTAGCTAACAATATAATTTTCGTATATTCGACAATGTTCATTAAATTTATGAAAAGAATTTTATGTAAGAATATACCCAAATAACTCAAAACTTGTTAATAAAGTTTGCTTTAACAAACGTTTACGAAAAGAACTTATATGTCGAAATCCAAATATAAATATTTATTTTAATTTCAAATCTTAATTTAAATTATATTTTAAACATCAAAATTCATAAGGTTTTACAATCTCCCCCACTTAAATATTTTCATCCTCAAAAAGGAGAGTTGTAAAATTTATACTTAAGTAAAACAATTTTTTCTTATAAAATTTATTGAACTCAAATACGTGCAAACTTTAGCTTGAAAATTTATCAAGTGGTTCATAGAAATGTAACACAAAATTTATGTATTGTTAAATTCATAAACTTTTTATATCAAACCTTTATTTATACAAAACTCAAGTCATTGCATCCAAACTAAATAAAAGAAATTTGCTGTATTTCAAAATCATAAATTTCAAAACAATTGTAAGCCTTAAAATGACTTCTCCGAACTTAGAATCCCATTTTCATTTCAAACCATTGAAGTACTATACATTTCTTCTATATAGAGTCATACTTCACTTCGGGATTTCAAAACCAAAATCGCTTTTCAAAACTTCAAACATACTATGATAAAATTATGTAAACACATATGCCCCATATGTTCAAGAAGTTTTCCCCCGATGACAAGGTCACTAAGGACGACCTATCGCACGAAATAATATATATATATATATATATATATGATGTATCTCCGGACCCCTAGAATAAACCATCACCAAGGACTCTTCAAATCCTAAATCATGTACCCTTTCTTTAGTCACGGGTTACCCAAAACTATGGTACACATCATGTAAAATCCCGTAACTTCCCGGGTAAGGAAAGAGTGGATACTTTGAGAACAACATACAAAAGATCGCAGACAGAAGAACATTTCATTGTTTATTACAACAATTTCCATCAGAATACAAGAATATATGGAGTATGAATGAATAAAATACATTCGATAAATATCAGAGATTACAATAAATTACATAGCAGCGGAAAATAATACAAAACACAACTGAAAGAGATATACGGATACAGAGCTTTTCGGATATCATTCCAGCTGTAATCCAGGCTCCTATGAATATAAATCTGCAAAACCAAAACTACTAGCTGCCCGTGTCAAAATAAGGGCACCCAGAGTTTAGGTTAAAACAATAAACTCCAGGTCAGTCATGTGACTAGTGTGAGAACTAAAACAGTTATTTAAAACTTTACTTTAAATCAGATATATCAAGGGACCATGCCATATAACACGGAACGGGTTTCCTCCTAAGAATACCAGTGCATAAAACAACAGCGCAATGCTAAATAAAGAAAAATGAAGCTATTATATCACCCAGGTCCCGTCACACAATGCAACGCAAGCCGGAGGATAGGGTTTTTACCTTATAATAGCCAAGAATGCTTGATACGTTAAAATAAATCAGATTATTTTGATATTACTATAAGTGTATAGTGTCAAAACAATTTCAATCATAAATATCAATCGTAGATGGCATAAGTACCATATATCATCTCGCCATACTAGGCTCTACAATCAAAACTGCAAAGTCACGTATTGGAAGTTGGATTTCCGTCTGTGAACCGAGGCAAAAGATAGTCCTCTACCGATTCGAGACGCTCTAGCCCGTGTCTCAGGATCAGAGCTTGAGTAACCCTTGGAGCGACAGGGCCGGTCCACCGATGTGGATTAAAATGCTTGAAAACTGCGTTTCCCCACCTTTGGGGTGTCAATGAGTCCAATGAGTCCATCGGTCCCAGATCGACCGATATATCTGAGGTGCCTCGCAGCAGCAACAACCACACAGGTGAAAGTAATATAAATGTCAGGGCTGGTAGGTCACTGACACCACACTAGCTAGAAGGAAACGCATGCCCTCCCCGAGGTCCTCTCTCGTTTTTGGTTCACAACCGGGGTGTGAGGCTCCCGAATCAACGTTACACAAAGCTATGCCACACAGGCGGTGCTTTGATCATCAACCACAAGACTTTGCTTTTCAACAGAAGCCTTGATCAATTGCCACTTAGGCATGCCACATAGGCAATTCACTCCGTGCGATTGATATCCATCAATATATAACTCCTGAGCTCAAACGTCTCAGAGAAGGGCGTTAAGCAAGAGAATAAATTCTCCGTCGCCAAGCAGATATATATTTAATAGAAATCAATCACACAGACTAAAATCCAATGTCAGACACATAGTCCATTTACAAGTTCGTTCTGGGTCTGAACGAAACCGGAGGCACCTTGTACCTCGCATATCCATCTATCTCCATGTACGTCTGGACGATCACCAACTGATTCCCTCCTCTTGGGTGTACAGCCCAATCAAGATCATCAATAATCACCCAAACGATGTGAAGACCTCCGGTCTTCGACCACCGCCTTCATCCTCGATACCACGTCGAATCAGTTATTCAGAATGGGATAAACCCAGTCTTTCTGAATAACTCGTGTATATAATAAACAAGTGTTACACAAACACAACATACGCCTCATTCCAATTCAGAATATTCTTTTATTCAAATATTCTTATACTTTGGGAAAGATCCCCATTAATTTTATCAAAGATAAATTCTTTAAATTTATTCTTTAATCTTCTTTTGAATATCAATTCAAACTAGTCGGGATTAGAGAACCACACCGAAGTAATCATTTATTTTATTTCCTAATCCCAGCCTATTCATCCCATGAAGTAAAACTGGTAATACTTCATATCTAACACCATAGTGTTATCGGTAAATTCAATTACCATTTCACGTTCAAATCTAATTAAAGATTTCTTATCTCCTGGAGCAAATCTGGTGATACTCCTTTCTCAACCATTTCAATCTAATTAAAGATTCATTAAAACTACACTTAGTTTTATTCTTCCCAAAAACCAATATCCCGTCTTTAATTGGATTAAAGAACCAATGTCATTTAAAACATGGTTCACTATACCCAAATCACATTACATTAACTATCGGGTTAAAGAACAAGTGTTATTTAAAACACCGTTCACGATAAACCCAAAAATCAATTCCATTTCAATTCCAATTAAATACCATTTAATTGGTACACTTCATTAAATCTAAACAAAAAGATTTAATCTTTTTCTCAACTGGGTTTAAGAACAGTGTTAATGAAGACACCATTCACGGCAAACCCAAATCACATTTGATATTAAATACAAAGCTCTGAATAGAAAATATATCGGCTTATATTCAATATCAAATTCTATGACCACATACATCGTATTGGAAATAACGATATTAATATATCATTCAAATTCCCATAACAATATTTGTATCATCACGGAATCCAACATAGAAATATTCCAAAGACAATTTCGATTCAAATTCATTCCAATTCAATTACTGGAAATTTCTGGTTATTTTCAAAACCATTTCTAATCCAATTTATTTATTTTAAAAATAAATAAATTATTATTCTAGTTCAACACTAGTTCATTTCGATAAAAATCCACTTTTATCTTTTCAAATATGGAGTTTTTCCTCCCAATTCTTCCCAAATCATTTCTTATGATTTTACACAAGTTATTACTATTTTTAATAATTTTATCAAGGCCCGTACAGTCGATTTCCATCAATGGCCATCGAACTGCACTTACAGCGACCTTTTCCAAATTTGATTTGGACATAATTCCAAATCCAACCGTTAGATTTCTAATTTCTAATATCCTTAGAAAGCTCTTTTCGATACGAACCCAACGGTTCCGGTTTTAGGAGAATCCGACGGTCGGATCTCCCGCAATATCCATTCGAAGTCAATGGTCGAAATTCGTGAACTGCAGCGGCGCGGCGCGTTCTATTTAGGCCATTATGTATATCTATTATATATATTTCGTTGATTTCCTTTTAAAATGTATTTTATAAATCGGTTTAAATTCGTTTTTGAAACGATTTCAACTTCATATTCAATTTCGAATCAAAATTGAATATTCCACATCATTAATCTATAAATGATAATATTTTCAAAACGTTATATTTTGAAATCACTTTCTTTTCTATATTCATTATAAAAACGAATATAATCGATATAAATATCGTTCGCATCAAAATGGAGCATATCTAACCAACATGGCTTTATATATTTCATTAACTTCGTTATTCTATTCAACAAATGAATATTTTCTTCAACACATGAATTTTTCTTTTTCTATTCAACCCATGAATATTTATACTTCTATTCAACACATGAATATTTATTCTATTCAACACATGAATATTTATTTCTATTCAACACATGAATATATATTTCTATTCAACACATGAGTATATATTTCTATTCAACACATGAATTTATATTTCTTATTTTCCAAATTGGAATGAGGCCCAATCAATTACCATATAGCGTTAATTATATGGATTCCCTACACCACATGTATATAACAGCGACGAAAAATCATCAACCATCATCCAGAGTGCACCACACAACTGCATAAGCATTAAATATAAATAATTAACGCTTACATAGTCTGTCAACCCATTGATTGACATACAACTAAAAAAAATCGGGATTAGTGTACGTCAAATATCATCCCAATACCCGTGTGGGGTTTCAAATCAACAAACACAGACTTTATTTGTGCAGTTGGGCGATGTGAAAAATTTATCATCCCAATCAATATCAGTCAAATCAGTGTATATAAAAAAATCGTCCGATTTGTTTATAAATATTTATTTTACTTCAACACCGAAAATATATTTCACACATCACAATCAACAGTCAAATTTCACAACACAGCAATCAAGCAAACAAGCCATCCATGGTCTGTGGACGATGGGTGTCGGGTGCAGCTAAGCACCGTCTGCATCCTAGTATATATTTCAACTAGAAATTAAAATAAAAGTGAGGAGTTCTCACCTTGGGGATCCGCTCCGCCATTTCATTTCTGAATTTCTGAACTGTTCGGATTCCTTTTTGATTTCAATTCGTTCCATCGTTGTGAAAACCCGTAACTTCCCCGGTGAGAAAAGCGCGGATAGTTCGAGAACAAGCCACAACAGAACGCAGACGGAAGAACATTTCATTGTATCTTACAACAATTCCATCAGAATACAAGAATATATAGAGTATAAATAACTATTACACAGAAATATCAGAGATTTAAATTACATTTAAATACATCGCAGCGGAAAATAATACAATACACAACTAGAAGAGATATACGGATACAAAGCTTTCTGGATATCATTCCAGCTGTAAACCAGGATCCTATGGATATAAATCTGCAAAACCAAAACTACTAGCTGCCCGTGTCAAAATAAGGGCACCCAAAGTTTAGGTTAAAACAATAAACTCCAGGTCAGTCATGGAACTGGTGTGAGAACTAAAACAGTTATTTATCTTTATTTTCAAAGTAAGGTAAATCAAGGGACCACGCCGTATAAGACGGAACGGGTTTCCTCCCAAAAACACCAGTGCATAAAACAATAGCGCAATGCTAAATAAAGAAAAATGAAGCTATTATAAGACCCAGGTCCCATCACACAATGCAACGCAAGCCGGAGGATAGGGTTTTTACCTTATAATAGCCAAGAATGCTTGATATGTTTAAAACAAATCATTTGATACTATTATAAGTGCATATTGTATAAAATATCTTCAAATCATAAGTATCAATCATAGACGGCATAAGTGCACCATCCCACTATGTCTCCATACTAGGCTCTACAAATAAAACCGAAATACACGTATTGGAAATTGGATTTCCATCATGGTGGCTCCTGATTCGAAAGATCGATCACGTAATGCAATTCCCCACGGCTTACGTCCCAACAAGAGAAAACACCGTCTGCACATCCGCACTTTTAGGACCAGAGTATCACCGCGGCTTACGTCCCAGCGAGAGAAAACACCGCTTACTCTATATATCCCTGAGCACTAAGCTCATCTCGGTCGACCGAATCCATGACACCACTAAGGTGCCCATCCACTAAAAAGCATACTGATCAAACCGTCAGTTTACCACCATACCGAGGTGTGAGGCTCGCGAATCAACGATATACACAAAGCCATGCTATTTCAAAGCTGCGCTTTGATCATCATCCACCAAACTTTGCTTTTCAACAAAAGTCTGGATCACTGCATCTCAAGATCATCAGTAATCACCCAAACGATGTGAAGACTTTCGGTCTTCGACCACCGTCATCATCTTCGACTTATCGTCGAATCGATTATTCAGAATGGGTATAAACCCGGCCTTTCCGAACAACCCGCGTATATTATAAATAAATGTTACACAAACACAACATACGCCTCAATTCAATTCAGCAGTCACTAACCGTAAAGTAGCAAGAGAACAATTCCCCAAATATTAACCCCGAAGGCCGAAACCAACATCAGATCAATACCCAGGAAACCATCCTTCTTAGCTAACCTACAGTTAGTTCCTAAATTTCACGTTCTTAGGGAAAGGTTCCCATTAATTTTATCAAAGATAAATTCTTTAAAATTTACTCTTTAATCTTCCTTTGGATATCATTTCAAACCAAATTATGGTTTTCCAAACTAGTCGGGATTAGCGAACCACACCGAAGTAATTATTTGTTTTATTTCCCAATCCCAACCTATTCATCCCATGAAGCAAAACTGGTAATACTCCATATCTAATACCACGGTGTTATCGGTAAAATTAATTACCATTCCACGTCCAAATCTAATTAAAGATTTAACTATCGCTTTGGAGCAAAACTGGTAATACTCCATTCTCGATCTTTTTAATCTAATTAAAGATTCATTAAAACTCCACTTAGTTTTAATCTTAAACTGGGTTAAAGAATCAGTGTCATTTTAAACACGGTTCACTATAAACCAAAAAATCAATACCAATTCAATTCTAATTAAATATTATTTAATTGGTACACTTCATTAAATCTAAATAAAAGATTTAATCTTTTTCCTCAACTGGGTTTAAGAACAACGTTAATGAAGATGCCATTCACGACAAACCCAAAATCTCATTTGATATTAAATATAAGGCTCTGAATATAAAATATATTGGCTTATATTCAATATCAAATTCTACGACGAACAAATATCGTATTGGAAATAACGATATAAATATATCTTTCAAATTTCCCATAACAATACCTGTATAATCACAAAATCCCACATCGAAATATTCCGAAGACAATTTCGATTCAAATCCATTTCCAATCTATATATTGGAAATCCTAGTTACTTTCAAAACCATTTCAAATCCACTTTATTTATTTTAAAAATAAATGAATTATTATTCTAGTTCAAAACTAGTTCATTTCGATAAAAATCTATTTTTATCCTTTCAAATATGGAGTTTTTCATTCAATTCTTCACAAATCATTTCTTATGATTTTACACAAATTATTATTATTTTTAATAATTTTATCAAGGCCTGTACAGTCGATTTCCATCAACGGCCATCGAACTGCACTTACAGCGACCTTTTCCAAATTCGATTTGGACATAATTCCAAATCCAACCGTTAGATTTCAAATTTCTAATATTTGTTAGAAAGCTCTTTTCGATACGAACCCAACGGTTCCGGTTTTAGGAGAATCCGACGGTCGGATCTCCCGCAATGTCCGTTCGAAGTCAATGGTCGAAATTCACGAACTACCGCAGCGCGACGCGTTCTATTCAGGCCATTATATATATAATATATATATTATATATATATTTCGTCGATTTCCTTTTTAAAACGAATTTTATAAATCATTTCAAATTTGTTTCAAAAACAATTTCAACCTTTATTTCAAATTCAAATCAAAATTGAATTTTCCCTTATAAATTCTTTTTACATTCACTTCTATTTGATTTCAATTCAAATCGATTTCAATTCTATTTCAATTCGTTTTCAATTGAATTCAATTCAATTCAGATTTGTTTTCTATTCGATTCAATTCAAATTCGTTTTCAATTCAATTCAATTCGAATTCGTTTTCTATTCAATTCAATTCGAATTCGTTTTCTATTCAATTCAATTCGAATTCGTTTTCTATTCAATTCAATTCGAATTCGTTTTCTATTAAATTCAAATTCGTTTTCTATTCAATTCAATTCGAACTCGTTTTGAATTTCAATTCTTTTCAAAATATCAGATTTTGAAATCACTTTCGATATTCATTATAAAATGAATAAAATCGATATAAATATCGTTCACGTCAAAATGGCGTCAATCTAATCAACACGGCTTCATATATTTCTGCTTTCAAATATTCTATTTCAAATATTTCTTTTTCAAATATTTCTATTCAAATATTTCTTTTCAAATATTTCTATTCAAATATTTCTATTTCAAATATTGAATGAAGCCCAATCAATTACCATATAATGTTAATTATATGGATTTTCTACAACACATGTATACAATAACAACGATGTATAATCAACCATCATCCAAAGTGCATTCTACACTGTATAAGCATCGAATATAAATATTTAGCGCTTATAACAGTCTGTCAATCAATCGATTGACATACAACTAAACAATCGGGATTAGTGTACGTCAAATATCATCCCAATACCCGTGTGGGGTTTCAAACAATCAAACACAGATTTTATTTGTGCAGTTGGGCGATGTGTAAAATTTATCGTCCCAATCAATATCAGTCAAATGTGTGTATATAAACAAATTGTCCGATTTGTTTATTTTTATTTCATTTCTTATACACGTTAAAAATTCTATTTTTAACTATAAAATATTTTCCACTATAAAATATTTTATTTCAACTATATAAATGTTTTATTTCATTTCACATCACATCACACAATCAACTACACATCAAAATCAAACAAACAAGCATACAAGCCGTCCATGGTCTGTGGACGATGGGTGTCGGGTGCTACTAAACACCGTCTGCATCCTAGTATATATTTCAACTAGAAATAAAATTAAAAAGTGAGAAATTCTAAGCAAAGCTATCCCAACTCCATGACACTTCATATGTAGGAAATCTTCGCCGTTTGACACTTTCGTTACCCGTATTCACTACATATATAAAAATCACATTTTTACTTTGCTATTCAATATATAAAAATCGAATTTTTACTTTGCTATTCAATATATAAAAATCGAATTTTTACTTTGCTATTCAATATATAAAAATCGAATTTTTACTTTGCTATTCAATATTTAAAAATCGAATTTTTACTTCGCTATTCAATATATAAAAAATCGAACCTTTTTTCTCTATGAAAACATTATAAAAATTATATCTTTAATTCAATAAAAGTCATAGCTTTAATTTAATAAAAATAATAACTTTTTATCTATTAAAAATCAAACCTTTTTATAACCATTCACAGTATAAAGATCAAATTTTTATTCTCTAATTTATATAGATCAAAAACTGATTTTATATATTGAATTTACTAATCAAAAACTTATTATATACATATATATATATATATATTTAGAATTACCTTTCACCGTCGAAGGGGGGGTGGGTTCACATCGGTCATTGCAGCGGAGGAGGGTGGCAAGTGGCGGCTGGAGGAGGAGCAGAAGGGGGTTTGAGGGGGGGTGGCGCGTCGAGCTAGGGGTGCAGGCGATTATGGTTTGGATGGAGGCGAGGTTTCAGAAGGGGGTAGCGGCGATACCGGTTTTGGGGTTTTGGAGGGGGGTGCGATCCTTGAACAGAGGTAGAAGGAGGTGGAGGAGAAGGGGATCGGCGACGTAGGGCGACGGCGATGGGAGGGTGGACGGCGTCGTCGTCGTGAAGCAGCGAGGGGGAAGGGTTTTTTTCTTTTTCCCTTTTTTTTTTGATTGTTGAATGGTCAACGTGGAAGGGGAGAGAGAGATAAAGGGGAGGGTTTATATTTAAATATTTTTAATTACAAAAAGGTAACTTTTTAACCCGAACTCGAAACCAAGCCCACCGACTGTCGTCCATAGCTAATTACCCCCATTCCGAACACAATAGGATATGTATCGTAGGCTGATTCGATCGTTTCGATCAGTTTCCATCAAAATCAACATATAACTCTATATATTGAATTTGAACGCGCATTTCACTTTACCGGGGTCGCATACTAACTCGAAAAATTCCCGAAAAATATTTTCTAGCTTCGTATTGACGATACGGTTCTAACAAAACTAGTTTCGTCAAATTCCGAGACCGTTTGAAAAATGGTCATTTTCCAGTCGATTAAAATCAACTAAAACTGGTCAAATGCGTTTTCCGTTGCCACGCTCACATATTGATTCAAAAAATTATGAAAATTGAAACCTAGCAATAACTTGACATCACGGATCCAACAAAAGTGGTTTCGTCGAAATCCGAGGTCGTTTGCAAAATTTCCATTTTTAAGGGCCTGAATTCTATAGCGACTATTCAGAATTTTCAACTGGACATATCTTTTGATTCCCGCTATGAAATTTCAGTTTTTCGGATTCGTTGGAAAGATATTATCAAATAGATCCTATTATTTTTTATTTCACTAAAATCCGGTTTATTTTGCACCCGGTACATTCAATTGAAGTTTGAAATCGAATTATCGAACTACCGCGCCATTTTCAATTCCTTTTATAATTTAAAATAAATATTTATATTCTAACGACGATCTATATAAATATATTCGTTTGAATTCTATTAAAAATAAATTTTTCGTCGTTTTTATTTAAAATGATTCATTTTTACTAATCAAAATTCGCTAAAATTGCCAAAATAAAATTTTAAATTGGCCCAGATTTCCGGGTTATTACAATCTCCCCCACTTAAAACTTTTCGTCCCCGAAAAAGAACGAAGCCGAAAGTTGTTATAAATACCAACTCAACTTTCATTGTTTTGATTACGGCTTAAGTTCTTCAACTTTTCAGTTTCTAAGAACTTTTCAAATTTTTCAAAAATTTGGCTAACACCCTAAATTTTGGAAAAATTTCGCCATAACCTCCCCTGCACCGGGAGCACGGGAAAATCCCGAAATTGCCATATAGGCCCTCTGATCTCAAAAAGAAAAAGAAAAAGCCAAGCGGCTAGCCAATCAGCTCATAAAATCATCATCACCCAAACAAAACAGTAAATTATAGTAAACATGTACCTATTTGTCGGGAAAACAAATTTTATTCTCTGCTCTAGCCTCCTTGTTATGACCTGTTCAATGTAAGTACATGTATATGCAAGCAGATGCGACCAAATTTCAATACAATTCACCTTTTGGTTCAAATGAACTAAATGGTTCAAATTTTAATTAATCAAACAACACAACCATCAATCAATTAGTTGATTAGCTTTTCAAATTCATAACTTTGATATATAGTCAAAAATCAGATTTTTGATGCAAAATCACAACAACAAGCCCTATCTAATTTTGGTTCTGACACTAGTCTAATGGAAATATATAGAAATCTCGCTTTCGAAACTCGAATACCAATTCTGATTATGTCTAGACTATCATCATAATCGTCTCCGGGTGACTAGAGTGTGATTCTATATCTATCCAGTATATTAAAACTTCAAATACACGTGGATCAGACGTATACGCAAAGTCTATATATACTGGACTGTCCAAATTCAAACATAATAACTAATCAAATATGAATAGTTGATTTTAAATTTTCAAAACAAAAATTGATTTCATTTTAAAATATACTCTTCACACTCGTTCTAGGATACTACTGATCCCATCTCTAACGAGTCATTCTAATTGGATATTACTAATCCAATCTCTGATGAATTCTTTCGTATGGTTCTAATGTGTCTTGTTCTCTGAGCTTTGTAAACCAAAGCTCTGATACCAACTGTGAAAACCCGTAACTTCCCCGGTGAGGAAAGCGCGGATAGTTCGAGAACAAGCCACAACAGAACGCAGACGGAAGAACATTTCATTGTATCTTACAACAATTCCATCAGAATACAAGAATATACAGAGCATAAATAAATATTGCACAGAAATATCAGAGATTTAAATTACATTTAAATACATCGCAGCGGAAAATAATACAATACACAACTAGAAGAGATATACGGATACAAAGCTTTCCGGATATCATTCCAGCTGTAAACCAGGATCCTGTGGATATAAATCTGCAGAACCAAAACTACTAGCTGCCCATGTCAAAAATAAGGGCACCCAGAGTTTAGATTAAAACAATAAACTCCAGGTCAGTCATGGGACTGGTGTGAGAACTAAAACAGTTATTTATCTTTATTTTCAAAGTAAGGTAAATCAAGGGACCACGCCGTATAACACGGAACGGGTTTCCTCCCAAGAACACCAGTGCATAAAACAACAACGCAATGCTAAATAAAGAAAAATGAAGCTATTATAAGACCCAGATCCCATCACATAATGCAACGCAAGCCGGAGGATAGGGTTTTTACCTTATAATAGCCAAGAATGCTTGATACGTTTAAAACAAATCATTTGATACTATTATAAGTGCATATTGTATAAAATATCTTCAAATCATAAGTATCAATCATAGATGGCATAAACGCCCATCCCACTATGTCGCCATACTAGGTTCTACAAATAAAACCGAAATACACGTATTGGAAATTGGATTTCCATCATGGTGGCTCCTGATTCGAAAGATCGATCGCGTAATGCAATTCCCCACGGCTTACGTCCCAACAAGAGAAAACACCGTCTGCACATCCGCACTTTTGGGACCAGAGTATCACCGCGGCTTTCGTCCCAGCGAGAGAAAACACCGCTTACTCTATATATCTCTGAGCACTAAGCTCATCTTGGTCGACCGAATCCACGACACCACTAAGGTGCCCATCCACTAAAAAGCATACTGATCAAACCATCAGTTTACCACCATACCGAGGTGTGAGGCTCGCATGATATATACAAAGCCATGCTATTTCAAAGCTGCGCTTTGATCATCATCCACCAAACTTTGCTTTTCAACAAAAGTCTGGATCACTACGTCTCAGCATGCCACACTATCAATCCATATCGTACCACTGATTTCTGCCAATATATAACCTCTGAGCTCGTATGTCTCAGAGAAAGGCGTTAAGCAAGAGAATAAATTCTCCGCCACCAAACAGATATATATTTAGCAGAGATCAACGAATACAATATAAAGGAATACAATGTCAGACACACCATCCATTTACAAGTCCGTTCTAGGTCTGAACGAAACCGGAGGCACTTTCCTCGCATATCCGTCGATCTCCAAGTACGTCTGGACGACCACCAACTGATTCCCTCATTTCGGTGTACAGCCCAATCGAGATCATCAGTAATCACCCAAACGATGTGAAGACTTTCGGTCTTCGACCACCGTCATCATCTTCGACTTATCGTCGAATCGGTTATTCAGAATGGGTATAAACCCGGCCTTTCCGAACAACCCGCGTATATTATAAACAAATGTTACACAAACACAACATACGCCTCATTTCAATTCAGCAGTCACTAACCGTAAATTAGCAAGAGAACAATTCCCCAAATATTAACCCCGAAGGCCGAAACCAACATCAGATCAATACCCAGGAAACCATCCTTCTTAGCTAACCTACAGTTAGTTCCTAAATTTCACATTCTTAGGGAAAGTTTCCCATTAAATTTTATCAAAGATAAATTCTTTAAAATTTATTCTTTAATCTTCCTTTGGATATCATTTCAAACCAAATTATGGTTTTCCAAACTAGTCGGGATTAGCGAACCACACCGAAGTAATTATTTGTTTTATTTCCCAATCCCAACCTATTCATCCCATGAAGAAAAACTGGTAATACTCCATATCTAATGCCACGGTGTTATCGGTAAAATTAATTACCATTCCACGTCCAAATCTAATTAAAGATTTAACTATCGCTTTGGAGCAAAACTGGTAATACTCCATTCTCGATCTTTTTAATCTAAATAAAGATTCATTAAAACTCCACTTAGTTTTAATCTTTAACTAGGTTAAAGAATCAGTGTCATTTAAAACACGGTTCACTATAAACCCAAAAATCAATACCAATTAAATATTATTTAATTGGTACACTTCATTAAATCTAAATAAATGATTTAATCTTTTTCCTCAACTGGGTTTAAGAACAGCGTTAATGAAGACGCCATTCACGACAAAACCAAAATCCCATTTGATATTAAATACAAGGCTCTGAATAGAAAATATATCGGCTTATATTCAATATCAAATTCTACGACCAACAAATATCGTATTGGAAATAATGATATAAATATATCTTTCAAATTTCCCATAACAATACCTGTATAATCACAAAATCCCACATCGAAATATTCCGAAGACAATTTCGATTCAAATCCATTTCCAATCTATATATTGGAAATCCTGGTTATTTTCAAAACCATTTCAAATCCACTTTATTTATTTTAAAAATAAATGAATTATTATTCTAGTTCAAAACTAGTTCATTTCGATAAAAATCTATTTTTATCCTTTCAAATATGGAGTTTTTCATCCCAATTCTTCACAAATCATTTCTTATGATTTTACACAAATTATTATTATTTTTAATAATTTTATCAAGGCCTGTACAGTCGATTTCCATCAACGGCCATCGAACTGCACTTACAGCGACCTTTTCCAAATTCGATTTGGACATAATTCCAAATCCAACCGTTAGATTTCAAATTTCTAATATTTGTTAGAAAGCTCTTTTCGATACGAATCCAACGGTTCCAGTTTTAGGAGAATCCGACGGTCGGATCTCCCGCAATGTCCGTTCGAAGTCAATGGTCGAAATTCACGAACTGCCGCGGCGGGTTGCGTTCTATTCAGGTCATTATATATATAATATATATATTATATATATATATATTTCGTCGATTTCCTTTTTAAAACGAATTTTATAAATCATTTCAAATTTGTTTCAAAAACAATTTCAACCTTTATTTCAAATTCAAATCAAAATTGAATTTTCCCTTATAAATTCTTTGTACATTCACTTCTATTTGATTTCAATTCAAATCGATTTCAATTCTATTTCAATTCATTTTCTATTGAATTCAATTCAATTCAGATTTGTTTTCTATTTGGTTCAATTCAAATTCGTTTTCAATTTAATTCGAATTAGTTTTCTATTCAATTCAATTCGAATTCATTTTCTATTCAATTCAATTCGAATTCGTTTTCTATTCAGTTCAATTCGAATTCATTTTCTATTCAATTCAAATTCGTTTTCTATTCAATTCAATTCGAATTCGTTTTGAATTTCAATTCTTTTCAAAATATCAGATTTTGAAATCACTTTCGATATTCATTATAAAATGAATAAAATCGATATTCATTATAAAATGAATAAAATCGATATAAATATCGTTCACGTCAAAATGGCGTCAATCTAATCAACACGGCTTCATATATTTCTGTTTTCAAATATTCTATTTCAAATATTTCTTTTTCAAATATTTCTATTCAAATATTTCTTTTCAAATATTTCTATTCAAATATTTCTATTTCAAATATTGAATGAAGCCCAATCAATTACCATATAATGTTAATTATATGGATTTTCTACAACACATGTATACAATAACAACGATGTATAATCAACCATCATCCAAAGTGCATTCTACACTGTATAAGCATCGAATATAAATATTTAGTGCTTATAACAGTCTGTCAATCAATCGATCGACATACAACTAAACAATCGGGATTAGTGTACGTCAAATATCATCCCAATACCCGTGTGGGGTTTCAAACAATCAAACACAGATTTTATTTGTGCAGTTGGGCGATGTGTAAAATTTATCGTCCCAATCAATATCAGTCAAATGTGTGTATATAAACAAATCGTCCGATTTGTTTATTTTTATTTCATTTCTTATACACGTTAAAAATTCTATTTTTAACTATAAAATATTTTCCACTATAAAATATTTTATTTCAACTATATAAATGTTTTATTTCATTTCACATCACATCACACAATCAACTACACATCAAAATCAAACAAGCAAGCATACAAGTCGTCCATGGTCTGTGGACGATGGGTGTCGGGTGCTACTAAACACCGTCTGCATCCTAGTATATATTTCAACTAGAAATAAAATTAAAAAGTGAGAAATTCTCACCAAAGCTATCCCAACTCCATAACACTTCATATGTAGGAAATCTTCGCCGTCTGACACTTTCGTTACCCGTATTCACTACATATATAAAAATCACATTTTTACTTTGCTATTCAATATATAAAAATCGAATTTTTACTTTGCTATTCAATATATAAAAATCGAATTTTTACTTTGCTATTCAATATATAAAAATCGAATTTTTACTTCGTTACTCAATATATAAAAAATCGAACCTTTTTTCTCTATGAAAACATTATAAAAATTATATCTTTAATTCAATAAAAGTCATAGCTTTAATTTAATAAAAATAATAACTTTTTATCTATTAAAAATCAAACCTTTTTATAACCATTCACACTATAAAGATCAAATTTTTATTCTCTAATTTATATAAATCAAAAACTGATTTTATATATTGAATTTACTCATCAAAAACTTATTATTTATATATATATATATTTAAAATTACCTTTCACCGTCGAGGGGGGGGGGGGGGGGGTTCACGTCGGTCATTGCAGCGGAGGAGGGTGGCAAGTGGCGATTGGAGGAGGAGCCGAATGGGGTTTGAGGGGGTGGTGGCGCATCGGGCTAGGGGCGCAGGCGGTTATGGTTTGGATGGAGGAGAGGTTTCAGAAGGGGGGAGCAGCGATACCGGTTTTGGGGTTTTGGAGGGGGCGCGATCCTTGAACAGAGGTAGAAGGATGCGGAGGAGAAGGGGAAGGGGATCGGCGACGTGAGGCGACGGCGATGGGAGGGTGGACGGCGGCGTCGTCGTGAAGCAGCGGGGGGAGGGGGGGGAAGGGATTTTTTCTTTTTCCCTTTTTTTTTGATTGTTGAATGGTCAACGTGGAAGGGGAGAAAGAGATAAAGGGGAGGGTTTATATTTAAATATTTTATTATTTTTAATTACAAAAAGGTAACTTTTTAACACGAACTCGAAACCAAGCCCACCGACTGTCGTCCATAGCTAATTACCCCCATTCCGAACACAATAGGATATGTATCGTAGGCTGATTCGATCGTTTCGATCGGTTTCCGTCAAAATCAACATATAACTCTATATATTGAATTTGAACGCGCATTTTACTTTACCGGGGTCACATACTAACTCGAAAAAATTCCCAAAAAATATTTTCTAGCTTCGTATTGACGATACGGTCCTAACAAAACTAGTTTCGTCAAATTCCGAGAACGTTTGAAAAATGGCCATTTTCCAGTCGATTAAAATCAACTAAAACTGGTCAAACGCGTTTTCCTTTGCCACGCTCACATATTGATTCGAAAAATTATGAAAATTGAAACCTAGCAATAACTTGACATCACGGATCCAACAAAAGTGGTTTCGTCGAAATCCGTGGTCGTTTGCAAAATTTCCATTTTTAAGGGCCTGAATTCTATAGCGACTATTCAGAATTTTCAACTGGACATATCTTTTGATTCCCGCTATGAAATTTCAATTTTTCGGATTCGTGGGAAAGATATTATCAAATAGATCCTATTATTTTTGGTTTCACAAAAATCCGGTTTATTTTGCACCCGGTACATTCAATTGAAGTTTGAAATCGAATTATCGAACTACCGCGCCATTTTCAATTCCTTTTATAATTTAAAATAAATATTTATATTCTAACGACGATCTATATAAATATATTCGTTCGAATTCTATTCAAAATAAATTTTTCGTCGTTTTTATTTAAAATGATTCATTTTAAATAATCAAAATTCGCTAAAATTGCCAAAATAAAAATTTTAAATTGGTCCAGATTTCCGGGTTATTACAATCGCAATCTATTTCACACGATATTTATATTAAAAATCACATTTTTATTTCAATGCTACTTATATAAAAATCGTATTTTTATTATCTCTATTATATAAAATTCATATTTTTATTCTTTCTATAATATAAAAATCATAATTTTATTCTTTCTATAATATAAAAATCATATTTTTATTACACGAGAAATCTTATCTTTCTAAAAATAAAAATCGTATCTTTCATACTATATAAAAATCTAATTTTTTTTCTACTTAAAGATCATTATTTTATTTTTCAGCTTTATATAGAATAAATAATTAAAAAAACTGAAATAAACAAAATAATGTAATTAAACTTTACCTTTGTTTTAAAGGGGGGAGGGTTCATCACCGTCGTCTGAAGGGGGGGCGCTCCTGGTTCACGGATCGAGGAAGATGGGGGGGCTCCTATCGCGTAGGTGAAAGGAAGGGGCGGATTTCGGGTCTTGGGGGTTGCGACGGGGAAGAAAGTGGAAAGCGCCGAAGTCGAGAGGGGGGTGTTTTGCTGCGGTTGAGGCGGAGCTCGCCAGAGGCGATGGCGACAGCGTAGGGGGGGCGCACTGAAGAATCGATCGGGCGGTTTTTTTCTTCTTTTTTTCTTTTTCTGAAATCAAAGAGAGAGAAAGAGAGAGAGGGAAGGAGAGATGTGAGGGTTTTTGTTATATAATAATATATATATTATTTTATTTTATTCTCTAAAAGATTACTTTAAAATTCGAACTCAAAATTGAGCCCACCGACTGTCGTCCATAGCTAATTACCCTTATTCCGAACATAATGGGATATGTATCGTAGGCTGATTCGATCGTTTCAATCAGTTTTCGTCAAAATCGACATATAACTCTATATATTTAATTTGAACGCGTAATTCAATTTACCGAGGCCACATGCTGAATCTAAAAATTCCCGAAAAATATTTTCGAGGTTCGTACTGATGATACGGTCCTAACAAAACTAATTTCATCGAATTCTAAGACCGTTTGAAAAATGGCCATTTTCCAGTCGATTAAAATCAACTGAATCTGGTCAAACGCGTTTTCCTTTGTCACGCTCACATTTTGATTCGAAAAATTACGAATTTTGGAATCTAGCGATAACTTGACATCACGGATCCAACAAAAGTGGTTTCGTCGAAAATCGAGGTCATTTGCAAAATTTCCATTTTTAAGGGCCAGAATTCCATAGCAACTATTCTGAATTTTCAACTGGACATAACATTTGACTCCCGCTATGAAATTACCATTTTTCGGATTCGTTGGAAAGATATTCTCAATTAGATTCAAATATTTTTGGTTTCGCCAAAATCCGGTTTATTTTGAATCGTACACATTCATTTGAAATTTGAAATCGAAATTTCAAACTACCGCGCCATTTTCTATTCCTTTTATAAATAAAAATAAATATTTATATTCTAACGACGATTCAAATAAATATATACATTCTAATTACATTCAAAAAAAAATCTCGTCGTTGTTATTTAAAATAATTCATTTTAAATGTTGAAAATTCGCTAAAATTGCCAAAATAATAATTTTAAATTGGCTCGGATTTCCGTGTTATTACAATCTCCCCCACTTAAAACTTTTCGTCCCCGAAAAGGAACGAAGCCGAAAGTTGTTTCACAAACCAACTCAACTTTCACTATTTTCATTACGGCTTAAGTTCTTCGACTTTTCAGTTTCTAAGAACCTTTCAAATTTTTCAAAAATTTGCTAACACTCTAAACTTCCGAAAAATTTCGCCACCACCTCCCCTGCACCGGGGACTTCGGGATATTTCAAATAGCCTCCCATGGCCCTCATCAATCCAAAAAGAAAAAGAAACAGCCAAGCGGCTAGCCAATCGGCTCATAAAATCATCAAAAACCAAATAAATTTGTAAACATGTACCTATTTGTCGGGCAAATTTTTTTATTCTTTTTCTCTAGCCTCTTTGCAATGACCTATTCAGTGTAAGTACATGTATATGCATGCAAATGCGACTAATTTTCAATACAATTCACTATTTGGTTCAATTTGGCTAAAAGTTCAACATTGAATTAATCAAAACAGTAATCAATCAACACAACCATCAATCAATTAGTTGATTATCTTTTCAATCACATAACTTTGATACATAGTCAAAAAATCGCATTTTTGGTGCCAAACCACACCAATAAGCCCTATCTAATTTTGGTTTTCACACCAGTCAATTGGAAATATATAGAAATCCCACTTTCGTCACTCGAACATAAATACTAGTGACGACTAGTCAATCATCAGAATCATCTCCGGGCGACTAGAGCGTAATTCTATATCTACCCAGTATATTAAAACTTCAAATACACGTGGATCAGACGTATATGCAAAATCTTTATATACTGGACTATCCAAATCAATACAAATAAATAATCAAATACGAATAATTGATTTAAATTTTCAAAACAAAAATTGTTTTCACTTTAAAAATATACTCTTCACACTTGTTCTAGGATACTACTGATCCCATCTCTAACGAGTCATTCTTACTGGATATTACTAATCCAATTTCTGATGAATTCTTTCGTATGGTTCTAATGTGTCTTGTTCTCGAGCTTTGTAAACCAAAGCTCTGATACCAAATGTAAAAACCCGTAACTTCCTGGTAAGGAAAGAGCGGATACTTTGAGAACAACACACAAAAGATCGCAGACAGAAGAACATTTCATTGTTTATTACAACAATTTCCATCAGAATACAAGAATATACAAAGTATGAATGAATAAAATATATTCGATAAATATCAAAGATTGCTATAAATTACATAGCAGCGGAAAATAATACAAAACACAACTGAAAGAGATATATGGATACAGAGCTTTTCGGATATCATTCCAGTTGTAAACCAGGTTCCTGTGAATATAAATCTGCAAAACCAAAACTACTAGCTGCCCGTGTCAAAATAAGGGCACCCAGAGTTTAGGTTAAAACAATAAACTCCAGGTCAGTCATGTGACTGGTGTGAGAACTAAAATAGTTATTTAAAACTTTACTTCAAATCAGATATATCAAGGGACCACGCCATATAACACGGAATGGGTTTCCTCCCAAGAATACCAGTGTATAAAACAACGGCGCAATGCTAAATAAAGAAAAATGAAGCTATTATAAGACCCAGGTCCCATCACACAATGCAACACAAGCCGAAGGATAGGGTTTTTACCTTATAATAGCCAAGAATGCTTGATACGTTCAAACAAATCAGATTATTTTGATATTACTATAAGTGTATAGTGCCAAAATAATTTCAGTCATAAATATCAATCATAGACGGCATGGGTACCATATATCATGTCGCCATACTAGGCTCTACAATCAAAACCGCAAAGTCACGTATTGGAAGTTGGATTCCCGTCTGTGAACCGAGGCAAAAGATAGTCCTCTACCGATTCGAGATGCTCTAGCCCGTGTCTCAGGATCAGAGCTCGAGTGACCCTTGGAGCGACAGGGCCGGTCCACCGATGTGGATTAAAATGCCTGAACACTGCGTTTCCCCACCCTTTGGGGCATAAATGAGCCAAAGAATGACTCCATCGGTCCCAGATCGACCGATATAACCGAGGCGCCTCGCAATAGCAACAACCAAACAGGTGAAAGTAATATAAATGTCAGGGCTGGTAGGTCAGTGACACCACCCCTAGCTAGAAGGAAACGCATACCCTCCCTGAGGTCCTCTCCCGTTTTTGGTTCACAACCGGGGTGTGAGGCTCCCGAATCAACGTTACACAAAGCTATGCCACACAGGCGGTGCTTTGATCATCAACCACAAGACTTTGCTTTTCTATAGAAGCCTTGATCAATTGCCACTTAGGCATGCCACACAGGAAATTCACTCCATGCGATTGATATCCATCAATATATAACCCCTGAGCTCATACGTCTCAGAGAAGGGCGTTAAGCAAGAGAATAAATTCTCCGCCGCCAAACAGATATATATTTAATAGAAATCAATCACACAGAATAAAATCCAATGTCAGACACACAGTCCATTTACAAGTTCGTTCTGGGTTTGAACAAAACCGGAGGCACCTTGTACCTCGCATATCCATCGTTCTCCAAGTACGTCTGGACGATCACCAACTGATTCCCTCCTCTTGGGTGTACAGTCCAATCAAGATCATCAGTAATCACCCAAACGATGCGAAAACCTCCGGTCTTTGACCATTGTCTTCATCCTCGACACCACGTCGAATCAGTTATTCAGAATAGGATAAACCTGGTCTTTCTAAATAACTCGCGTATATAATAAACAAGTGTTACACAAACACAACATACACCTCATTCCAATTCAGAATATTCTTTTATTCAAATATTCTTATACTTTGTGAAAGGGCCCCATTAATTTTATCAAAGATAAATTCTTTAAATTTATTCTTTAATCTTCTTTTGAATATCAATTCAAACTAGTCGGGATTAGCGAACCACATCGAAGTAATCATTTATTTTATTTCCCAATTCTAACCTATTCATCCAATGAAGTAAAACTGGTAATACTTCATATCTAACACCACAGTGTTATCAGTAAATTCAATTATCATTTCACGTTCAAATCTAATTAAAGATTTATTATCGCCTGGAGCAAAACTGGTGATACTCCATTCTCGACCATTTCAATCTAATTAAAGATTCATTAAAACTCCACTTAGTTTTAATCTTCCCAAAAACCAATATCCCGTTTTTAACAGGGTTAAAGAACCAATGTCATTTAAAACACGGTTCACTATAAAGCCAAAATCACATTACATTAATTATCGGGTTAAAGAACAAGTGTTATTTAAAACACCATTCACGATAAACCCAAAAATCAATTCCAATTCAATTCCAGCTAAATACCATTTAATTGGTACACATCATTAAATCTAAACAAAAAGATTTAATTTTTTTCTCAACTGGGTTTAAGAATAGTGTTAATGAAGATACCATTCACGGCAAACCCAAATCACATATGTACAAGGCTCTGAATAGAAAATATATCGGCTTATATTCAATATCAAATTCTACGACCACAAACATCGTATTGGAAATAACGATATTAATATATCTTTCAAATTCCCATAACAATATCTGTATCATCACGGAATCCAACATCGAAATATTCCAAAGACAATTTTGATTCAAATCCATTCCAATTCAATTATTGGAAATTTCTGGTTATTTTCAAAACCATTTCAAATCCAATTTATTTATTTTAAAATTAAATTATTATTCTAGTTCAACACTAGTTCATTTCGATAAAAATCCACTTTTATCTTTTCAAATATGGAGTTTTTCCTCCCAATTCTTCCCAAATCATTTCTTTTGATTTTACACAAATTATTACTATTTTTAATAATTTTATCAAGGCCCGTACAATCGATTTCCATCAATGGCCATCGAACTGCACTTATAGCGACCTTTTCCAAATTTGATTTGTACATAATTCCAAATCCAACCGTTAGATTTCTAATTTCTAATATCCTTAGAAAGCACTTTTCGATACGAACCCAACGGTTCCGGTTTTAGGAGAATCCGACGGTTGGGTCTCCCGCATTATCCATTCGAAGTCAATGGTCGATATTCGCGAACTGCTGCGGCGCAGCGCGTTCTATTCAGGCCATTATGTATATATATTATATATATTTCGTTGATTTCCTTTTAAAACGTATTTTATAAATCGTTTTAAATTCATTTTTGAAACGATTTCGACTTCATATTCAATTTCGAATCAAAATTGAATATTCCACATCGTTAATCTATAAATGATAATATTTTCAAAACGTTATATTTTGAAATCACTTTCTTTTCTATATTCATTATAAAAATGAATATAATCGATATAAATATCCTTCGCGTCAAAATGGCGCATATCTAACCAACACGGCTTTATATATTTCAATAACTTCGTTATTCTATTCAACAAACGAATATTTTCTTCAACACATGAATTTTTCTTTTTCTATTCAACACATGGATATTTATACTTCTATTCAACACATGAATATTTATTCTATTCAACACATGAATATATATTTCTATTCAACACATGAATATATATTTCTATTCAACACATGAATTTATATTTCTTATTTTCCAAATTGGAATGAGGCCCAATCAATTACCATATAACGTTAATTATATGGATTCCCTATACCACATGTATATAACAGCAACGATAAATCATCAACCATCATCCAGAGTGCACCACACAACTACATAAGCATTAAATATAAATAATTAACGCTTACACAGTCTGTCAACCCATCGATTGACGTACAACTAAAAAAAATCGGGATTAGTGTACGTCAAATATCATCCCAATACCCGTGTGGGGTTTCAAATCAACAAACACATATTTTATTTGTGCAGTTGGGCGATGTGTTAAATTTATCGTCCCAATCAATATCAGTCAAATCAGTGTATAAAAAAATCATCCGATTTGTTTATAAATATTTATTTTACATCAACACAAAAATACATATTTCACACATCACAATCAATACTCAAATTTCACAACACAACAATCAAACAAACAAGCCATCCATGGTCTGTGGACGACGGGTGTCGAGTGCTGCTAAGCACCGTCTGCATCGTAGTGTATAATTGAACTAGAAATTAAAATAAAAGTGAGGAGTTCTCACCTTGGGGATCCACTCCGCCATTTCATTTTTGAATTTCTGAACTGTTCGAATTCCTTTTTGATTTCAATTCGTTCCATCGCAATCTGTTTCACACTATGTTTATATTAAAAATCACATTTTTATTTCAACGCTACATATATAAAAATCGTATTTTTATTATCTCTATAATATAAAAATCATATTTTTATTCTTTCTATAATATAAAAATCATATTTTTATTCTTTCTATAATATAAAAATCATATTTTTATTCTTTCTATAATATAAAAATCATATTTTTATTACACGAAAAATCTTATCTTTCTAAAAATAAAAATCGTATCTTTCATACTATATAAAAATCTAATTTTTTTTACTTGAAGATCATTATTTTATTTTTCAGTTTTATATAAAATAAATAATTAAAAGAACTGAAATAAACAAAATAATGTAATTAAACTTTACCTTTGTTTTGAAGGGGGAGGGTTCATCACCATCGTCTGAAGGGGGGCCGCTCCTGGTTCGCGGATCGAGGAAGATGGGGGGCTCCTATCGCGTAGGTGAAGGGAAGGGGCGGAGTTCGGGTCTTGGGGTTGCGACGGGGAAGAAGGTGGAAAGCGCCGAAGTCAAGAGGGGGGGCGTTTGGCTGCGGTTGAGGCGGAGCTCGCCTGAGGCGATGGCGGCGGCATAGGGGGGCGCGCTGAAGAATCGATCAGGCATTTTTTTTTCTTTTTTTTCTTTTTCTGAAATTGAAGAGAGAGAGAGAGAGGGAGAGATGTGAGGGTTTGGTTATATAATAATATATATATATATATATTATTTTATTTTATTCTCTAAAAGGCTACTTTAAAATTCGAACTCAAAATTGAGCCCACCGACTGTCGTCCATAGCTAATTACCCCCATTCCGAACACAATGGGATATGTATCATAGGCTGATATGATCGTTTCGATCAGTTTTTGTCAAAATCGACATATAACTCTATATATTGAATTTGAACGCGCAATTCAATTTACCGAGACCACATACAGAATCTAAAAATTCCCGAAAAATATTTTCTAGCTTCGTATTGACGATACGTTCCTAACAAAACTAATTTCATCGAATTCTGAGACCGTTTGAAAAATGGCCATTTTCCAGTCGATTAAAATCAACTAAAACTGGTCAAACGCGTTTTCCTTTGCCACACTCACATATTGATTCGAAAAATTATGAATTTTGGAATCTAGCGATAACTTGACATCACAGATCCAAAAAAAGTGGTTTCATCGAAAGCCGAGGTCGTTTGCAAAATTTCCATTTTTAAGGGCCAGAATTCCATAACGACTATTCTTAATTTTCAACTGGACGTAACTTTTGACTCCCGCTATGAAATTTCCATTTTTCGGATTCGTTGGAAAGATATTCTCAATTAAATTCAAATATTTTTGGTTTTGCCAAAATCTGGTTTATTTTGAATCATACACATTCATTTGAAATTTGAAATCAAAATTTCAAACTACCGCGCCATTTTCTATTCCTTTTATAAATAAAAATAAATATTTATATTCTAACGACGATTCAAATAAATATATATGTTCTAATTCTATTCAAAATAAATTTCTCGTCGTTATTATTTAAAATAATTCATTTTTAATGTTCAAAATTCGCTAAAATTGCCAAAATAAACATTTTAAATTGGCTCGGATTTCCGGGTTATTACACATCAAATCATTTTATATCCCGAAGCAATAAATCATTTCGCACCAATAATTCGCAAATACTTTCAATCATAGTATTGTTTTTGTTTCAACCATTTCAAATATTGGGATTCAAGTCTCTAAATTTTCTTTTGTTTATAAACTACTTTTATAGACCATTACTCATATCCAAATAACTGGATAAAGAATTCGATCGATTGAAAATACACTTTTCAACTTCCAAACATACAATTATGTTTCATATTTCGAAATCAATGATCTTATTCAAATATTTCAAGTCTTTCAAATTCTCTAAATCAAAGACTAAGAATCATACCTAACTTCATGAAATAAATTCAATTTATTTCTAAACATCCTTTCCAACAATTACACATAAGTTGATATCTTCTAAGAGATTCATTTTTCCATAAAATTTCCATTTCAAAAATTGGAAATCAAATTCGATGAATACAATTTTCTTATTGTCCTTTCAAATCAAGTAAGCTTTTCAAACTTTAAAAGCTTAGGAAAATCGTTTATAATCTATATAAGTTATTCAACCTTACTTAGGTCAAATTTCATTTTCAAATTGTTTCGAACATTTCCTAGATTTCCAAATAAATTTCACATTCTCGTCATATAAAATTTCGAGAGCTTCAATCAACATTTTCAAAACCGTTCATAATTCATATTGTCGAATAATTTTTCTTTTCAAACATTAGTTTCAGAACAACTCAAACATATCTTATTTCAATCCTTTACATAACAATATCGGACTTTTATTCATTCTTGTTTCGATTATCAAATCGTGTTTGAAAAGATTACGTTTTCCTACAGTCGGGGAAAACTCTTAAAACATTTTTATTCAAAACTACCATCACGCTTCTGCTGCGCTACTCTGATTTAGTATATGCATATTTCAAACTGGTCTTGTTCCACATATTAATTACACATACTAGAATTGGATTTCAAATCTTTTGGAACCCAATCCTCAAAATTAACGTTTCAAATCCAATTTTCTTTCACAAGTTGGATTCTATATTCCAAACGATTTCAATGTAACGACCTAGGGATTTTCGGCTAGAAAATCGACATAAATACCTTTATCGTATCTCATGCCGATCCTCCAAGCACCAAAAACACTGGATAGTTATTAGAAAGAAATTAAAGGGTGAGATAAGAAAGAAAGAAATATTAGAATAGAAGAAGAAGAAGAACCAATACATAGTCTCACATCGCAGCGGAACAAAATATAATATAGAAATAATCTTTATTGAGAGCTTTTGTAAATACTTACAATATTAGAGTACAACACATATCTGGATAGTTTTTGATAATCTGTCCTCATATATATAATCACACAGCGGAACATCATTTGTCTGAACATCTTCAGCTTGTCTCTGGACTTCGCAGTACCTGATGACCTGAACCTGTACACTCCGGGCTAACCCGAGCATTTACAAAACACCGGGTCAGTCTGGTGGACAAGAGTGAGAAATACTCGCACAGCATTAAGGTATCACACAACTTGATTTTAAATTCAAAATCCTTTCGAAAGAAAAAGATAATCGTAAGACCAAATCTGCACATAAACACGGTCGGTTTTTACCTTACGATAACCTAAAACTGTTTTCAAATCAATATCTTTTCTGATATTATAATAGTGTCTAAATACAAGTAAATATCAATCTAGTGGAATGCTTGCATCTCACGCTCCACGTATATATATACAAACAAAAACCGTAGGCACTTATTGGAAATTGGACTCTGACCTTGACAAGGTACGGGACCACCTGCCGCTCGTGTATCTCTAGAGGCGAATACACTGGGTTCAACAAGAACGTCTTGCAACCCGGCCCTCACATGACCGACCACTCATTTCGCTTGAGTGTATCGAATGTATATCACCAACGGTTGGACTCAAACCACCGTTCCCGAATGGGCAGAATCGATAGATTAAGAAACAAAAGGAATTTCTCTAGATAGGTGATTATACACCCTAATGGGAGCGACCCACATAGCCATGCTGCCTGCCCGATTTTTGTCATTTCCCGGTTGTGAGGCTTGAGGTTATAATTTTTTTTGAACGCCAGAGCCACCATTCACTTTGAATGCCATATCGTCAGATCCGCCAGGTATCACTGAATGCCGATTTCCACAAAAATACTCTAAGCGTTAAGCTAAAGAAGGTGTCCAGTCTTCTTTGCCACCAACAGAGATACGTTTGTAGAAAATCAATATACGTAATCCCTTTAGAAATACTTTGTCAGACACTCGTCCATACAAGTCATCCAGGAACAGGGTGAACCGAAGGTACTCTCCTACTGCATCCAATATAGGAATCACCCCATCGATCAGTAGCGATCGTCCTTGAAATCCACAGTTTCAACCACGACAGAACCCCAGTATATCTCCGGGTCGAATCAGAGATTGTAAGTGGTTCTTTCGCTTTATGAAGATCTGTGGTCTTCACATGCTCCATCTCGATCGTCGCTTGATCTCTTCTATATATTCGTATTTGTCGGTCGAAATGGTTTTTGAATATACATTCGATCCCGGTCCTTCCATACCAACAATCGTAAAGGTCAGACTTGATAGTCGGTCATTTAACTATCAAGTAAAACATCTATGAAATCATACAAATATATTTACTGGTCTGGTACTCAGCATCACTTGGCCTTTAAAAATTAATCGCCCAATTCCCTTTTAATTTCGTTACTATGGAAATATCATCTCATCTCATTTCAGTTACTTTGGAAATCTTATCACACACTCTTGCCACTACCCACTAGTATCATCTTTGGGTCGTCCCGAAGTCGTTCAAGTTGGGGTATTTTAATTACCTCTCAGACCTTGACCAACAACGTTCTAACCTTCAGATAAATACGAGTCGTAATTCAAAAACCTGATATTATTGTTTCAAAACCTATTTCCAACCATGTTTACAAAGCTAACATTCAAAAACCTTCCTCGGAAAATCTCCTTTCAATTCTTTTGGTTCAACTTAATTCCATCATTAAGTATTTCAAATTCAAAATGACTTTTAAACTCACATTCCATTTTATAAACCTTATTTGTAAATATAAACCCTTTCACTTCCTTTAACTCAAATGTTAAGTAAAACTTTTCATTTTATATTCGTTTAAACCTCTTATTTGCTTCATTATAAACTTGAGTTCAATAATACTCATCCCTAGCTTCTTTCCAATCACTTGACCACTTCATTTCAAACTTGATTACTTAAAGGTATTTCATTACCATACCAACTCCTTTATTTTAACATTTATCATTCGAATCAATTAACTCCTTTATTTACCAAAACGAATAATAAATTTCCTTTTTAAATTCTTACTCAACTTAACCAAGTATTCATTTGGTTATTCCACTAATTTAAAGTCTAACTTGGTTTACATGGTCGACACCAAACATGATTACTCTTTTAACTAACTCTATTTAATTCCTTATTTAAAATTTATTAAAATATAATTAATTTAAATAATCTCTTTTTAAACATTCACGATCAAAATACCTAACTGTTAGGTTATTTCCTTTGTTTAAAATTTTTGTCAGCATAAGAATTTAGTTTATAACTATTACATAACTTCTTATAAACTTTACTAAATAAATAATTAATATTTATTCCCCTTTTTAAAATAACCTTCAACCCGAATTTTTGTTAAAATATATTTATAACTTTTAATACGGTTGATTTACAGTCGATAAAAGCCGTATTTGAGAATCGATTGGTTTCTAGATCATGTGATGCCAATTACCAATCCATACCATCCATCAGCATATATTTCAACAGTCAAAAATAACCAATCATTTCCTTTTTATATTGACTGATAATTTCTATATCGATCATCAATCCATCAACAACCAATTCAAACAATTCAAACAATTTCAAACAATTACAAACACATTTCTAAACGTGACCAATCAAGGGAATTTACTTTATTTGGGTCAAATCAACACGATTGGTTTCTTACAGAAATTAAACGACCGTTTAATTTCTAAAATTAAATCAACGATAAATATATATATCACTAGCAAACAGTCAACCACTAGCAATCAGAACACACAACATAAAACCCAATTTATATAAAATATAAACGGGAAGAGCTGAGTGAGTTTAACTCACTTCGGTTTTGATTTGTCGATAATCAGTCTGGTTTTAGTCAAATTAAACTGACGTTTAATTCAAATAGAAATTCCAATCACTTCAGATCCGGACTAGGCCTGCTCTATCTTGAAGTACTCGTCTCCACGGTCCCAACGCAACTTACCGCGCCTGAATCCGAGATCGTATGAGTGAGAAAACGTATTACGAAGGTTATGAATTAATTAAATTATTTAAATAAGGATTTCCTTTTGAAATTAAAATTGGGCCTTACCTTTTGACCTCGGCCCACACCCGTTTCCCCTTTAAAAACCCTATCTGATCTTTTTCATTTCATTTTCAGCCGCCTCAAAAATCTGCTCACCGAAACCCTAAATCCACAACCCTAAATCCTCTTTTCTGTCAACTCGAGGCAACCGGCGTCGCAATACCTTCCTTCGAGCATCCCTTCTCCTCCTTCTATCGCGGTCTAACCTCCCAAACAACCGCTCGACGTTCACCTTGGCATCGCCAGTCCACCCCCTTCCGATTCGCGATGAACCTTGACCCCTCCAGAAACAAACGAGACTCCTCCTCATATTAAGTTAAGTCTTTTTTACTCGATTTTTATACTGTAATAATTTGATTGATTTTCTTTCTGGTTCGAATTGGTTCTTGAAAATTTGTTGAGTGAATACGGGTATTTATAGTTGCGGTTTGATGAGAACATTGTCTTGCATTGGTTACGATTTGTTATATCAATTAATCCTCAAACCTGTACTTGGATATTGGTTCATATTTTTGGTATAGGATTTTCAGATTTGTTGATGGATTTTGATCGAACTGTATAGGTTACGGCTATGGCTGGTTTAATCAGTGCAGATCTTTGAAACTGTAAATTATGCATTGAGTTTTTATATTTGAATTTGATTTCATACATGAATATATATATATATATATATGCTATCAGTTCTGTACAGATTTTTCCTCTCTCTATCATGTGCATAGACTTGACATAACTGTTGTCACAAAATTTCTTTGACTGTTCATGTATGGTTTAAATCAGCCGTATGAAATAAAGACATACCTATAATTTATTGAGCTATGCCTTGTCTATTTCTTATCTGTTCTAGGATTCTAGCTGTTTTGGCTATATTTTTCATTTATTCTAGCTGAGTACCTATATATTTTAGCTATATGGTCTGCTTGAGTTGTTTAATCAAATCCAGTGATTTGAAAAATGCATGTTAGCTTCTGAGTTCAGATATTTTTTTTCATATATGAAAACTGAATTTAGGTTTTCTGTATATATATATATATATATATATATATATATATATTGGCTGATGCTCCATATGCTTAGATTACTAGCTGTTCAGCTATGTCATGTTCATTTCGATCAGAGATTTTAAACTGATCATAGATTTTATTTTTCTTTCACTGCTCATGATCCTTTCCTTTATTGTGCACTTACTGTCATGATATTTTCCCTTTTTAATGGGTTTTTCTTTTCTTTTTCGCAGATCAACGTTGATCGAGACGGATTTCTGATTCTCAAAAGGGCTGCTGACATTTAAATAATGAACCTTTTCCTGTAATACAAAAAATGTTATGTATGTATATATATATATATATATATTTATAAATTTTTTTATTAGTTTAGAAAGCAATTCAACTTGTATATCAGTTTACTCTAATTAGAGATCTAAATTTATATAATTTAAAGCTGTAGTTCACATTATGCTTTTGGCATTGTTAGTTTCCTATTGTCATTGATTTTTTCCAATTGTTTTGGTTCATCATATCCTGTTAAGTATTTTGAATCTGACATGAATGGCCATTGATTTACTTTCCTTTCATAACCTATTCCTAATTCATTGGAACTACTCGTTGAGGTTGGCTTTGGAGATTCTAGAAAATGAGTTTACTTTTTTTTGGATGCACTCAATGCAGCAAACAATAGTTCTTATTACATTTATGTTAACAGCTGCCTGAAATACCTGAAGTGATTTTGTCTTGGAGGATTTATACCTTTGTATTATGGTCACATGGTACAACCAACTATGTTGTGTGAATTAATATGCTGTTTGAATTGTCATGTTAAGTATTAATATATTCACAAATTAGTTGTTCTTTGTACTTTTTCTTCTTAAGTGTTATGTTATTCTTCTATTAGATGTATGAGCTATCATTTGATTATGTCCGTATTGTTTTCCTTATTAGATTTATGTAAAAATCTATATGTATTAATAATGGAAAGCCAATTTATTTGCGATTTCATTATTTGCAATAATCAAACGCATATCGCAACTAAATAGACAATCACAAATTAAACACCCAGCTCAATATTTTGTTCTGTAACAACAATCACATACCATGTTCTCCAATATAACAGCAAACACATACACAAATTAAATGTATAATATTTTATTTATATAAAAATACTTTAATATAAATCGCTATAATTTAAACGATTTCACAGCGACTATTTAAAAATTTGAATTGGGTGTAACTCGAAATCTATAAGTCGAAATTTCAATTTTTCTCTTTCATTAGAAAAATATAACCGAACCGGTTCAAATGTGTCTCGTTTCACAGAAATCCGACTTATATCAGATCCTGTATATCCAATCAAAGTTCGAATTGAAAATTTCAAACTACCGCGACGTTTTCGAGCTCGTTTTTAATTAATATATATATATATATATATATATTTTCGAACTCTATTTTAACTAAATAAATTTGATTAAATATCCATTATATTCCAAATAAATATATAAAGTAATTAAATATTCTATTTTAAATGGCCGAAAAATCTGGGACATTACATTCTTCCTCCCTTAGAATAATTTCGTCCTCGAAATCGCAAAGTAAGAAGAATATTCCGAACCGTACATATATATATATATATATATATATATTTAAATCATTACTTTTGAATTAAATTCAAAATAAATTTGAACTTTAAAATTTTCTATAATTCTGCCAACACCTCCTCTGCGTGGCTCGATTGGTACGACTACCACTGCTACTCTAGGCCTCAACTTCTTCGAAAAGAAAATTCAAAATCCCAATGGCAACCCACTTTATTTGAATCCCAATTTATTTATGTCCATCTCATTCAAAGTCATCCTTAAATTGATTTTTCTTAACCAAGTTCAGTTTCTCTTCCATATCCGATACAATTGACGAATTTATTTTCTAATCAATTCAATTTTATTTCAAAATTCAAATTTGATTTCAAATCAAATCAATCAGAATAAACAACCAAGCACTCAACATTACAATAATATAGAAAATAAATACCTCTTCTTCTTTTTTTCTTTCTTTTTTTTCTATATAAAAATATACCTTGGGTAAAATTACTTCATTTACCCCTTTTATAAATCAATATTGTATCCATCTGCTAGTTCAACGCTTCTCAACACTTGAACCAGTCAAATAACACAGTAAAAAACATTTGTATGTAAAATCTTACAAATACGCTCTCATATATATACACTCTACTCAATCTAGGGTGTTACTAACCCCATCTCTATTGAGTTACGCCACAGAGCCAAGGTTACTACTCAACCAATAGCTCTGATACCACTGTAACGACCCTAGGATTTTCGGCTAGAAAATCGACATAAATACCTTTATCGTATCTTATGTCGATCCTCCGAGCACCGAAAACACTGGATAGTTATTAGAAAGAAATTAGAGGGTGAGATAAGAAAGAAAGAAATATTAGAATAGAAGAAGAAGAAGAACCAACACAGAGTCTCACATCGCAGCGGAACAAAATATAATATAGAAATAATCTTTATTGAGAGCTTTTGAAAATACTTACAATATCAGAGTACAACACATATCTGGACAGTTTTTGATAATCTGTCCTCATATATATAATCACACAGCGGAACATCATTCGTCTGAACATCTTTAGCTTGTCTCTGGACTTCGCAGTACCCGATGACCTGAACCTGTACACTCCGGGCTAACCCGAGCATTTACAAAACACCGGGTCAGTCTGGTTGACCAGAGTGAGAAAAACTCGCACAACATTAAGGTATCACACAACCTGATTTTAAATTAAAAATCCTTTCGAAAGAAAAAGATAATTGTAAGACCAAATCCACACGTAAACACGGACGGTTTTTACCTTACGATAACCTAAAACTGTTTTCAAATCAATATCTTTTCTGATATTATAATAGTGTCTAAATACAAGTAAATATCAATCTAGTGGAACGCTTGCATCTCACGCTCCAGGTATATATATACAAACAAAATCCGTAGGCACTTATTGGAAATTGGATTCCGACATTGACAAGGTATGGGACCACCTGCCGCTCATGTATCTCTAGAGGTGAATACACTGGGTTCAACAAGAACGTCTGGCAACCCGACCCTCACATGACCGACCACTCATTTCGCTTGAGTGTATCGAATGTATATCACCGACGGTTGGACTCAAACCACCGTTCCCGAATGGGCAGAATCGATAGATTAAGAAACAAAAGGAATTTCTCTAGATAGGTGATTATACACCCTAATGGGAGCGACCCACATAGCCATGTTGCCTGCCCGATTTTTGTCATTTCCCGGATTTGAGGCTTGAGGTTATAATTTTTTTTGTACGCCAGAGCAACCATTCACTTTGAATGCCACATCGTCAGATCCGCCAGGTATCACTGAATACCGATTTCCACCAAAATACTCTGAGCGTTAAGCTAAAGAAGGTGTCCAGTCTTCTTTGCCACCAACAGAGATACGTTTTGTAGAAAATCAATATACGTAATCCCTTTAGAAATACTTTGTCATACACTCGTCCATACAAGTCATCCAAGAACAGGGTGAACCGAAGGTACTCTCCTACAGCATCCAATATAGAAATCACCACATGGATCAGTAGCGATCGTCCTTGAAATCCACAGTTTCAACCACGACAGAACCCCAGTATATCTCCGGGTCGAATCAGAGATTGTAAGTGGTTCTTCCGCTTTATGAAGATCTGTGGTCTTCACATGCTCCATCTCGATCGTCGCTTGATCTCTTCTATATATTCGTATTTGTCGGTTGGAATGGTTTTCGAATATACATTCGATCCCGGTCTTTCCATACCAACAATCGTAAAGGTCAGACTTGATAGTCGGTTATTTAACTATCAAGTAAAACATCCTTGAAATCATACAAATATATTTACTGGTCTGGTACTCAGCATCACTTGGCCTTTAAAAATTAATCGCCCAATTCCCTTTTAATTTCGTTACTATGGAAATATCATCTCATCTCATTTCAGTTACTTTGGAAATCTTATCACACACTCTCGCCACTACCCACTAGTATAATCTTTGGGTCGTCCCGAAGTTTTTCAAGTTGGGGTATTTTAATTACCTCTCAGACCTTGACCAACAACATTCTAACCTTCAGATAAATACGATTCGTAATTCAAAAACCCGATATTATTGTTTCAAAACCTATTTCCAACCATGTTTACAAAGCTCACATTCAAAAACCTTCCTCGGAAAATCTCCTTTCAATTCTTTTGGTTCAACTTAATTCCATCATTAAGTATTTCAAATTAAAAATGACTTTTAAACTCACATTCCATTTTATAAACCTTATTTGTAAATATAAACCCTTTCACTTCCTTTAACTCAAATGTTAAGTAAAACTTTTCATTTTATATTCATTTAAACCTCTTATTTGCTTCATTATAAACTTGAGTTCAATAATACTCATCCCTAGCTTCTTTCCAATCACTTGACCACTTCATTTCAAACTTGATTACTTAAAGGTATTTCATTACCATACCAACTCCTTTATTTTAACATTTATCATTCGAATCAATTAACTCCTTTATTTACCAAAACGAATAATAAATTTCCTTTTTAAATTATTACTCAACTTAACCAAGTATTCATTTGGTTATTCCACTAATTTAAAGTCTAACTTGGTTTACATGGTCGACACCAAACATGATTACTCTTTTAACTAACTCTATTTAATTCCTTATTTAAAATTTATTAAAATATAATTAATTTAAATAATCTCTTTTTAAACATTCACGATCAAAATACCTAACTGTTAGGTTATTTCCTTTGTTTAAAATTTTTGTCAACATAAGAATTTAGTTTATAACTATTACATAACTTCTTATAAACTTTACTAAATAAATAATTAATATTTATTCCCCTTTTTAAAATAACCTTCAACCCAATTTTTTTTAAAAATATATTTATAACTTTTAATACGGTTGATTTATAGTCGATAAAAGTCGTATTTGAAAATCGATTGGTTTCTAGATCATGTGATGCCAATTACCAATCCATACCATCCATCTGCATATATTTCAACAGTCAACAATAACCAATCATTTCCTTTTTATATTGACTCATAATTTCTATATCGATCATCAATCCATCAACAACAAATTCAAACAATTACAAACACATTTCTAAACGTGACCAATCAAGGGAATTTACTTTATTTGGGTCAAATCAACACGATTGGTGTCTTACTGAAATTAAACGACCGTTTAATTTCAGAAATCAAATCAACGGTAAATATATATATATCACTAGCAAACAGTCAACCACTAGCAATCATAACACACAACATAGAACCCAATTTATATAAAATATAAACGGGAAGAGCTGAGTGAGTTTAACTCACTTCGGTTTTGATTTGTCGATAATCAGTTTGGTTTTAGTCAAATTAAACTGACGTTTAATTCAAATAGAAATTCCAGTCACTTCAGATCCGGACTAGGCCGGCTCCATCTCATAGTACTCGTCTCCACGGCCCCAACGCAACTGACCGCGTCTGAATCCGAGATCGTATGAGTGAGAAAACGTATTACGAAGGTTATGAATTAATTAAATTATTTAAACAAGGATTTCCTTTTGAAATTAAAATTGGGCCTTACCTTTTGACCTTGGCCCACACCCGTTTCCCCTTTAAAAACCCTATCCGATCTTTTTCATTTCATTTTCAGCCGCCTCAAAAATCTGCTCACCGAAACCCTAAATCCACAAGCCTAAATCCCCTTTTCTGTCAACTCGAGGCAACCAGCGTCGCAATCCCATCCTTCGAGCATCCCTTCTCCACCTTCTAGCGTGGTCTAACATCCCAAACAACCGCTCGACGTTCACCTTGGCATCGCCAGTCCGGCCCCTTCCGATTCGCGACGAACCCTGACCCCTCCAGAAACAAACGAGACTCCTCCTCATATTAAGCTAAGTCTTCTTTTACTCGATTTTTATACTGTAATAATTTGATTGATTTTCTTTCTGGTTCGAATTGGTTCTTGAAAACTTGTTGAGTGAATATGGGTATTTATAGTTGCGGTTTGATGAGAACATTGTCTTGCATTGGTTACGAATTGTTATATCAATCAATCCTCAAATCTGTACTTGGATATTGGTTCATATTTTTGGTATAGGATTTTCAGATTTGTTGATGGATTCTGATCGAACTGTATAGGTTACGGTTGTGACTGGTTTAATCAGTGCAGATCTTTGAAACTGTAAATTCTGCATTGGGTTTTTATATTTGAATTTGATTTCATACATGAATATATATATGCTATCAGTTCTGTACAGATTTTTCCTCTCTCTATCATGTGCATAGACTTGACATAACTGTTGTCACAAAATTTCTTTGATTGTTCATGTATGGTTTAAATCAGCCGTATGAAATAAAGACATACCTATAATTTATTGAGCTATGCCTTGTTTATTTCTTAGCTGTTCTAGGCTTCTAGCTGTTTTGGCTATATTTTTCATTTATTCTAGCTGAGTACCTATATATTTTAGTTATATGGTCTACTTGAGTTGTTTAATCAAATCCAGTGATTTGAAAAATGCATGTTAGCTTCTGAGTTCAGATTTTTTTTTCGTATAAGAAAACATAATTTAGTTTTTCTGTGTATATATATATTAGCTGATGCTCCACATGCTTAGCTTACTAGCTGTTCAGCTATGTCATGTTCATTTCGATCAGAGATTTTAAACTGATCATAGATTTTATTTTTCTTTCACTGCTCATGATCCTTTCCTTTATTGTTCACTTACTGTCATGAGATTTTCCCTTTTTAATGGGTTTTTCTTTTCTTTTTCGCAGATCAACGTTGATCGAGACGGATTTCTGATTCTCAAAAGGGCTGCTGACATTTAAATAATGAACCTTTTCCTGTAATACAAAAAATGTTATGTATATATATATATATAATTTTTTTTATTAGTTTAGAAAGCAATTCAACTTGTATATTAGTTTACTCTAATTAGAGATCTAAATTTATATAATTTAAAGTTGTAGTTCACATTATGCTTTAGGCATTGTTAGTTTCCTATTGTCATTGATTATTGTCCAATTGTTTTGGTTCATCATATCCTGCTTAGTATTTTGAATCTGACATGAATGGCCATTGATTTACTTGCCTTTCATAACCTGTTCCTAATTTATTGGAACTACTCGTTGAAGTTGGCTTTGGAGATTCTAGAAAATGAGTTTACTTTTTTTTTGGATGCACTCACTGCAGCAAACAATAGTTCTTATTACATTTATGTTAACAGCTGCCTGAAATACCTGAAGTGATTTTGTCTTGGAGGATTTATACCTTTGTATTATGGTCACATGGTACAACCAACTATGTTGTGTGAATTAATATGATGTTTGAATTGTCATGTTAAGTATTAATATATTCACAAATTAGTTGTTCTTTGTACTTTTTCTTCTTAAGTGTTATGTTATTCTTCTATTAGATGTATGAGCTATCATTTGATTATGTCCGTATTGTTTTCCATACTAGATTTATGTAAAAATCTATATGTATTAATAATGGAAAGCCAATTTATTTGCGATTTCATTATTTGCAATAATCAAACGCATATCGTAACTAAATAGACAATCACAAATTAAACACCCAGCTCAATATTTTGTTCCGTAACAGCAATCACATACCATGTTCTCCAATGTAATATCAAACACATACACAAATTAAATGTATAATATTTTATTTATATAAAAATCCTTTAATATAAATCGCTATAATTTAAACGATTTCACAGCGACTATTTGAAAATTTGAATTGGGTGTAACTCGAAATCTATAAGTCGAAATTTCAATTTTTCTCTTTCATTAGAAAAATATAACCGAACCGGTTCAAATGTGTCTCGTTTCACAGAAATTCGACTTATATCGGATCCTGTATATCCAATCAAAGTTCGAATTGAAAATTTCAAACTACTGCGACGTTTTCGAGCTCGTTTTTAATTAATATATATATATATTCGAACCCTATTTTAACTAAATAAATTTGATTAAATATTCATTATATTCCAAATAAAATATATAAACTGGTTAAATATTCTATTTTAAATGGCCGAAAAATCTGGGACATTACATTCAATTTCTATGCAAAGTTCATTTGTGGAGGTTCCATTAACATAAAATCTTAGATAAATCAAAATTTTCTATTTTGAATTCAATCTTGGTTTCATTCGATACACGGCACAAAGGGTATACCTACATGGACTAGGTCAAATTCCATGTGCTCGAGTCAAAATCGAAGTTCAATATCAAAAGGAGTATCCAAAGGTGTAATGGTTCGAATCAGAATAATTGACCACGTTCATAAGATACAAAGGTATGATTAAAATTGCTCAAGAACAAATGGTTCGAATTTAAATGATCAGCCTAGTCCAAGATAAGAAATTCACATGCAAACAAGGATACAAATTTCAGCAGTTCAATCATGGGATACTCGATTATTATTTTTATGAGTAATTCCGACTTCAAAATTTCGTTTTTCTTGGCATAAGAGATTACTTATTAAGTAATTTCTATACAATTCATTCTTGTTGGATTCTTTTGACAAAGGAAAACATATAATTCAATCCATTTGTTCAATCTGTTTCACTTGAATCCATATCCTATTTTGTCGAATTAACCTCGTCGCTCAACTTATCGTATTCCATTTCATTTCATTTGACTCATTCATCTAGTTTCAATAGGATAAAAATAGTTTTCTCCCCCACTTAGACATTCATTATAATTTGATTAAGTTCGATTGCCAAAATCTGAAATATAGGATGACACTCTCCATATATCTTAAATATGATTTCTTAATAAGCTCACTTACATGCGTTTTCAAAAATTGCTTCAAGTGAGATTCCCAACCGAAATATGTCCCTTCCAGTTATCGACAAAATAACTCGATTTACGCCTTATTATCCAAGTACGTTTAACTTAGTTATCTTATTCCCAACCACTAAACTTATTTTCCATATCTCATCACATAACACAATACCATCAACACAAAAATCAATTTATATTCTACAATCGTGATGTCATCAAAAAACATTTTCAAATGTTTATCTAAATAGCTTTAAGTATTTCTTGACGTCTCAATCAGAAATATAGAGTCATCCCACTTTCGAAACTCAAAAATAATACTTATGATGATGCATCAATCATCAGAATCATCCCCAAGCGACAAGAATGTTAATCAATATCCATCTAGTATATTTTGGACTTCGTATATACGTTTGCTAGGTGTATATGCAAAATCCTTACATACTTGATAGTCCAACCTTAACGTCAATAAATACTCGCAACTATTTTCATTACACTTTCCAAATCTATAGTTTTCGAACTTACAACATTATTATATAAAAAAATTCATATATAAGTTTCAAAAATTCTCATATCAAATGTTCATGAAATTTCCAAATCATGTTTCCAATGTATTATTCTTATATTTTCCTTATATAAGATTCCATCTCATCTCAATTTTCTTCCAAACTATAGTTTTCGAATTAACCACTTCCTTATATTCATAAATTAGTTTCGAAAACTTGTAACTCGTTTATCCTTTTTTTTCAATCTCAGTTTCCTTGAAATTTACATTTCAATTCCAAAATTTATTTTGCTTTATAAATCGATTCGCTATTCAATATCATTTCAGTCTAACTCGATTTAGATATTCCTTCTTATTTCAAATTCATACTTGCAAATCTACTTTTCAAAACTTCTAATTTGATTTGGATTACACGTCATGAATGTCATCCGTTAAATTCTCACACTCAACCATTTCGACTAAATTTGCTTTGGATCTTTATCGCATAGTACGTAAAGTAGTAGGTTTGAAATAAAGTAAGTTTGAACAAGAAAATAAGATAATATGCTTATATAATTTAAATAGTTAAATGCAAAATGATTTAGGAAAATAGTTTAAGTAAATATAGTAAAGCGTACTTTAAGAAAATAGATAGTTTTTGGAATAAACTGGGCTCTAAAATAAAAGTGTTTAGATAAGATGAAAAATAATTATATCAGTTACAAGGAAAGCAATACTAATTTAAATATGATCCAATTCAAATTCAGTACCAATTCAGCTCATGTTTCGTCAATCATTCCTTAAACTAGATATCGATCGAATTCCGCTTTATCAAGTTTCAACTTTACCAAGTTTTTAATGTACTTTCCGAAAAACCCATACTTAGTACATGTCTTGATTTTTCTTCAATAGTTCTCGAAATCTTATTTTTTTTTCCTCTTCCATAAAACCACTTAATATTTGTAAGCAGATTTCAAAATATTTGGGAAAATTGATTCATTGTTCACTTTCCTTCTCGTTGATAATTCCGAACACTCGACGATCGCCTTCGGAAATCTTTACCGTAAATGGCCAAAAGAAGCTTTTATTTTTGGAAATATTTCCTTTTAAATATTTTACTTCCAAATCACCTTCATAAATATTTTCCTTTAAAATAGTTTATTTTAAAATCTCTTCTCAAAAAATTTTATTTTTCAAAATCCACTGATTCCAACATCAATTCCGCTCATTCTAAGGTATTTCTATCATATCTCTTATGAGTTTTTAAACCGAATAAGCCAAGCTTTGCATGGATCAAAGCTCTAATACCAACCGTAACGACCTTGCTTTTTGACTACTCCGAATCAGTAATTAAACCAACTCAAAACGTTCAAAACGGCAGATTGTTATTGGCTTATAGGGTTTAAACACCAAATCGTAGAGTATAATGATTGCGGCAGAATAAAATTTTATATAAATATCAGAGTTGTATACATTATATTGTACAGCAAAAGAAATAATATAATGTATACATAATTTTTTACTGAATAAAATTTTACGGTTTTGCTGAGCTTAGCACGCGCATGCGTCTTCACGTCTTCACGTGCCTCTCCTTTTATAAAGCTGAAATCTTTAAACCTGGGACACTTGGGCCTTGACCCGAGCGTTCCATGCAAAACACAAAACACTCGAGTCAGGATTAAACTTATTTCAAGTTAGTAACTTCGATAAATAAATACATATAATTGGTTAAATCCCAACAATATGTTAAATAATTCGAGTATCAACATTTGTGAACTGCTGAAATATCATGGAGTATAACATAGAGAATAAGTATGTAGATGTGGTTGCATGCGTGAGCAACGCGACCAGTATCAAAGCAAATTATATGCAAGAGGAAACTACAACTCTTTCAATGGAAAATGCGAGATCACGTTGCTAATATCAAATAACGTGTATGGAAGTGGCATAGGTACTTTATTTAATATCCAAGCCTAAAGGTTCAAACTGGCACATGACAAAAAAAGAACCATATTATAATGTCCAAGTAATTCAACATATGGGTTGGCCTCAGTGCCCAAAGAAGCATGCATGTGTATGTTGATTACATATATACTTTTTTTTTTCAAGGTAACATAAACTGTGTTCTCTTCAAATTTGGGTACATACTCAGGGTCACAGTAAAGGCGCGACATGTAGAGATGTAGAGCTTATGACGAAAAGAGATAAACCCCGTAAATAATAGGCTGCTATAACTATATCACACAAAGAAACAGAAACATAAGGAAATGCTACATTGCAAGTAAACAGGGTAAGATATAATGTTCAACCCACACGTGAATGTAAGTCATCCTATTCTCAGTAGTGAAACACTCAACCAAATTAAATAACATGCAATTGTCTGGTAATATAAAATCTGAAAGTACAATGCTAGAGGCATATATAATTTTAATAGTGATAATGTAATGGCATGCATCTTCAGGTCCCTAAACAAGGTAGGCTAGAGTGTATGTTTACCCACACTTTTCATTCGAACAAAAGGGAATAACCACAGGAAATTTTAGCAAGTCAATATATATATATATGGGTAAAAATAATAAATCTGGTAATGCAGTACCATCTGTAAAATGCATGCACAACAAAGAGAGTGACCCCCTTTTAATGTGTTTACAGGATGAAATCATATAAGGTGACAGTGTACTCTAACATGCAAATTTTAGTATCAATAATTCCTGGATTTAAATGAAAAACATGATTCTTCAAATTTAAATGCAACAGTCCTATCAAAATTATTTGATGTTAATTTGAACGCAAAAAGGGATATTTGTGTATATAGTTCAAGCAATACAAATATTCCATTAGGAATTAAATTAATTTTAATGCCACTGGATAACTAATCATAGGAAGTACCACAAACTAATTATACTTAGCGAAAACTCTAAGTTGCAACTTGTAATAAGTTAAATCGTAAGCTATACTTACCATTTTGTTGTCGAAGACAAAGAGACAAACAATAGCGATTCGGTTCTGAGGCTGTGTTTACTATTGGCAGCCAACGCGAGGTGGAGTTGCAGTTTTCAGGTGGAGTGTTTCCTGTCAGTGAAGCAAGAAGTTTGTTTTAGTTTTGGGTGTGGCATTCGGGTTCCCTTTTCTTCTCGCTACCACGCTAGCCTCAAACAACAACAGAGGAATGAAGAGGTAGCGTTGGGAAGAAGAACGGATCAGAGTTCACCGGAGGAGATGGACGAGGGGCGACGATAAGAGGAGCGCTGACCCATGCGTGCCCTCAGTCAGAAGATGGCTCAAGGCCAGTTCGAACATGGTGATCTCAGCTGAAGGAGGATAGATTTCGTTTGAACAATGAGGAGAGAACGAGGTAGATAATTAATTTTGGGGAACAAATCGATTTGGTTGTGGGAACAATTTGAGTGAAAAGTGATTTGGATTTTGGGGAAGAAAGCAATCCTAGACGGCTCAGAAATAAAACAAAAGATTAAAAAGAAAATTGTTTTCTATGTATAGAAAAGAGGGTATGCATTTTATACTTAAATTAAGGGAACCAACGAAAGAAAAGAGCAACAACGTGTAATTCATTTCAGAGAGGAAGGCTAGGTGTTAAAATTTACAAATGGGCAAAGACAAGTGGCAAGAAATTTCAGCAGCAAATCTTCGGTGATATTCTCAGATATTGTTTGAATTGAACGGTGAGCTGATCATAGGGAAATGGTTTGAACAAAGTGTTATGCAAGAGCACGGACTGACAAACAACATTGTTGTGACGGCCCGCCCCACACCAACCGACATTTACTCCAAAGGTGCGCTGTACACATGTCCAGTTAGCACGGAACGGGTTGCCAGAAGGGAAAAAGGAAGGAGGAAAAGAACATACAAAGAACCTGTAGAATGTCTCACAGCGCATAGAACAAAATATAATAGTAACATACTTGACATAAAACAGGAGAGACAGTGCATAAGCTGAAAATCAGAACTAAACATCATAGCAGCGGAAATCCAAAATACAGCTTATTACAACTTTCAAACTGTCTCAAAGCAAAAGTAAGATAAATGAGGTACACTACTAATGCCCAAGTAGCGACCACCAACGACACAGGGAGAATGTGTGTATATATATCATACGTGGAAGCCTCCTACCCGCCTCCGAATCAGCTACTCGCACATCACCAGCTAACTTGTCGCTAGTCTGCTCGTGTGAGCACCCAGAGTAATAAGAGGAGACATAAAACTCTGGGTCAGACATAAAGTCTGGTATGAGCGATAAGCATCTAAAGTGAACAATAACAGGTAGACTAAAACATACCTGAACCTGGACCTGCAACCAAAGAGTTAGCACTACATACTGTACAACACTCTAAGGTATCATATCAAACCGTGTAAAGATACGGAGGTGGGGGAGGTGCACATGTCATAATGATGGCAAACAATCAAGCATAGCATCCATCCTCACATCTCTCACTCAGTGCGTAAAGCATACGGTATTCACCACTTCGATCACCCAACATTCCTTGCTACGATCACTTTGCCCCATGAAGTCTTAATTGGCTTCACTGCACTGATAACGTAGCCACTAATCCTTTGCTATGTCCACTTTGCCCCATGGAGTCACAAGAACCCCACTGCACTGGCTCATAGCCTTACCCATCTTTACTATGTCCACTCTGCCCTATGGAGTCACAAGAACCCCACTGCACTGGCTCATAGTCTTACTACGCATCACCTTGCCCCTCGGGTCGTAATGACCCTACTGCACTGATAACGTAGTCTTGCTACCATCACTTTGCCCCTCAGGTCATAATGACCCTACTGCACTGATAAGTAGCCATCATCCATTCATAGTGGTGAATCGAAGTTATGAACGTCGACAACTCCTTAGCACACGTCCCGCAGCAAAGTCCAACCATGAAGTGAACTCATTGGTTACCAACTGGTTCCGTGATCCTGAGCTCTAACTTCCATTTGGACTACCTTTGCATCTCGGGTTATTGGTCATCACAATCTAATCGGATCGGATCAGCCTTCACATTCTTCATCGGATCGGATCGGCCTCTACATTCGGATCGGGTCGCGCCTCTTGCATCGGATCGGGTCGTGGTCCTCCAGCTCGTGGCTCCTCTTCCTGATTCGGATCGGCGTCACCACTTCGGATCGGATCGGGTTGCTTCATCCGGGTCGGGTCGTGTCTTCTGATCGGGTCGGATCGTCTCGCCTAGTACCCATCGACTCGTGAGCTCCCCACCCTCCTCTGGTTCGGATCAGAAATACTTGTTGGTTCGGATCGTGCTTCCACTACCGGATCGTGCCACCTAACTTAAGTCGTGACCAACTCCTTCAAACGGATCGTAACGCCCATGCTGGAACGGTTCGGGTCGCGCTCCCCTCCACCGATCCGATCCGGATTCTGGGTCATTTCCTGCATGTTTCCTGCGACTGTTTTTACGCCATTCGACGGCGTTTTTGACCAATCTAACACTTCTAAACAACCAAAAAGCATACCATACAGTCATAGCAACATGTAGTGTCGATCCCAAACATCAAAACATAAATCATAGCATATAAAATGGATCGAACATACCCAAAATCCCAAATTTCCCCTTAAGCATACTTAGGTGAAACTAATGATAGGATTATCAAAACTTAACCAAATTAACCCAAATTCATATCAGAGGTCTAAAACATCATTCCGAATTTTATAAATATTTTTCCAGAATTTTATCATGTTTAAATTCGTAATTAACACTAATCACTCCTAATTAGCCATAATTAGTGCAAAACTAAGCAAATCACTCACCTTAGTCACAAAACAAACTAAGATCTGAAATGATTCTCTGATTTGGTGCGAATTTCAATACCAAACAGCAGCTCCTTTGTTGATTTGGTGAAGATCTTCCTCGATTAGGGGTTGCTAAGCCAAATCCTTAACCTAAAGGTGATTTTTAGGTGATTCAGAGGTTGGAGGCCATTTTTAGGGATCCTTGGTGATAAGTGGAGGCTAGAAAACTGAAATGGAATGATTCTCCATCTCATTTCAGCCCTCCCATAACCCTAATCCCGAAATGGGTTATGGGCCTACTCACTAATCACCCGATTTGGCCCGGTTAAGCAGTTTTTCACTCTCAGAACCTTGTTTCAGCCATATCTCCCAAACGGTAAGCCCGTTTGGCTAATGTAACCACTCTACGGAAAGAGAAACCATCATTCGAATCCAATGGAAGTGGTTTCAGGTCAAAATTCCTTTCCAGTCAAAAGTTATGGCCAAAACAATACCGACTAGGGGCAAAATGGTCATTTAAAAATCGAAAAAAATCATGAACATGGGAAATGGCTCTAATAGATGTTTCCCAAAGTTACATGACCATACGACTTCATATGGGAAAGAAATAAATATTCTACGATCCTATGATGTGTAGAATACGGGTCATTACACTCTCCCCCCCTTAAGAAATTTCGCCCCCGAAATTCCCTAATCCAAACACACAAAGGTTCCCGCATGCCTATCAATCATAAAGAAACAATCAACCATGCAAAACAAGCAAAACAAGTCTATCCTAGCATGTGGAATAACTAAATCGCAAAGTAAATCTTACCAGGCAAAGAGTTCTAGATAAGCCTTCCTAATGCTCTCCTCTGTCTCCCAAGTACAATCATTCTCGTTCTCGCCCCACTGAACCTTGACTAGCTTCACCGCCTTCCTTCGAAGTTGCTTCGTATCATGCCCCACAATACGAATCGGCTTGCGGTTCCCAACCGCCTCGGGTTCTACCTCGAAGTCCTCTAACTGATCAGGTGAAGTAGTCATATCTGAGTCGTGAACGAATTTCCTTAGTTGGGAAACATGAAATACATTGTGAACTCCTGCCATCTTCTCTGGTAAGCCAACTCTATATGCCAAATTCCCGACTAGTTCAAGAACAGGGAATGGCACAACAAATCTTGGTGCCAACTTGCCTCTCCTGCCAAATCGAATCACGCTCTTCAACGGAGAGATTTTGACGAACACCAAGTCACCAACGGAGAATTTCAAATCTCTTCTCCTCTTATCAGCATAACTCTTCTGCCTATCCTGAGCAGCTTTCATTCGTTGTTGAATGACCTTAATCTTATCCGACGTTTCTCTCACCACATCTGGTCCAAGCACAAACTTCTCGCCAGTCTCTATCCAACATGATGGTGAGTTGCACGGTCTTCCGTACAAAGCTTCATATGGAGCCACATCGATACTGGATTGGTAGCTATTATTATATGCAAACTCTACTAGATGCAAATAGTCATCCCATGATCCACCAAAATCCAATATACAAGCTCTCAAGAGATCTTCCAATATACGATTCACCTTCTCCGTCTGACCGTCGGTCTGAGGATGATATGCGGTACTGAGATGTAATCTTGACCCTAGAGCTTCTTGTAAGCTCTTCCAAAACCCACTAGTGAACAACGGGTCTCGGTCACTCACAATGCTTTTGGGTACTCCATGAAATCTCACTACCCACTTCATATACAATTCGGCCAACTTGGCTGCCGTTCTAGTCGATTTGACTGGTATAAATCTTGCGCTCTTAGTCAATCGATCCACAATTACCCAAATGCTATCATATCCCGATCTAGTCCTTGGTAGGCCATCGATAAAATCCATCGAGACTTGCTCCCATATCCATTCGGGAATTTCCAATGGTTGCAACAACCCACTAGGCTTCTTTTGCTCGGCTTTAACTAGCTGGCAATTCATGCATTTGGATATAAACTTCCCAACGTCTCTTTTCATCCCTTCCCAGTAGTAAGTCTGTCTCATGTCCCGATACATCTTATTACCGCCGGGATGTATAGTCAGTTTTGAGTGATGACATTCTCTAAGCACTTCATCTCTCAAACCATTCACGTTGGGCACAACTAGTCTTCCATTCTTTCGAAGCCATCCATCCCGATCAAGCCCATACACATTCATCTCCTCATCAATAACTATCTCTAACTTGGAAATGATTTCTAATAGGTTAGGATCGTCCCACTGGCTAGAACCAATCCGCTCTATCAAAGTGGGTCTGATCGTCAAACTAGCTAGCATAACTGGATCCAATTCGCACTTTGGTCTGAAATTAAACCCCGCGATATACTCCAGTTGCTTCCATTCAAGAAACATTGCCCCTAAACTGGCATGTCTCCTACTCAAGGCATCGGCTACCGCATTACCCTTCCCAGGTGTATATGCGATATCAAAATCATACGAAGCCAAGAACTCTAACCATCTCTGTTGACGGAGATTCAAATCTTTCTGGGAGAAGAGATACTTCAACGATTTATGATCGGTAAACAACTCAAATCTTTCCCCCAAGAGATAATGTCTCCACATCTTCAACGCCAATACAATCGCTGCTAATTCCAAATCATGGGTAGGATACTTCTTCTCATGAGGCTTTAGCTGTCGACTAGCATAAGCTACAACCCTACCTCCTTGCATCAATACTGCACCTAGTCCGGTACCACAAGCATCCGTGTATACTGTCATCTCTTCATTCCCTTTAGGAATGACTAACACTGGCGCACGCGTCAACCTCTCCTTTAGACTTTGGAAGGCATCCTCACACACTCCGTCCCAGACGAAGGACTGATTCTTCTTAGTCAACCGAGTCAACGGTGCTGCTATCTTGGAGAAGTCCTGGATAAACTTACGATAATATCCAGCTAATCCCAAGAAACTTCTTACATCCGTTGCATTCTTGGGTGTAGGCCAATCCTGTACCGTAGCCACCTTCGCAGGGTCCACGGCAATACCATTCTCTGAAACAACATGACCCAAGAATCTCACTTCCCTTCTCCAAAAATGACACTTAGAGAACTTCGCTTTCAATTGGTGTTTCCTCAACACCTCCATCACTATCCTCAAGTGTCCCTTGTGTTCCTCCTCTATCCTTGAGTAAACAAGGATATCATCCACGAACACAAGAACAAACTTATTCAAATGATCTCTGAATACTCGATTCATAAGATCCATAAAGTAGGATGGTGCATTGGTCAACCCAAACGGCATGACCAACCACTCATAAAATCCAGACGGCGTCCTAAATGCCGTTTTCAGAACACTCTCATCTGCTACTTGAAGCTGATGAAATCCTGTCGCGAGGTCCAACTGGGAGAACACTCTAGCTCCTTCCAGCTGATCAAACAAATCATCTATCCGCGGTAGAGGATACTTATTCTTCCTCGTCACCTTATTCAACTCGCGATAGTCCACACACAAACGAAGGGAACCATCTGCCTTAGTGGCAAACACAACTGGTGCTCCCCACTCGGAGACACTCCTTCTAATAAATCCCTTCTTCAATAGATTGCTGACTTGCACCCCGAGCTCTCGCTGCTCCCTTGGTGCCATACGACGAAGTGGCATCACTATAGGTCTGGCATCTTTCACTAAATCAATACGGAACTCAATCTCTCGGTGTGGTGGAAGCCCGGTCACCTCCTCGAAGACATCCGGATACTGGCCAACCACGGGCACATCTGACAACTCATCCTGCGGGATGTCGAGGGAATTTACAAAACTAGCCATAACCCCGTCACTAGGTAGGCTACCAAACACTACCCTCCGCCTATCATCCGCCCTCATTGTCACCAAAAAGCCCTCACAGTCTACCACCACCCCGTATCTTTGGAGCCAATCGACTCCCAATATAATGCCATACCCAGTAAAGCCCAAAACAAAGCAATCACATACAAACATACATCCATGACTCGATAAGACCAAATTCCTGCAAATCATGCTAAGGCTAGTCGAACCACCAATCGGGTTCGTCACTATCAATGGTCTATCGACTATCTCGGGTTCCAGTCCCAAATAATATCTACCAGGTCACTAGATATGAAGGAACGGAAAGCCCCAGTATCAAACAAAACTCGAACTGGTATATCATAAATAGAAAGCATACCTTGAATAACAACATTCTTTCCTTTCTCCGCCGCAGTTGGGGCATTCGACGAAGAAGGAACAGCATCAAGAGCATATGCTTTCACAATCTGCTTCTCCTTAAGAGGTTGCGGACACTTATCCTTCTGATGTCCCACTTGACCACAGTTGTAGCACTTCCTTTCCGTTGGCTTGGCCCGACATTCTTTAGCATAATGGCCCTTCTTTCCATAGCTGAAGCACTTAACATCCTTCTTGCTCTTTTTCTGGACACCCTTAGATTGGTCCTGCTTCCTCTTATTCTGAGAATTATTCTTGCCTCCACCGCCTGCTTGCGGCTTTGGCCCTTCTGCAGATACAGCCTCAGTTTTTGACTTAGGGTAAAGACTCTCTGATCTCAAAGCTTTTCCCACAATCGATTCAAAAGTCTCATCGATGTGGTTGATAAGCCTTTCCCCCAAGTATCCATCCAAACCAGTAATGAACTTCTCATTCTTCTTCTCAGGAGTATCGATAAGAGACAGTCCATACTTCGACAAAGTGTCGAACTCAGCAATATAATCAGAAACTGCCCTTCCATTTTGCTTGAGTTCCAAGAACCTCTTAAACAACACCGATTTCTGGGCAGCTGGGATAAACTTCTCGCTAAAGCGAGCCTTGAACTGATCCCAAGTAACTTGGTCCTCTGGAGTAGCTGTTCTGATAGCATTCCACCAATTCATCGCTCGCCCTTGCAGCTGACGAGACGCTAGCCTTCTTTTCATCGCATCCTCGAGACCCAAGTCATCAAAGATACGGTCACAGCTATCCATCCAGTCTTGAACATCCGTGGTCGACTCCGTTCCGTGGAACAGCTTCCCACCAAGATTAGTGTAATCTTTGCACAACTTGGCGAAATCGACCCTAGGCGCCTGCACTACTGGGCCAACACCAACTCCGGGATTGGGAATTGCCCCTTGCACTTCTCTAAGCATGTCTCTCATGAGGTTAGTAAACATAGCCCTCATGTCAGCGGCATTCCCTTGGTTGGTCCCTCTACCAGCACCCCTCGTCTCTCGGCTCATCGTTAATCTGTAAAAGGGAAACGATTAACGACCCCATAGTGGTGCTAGTGCAGTGCGACTTCATCTTTATACTACTAATAGTATATATATATATACACACATAGCTTTTAAAAACTAAAGTAATCACAAATACGCGCTCTCATATACGTACTAACTCTCCCTAGTGTCTTTCCCTAGGTTAACTACGCAACCTAGAGCTCTGATACCAAGTGCGACGGCCCGCCCCGCACCAACCGACATTTACTCCAAAGGTGCGCTGTACACATGTCCAGTTAGCACAGAATGGGTCGCCAGAAGGGAAAAAGGAAGGAGGAAAAGAACATACAAAGAACCTGTAGAATGTCTCACAGCGCATAGAACAAAATATAATAGTAACATACTTGACATAAAACAGGAGAGACAGTGCATAAGCTGAAAATCAGAACTAAACATCATAGCAGCGGAAATCCAAAATACAGCTTATTACAACTTTCAAACTGTCTCAAAGCAAAAGTAAGATAAATGAGGTACACTACTAATGCCCAAGTAGCGACCACCAACGACACAGGGAGAATGTGTATATATATATATCATACGTGGAAGCCTCCTGCCCACCTCCGAATCAGCTACTCGCACATCACCAGCTAACCTGTCTCTAGTCTGCTCATGTGAGCACCCAGAGTAATAAGAGGAGACGTAAAACTCTGGGTCGGACATAAAGTCTGGTATGAGCGATAAGCATCTAAAGTGAACAATAACAGGTAGACTAAAACATACCTGAACCTGGACCTGCAACCAAAGAGTTAGCACTACATACTGTACAACACTCTAAGGTATCATATCAAACAGTGTAAAGATACGGAGGTGGGGGAGGTGTGCATGTCATAATGATGGCAAACAATCAAGCATAGCATCCATCCTCACATCTCTCACTCAGTGCGTAAAGCATACGATATTCACCACTTCGATCACCCAACATTCCTTGCTACGATCACTTTGCCCCATGAAGTCATAATTGGCTTCACTGCACTGATAACGTAGCCACTAATCCTTTGCTATGTCCACTTTGCCCCATGGAGTCACAAGAACCCCACTGCACTGGCTCATAGCCTTACCAATCTTTACTATGTCCACTCTGCCCCATGGAGTCACAAGAACCCCACTGCACTGGCTCATAGTCTTACTACGCATCACCTTGCCCCTCGGGTCGTAATGACCCTACTGCACTGATAACGTAGTCTTGCGACCATCACTTTGCCCCTCAGGTCATAATGACCCTACTGCACTGATAAGTAGCCATCATCCATTCATAGTGGTGAATCGAAGTTATGAACGTCGACAACTCCTTAGCACACGTCCCGCAGCAAAGTCCAACCATGAAGTGAACTCATTGGTTCCCAACTGGTTCCGGGATCCTGAGCTCTAACTTCCATTTGGACTACCTTTGCATCTCGGGTTATCAGTCATCACAATCGAATCGGATCGGATCAGCCTTCACATTCTTCATCAGATCGGATCGGCCTCTACATTCGGATCGGGTCGCGCCTCTTGCATCGGATCGGGTCGTGATCCTCCAGCTCGTGGCTCCTCTTCCTGATTCGGATCGGCATCACCACTTCGGATCGGATCGGGTTGCTTCATCCGGGTCGGGTCGTGTCTTCTGATCGGGTCGGATCGTCTCGTCTAGTACCCATCGACTCGTGAGCTCCCCACCCTCCTTTGGTTCGGATCGGAAATACTTGTTGGTTCGGATCGTGCTTCCACTACCGGATCGTGCCACCTAACTTAAGTCGTGACCAACTCCTTCAAACGGATCGTAACGCCCATGCTTGAACGGTTCGGGTCGCTCTCCCCTCCACCGATCCGGATTCTGGGTCATTTCCTGCATGTTTCCTGCGATTGTTTTTACGCCATTCGACGACGTTTTTGACCAATCTAACACTTCTAAACAACCAAAAAGCATACCATACAGTCATAGCAACATGTAGTGTCGATCCCAAACATCAAAACATAAATCATAGCATATAAAATGGATCAAACATACCCAAAATCCCAAATTTCCCCTTAAGTATACTTAGGTGAAACTAATGATAGGATTATCAAAACTTAACCAAATTAACCCAAATTCATATCAGAGGTCTAAAACATCATTCCGAATTTTATAAATATTTTTCCAGAATTTTATCATGTTTAAATTCGCTAATTAACACTAATCACTCCTAATTAGCCATAATTAGTACAAAACTAAGCAAATCACTCACCTTAGCCACAAAACAAACTAAGATCTGAAATGATTCTCTGATTTGGTGCGAATTTTAATAGCAAACAGCAGCTCCTTTGTTGATTTGGTGAAGATCTTCCTCGATTAGGGGTTGCTAAGCCAAATCCTTAACCTAAAGGTGATTTGGAGGTGATTTAGAGGTTGGAGGCCATTTTTAGGGATCCTTGGTGATAAGTGGAGGCTAGAAAACTGAAATGGAATGATTCTCCATCTCATTTCAGCCCTCCCATAACCCTAATCCCGAAATGGGTTATGGGCCTACTCACTAATCACCCGATTTGGCCCGGTTAAGCAGTTTTTCACTCTCCGAACCTTGTTTCAGCCATATCTCCCAAACGGTAAGTCCGTTTGGCAAATGTAACCACTCTACGGAAAGAGAAACCATCATTCGAATCCAATGGAAGTGGTTTCAGGTCAAAATTCCTTTCCAGTCAAAAGTTATGGCCAAAACAGTACCGACTAGGGGCAAAATGGTCATTTAAAAATCGACAAAAATCATGAACATGGGAAATGGCTCTACTAGATGTTTCCCAAAGTTACATGACCATACGACTTCATATGGGAAAGAAATAAATATTCTACGATCCTATGATGTGTAGAATACGGGTCATTACAATTGTTTACGTTATAAATTCAGCAATATTTTACCAACGACAAATTAAATTAACGTAAACACAATACTCACATATACTTGACTGTATGACTACATTTTTACAAAAATAACCTGGATTTCTTCTAATTCAAATTACACTATTACATTCCACGGTTGAATAAATAAATTAGCTCTCTTTAAACTTTGGACACATATTTTGGAATCAATTTTGTGACGACCCGTAACTTCCCCGTAAAGGAAAGCGTCGGATAGTTCGAGAACAAACCACAACAGAACGCATACAGAAGAACATCTCATTGCTATTACAACAATGCATCAGATTACAAGAATATACAGAGTATAAATGAATATTACACAGAAATATCAGAGATTTAAATCACATTTAAATACATAGCAGCGGAAAATAATACAATACACAACTAGAAGAGATATACGGATACAAAGCTTTCCGGATATCGTTCCAGCTGTAAACCAGGATCCTGTGAATATAAATCTGCAAAACCAAAACTACTAGCTGCCCGTGTCAAAATAGGGGCACCCAGAGTTTAGGTTAAAACAATAAACTCCAGGTCAGTCATGTGACTGGTGTGAGAACTAAAACAGTTAATCTTTATTTTTAAAGCTAGGTAAATCAAGGGACCACGCCGTATAACACGGAACGGGTTTCCTCCCAAGAATACCAGTGCATAAAACAAACAGCGCAATGCTAAGTAAAGAAAAATGAAGCTGTTATAAGACCCAGGTCCTATCACACAATGCAACGCAAGCCGGGGGATAGGGTTTTCCCTTATAACAGCCAAAGAATGCTTGATACGTTTAAAACAGATCATTTGATACTATTATAAGTGCATAGTGCATAAAGCAACTTCAAATCATAAGTATCAATCATAGGCGACATGAGCGTCCCATGCCACTATGTCGCCATATATAGGTTTACAAATAAAACCGCAAAGTCACGTATTTGGAAATTGGATTTCCGTCTATGAACCGAGGCAAAAGATAGTCCTCAACCGATTCGAGACAATCTAGTCCATGTCTCAGGCAAGTACTCAGTCAAGCCTTGGAGCGACAGGGCCGGTCCACCGATGTGGATTAAAATGCCTGAACACTACGTTTCCCCGCCCTTTGGGGCGTAAACGAGCCAACTAAATGACTCCATCGGTTCGAGAACGACCGATCAATCCGAGGCGCCTCGCAACAGCAACAACCACATAAGTCAAACTCGTCAGGGCGTGTAAAACCACTGACGCCACTTCTAACTAGAAAGAAACGCATGCCCTCCCTGAGGTCCGTCTCCCGTTTTTGGTTCATACCGGGTGTGAAACACGCGAAGTAAACGTTACACAAAGCTACGCCACAAAGGCCGTGCTTTGATCATCACCACAAGACTTTGCTTTTCAACAGAAGCCTCGATCATTTGCATCTTAGCATGCCATACAGGCAAACCATCCTATGCAACCGATATCAGTCACACAGAATGAAATCCGATGTCAGACACACAGTCCATTTACAAGTCCGTTCTGGGGCTGAACGAAACCGGAGGCACCTAGTACCCCGCATATCCATCGATCTCCAAGTACGTCTGGACGATCACTAACTGTTTCCATCTTCTTGGGTGTACAGCCTAATCAAGATCATCAGTTATCACCCAAACGACGTGAAGACTTCCGGTCTTCGACCACCGTCTTCATCTTCGACTTATCGTCGTATCAGTTATTCAGAATGGGATAAACCCGGTCTTTCCGAATAACTCGCGTATATTTTAAATAAGTGTTACACAAACACAACATACGCCTCATTCCAATTCATTAGTCACTAACCGTAAATTAATCAAGAGAATAATCCCCCAAATATTAACCCCGGAGGCCGAAACCCACATCAGATCAATATCCAGAAAACCCTTCTGCTTGGCTAACCGACAGTTAGTTTCTAAATTTCACATTCTTAGGGAAAGGTTCCCATAAATTTTATCAAAGATAAATTCTTTAAAATTTATTCTTTAATCTATTTTTGAACATCGGTTCAACTAGCCGGGATTAACGAAATTTGCCGAAGTAATCATTTGTTTTAATTTCCCAATCCCAACCTATTCATCCCATGAAGTAAAACTGGTAATACTTCATATCTAACACCACAGTGTTATCGGTAAATTCAATTACCATTTCACGTTCAAATCTAATTAAAGATTTAACTATCGCCTGGAGCAAAACTGGTGATACTCCATTTTCGATCATTTCAATCTAATTAAAGATTCATTAAAACTCCACTTAGTTTTAATCGTTAACTGGGTTAAAGAATCAGTGTCATTTAAAACACGGTTCACGATAAACCCAAAGTCACATTCATTAATTATCGGGTTAAAGAACGAGTGTTATTTAAAACACTGTTCACGATAAACCCAAAAATCAATATCAATTCAATTCCAATTAAATATTATTTAATTGGTACACTTCATTAAATCTAAATAAAAAGATTTAATCTTTCCTCAACTGGGTTCACGAACAGTGTTAGTGAAGACACCATTCACGACAAACCCAAATCACATTCGATATTCAATACAAGGCTCTGAATAGAAAATATATCGGCTTATATTCAATATCGAATTCTACGACTAACAAATGTCGTATTGGAAATAACGATATAAATATATATCTTTCAAATTTCCGTAACAACATCTGTATAATCACGAATTCCAACATCGAAATATTCCGAAGACAATTTCGATTCAAATCCATTCCAATGCAATCATTGGAAATTTTGGTTGTTTTTAAAACCCTTTTCGAATTCAATTTATTTATTTAAAAATAAATAGAATTATAATTCTAGTTCAAAACTAGTTCATTTCGATAAAAATCTATTTTTATCTTTTCAAATATGGAGTTTTTCATCCCAAATCTTCACAAATCATTTCTTATGATTTTACACAAATTATTACTATTTTTAAAAATTTTATCAAGGCCCGTACAGTCGATTTCCATCAACGGCCATCGAACTGCACTTACAGCGACCTTTTTCGAATTTGATTTGGACATAATTCCAAATCCAACCGTTAGATTTCTAATTTCTAATATTCGATAGAAAGCTCTTTTCGATACGAACCCAACGGTTCCGGTTTTAGGAGAATCCGACGGTCGGATCTCCCGTAATGTCCGTTTGAAATAAATGGTCGAAATTCGCGAACTGCCGCGGCGCGGCGCGTTCTATTCAGGCCATTATTTTATATATATTATATATATAATATATATTTCGTCGATTTCTATTTAAAACGAATTATATAAATAGTTTAAATTCGTTTCAAAAGCAATTTCAACTTCCTTTTCAATTCAAATCAAAATTGAATTCTCCTTTATAAATTCGTTTTAAAATTCATTTCTATTCAATTCAAATTTCAATTCAATTTGAATTCATTTCAATTCGTTTTCAATTCAATTTGAATTCGTTTTCAATTCGATTCATTTCGAAATCGTTTTCAATTCAATTCATTTCGAAATCGTTTTCAATTCAATTCATTTCGAAATCGTTTTCAATTCGATTCATTTCGAAATCGTTTTCAATTCAATTCATTTCGAAATCGTTTTCAATTCAATTCATTTCGAAATCGTTTTCAATTCAATTCATTTCGAAATCGTTTTCAATTCGATTCATTTCTCGATATTCATTTTAAAATGAATAAAATCGATATAAATATCGTTCACGTCAAAATGGCGTCAATCTAATCAACACGGCTTCATATATTCCTATTTTCAAATATTCTATTTCAAATATTTCTTTTTCAAAATAGTCGTTATTATCAAAATATTTCGTTCAACACATGACCAATCTCAATGAATGAGTACTGTCAACACATGAACTTTTATTTTATATTATTCTTTGTTTTTCAAATTGGAATGAGGCCCAGTCAATTACCATATAAAATTAATTATATGGATTTTCATACAACACATGTATATAATAGCATTGAAAATAATCAACCATCAACCAAAGTGCACTACACTGTATAAGCATCAAATATAGATATCTAACGCTTATAACAGCCTGTCAATCAATCGATCGACATATTTAATCAATCAGGATGAGTGAACTTCAAATTTCATCCTAACACCCGTGTGGGGTTTCAAACAATCAAACACATATTTTATTTGTGCAGTTAGGCGATGTGTAAAATTTATCGACCCAATCAACGTCATTCAAATAGGTGTACATAAACAAACCGTCTGGTTTGTAAATGAATATTTATTTATTCACATTCACGTTAAAAATTATATTTTTAACGATAACACCTTTTATTTTAACATATGAATTTCTATTCAGTTCATTCTTTAAATAAAATGCTATTTTTATTTTTCTAACTTATTTTAGAAAATTTCGGCGGCATAACGGCACGATACTAGAAACGGGACAAGGCCTAGCCTTATCCCCGGTCTAGTGAAGGCCCACGCCATTCACACATCAATCATATCAATTCATTTCACCAAACAATTCAATTTCAATCAAATAATCTAACTATTTGCAACCAAACAAACAAGTCCATGGTCTGTGGACGATTGTGTCGGGTGCTACTAAGCACCGTCTGCATCCTAGTATATATATATAACTAGAAAAGAAATTGAAAGGTGAGAAATTCTCACATATAGCTATCCTAGCTCCATGGCTCTTCTTTTGCAGAAGTCTTCGTCGTTTCGCCTTTTTGTTGCTTTCGTTGACTGTATCCTCTACATAGGTAAAAATCGAATTTCACTATGTTTTTCAATATATAAAGATTGCATTTTGACTTCGCTATTAAATATAAAGATTATATTTTTATTATTCTTTCAAAAATGCAGTTTTTTTCTTCTTAAAAAAAATGCAGTTTTGCCTTTTTCAAAATGCAGTTTTTTCTTCTTTTTCAAAAAATGCAGTTTTACTTTCTTTTCAAAAAATGCAGTTTTTATATTTTAGAAAAATGCAGTTTTTATTTTCTTAAAAATGCAGTTTTACTTTACTTAAAAATGCAGTTTTTAAATTCTAACAAATCAGTTTTTTTTTATTTTCTTCTTTTAAAACAGTTTTCATAATCCTTTTAAAAATCCTGTTTTTTATTTTCTTTTTAAAAAAACAGTTTCTCTTTTTAAATTTCTGTTTTTAAAACTCTTTTATATAAAAAAAACAGTTTTAAAACTTTATAAAAATTCAGTTTTATTTTCTTTTATAATTTCAGTTTATAAAACTAAAAAAACAGTTTTCAAATCATATAAAAAAACAGTTTCAATCATATAAAAAACAAAATAAAAGCAAAAATAAAATAAATTAAACGCTCACCGAGATTTCGAATGGGAGGAGGAGGAGTCGGCGGTGGTTCGTGGGTGGAGGCGCTCGAAGGTGTCGCGATGTCTGGAGTTCGAGGTGGAGGCTCCGATTGGGGGCTGCTTCGATTGCGTCGAGGGTAGCGTCGTCTGGAGGGAGGAGGTTGCGAGGGTGGTGGGGCGGCTTCTTCGATTGTCGGCGGTGGCTTCCAGGTCGGGGGCGGCGGCGCGATTCGATGAACTTAGGGTTTCTTCTCTTTTTTTTTTTTTTTTTGTTTTGTGAATAACTGAATCGGGGGGGGGGGGGGCAACGAAGAGAAAAGGAGGGAAAGGTAGGTTTTTTTTTATTTATTTTATTATTTAATTATTTAATTATGCACAAGGGTTGACTTTTACATACGACCTCGGAACGAGGTCCACCGCCTGTCGTCCATAGCATTTTACCCCCATTCCGAACACAATGGGATATGTATCGTAAGCTGGTTTGATCGTTACGATCAGTTTCCGTTGAATTTACATTTAAATCATTATATTGAATTTTAAACGTACATTTCAAATTACCGGGGTCACATACTAACTAGAAAAATTCCAGAAAAATATTTTCTAGCTTCGTATTGACGATACGGTCCTAACAAAACTAGTTTCGTCGAATTCTGAGACCGTTGGAAAAATGGCCAATTTCCAGTCGATTAAATTCAACAGAAACTGGTCAAACGCGTTTTCCTTTGCCACGCTCACATATTGATTCGGAAAATTATGAAATTTGGAATCTAGCAATAACTTAACATCCCGGACCCAACAAAACTGGTTTCGTCGAAATCCGAGGTCGTTTGCAAAATGTCCATTTTAAGGGCCTGAATTCCATAGCGACTATTCAGAATTTTCAACTGGACATATCTTATCATTTATAAAGTGAAATCTCAGTTTGCTAACTTCGTTACAAAGATATAGTTATACAGATTCAAATATTTCTTGTTTCGTTCAATTCTGACTTATATTGAATACTGTATATTCATTTGAAATTAGAAATCGAATTTTCGAACTACCGCGCCATTTTCAATTCCTTTTATAATTATATATAATTATTATATATTCTAACGACAACGCGTATAATATATACGATCGAATTATATTCAAAATAAATTTCTCGTCGATATTATTTAAAATAATTCATTTTAAATAATCAAAATTCGCTAAAATGGCCAAAATAAAAATTTTAAACCGGCCCAGATTTTCGGGTTGTTACAATCTCCCCCACTTAAAACTTTTCGTCCCCGAAAAGGAACAAAGTCGAAAGTGGTTTGATTAATCAACTCTACGCTCGACCTGGCTTCCATTCTCCAACTTTTCAGTTTCTGAGAATTTCTAAAATTTCAAAAATTTGGCTAACACCCTAAATTTTTGAAAAATTTCTCCATAACCTCCCCTGCACCGGGAGCATCGGGGAATTTCAAATAGCTTCCCCGGTCCTTCAGATCTCAAAAAGAAAAAGAAAAAGCCAAGCGGCTAGCCAATAGGCTCACAAAATCATCATCACCCAAACAAAACAGGAAATTATGTAGTAAACATGTACCTATTTGTCGGGCAAACAAATTTTATTCTCTGCTCTAGCCTCCTTGCTATGACCTGTTCAATATAAGTATATGTATATGCAAGAGGATGCAACCAATTTTCAATATAACTCATTATTCGATCAAATTAGGTATAATGGTTCAAAATTATCAAACAACTAAACAAACAACACAAACATCAATCAATTAGTGAATTAGAGTTTCAAATTCATAATTTTGATACATATACAAAAATCATGTTTTTGATGCCAAATCACAACAAGGTGTTCTAACTATATATATAAGTTTTGGTTCTCACACCAGTCTAATGGAAATATATAGATATCACACCTTCGTCACACGAATATAAATTCTGACGATGAGTACTCAACCATCAGAATCATCTTCGGGCCACTAGAGTATGATTCTATATCTATCCAATATATTAAAACTTCGAATACACGCGGATCAGACGTATACGCAAAATCTTTATATACTGGACTGTCCAACTCAATATAAATAGATAATCAGATACGAATAATTGATTTAAATTTTCAAAACAAAATTTGTTTTCACTTTCAAAAGTATACTCTTCACACTCGTTCTAGGATACTACTGATCCCATCTCTAACGAGTCAATCCCATTGGATTTTACTAATCCAATATCCGATGAATTCTTTCATATGGTTCTAATGTGCCTTGTTCTCTAAGCTTTGTAAACCAAAGCTCTGATACCAACTGTGACGACCCGTAACTTCCCCGTAAAGGAAAGCGTCGGATAGTTCGAGAACAAACCACAACAGAACGCATACAGAAGAACATCTCATTGCTATTACAACAATGCATCAGATTACAAGAATATACAGAGTATAAATGAATATTACACAGAAATATCAGAGATTTAAATCACATTTAAATACATAGCAGCGGAAAATAATACAATACACAACTAGAAGAGATATACGGATACAAAGCTTTCCGGATATCGTTCCAGCTGTAAACCAGGATCCTGTGAATATAAATCTGCAAAACCAAAACTACTAGCTGCCCGTGTCAAAATAGGGGCACCCAGAGTTTAGGTTAAAACAATAAACTCCAGGTCAGTCATGTGACTGGTGTGAGAACTAAAACAGTTAATCTTTATTTTTAAAGCTAGGTAAATCAAGGGACCACGCCGTATAACACGGAACGGGTTTCCTCCCAAGAATACCAGTGCATAAAACAAACAGCGCAATGCTAAGTAAAGAAAAATGAAGCTGTTATAAGACCCAGGTCCTATCACACAATGCAACGCAAGCCGGGGGATAGGGTTTTCCCTTATAACAGCCAAAGAATGCTTGATACGTTTAAAACAGATCATTTGATACTATTATAAGTGCATAGTGCATAAAGCAACTTCAAATCATAAGTATCAATCATAGGCGACATGAGCGTCCCATGCCACTATGTCGCCATATATAGGTTTACAAATAAAACCGCAAAGTCACGTATTTGGAAATTGGATTTCCGTCTATGAACCGAGGCAAAAGATAGTCCTCAACCGATTCGAGACAATCTAGTCCATGTCTCAGGCAAGTACTCAGTCAAGCCTTGGAGCGACAGGGCCTGTCCACCGATGTGGATTAAAATGCCTGAACACTACGTTTCCCCGCCCTTTGGGGCGTAAACGAGCCAACTAAATGACTCCATCGGTTCGAGAACGACCGATCAATCCGAGGCGCCTCGCAACAGCAACAACCACATAAGTCAAACTCGTCAGGGCGTGTAAAACCACTGACGCCACTTCTAACTAGAAAGAAACGCATGCCCTCCCTGAGGTCCGTCTCCCGTTTTTGGTTCATACCGGGTGTGAAACACGCGAAGTAAACGTTACACAAAGCTACGCCACAAAGGCCGTGCTTTGATCATCACCACAAGACTTTGCTTTTCAACAGAAGCCTCGATCATTTGCATCTTAGCATGCCACACAGGCAAACCATCCTATGCAACCGATATCAGTCACACAGAATGAAATCCGATGTCAGACACACAGTCCATTTACAAGTCCGTTCTGGGGCTGAACGAAACCGGAGGCACCTAGTACCCCGCATATCCATCGATCTCCAAGTACGTCTGGACGATCACTAACTGTTTCCATCTTCTTGGGTGTACAGCCCAATCAAGATCATCAGTTATCACCCAAACGACGTGAAGACTTCCGGTCTTCGACCACCGTCTTCATCTTCGACTTATCGTCGTATCAGTTATTCAGAATGGGATAAACCCGGTCTTTCCGAATAACTCGCGTATATTTTAAATAAGTGTTACACAAACACAACATACGCCTCATTCCAATTCATTAGTCACTAACCGTAAATTAATCAAGAGAATAATCCCCCAAATATTAACCCCGGAGGCCGAAACCCACATCAGATCAATATCCAGAAAACCCTTCTGCTTGGTTAACCGACAGTTAGTTTCTAAATTTCACATTCTTAGGGAAAGGTTCCCATAAATTTTATCAAAGATAAATTCTTTAAAATTTATTCTTTAATCTATTTTTGAACATCGGTTCAACTAGCCGGGATTAACGAAACTTGCCGAAGTAATCATTTGTTTTAATTTCCCAATCCCAACCTATTCATCCCATGAAGTAAAACTGGTAATACTTCATATCTAACACCACAGTGTTATCGGTAAATTCAATTACCATTTCACGTTCAAATCTAATTAAAGATTTAACTATCGCCTGGAGCAAAACTGGTGATACTCCATTTTCGATCATTTCAATCTAATTAAAGATTCATTAAAACTCCACTTAGTTTTAATCGTTAACTGGGTTAAAGAATCAGTGTCATTTAAAACACGGTTCACGATAAACTCAAAGTCACATTCATTAATTATCGGGTTAAAGAACGAGTGTTATTTAAAACACTGTTCACGATAAACCCAAAAATCAATATCAATTCAATTCCAATTAAATATTATTTAATTGGTACACTTCATTAAATCTAAATAAAAAGATTTAATCTTTCCTCAACTGGGTTCAAGAACAGTGTTAGTGAAGACACCATTCACGACAAACCCAAATCACATTCGATATTCAATACAAGGCTCTGAATAGAAAATATATCGGCTTATATTCAATATCGAATTCTACGACTAACAAATGTCGTATTGGAAATAACGATATAAATATATATCTTTCAAATTTCCGTAACAACATCTGTATAATCACGAATTCCAACATCGAAATATTCCGAAGACAATTTCGATTCAAATCCATTCCAATGCAATCATTGGAAATTTTGGTTGTTTTTAAAACCCTTTTCGAATTCAATTTATTTATTTAAAAATAAATAGAATTATAATTCTAGTTCAAAACTAGTTCATTTCGATAAAAATCTATTTTTATCTTTTCAAATATGGAGTTTTTCATCCCAAATCTTCACAAATCATTTCTTATGATTTTACACAAATTATTACTATTTTTAAAAATTTTATCAAGGCCCGTACAGTCGATTTCCATCAACGGCCATCGAACTGCACTTACAGCGACCTTTTTCGAATTTGATTTGGACATAATTCCAAATCCAACCGTTAGATTTCTAATTTCTAATATTCTATAGAAAGCTCTTTTCGATACGAACCCAACGGTTCCGGTTTTAGGAGAATCCGACGGTCGGATCTCCCGTAATGTCCGTTTGAAATAAATGGTCGAAATTCGCGAACTACCGCGGCGCGGCGCGTTCTATTCAGGCCATTATTTTATATATATTATATATATAATATATATTTCATCGATTTCTATTTAAAACGAATTATATAAATAGTTTAAATTCGTTTCAAAAGCAATTTCAACTTCCTTTTCAATACAAATCAAAATTGAATTCTCCTTTATAAATTCGTTTTAAAATTCATTTCTATTCAATTCAAATTTCAATTCAATTTGAATTCCTTTCAATTCGTTTTCAATTCGATTCATTTCGAAATCGTTTTCAATTCAATTCATTTTGAAATCGTTTTCAATTCAATTCATTTCAAAATCGTTTTCAATTCGATTCATTTCGAAATCGTTTTCAATTCAATTCATTTCGAAATCGTTTTCAATTCAATTCATTTCGAAATCGTTTTCAATTCAATTCATTTCATAATCGTTTTCAATTCGATTCATTTCTCGATATTCATTTTAAAATGAATAAAATCGATATAAATATCGTTCACGTCAAAATGGCGTCAATCTAATCAACACGGCTTCATATATTCCTATTTTCAAATATTCTATTTCAAATATTTCTTTTTCAAAATAGTCGTTATTATCAAAATATTTCGTTCAACACATGACCAATCTCAATGAATGAGTACTGTCAACACATGAACTTTTATTTTATATTATTCTTTGTTTTTCAAATTGGAATGAGGCCCAATCAATTACCATATAAAATTAATTATATGGATTTTCATACAACACATGTATATAATAGCATTGAAAATAATCAACCATCAACCAAAGTGCACTACACTGTATAAGCATCAAATATAGATATCTAACGCTTATAACAGCCTGTCAATCAATCGATCGACATATTTAATCAATCAGGATGAGTGAACTTCAAATTTCATCCTAACACCCGTGTGGGGTTTCAAACAATCAAACACATATTTTATTTGTGCAGTTAGGCGATGTGTAAAATTTATCGACCCAATCAACGTCATTCAAATAGGTGTACATAAACAAACCGTCTGGTTTGTAAATGAATATTTATTTATTCACATTCACGTTAAAAATTATATTTTTAACGATAACACCTTTTATTTTAACATATGAATTTCTATTCAGTTCATTCTTTAAATAAAATGCTATTTTTATTTTTCTAACTTATTTTAGAAAATTTCGGCGGCATAACGGCACGATACTAGAAACGGGACAAGGCCTAGCCTTATCCCCGGTCTAGTGAAGGCCCACGCCATTCACACATCAATCATATCAATTCATTTCACCAAACAATTCAATTTCAATCAAATAATCTAACTATTTGCAACCAAACAAACAAGTCCATGGTCTGTGGACGATTGTGTCGGGTGCTACTAAGCACCGTCTGCATCCTAGTATATATATATATATATATATATATAACTAGAAAAGAAATTGAAAGGTGAGAAATTCTCACATATAGCTATCCTAGCTCCATGGCTCTTCTTTTGCAGAAGTCTTCGTCGTTTCGCCTTTTTGTTGCTTCAGTTGACTGTATCCTCTACATAGGTAAAAATCGAATTTCACTATGTTTTTCAATATATAAAGATTGCATTTTGACTTCGCTATTAAATATAAAGATTATATTTTTATTATTCTTTCAAAAATGCAGTTTTTTTCTTCTTAAAAAAAATGCAGTTTTTCCTTTTTCAAAATGCAGTTTTTTCTTCTTTTTCAAAAAATGCAGTTTTACTTTCTTTTCAAAAAATGCAGTTTTACTTTCTTTTCAAAAAATGCAGTTTTTAGCTTTTAGAAAAATGCAGTTTTTATTTTCTTAAAAATGCAGTTTTACTTTACTTAAAATGCAGTTTTTAAATTCTAACAAATCAGTTTTTTTTTATTTTCTTCTTTTAAAACAGTTTTCATAATCCTTTTAAAAATTCTGTTTTTTATTTTCTTTTTAAAAAAACAGTTTCTCTTTTTAAATTTCTGTTTTTAAAACTCTTTTATATAAAAAAAACAGTTTTAAAACTTTATAAAAATTCAGTTTTATTTTCTTTTATAATTTCAGTTTATAAAACTAAAAAAAAACAGTTTTCAAATCATATAAAAAAACAGTTTCAATCATATAAAAAACAAAATAAAAGCAAAAATAAAATAAAATTAAACGCTCACCGAGATTTCGAATGGGAGGAGGAGGAGTCGGCGGTGGTTCGTGGGTGGAGGCGCTCGAAGGTGTCGCGATGTCTGGAGTTCGAGGTGGAGGCTCCGATTGGGGGCTGCTTCGATTGTGTCGAGGGTAGCGTCGTCTGGAGGGAGGAGGTTGCGAGGGTGGTGGGGCGGCTTCTTCGATTGTCGGCGGTGGCTTCCAGGTCGGGGGCGGCGGCGCGATTCGATGAACTTAGGGTTTCTTCTCTTTTTTTTTTATTGTTTTGTGAATAACTGAATCGGGGGGGGGGGCAACGAAGAGAAAAGGAGGGAAAGGTAGGTTTTATTTATTTATTTTATTATTTAATTATTTAATTATGCACAAGGGTTGACTTTTACATACGACCTCGAAACGAGGTCCACCGCCTGTCGTCCATAGCATTTTACCCCCATTCTGAACACAATGGGATATGTATCGTAAGCTGGTTTGATCGTTACGATCAGTTTCCGTTGAATTTACATTTAAATCATTATATTGAATTTTAAACGTACATTTCAAATTACCGGGGTCACATACTAACTAGAAAAATTCCAGAAAAATATTTTCTAGCTTCGTATTGACGATACGGTCCTAACAAAACTAGTTTCGTCGAATTCTGAGACCGTTGGAAAAATGGCCAATTTCCAGTCGATTAAATTCAGCAGAAACCGGTCAAACGCGTTTTCCTTTGCCACGCTCACATATTGATTCGGAAAATTATGAAATTTGGAATCTAGCAATAACTTAACATCCCGGACCCAACAAAACTGGTTTCGTCGAAATCCGAGGTCGTTTGCAAAATGTCCATTTTTAAGGGCCTGAATTCCATAGCGACTATTCAGAATTTTCAACTGGACATATCTTATCATTTATAAAGTGAAATCTCAGTTTGCTAACTTCGTTACAAAGATATAGTTATACAGATTCAAATATTTCTTGTTTCGTTCAATTCTGACTTATATTGAATACTGTATATTCATTTGAAATTAGAAATCGAATTTTCGAACTACCGCGCCATTTTCAATTCCTTTTATAATTATATATAATTATTATATATTCTAACGACGACGCGTATAATATATACGATCGAATTATATTCAAAATAAATTTCTCGTCGATATTATTTAAAATAATTCATTTTAAATAATCAAAATTCGCTAAAATGGCCAAAATAAAAATTTTAAACCGGCCCAGATTTTCGGGTTGTTACAAATTTTTACCAAAATAAATTAAAATTTATATTTCAAGCCGAATATAAACATTTAAATAAATCCAAATCTATTATAGAATATTCATTTTGACAAAACCATTCATACAAATTTACTAAAAGAATTCCATTTAAAATTCAACTTTATATTTTGAAGTCACGCTCTAGAATAATTTGATTTCAAGTTCAAATAACAATTTGATTACGACTATCCTTAAAGTAAATTAGCTCTTTTAAATTTGTAAACATATCTCAGTTCATAATTCTGAAATATCTTCAATTTCTAAATTAATTACACCTTTTATATTTCAAATTGAATAAGTTGATTTCCTTTTCTCAACTAAATTTCACGAAAAGAATTCAAAGCTAAATATTCAAGTTAGCTAACAATGTAATTTTCATTTATTTGACAACGTTCATTAAATTTATGAAAAGAATTTTATGTAAGAATATACCAAAATAACTCAAAACCTGTTAATAACGTTTACTTTAACAAACGTTCATATTGAAATTAAGTTTACGAAAAGAATTTCTATGTCGAAATCCAAATATAAATATTTATTTTAACATTAAATATTATATTAAATTATATTTTAAACATCAAAATTCCTGGGTCGTTACAATTTATAAAGTGAAATCTAGATTTCTTACATTCGTTAGAAAGATATAATTAATTAGATTCTAACTTTTCTTGATTCATAAAATTCTGATTTATATTAAATTACATACATTCAATTGAAGTTTAAAAATCGAATTTTCAAACTATTGCGCCATTTCAAGCTCGATTTATAATTAATATAAATTTATACACTCAAACTTCGGTTTAAATAAGTTTTAATCGTTTATTCTTAAAATAAATTATTTAAAATATTTAATTTTCATCAAAATCAATTAAAAATAAATTTTAAATTGGTTCCAAAAATACGGGTTATTACAATCTCCCCCACTTAAAAAAATTCATCTCCGAAAAAGGAACGGAGCTGAAAGTCGCTTAACCCACCAACTCAACTTTCATTCTGGCTTGAGTTCTTCAACTTTCAGTTTCTAAAAACTTCTGATTTTCCTGAAATTTGGCTAACGCCTTAAATTTCTAAAAAATTTCGCCATAACCTCCTTTGTACAAGTTGATCAGTATAAGTACAAATGGCCTCTGTAGGCTCTCATCAATCAAAAGGAAATCAAAAAGCTAAGTGGCTTGCCAATCGGCTCACAAAATCATCAAACCCAATCAATACAGTAGATATGTACCTTTGTGTCAGGCATGCAATTTTATTCCTCTTCTTAATTTGCATACAGTAGCCTGTCCAACACACACACACACACATATGTATATACATATACATATACATATATATAGCTCCAACTGATTTCAAATTAATTCAACATTAAATTTGATTTGTCTCAATTTATCTTCTATTCTTACATTGGTTTTATCATTCCAATTTTATTTAACTTCACTTAAGTTAAATTTTAATTCATTTGATTCACTCTTGTATTTTCAATCAATTTAACGTGTATTAGTTAAATTTAAAATTCAAATCATTCCCAAATACTTACTTAAATTAGTTAAACTATATTTCGACATTTCAATTGGAATTATATAGTCATCCCACTTTCAAAACTCGAAAATAAATACCGATGATGCCATGGTCATCAAAAAAATCATCCCCAAGCGACTAGAATGTGATTCTATATCAATCAAGTATATTTATGACTTCGGATATACGCTAGCTAGGCGTATATGAAAAATCTTCTTATACTCGATAGTCCAACATTGACGTCAAAATAACACTCAAAATCAAGTTATAAAATATAACTTTTCATAATCAAGTTCATTTTTAATGAATACACAAATTCATTTTCTTTTGTATATAAAATATAATCAAAAATTAGATTATATATGATTATCACAAATACGTTACTTATAAGCATATCACTCACTACTCATCCATGGGCATTACTAACCCCATCTCTAATGAGTTTCTCATTCTAAGATACTACTGATCCTATCTCTAATGATCATTATTCTTAAGTAGAATGTTACAAAGTCTATCTCTCATGAATTCTTTCATTTGGTTCTAATGTGTCTTGTTCTCAAGCATTGTAAACCAAAGTTCTGATACCACATTGACACGACCCGAAATCCCCACCTGGCTTAGACCGAACTGGAACGCGGATTTTTTAGAACACGATGCATCGGGATGCAAAACAAGAGAATTTTTCATTGGCTTTACAACAATTTATATCAAAGTACAAGAATAACAAAGTGCAGAAAAATAGATATATAGCGGAAATACAAAATCAAAGAATAGATAAATTACATAGCAGCGGAAAATGTAATACATAAATATATAATGTAGCGAAAACATCAACACAGCTGAAGACAATACACAGATATAGAGCTTTTCGAATATAGCTCCAGCCGTAATCCAGGACCTTGTTAAAGAAAAATTTGCGAAGCCAAAGCTACCGACTGCCCGTGTGGAAAATATGGGCACCCAGAGTTTAGTTGGAAACAATAAACTCCGAGTCAGTCATGGGACTGGTGTGAGAGCTAATACAGTTATTAAAACTATACCCTTAAAATAGGGTAAATCACGGGACCATGCTGTATATCACGGAATGGGTTTCCCCCATGAATACTTTTGAAATAAAACAATTTTTAAATAACGTAATGCTTTTTGGAAAATTAAGCTATTATAAGACTCAGGCCCAATCACACAGTGCAACGCAAGCCGGAGGATAGAGTTTTACCTTATAATAGCCAAACATGCTTGGTACGTTTTAAAGCAAATTTTTTGATATTACTATAAGTGTATAGTGTAGAAAACAACCTCTAATATAAATGTATCAATCAGAGACGGCATAGATACCATATATTATGTCGCCATATAGGTTTACAACTAGAACCATAAAATGTCGTGTTGGAAACTGGATTCCATCTATGAGTCGAGGCAAGGGATTTTCCTCACCAGTTTCGAGACACTCTAGCACATGTCTCAGAATCACACCCTTAGTAACCCTTGGATCTTCAAGGTCGGTCCACTCTTACTCTTGTGGATTGGTTATTCGCGAACAATACGTTTCCCGGTCCTATTGGACCTGTCACCTGGTCAGTATGTCGACTAATCATATTTGAGGCGCCTCGTAATCAATCATCCACGTAAGTAAAAATGTCTGGGCTTCATACCATGACACCACTTCTAGCTAGAAAAAATGCATGGACTCCCTGCAGTCACTATCCTGTTTTTGACTCATACCGGGGTGTGAGGCTCGCGAATTAACGCTATACACAAAGTGGTGCTAATTAAAGCGGCGCTTTGGTCATCATCTACATGGCCTTGCTTTTCAAGAAAAGCCCTGATCATTGCAGCTTAGCATACGACATCATCAATCTATACCATACCATTGATTTCCACCAATATATAACCTTTGAGCTCGTACGTATCAAAGAAGGGTGTTGAGTAAGAGAATAAATTGTCCGCCACCAAATAGTTATATATTTAACAGAGATCACTGAATATAACACAAAGTACAATGTCAGACACACAATTAGTTTACAAGTCCGTTCTGGGTCTGAATGAAACTGGAGGCACCTTATTCCTTGTCCCATTTGTCCGGTACAGGAGAGAGAACCTCGCATATACGTTCGATCTCCAAATACATCTGGATGACCACCACTTATTACCGTCTTGGGTGTACTACCCAAGTCGAGACATCAGCAATCATCTCAACGATGTGAGGATCTCCGGTCTTCGATCAACGTCATACCTTCGAATTTTAATCATCGTAACAGTTATTCAGAATGGGTTAAACCCGTTCTTTCCGAATAACTGGTGTATCTTTATAATTATGTGATAAATACACAAATATAGTACACATTTCATTGCAATCCAGAATATTCTTTTATTCAAATATTCATTGCCTTTAGGAAAGTTTCCCATTAATTTTATCAAAGATAAGTTCTTTTAAACTTATTGTTTAATCTTCCTTTGGATACCATTTCAAAAGATTTTATTATCTTTCCCTAACTGAAACCAAATTAAGGTTTATAAAACTAGTCGGGATTGTCAAGCTTACCGAAGTAATCATTTATTTTATTATTCCCAATCCTAACTTATTCATCCCATGGAGCTATACTAGAAGTACTCCATATTTAACACCCATTATGTTGTTGGTAAATTTAACTACCATTTAACGATCAAACCTAATTAAATATTTAACTATCGCATGGAGTAAAACTGGTGCTACTCCATCTCGAGCATTTCCTGAATTTGATAAATTTAATTAGCTAATTCACATTTCAATCTAATAAAAGATTCATTAAAACTCCATTTAGTTTTAATCTTCAAAAATCATTACTTGATGGTTATTCAATCTTAGGAAATTAATCTTATCTTTAACTGGGTTAAAGAACAAATGTCGTTTAAATCACAGTTCATGATAAATACAAAATCATTTTCCATTCAAATGGAACCTTCATGGAAATTTGATCAGTAAATAATCGATATAAATTTCAGTACCAGACTAATATTATAAATGAAATAAAGGAAAGCCTTTTAAATTCCATAAATAATAAAGACCTTCCTTTACAAAAACTCATTTCGATTATTATAAATCAAATTCCATTCAATTCCAATTTAATTAAATAAACTGGAAAACTTTATCTAAACTTATTTAAAAGATTTCTTTCATAACCTTCATTTAAGAAGGGTTTAAGAACAATGGCTAGCCATTATTCACAACAAATCCAAATCCAATTTGATATTAAATATAAAATCTTAAATGGAAATCATGTCGACTTACATTCAACATAATTATGAAACCAACAAATATCATATTGGAATAAAATATCAATATCTTCTGAATTCCCATAACAATATCCATATAGTCATGGAATCCAATATCGAAACATTCGAAGATAATTTCCATTCTAATTTATTCATTGGAAAACTCTTGTTATGTTAAAACAATTCATGAATCCATTTAATTAATTTAAAATCATTAGATTACGACCCTAGTTGTTAACTAGTTCATTCCGATAAAAATATCTTTTATCTTTCAAAACTTGGAATATTTCATCCAAAATCCTTCCAAATCAATTATTAGGATCTTACATAATTTATTTATATTTTTAATAATTTTATTAAGGCCCTTACAGTCGGTTTGCATCCATAGCGACCTTTTCCAAAATTTATTTTGATATATTTAAAATCTAACCATTTAAATTTAAACCTCTTATACTCTTCTGAAAGATCTTTTCGATACAATCCAAATTGTTCCAATTTTAGGAGAATCCGATGGTCGAATCTCGCATTACGTCAATTCGAAGTTAATAGTCAAAATTCGTGAACGATCGTTGCGCGTCGCGTTCTATTCAAACCATTTAAATATATATAACATATTTCATCGATTTCCATTTGAAAGCGTATTTTATAAAATGTTTATAAATCCGTCTAAAAAAAATTTCAACTTTCATTTCAATTTTAAATCAAAATTGAACATCCATATTATTATAATCTCAAAATAATAATATTTTCAAAATGTCAGATTTTGAAATTCATTCTTCTCGATATTCATTATAAAAATGAATAAAATCGATAGAATAATCCGTTCGAGTTAAAATAGCATTTATATCCTTAACTCGGCTTCATATTTTTAAAATACCATTTGTTTCACAATAAACTTGAATAAATCAAAATTGTATGGAAATTCATTCAAATCAATTCATTTCCATTTTATAATTCATTGGTATTTTAATATTTTTATGTTCATCCAAAATTGGACATCGAAATCAAGTTCCAATTTTCATTAAATATTATATTATAAAAACATTCGTATTTATTCCAGACTGAAATAAAATTTCAACCAATATCCATATAAATTAATTTATATGGATTCCATTCATCATATACATCCAACAATAGTTGTAAACAACTATCAACATCCAAAATGACATCCAATGTGCATTTATTTTCATATAAGCTTCAAATGATTTATTGACGCTTATTTCGTTTTGTTAAACGATTGGCTAACATACGAACTACATACTTGGGAGATGTGAAATTCAAATATCATCCTAAGACCCATGTTGGGTTTCAACCAACAACAATCAATTTAAATTCATTATTGATTCATGAATTTAATCGTTTCTAATCCAATTCGGATTATTTTTCAAACTAACTGTTCAAATTACAATTGGATATTTATATCCATTTTAAACTACCACAAATATAAACATTATTTTTAACATGTTACACATCTAAAAATCACAATCACAACATAACTCAAGAAATCAAAAATTAATCCATGGGTTTGCAAACAACTTCGATGCGTGCTACCAGACACCATATAACAAATTTGTGATAATTTAACAGTTAAAGGTCAACGTAGACAACCAATATATTTTAAATATGATCTAATAACATAACAAAATATTTGAGTGATTGAGTTCTCACATTGATCGGTTTTGAAATCATTTTAAATGATTATTTTAATCAAATTAAACTGCACGTTTAATTTGATCAAAAATCTCAACTTGATCCGAATTCCTGCCAGTCAGTTCTATATAGTAGATCTCGTCATTATGATTCCAGCGCATATGAAATCATTGAATTCTGATGTTGTATGAAAAAGTTATGAAACTACAAACTTTAATTACATATTTAAACACAATTAAAATAATTAAATATTTATTCCTCCCCTGATCATCGCTCACCCGTTCGAAATACTCCAGGACCCGAAAAATCGAACCATGCTCCATCCCGTTCTTCACTATCGCATGCTTCACGAGGGGGTCTGAACACAATCGACCGCCGCCTCGACGTCGCCCCTCACCCGCTCCTCTGCCGCCGATGATCTCGATGAACTCGATGGTCCCCTTGCCTCAAAAAACGTGACCGGATGCAGCATTTTTGGGAGACAATTTCTCTTAATTTACGCAATAAAAACAAATCGCTACCGTTAAGAAGCAAGAGCTCGGAGAGACGAACATATTTGTAGTTGGAAATTTCTCCAAATATTGAATGGATTATGAGATTTAAGGGGAAGAAGATGGTGCGACTTCTACCATTGATTTATTTGTGGTGGCGGCGAAACATTAATTAATTAGGGTTAGGAGAAAACAATTTATATATATTTATAATATTATTTAATTCACATATACTTGTTTATCGCTCTAAACTCCAAACGACTGATGTTACTAACCAAATACCCATATTCCGGACACAATGGAATATGTTTCGTAAGCCTATTCGATCGTTTTAATCAGTTTTTATCAAAATTAAAATATAAATCAATATAGTGTTAAATATTGAATTTAAACGTATGTTTTAATTTACCACGACCAAATACTAACTCCAAAAATTACGAAATTTGAAATATAGCTATGTTTTACAAATACGGTTCTAATAAAATTAATTTCTTCGAATTTGGAGACCGTTTGAAAAATGGCCTTTTAACTAGCTTATTAAATTCAAATGAATTTACAACATGCGTTTAAATTTACCTAATTCCAATGACTTGAAATTTTAAAGCTGATAATAATTTGACGATCCAGATCCAACAAAGTTGGTTTCGTCGAAAACAAAGGTCGTTTGCAAAATGGCACTTTTTTAGGGCTTAAATAATATTAAAATATTAATAATTTACATAGCGACCATTTGAAATTTTAATTTGGACATAACTTACAATTTATAAAGTGAAATCTCAATTTCTTATATTCATTAGAAAGATATAATTTATTAGATCCTAATGTTTCTTGTTTCATCAAATTCTGATTTATAATGAATTCTATAAATTTAATTGAAATTTAAAAATCGAATTTTCAAACTACCGCGCCATTTCAAGCTCGTTTTATAATTAATATAAATTTGTACGCTCAAACTTCATTTTAAATAAATTTTAAGCCGTTTATTCTCAAAATAAATTATTTAAAATATTTAATTTTCATTAAAATCAATTAATAATAAAATTTAAATTGGTTCCAAAAATATGGTTTGTTACAATTTTTTCAGCTTATCCAACACTAATACTCAAGCAATCACTGACATCTTGGCATATGAAGTGGGTCAGTTGCCTATCAAATATTTGCGGGTTCCCCTCCCCTCAAATATTCTTCACTACTCAGAATGTAACTCAGATACAACTTAAAGTAGAGGTTTTGGCGAGCTAAATTGTCGAGTTTTGCTAGAAGGGGAGTGTTGATACATATAATGATAACACCTATAATTTTATGTTGGTTGATCTTTTACCAAATTCAATAATTTATCTTTTACCAAATTCAATAATTTACTTTGGATGAACTTCAAGCTATATGTTGCTATAACAAAATGGGAATTTCATAGCGTTTCAAAAACATATTATATTCAACCATCACCTTTTAGAGAACGCTATATAATGACATGCTATGTTAGACCTTTAGTTTTAAATAGCAGAGATAAATACGCTATGAAAAATCAAAATTCTATAATGTTTTATCTTTGTTATTAAACATAAACGCTATATGAAATCTTAGCCCACCGATACCTATTATAGCGTTTTTTTTCTTATTTATATAGTGTTTAATCAACTTCTGTTGTAGCGTTACTTGTTATTTCTATAGCGTTTATAACTATAATTTTATAGCATTTGTTATCTGTTTCTAATAGTGTTTATAACTATAATTTTATAATGTTCGTTATCTGTTTCTAATAGCGTTTGTCCACATAATTTGACAGCGTTTTTAAAATGCTATAGTCTCACGTATAATTTCACAGCATTTATCATTTGTATACCACCATTTCACTTATTTCGTCGTAAGGGTGACAATTAGACCCGACCAGATAAACCAAGACCCAAACCCTCGGGTCTCGGGTCTATGCGGGTTGGGTTTTGTCTGGTTAAAACCATACATTTCCAAAATCTGGACCTGACCCGAGCTTCGGGTCCGGTGGGTCGGTTTGGGTTTTATTGGGTAACAACACTAAAAATATATGTTTCTTGGTCGGGTTTTACCAGGTCTTTATTGTATTTTTCATTACCTGGACCCGACCCAAGACCCGTCGTGTAACAAACCGAGTTTTTATAACGTGTAATAACCATAAATCAAGGAAGAATTAATTTTTAAAATAAGAATCAAGGGAAACGGGTTACGCCATTGCGTTCGTCTCGAAATTCTACTTGGAAACGAGTCCGAGTTTTCAAAAATCGGAGTCCGTATGACCAAGTTATGACCTTTCGAAGTTTTCAAGTTCAAAAACAGCTAAATTCGAATTCAAAATTCGAAATTCAAACCTCAGAATGGAATGGGCGGGAAATTTCTCGCCCAGGACCAGGTCGACCTGAGGGTCGACTATGTAGTCGACCTACCCAGAACCAGGTCGACCATAGTGTCGACTTGGGGGTCGACCTGGTAGCCGAGTCCACTTTTGAAGCTGGATTCACCCTGATGTTTCTAGCCTTGTTTCTGTCTACATTCGTTGACCTGACCCTATATATACAGCCCCTCACACTAGTCTCTCTACACAAAATTCTTTCTGACCTTATGCTGCTCTGATTCTGGTTGAAAAGTTAGAGAAAGGGACTACTTCTTCTACGTCGAAACTACGTTGCTGATTTGGGGATTTTTGTTAGGACTTGACTAAGCATATAAAGATTCAACATCGACTCTCTTTTTCTAATTCTCGAACCACGATCTGTAAGCCCTAGTTATTTTTAGATTTAAACTGTAAATGTAATATGAATATGATGTAAATTGAAATTGGACCTATGTATGATGACTGTTTTACATTCATTCTTGTTCATCTTGGATCTTGACTCTTGGATATTACTATGACATTGATTTAGGGCCTATTCATGTTGCAAATCAAAAAGAAAAACCCCTCGTATTATCATGTTGAATCTGCTATTAGTCATAAGTTTATGACTATCACCTTATGTCAATCGCTACCATGACTATACTATCACCTTATGTCAATCGTTACTATGACTATACTATCACCTTATGACAACTGTTATCTTGACTAGTACCTTATTTTGCTAGATTTGGAATCTTTATGTTTGAGGCCAATATTCCATATGCCAGTAATGTTATAATCTTTTATCAAGTCATACCATGCTATGCTAGTAATCACTTTTGCCACCTTATACCCGTCCCTTTTTATGTTATTCCCAAATTAGATTTATTTGTATCGATTCGAGCTTACGTGCGATGGAATACGATTTGGGTAGACTAGGTAAAACATGAATTGACTTTGAACTTGAACATGAACGTTGTTATAACTTGAACCAGGATATGGACATGAACTTGACACGATTTGACATGAAACATGAAAACTCGACATGAATTTTGTCATGAAAACTTGAACGTGGGCATGACAATTAGATGAACTTGAGAATGGCCAACTCGAGTTTGGGTTGAGTTTGCAGTGTGAATCTGCCCGGAACCGCCCGGCAAATACAGTAACTGCAAACAATAGGATCCAATGTGGGTAGTTGGTCATATCACATGAAAAACCCAAGGTTAGACTATGTTGTGGTGTAAATCTGCCTGGAACCGCTCGACAAATCCAGTGACCACAACAGTTAGTCTAATGTGAGAGGTTGAGGTGCATTAATGAATTAATGCCACATGATAGGGTTAAGTCATGAATCACTTGAACACACTTAACCAACTTGATACATGATTTGGATAGGGTTAAGTCACGAATTCGAATGACAACACTTAACCCATTAGAAACCCTAGTTACACGGACCTTTTCAGTAGTAACCCACTTAGATATATCACGATACCTTGGGACAAGGCAGGGTGGGGCACGATTACTGGGCTGATTGTAAGCGACCAGAACGACGGCTGAGTAGGTGCGCCATTGTAGGTTCAGGCGGACTATGGTGGTGCACGTAGTCCGGAGTTGAAAAAGCATGCATTGGGCACCCGTAGATTTACACTGTGCGTGCTTGATTCGTGTCGGTGGTTGGCACCATAGGACTTGATACACCCTATGGTGGATCTAGCACAGGTAACTACATTTCAGGATAGGGCCGTATGACAGAGACACATGACGAGCTAGGACTTGTAGGGAGCCGATCGATTAATAGATCGTACCGTAGGACCCCGTAATGGGTCACTTCATGATACTGGGCCAAGGGATCATTTCATGGTTAATACTTGACATGGGTTAGAATACTAGTACAGTTGGCTGATCTTAACCTCGTTTGAATTTTTTTCTTTTCGTTTTTCAACATGGCTGATCTTAACCTTCTTGAGGGAATACCCGTGCCTGGATGGTTCCGAAGGTACTTAGAAGCCAGGGCCAACGACGCGGGCACGGCAGACTTCCCTCCTCCTCCTCCTCCCCCAGTGGTCGCGGTTCCTCCTCCTCCTGGTACCACCTTTGCCCAAATATGCAAAGACTTTAAAGCAATGGGCGGCAAGAACTTCGTTGGAACTGAAACCTTTGTTGAGGCACGAAACTGGCTAAAGGAGACTGAATACTTGTTTATTATCTTTGATATGGAGGACCATAGGAAAGTTCAGTTGGCGGCATGGTTGTTGAAAGAGGAAGCTGCTTTTTGGTGGGAAGTCACCAACGCTACCAGGCCAGTTGAGATTTAGGCAGACTTTAGAGAGAGATTTGGGCTTAAATTCTTATCGTCAGCAGAAGAGAACCTTCAGATGGAGAGGTTCCTAGCACTCAAGCAAGGGGACATGTCTGTTAGGGAATACGTGAATAAGTTTAATCAGCTTGCTCGGTTCGGTTTGCATTTGGTCAACACAGCCCAGAAAAAGGCTGTACGCTTTGCTCGAGGATTGAACGAGCCACTAAACAGCTTGGCCCTAACTCATATACCCATGGGGGCGACCTTTGAAAGCTTGGTGTATATGGCTCTGCTTCATTAGGAAGACAAGAATAGCAAGAAGGAGGTTAAATCTAACGAGACTAAGAATAAGAAAGCTGACTTCAAGAAGGGAGGCAACAAGAATAACAAGAGCAACAACAAACCACGTGAGACGAGGAAGTGCAACTTCTGTGGTATTACTGGACATCTAGCTAAAGACTGTAGAAAGAAGAAGAGGAAGTTGGGTGAATGCTTCCATTGTGGAGATACTGGACACATCAGCAAGGATTGCCCTAAGAAGCAAGGGCAAGGGCAGATCCAGGGAGCAGGACCTTCTGGAGGGCAGTTGCATGCTCTCAACACCACTCCAGCTCTTGACTGAGGTAGTAATATTTCCGTAGAAAGCCTTGTTTACATTTCTGACTTTCCTGTTCGTACCTTATTTGACTCTGGCGCATCGCATACTTTTATTTCTTCTGATATAGTTGAAAATCTGCACCTAAGTATTAGTCTGGTTGAGGATCCCGTTATAGTTTCAAATCCATTTGGGGGCTCCGCCCATTTATCTATGATGTGTATGGATTTGAGGATCTCTATCTTAAGCGTAGAATTCACGTGTAATGCTTATGTTCTCGAATTTATGGGATACCGTTTGATCCTAGGTATGGATTGGTTGTCCAATTATGGAGCCATTCTTGATTGTGAACAAAGGGTAGAAAGGCTCATGACTCGTGTAACAACCCGTGTTTTTATAACGTGTAATAACCATAAATCAAGGCAGAATTAAATTTTAAAATAAGAATTAGGGGAAACGGGTTGCGCCATTGCGTTCGTCTCGAAATTCTTCTTGGAAACGAGTCCGAGTTTCCAAAAATCGGAGTCCGTATGACCAAGTTATGACCATTCGAAGTTTTCAGAAGTTTTCAAGTTCAAAATCAGTTCAATTCGAATTCAAAATTCGAATTTCAAACCTCAGAATGGACTGGGCGGGAAATTTCCCGCCCAGGACCAGGTCGACCTAGGGGTCGACTATGTAGTCGACCTACCCAGGACCATGTCGACCATAGTGTCGACCTGGGAGTCGACCTGGTGCCCGAGCCCATTTCTGAAGCTGGATTCACTCTGATGTATTTGGCCTCGTTTCTTTCCACATTCATTGACCTAACCCTATAAATACAGCCTCTAACACCAGTCTCTCTACACAAAATTCTTTCTGACTTTATGCTACTCTAATTCTGGTCGAAAAGTTTGAGAGAGGGACTGCTTCTTCTACGTTGAGACTGCGTTAAGGGAATTGCTGATTTGGGGATTTCTATTAGGACTTGACTAAGCATATAAAGATTCAACATCGACTCTCTTTTTCTAATTCTCGAACCACGATCTGTAAGCCCCAGTTATTTTTAGATTTAAACTGTAAATGTAATATGAATATGATGAAAAATTGAAATTGGACCTATGTATGATGACTTTTTTACACCCATTCTTGTTCATCTTGGATATTGACTCTTGGATATTATTATGACATTGATTTGGGGCCTATTCGTGTTGTAAATCAAAAAGAGAAACCCCTCATATTATCATGTTGAATCTGCTGTTAGTCACAAGTTTATGACTATCACTTTATGTCAATAGTTACCATGACTATACTATCACCTTATGACAGTCGTTACCATGACTATACTATCACTTATGACAGTCGTTATCATGACTATACTATCACCTTATGACAGTCATTACCATGACTATACTATCACCTTATGACAACTGTTATCTTGACTAGTACCTTGTTTTGCTAGAATTGGAATCCTTATGTTTGAGGCCAATATTCCATATGCCAGTAATGTTTTAATCTTTCATTTCAAGTCATACTATGCTATGCTAGTAATCACTTTTGCCACCTTATACCCATTCCTTTTTATGTTATTACCTAATTAGATTTATTTGTATAGATTCGAGCTTACGTTCGATGGGAATACGATTTGGGTAGACAAGGTAAAACATGAATTAGCTTTAAACTTGAACAAGAACGTTGTTATGACTTGAACCTGAATATAGACATGAACTTGACACGATTTGACACGAAACATGACCTGAAAATTGGACATGAATCTAGACATGAAAATTTGAACGTGGGCATGACAATTATATAACTTGAAAATGGCCAACTCGAGGTTGGGTTGAGTTTGTAGTGTAAATCTGTCCGGAACCGCCCGGCAAATCCAGTGGCTGCAAACAATAGGATCCAATGTGGGCAGTTGGTCATATCGCACGTAAAACCCGAGGTTAGACTATGTTCTGGTGTAAATCTACCCGGAACCGCCCGGCAAATCCAGTAACCACAACAGTTAGTCTAATGTGAGAGGTTGGTGTGCACTAATGAATTAAGGCCACATGATAGGGATAAGTCATGAACCACTTGAATATACTTAACCAACTTGGCGCAATGGTTTGATAGGGTTAAGTCATGAACTGCTTGAACACACTTAACCAACTTGATACATGATCTGGATAGGGTTAAGTCACGAATTTGAATGACAACACTTAACCCATTGGAAACCCTAGTTACGCGGTCCTTTTCAACAGTAACCCACTTAGATGTATCACGATACCCTGGGACTAGGCAGGGTAGGGCACGATTACTGGCCTGATTGTAAGCAACCAGAACTACGGCTGAGTAGGTGCGCCATTGTAGGTTCAGGTGGGCTATGGTCGTGCACGTAGTCCGGAGTTGAAAAAGCAGGCATTGGGCACCCGTAGATTTACACTGTGCATGCTTGATTCGTGTCGGTGGTTGGCACCATAGGACTTGATACACCCTATGGTGGACCTAGCACAGGTAACTACATTTCAGGATAGGGCCATATGACACAGACACATAACGAGCTAGGACTTGTAGGGAGCTGATCGATTAATAGATCGTACCTTAGGACCCCGTAATGGGTCACTTCATGATACTGGGCCAAGGGATCATTTCATGGTTAATACTTGACATGGGTTTGAATACTAGTACAGTTGGTGCAGCGAACCTTGAACATGCGATGCTAGACTTGACTTATCTTGTTATCTTGATTATCCTACCAGTTCTGTTATCACCCTTATGTTTAATTCCAGTTTTCACATATCATGTTACCTTTACTAGTTTTCATACTGAAAGTCACTAGGGCTTACCAGTCTTTATGACTGACCCTTTTTCTTTCACCTCTTTTTCTTTCGTTTCCCCCTAGGTTCTCAGGGAGGAAACACTAGCTCTTAGCTTGGATTTGGCTTGCTTTCTGACAGCTCATGTACGGTTTAGTCTTGATATATGCTATGGATGCTTCTGCTATTTATGGGGAATATTTTACTTTTGGTTATCTTAAGTTTATGCTTCTTTGGAACTTGATGTAATGGAATAATTTGTATCTTGGATATATGAGCTTTTGACTCTTTTCATGGAAATAATAAGAAGTTGGTTTTTAATTTCTACCGCTGCTTTATTTATGTTCTGCCTTGTGATATCTCTGTGCATGTTTACCTAGATAATACTCCACCAAAACTAGTGCATTCCCTTTGTGAGTGACCCTAGCGGAGGTGGGGTGTTACGTTTTGATATCTAAGCAGAAGGTTACCAGGCTGGGCAAAAAGTTTTAAAAACCTTTTGAAACTATTTTCAAAACCATTTATAAAGAAGCATTTTTCAAGAAAAGTTTTATGTTTAAAAAGGCTATTCCCCAAAAGCCATTAGCACTTTCCTTTGTTTCCTTGCTTGAATCTTTTTCTTTTCGTTTTTCAGCATGGCCGATCTTAACCTTCCTGAGGGAATACCCGTGCGTGGATGGTTCCGAAGGTACTTAGAAGCCAGGGCCAACGACGCGGGCACGGCAGACATCCCTCCTCCTCCTCCCCCAGTGGCCGCGGTTGCTCCTCCTCCTGGTGCCGCCTTTGCCAAAAAATGCGAAGACTTTAAAGCAATGGGCGACAAGAACTTCGTTGGAACTGAAACCTTTGTTGAGGCACGAAACTGGCTAAAGGAAACAGAAGACTTGTTCATTATCTTTGATATGGAGGACCATAGGAAAGTTCAGTTGGCAGCATGGTTGTTGAAAGAGGAAGTTGCATTTTGGTGGGAAGTCACCAACGCTACCAGGCCAGTTGAGACTTGGGCAGACTTTTGAGAGAGGTTTGGGCTTAAATTCTTATCGTCAGCAGAGGAGAACCTTCAAATGGAGAGGTTCCTAGCACTCAAGCAAGGGGATATGTCTGTGAGGGAGTACGTGAATAAGTTTAATCAATTTGCTCTGTTCGGTTTGGATTTGGTCAACACAGCCTAGAAAAAGGCTGTACGCTTTGCTCGAGGATTGAACGAGCCACTACACAGATTGGCCCTAACTCATATACCCATGGGGGTGACTTTTGAAAGCTTGGTGGATATGGCTCTACTTCATGAGGAAGACAAGAATAGCAAGAAGGAGGTTAAGCCTAACGAGACTCATAATAAGAAAGCTGACTTCAAGAAGGGGAACAACAAGAATAACAAGGGCAACAACAAACCACGTGAGACGAGGAAGTGCAACTTCTGTGGCATTACTGGACATCTAGCTAAATACTGTAGAAAGAAGAAGAGGAAGTGTAACGTCCCGCCATTTTGGCCGCTTCAAACCGGTGATTAAACCAATTTAAAACGTCCAAAAACGACGGAGCGCGTGTAGCTTACAGAGTTTAAAAAAAATAGAGTCAACACAAGAAAACACTGAATAAATAGATAACACAATATTTAACAGCAAAATAAACTTTTATTTATTAATCAGGATTTTTGATACATGAATTTCCTATACAGCGGAATATAAAATACAGTTTAAATACAGAAAAATATTTACTGGTTTGAATCTTTCAGAGTGTGCACGTCTTTGAAAATTCCCAGTCTTGCCAGCTTCGGATCCTGAACTGAAGTCCTTAAATCTGAAATGCTCGGGTCTGACTCGAGCATTCCATGCAAAACATAAAAATACTCGAGTCAGGATTAATCATAGTTCAAGTAAATTAACTTCAATATAACTGAAATATAATAGTTAACTAGCTTCCGAAATATACACCAAATAAAAGTTGTGTAGTATACGTTCATATTAGAGCTGCTCAAGTGTCGTATACAACCATAACAGTTAGGGGACAATCTGATTCTTAAGGTATGCCAATACCTACGGGTATATGTACATATGAGTACTGCTATACATCTGAGGATTTGAAAACATACAAGTCCACTGCAAAAAGGGCTAATATTATGGTTGCACATATACAAGCAAATACGAAACCGTAACAACAAATACAAGTGGTGTAGGGTACTAAAGGCAATTCCATGTTTGTCATTTAAGCAAGTCAGGTCAGAAATAGAATGTGAATATGCATTGAAAATAGGTGCTGACAATGTATATAGGATGAGAGCAATGTCAATGCAGTGGGTTTTAATCAGAAAGAATACCAAAGCAATGTGTAAAGTCACAAAACACAATGAACACAAGTGTAAGGCCAACAAACATGCTATATGCACATAACCAGTAGGTGCCGTAGCAAGTAGTATGAGGGAATGTGTCATATTCAAAGGTTTATAAAAAAAAAAATTGGTGGACACAGGTAATCCTTTTTGTTATCAATTGTATTTGTTTCTCATTTTTGATAAATACAGCCAGCAGGTTTGTCATGTCCAACTATTCGATGGTAGATGCATGTAAGAGGATCACAGTCATATGCAATAGGCAGTCGATGGTCATTGCCTTCTCCAGCTTTCATATACTCAGGTAATTTTATGAAAATTTTAATCCATCATAATAAACACAGCAGTATAGCAGGGTAGCAAAGTCGTGGCAACAGGTTGCATATGCTATTCATACAAGGATGCAAGTCAAGTCGATGCGGATTCAAGTGTAAAACGTATGCCATGAATACATATATACATGTACAGAGTACATATATACACTTATGTCGCGGCCACCACGTTTATACTCAAGCCGATCCTAACATCTTAGCCAAACCAGGTCGAAATCAGACAAGGCAGCGATTCTCATTAGGCGTGTATGAATGTCATTAGTGCATAAAAGAAAAATAACAGCAGCAATCAGGCATTGAATGATATGCACTATATACAGTGATCTGGGAGAGAAGAGGTTAGATGGTTATATATATTTATTGTTAACTAATGTTTAAAATCCGATTTTTAATAATGGGCTTAAAGTGGCAGAACCTTAGACTGCTCGACATAGACAAAAAATGTTCCCCGATATCGACCACAAATAAACATAGACACAAGTAATCATAGTCCTATACCGAGATAAAATGAGTTCAAGTGGCATATGAAACTTGCAGTTTGGAATACATCAAACAAAGATTTTCATACCTTTTAAAAGGCTTATCTTGCTCATACCCTTTGAAAAACACAAGCTGAGATCTACTAAAAATTCAGTTAATTTCTTCCATGATATTTTACTTATAAAAGAAATTATATCAGTTATGGCTTAAAATACATCTTGCAAACTTTGTGCAGCAATCATAAAAATAAAATAACTAAAAGATGGATCAACTAATAACAGGTTTCCAGTAAGTTTGTTTTAAACTCCAACTTGAAGGGTGACATCATAAGTCATACCATAACATACGTTAAATTGTTGTCCCTTCAACCATTTTACATGTATTCTTATATGACAAAGAATATCCACAAAAGGTATAAAACACTTATAAAGTTGTATCTTCATGCCCGTAAGGTATATATAAGTCAAAATAATAAATACACATTACGCATATTATACTGTTCCATTATATGTGTCATTTCCTAAGTAGAATTTCACTTAAAATCGGGTTTTGCTGTCTTGGTTATTATCAGCAATTTCCGCTTAATTAAATCTAGAGACTAAAGTGATATTTTTGATCAAGGTCACTGGAGGGACTGCATATCATTTAACAATCCAGAATACAAACAGCTTTTTATTTGCTGATCGTAATACGGTAAGTATGAGAATAACAGAATAACATTTTCAGGGAAGATTCACCCAAGTAGCAGTTATTCCTATCACCCATCTAGGCACGCAAAGCTCACCATAAGGCATTTGATTAAATGTTCATAACTACTAATAGATAAGGGGACTTTAACTAGAGTAATAAAACTCTTTATGTACTGCTAGTAAACATTTATCGGAGCGCATACTCAAATTTCATTACCCAGTTTCACCTAATGGTTTTAGGAGGACCACAAAGGCAGCAAATTTCAAACAATCAACAGAACATCAAAGCATCAACTATTATATTCCAATTAAAGACTGAGTTAAAATCTACTTGGACATATGATTAACCGTGAGTGATTTCTCACCTTGAATTAAGCGGAAGACGAAACAAGTAGGAGGCAGCAACTTCAAGCTCGATTTGGATGCCAAAGGTTCCGACTTTGAACGTCTAGAGGAGATTGCAACTTGATTTGGTGGTGAAGAGTAGTTTCACTTTAGGGTTTTCGGTGGTGCGCTGATTGCAGTGAGCAAAGCTCGGAAGCAAAGGGATCAACGAGCGGTGGAAGGGGAAGTATGATTTAGGGATTTCGATTTCTGTTTATGATAAAATAAGGAGGAGAGGAGCGAACAAATCTTCGGTGGAGGCCATTAAAAGTTGAGAGTGATTTGATTTTGGGGAACTGATTTCGGATGGAGGAATTGGGGAAAGGGGGTTCCAATTTATAAAGAAGAACCCGTGCCATCCAAGAAAACGTGGGAGCCAAGGCAAAATAGATTCCGTAATTTTAACCGGGGAAGGTAGAATTTGGGGAGGTAGCATACGGAGGAGATGTTTAATTGTACGTACCACTTAAAATCTAATCCTACCGCAAATTATCGCTACGCTTTAATTTTTGAACCGCCACAAACAAGCTCTAATCGTGATGAAATTTTACGTACCATCATGCCTCGATATTCTGAATTTAATAAGATTTATTTAATTGTAATCTATCATCATTTCTACAACATTAATTTCAATTTAAAATTGTTTATTGTTACACTGATTTTATTCTATTTATTTATCGACAATTTCGTTTCATTTCAGATTTGAACCGGAAAATTTCAATTTTCTTTACGTACACAAATACACCCATCTCTAGGCCAATTTGCATATATTCCAACAAATAAAAAAAAAATTCAATTCGTTTTAATGTTAATAACGTTTATTTTATATCCAACTATTTATATTTTCCAATCGATTTAAAAATCTAATTAAATTATCTGATCAATTTAAATATCCAATTCAATATCCAACCAAATTCGAATCAACTATTCAAAATAAATATTTGTTTCTCAACCAATGTTCTGAATTGAATTAAATCCGTACACAACAATATATTTGATTTTTAATTCCAATATCAACATAAATTCTTTAATTGATAGTATATTTCAATTGTCGAAATTTCTTGGTCGTTACATTCTTCCCCCCTTTAAAACTTTTCGTCCTCGAAAAGGAGGGATCGTTAGAGTTATACCATCGTATACTTCAAATTTCCATATTTTTGTGGAATTCCTTCACCACTAATTATATATCGATATTTAGTTCATCGATCGTCCTTATTTATCATATCTCATTAACTCGGGAAATCAAATTTCTTTACAAAACCAATCACTTCTAAAATTTCAAATTCTGCATAAGTTGCATCTCGGATTATTCCAGATTTCCTTACAACCTCATCTGTCAATCATTTACTTATCCATCGTTGCATGGTAATGGGTCTAGGCTTTGCAACCATCAACCCTACCTTCAACACTCATTTCAGAGTGTAAATACATTCCTCTTTTCAAGTCGACCATTCATAAATTTAAAGCCACAATCCGAAATCTTTTATAAATTCCATACCAAATTCGTGCAGTAAACATTTGTATTATTACATCAAAGCTATGTATTTGAAAACATTTCAAAATTCTTTTCTTAACTTATTACGTTAGATATACTTTAATTTCAATTTATCGACATGAAAATACTTGATAGCTCGAAGTTTGACAAGTCCATTGTCGTCCTTACAGATGTTAAACATACGCTGGCCAGGCGCATGACTAAAATCTCCAAGTACTACATATCCTTGCTTCAACTTCCAGTGAAAATACATTTCAAAAGTTCTTTTGGAAACAGATACGGAAAGTACCACTGTGAAATTGATTTGTTGATTGTTCATGAATCACAGATACACAATGGTTTCGTCTGGATCCCCCAGAAAACATCTGTATCCGTAGAAAATCACTTCCGTACGAATTTCGTCATGGACAGATCAACGGAAGATATTTAATGATCAAGAGAAAAATCTGAGGTCATTGAGCGTTGACTGCTCTCTCTCAGGATCACGAAATCAAATTATCAAGTCACGAGGACAAAACAAGTCCCAAAGACAAATCAGGTCACGAAGACCAATCAAGTCACGAAGACTAACTGCTGCATCAAACAGGTGGCTCACTATCACTAAGATATCTCAAATACTGTGGACCGCAGGTATACAATGGTTACGCCTGGGTCCCCCAGGAAACATCCATACCCGTAAGCTTTCACAGCTCTGCGGATTACGCCCTTACATTCGACTGTAGATCGCAGCAGTCACAATGGTTACGCTTGGTTCTCCCGAGAAACATCCGTCCGCCATAGGCTATCTGCAGCCCTGCGAATTCCGCTACACGGTCGAATTCCAACGACTCTAGATCGCAGTGATCACAATGGTTACGCCTGATTCCCTCAAGAAACATCCGACCGCCGTAGGCTATCTGCAGCCCTGCGAATTACGCTAGCAGTCGTGCTCAATGGTAACTCATGAGTTTTATGTCCAGACAACCTACTTCCACCAGCAGCATATCTCAACCAAGCTCGAAATTCAAGAGAAGGAAGGTACTTTCCTTATCTTTACTTTGAAAAACATACTATACTATATATATATAATATTTTATTTCATAAACCATACTTATGTCATTTACATAAGATTTTCTTCCCAAATCATATTTCAAACATCTCGTCTTATATAAATTCCGTTATATAAGATTTTATTTTAATCGATTACCTTTCAATCCAAAAAAAATTCAATTCACTATATTTTCCCATACAAGTTATGAAATCATATTTCTCTAATACCCAAAATCGAATATTCTCAAAATTCATTCCGATTTCAAAATTTTAGCTTTGATCTATTAACTACTTCAAATACTTGATGTCCTTTCCAACTCGGATTTATAGATCTATTGGTTATAAACCAATTTTTCTTCCAGATTTCCAATTATTATGTTTATCACCCAAATTTTTGTGTTTTCAAAATTCCAGAATTTTCATTCTTGCAACAAAATTTTCATTCACACAATTACTCTTTCACATCCATCGACTGTAAATTAGTAAGCGAACCACTCTCTAAGTATCAATCCCGAAGGCCGGAACCAACATCAGATTGACACTTAGAAAGTCATCCAACTTGACCAATCTCCGGTTAGTTTCCACTTTCTTAACTTCACATTCTTATCAAATTATTTCTCACGTAACTCTCGAATTCAGTTTACGAATCTACTTTTATGGAAACCATTTATTATAACAATATTAATATAATTTCTACTCAGAAATATTTTATTTTCAAGATTTCAAATAACCTTATAAGATTAAACCATTAATAGCAACTTCATAGAGTTCCAATTCTTTCATAACCATTCCATTCAAATAATTATACATAGTCTCTTTTTTTTTTTGATCTATTCAAAATACCTACATAGGAGTTCTAGAATTACAACGATAATATTACGAAACAGAGCTGACTTAACTAGGATTCACAATCTTCGAGGATTTTCTGCTTTTCGATCGATGATCCACATCTTTGCGTAAACTACTTTCATGATATTCATGGTTCTGGAGTCTCCACAAAAAGATTTGTGCATTCCTCATCCACATGACCCCACTCCTTGCAGTTCTTACAATAATACGAGATGGAGCCATCTTTATCTACATACTTCACAGTTTTCTCTCTAGCAGAGCGCAATATTGTCTGTCTTCCTTGTTGTCTCTCGGAACAATTTCGAGCTATATGTCCAACTTGCTTACAATGATAACAAGTGATTGGTTCCTCAGACGTCTCAGCCATGGCAGGCCTCTTCTTCCTCACTTTGAGACAACGACTGGGAAAATGTCCCTTCTTTCTACATTTAAAACAGAAAATATTAGGTCGATAAATTTTTCCTTCTTTCTTCTTTCCCTTGTCTCCCTCTCCGCACGTAGCCGCATAATGTCCCTTTTTCTGACATCTGTAACAAATGACATTGTCATAGGGGCCGGCTCTCTGTTTTTCCTTAATTCTCTTCTCGTATTCCATCATTACTTCTTCCTTTCTTTTACGTTCTGCCGCTCTTCGTTCTCGACGTGCGGCTTTTTGCTCTTCAGTCCTCACCATTCTGATTTTTCAGAACTCGTTAGTCCCTCACGGTTTTCTGGAAAACATTTCCAATTATCATATTCATATTTTTACAATTTTACGAAATCTCTTATTATTATTGGGAAAACATTTCAATATATTTGCAAATCTTCATTTTCTGACGAAAATGTACTTTATCCTCTTGAAAACATTTCTAAATTCGTAATAACAGATGTTAAATACAACATCGTTATTCCCACATACTTGTTGACACTTACTAGCTCTCTTCACTTAACCCCTTTTTATTTTATTTCCATCAACTTATATTCTTAATTTCAAAATAAACTTCATCGTTTCTTCTTCGAAACGATTTCAAAATTTCCCTTTTCCATTCAAATAGAATTCTTATTTACAATCAACTTTAGTTATCTTTGATTTCTAAGACTCACGCTTAACGAAGTTAATTCGTTGTTTCTCTCCATCTTAGATACCATCCAATGATGGATTCGAGATTCAAATCCAAAGGGAACTTATTGAAGAACAGCTCTGGCAAATCCGAATTCGAAGACTGGGGATTCCGAAAAATTTAGATCTCAAAATAATTTTTCTCCGCTGTATTAGTTTCAAAATACTAGTTTTCAAAATATATAATATTTCTAAGATATTTTTTTCCAAAAATTATCTCTAATTTGTTTTCACTTTTCAAAATTATATTTCGAACCCTTTTTATTTTCAAAATCCGCTTTTCCAATGTCGATTCTATTTCAAACTCGATAGGCTACGCTTTGAATAAACCAAAGCTCTGATACCACTGTAACGTCCCGCCATTTTGGCCGCTTCAAACCGGTGATTAAACCAATTTAAAACGTCCAAAAACGACGGAGCGCGTGTAGCTTACAGAGTTTAAAAAAAATAGAGTCAACACAAGAAAACACTGAATAAATAGATAACACAATATTTAACAGCAAAATAAACTTTTATTTATTAATCAGGATTTTTGATACATGAATTTCCTATACAGCGGAATATAAAATACAGTTTAAATACAGAAAAATATTTACTGGTTTGAATCTTTCAGAGTGTGCACGTCTTTGAAAATTCCCAGTCTTGCCAGCTTCGGATCCTGAACTGAAGTCCTTAAATCTGAAATGCTCGGGTCTGACTCGAGCATTCCATGCAAAACATAAAAATACTCGAGTCAGGATTAATCATAGTTCAAGTAAATTAACTTCAATATAACTGAAATATAATAGTTAACTAGCTTCCGAAATATACACCAAATAAAAGTTGTGTAGTATACGTTCATATTAGAGCTGCTCAAGTGTCGTATACAACCATAACAGTTAGGGGACAATCTGATTCTTAAGGTATGCCAATACCTACGGGTATATGTACATATGAGTACTGCTATACATCTGAGGATTTGAAAACATACAAGTCCACTGCAAAAAGGGCTAATATTATGGTTGCACATATACAAGCAAATACGAAACCGTAACAACAAATACAAGTGGTGTAGGGTACTAAAGGCAATTCCATGTTTGTCATTTAAGCAAGTCAGGTCAGAAATAGAATGTGAATATGCATTGAAAATAGGTGCTGACAATGTATATAGGATGAGAGCAATGTCAATGCAGTGGGTTTTAATCAGAAAGAATACCAAAGCAATGTGTAAAGTCACAAAACGCAATGAACACAAGTGTAAGGCCAACAAACATGCTATATGCACATAACCAGTAGGTGCCGTAGCAAGTAGTATGAGGGAATGTGTCATATTCAAAGGTTTATAAAAAAAAAAAAATTGGTGGACACAGGTAATCCTTTTTGTTATCAATTGTATTTGTTTCTCATTTTTGATAAATACAGCCAGCAGGTTTGTCATGTCCAACTATTCGATGGTAGATGCATGTAAGAGGATCACAGTCATATGCAATAGGCAGTCGATGGTCATTGCCTTCTCCAGCTTTCATATACTCAGGTAATTTTATGAAAATTTTAATCCATCATAATAAACACAGCAGTATAGCAGGGTAACAAAGTCGTGGCAACAGGTTGCATATGCTATTCATACAAGGATGCAAGTCAAGTCGATGCGGATTCAAGTGTAAAACGTATGCCATGAATACATATATACATGTACAGAGTACATATATACACTTATGTCGCGACCACCACGTTTATACTCAAGCCGATCCTAACATCTTAGCCAAACCAGGTCGAAATCAGACAAGGCAGCGATTCTCATTAGGCGTGTATGAATGTCATTAGTGCATAAAAGAAAAATAACAGCAGCAATCAGGCATTGAATGATATGCACTATATACAGTGATCTGGGAGAGAAGAGGTTAGATGGTTATATATATTTATTGTTAACTAATGTTTAAAATCCGATTTTTAATAATGGGCTTAAAGTGGCAGAACCTTAGACTGCTCGACATAGACAAAAAATGTTCCCCGATATCGACCACAAATAAACATAGACACAAGTAATCATAGTCCTATACCGAGATAAAATGAGTTCAAGTGGCATATGAAACTTGCAGTTTGGAATACATCAAACAAAGATTTTCATACCTTTTAAAAGGCTTATCTTGCTCATACCCTTTGAAAAACACAAGCTGAGATCTACTAAAAATTCAGTTAATTTCTTCCATGATATTTTACTTATAAAAGAAATTATATCAGTTATGGCTTAAAATACATCTTGCAAACTTTGTGCAGCAATCATAAAAATAAAATAACTAAAAGATGGATCAACTAATAACAGGTTTCCAGTAAGTTTGTTTTAAACTCCAACTTGAAGGGTGACATCATAAGTCATACCATAACATACGTTAAATTGTTGTCCCTTCAACCATTTTACATGTATTCTTATATGACAAAGAATATCCACAAAAGGTATAAAACACTTATAAAGTTGTATCTTCATGCCCGTAAGGTATATATAAGTCAAAATAATAAATACACATTACGCATATTATACTGTTCCATTATATGTGTCATTTCCTAAGTAGAATTTCACTTAAAATCGGGTTTTGCTGTCTTGGTTATTATCAGCAATTTCCGCTTAATTAAATCTAGAGACTAAAGTGATATTTTTGATCAAGGTCACTGGAGGGACTGCATATCATTTAACAATCCAGAATACAAACAGCTTTTTATTTGCTGATCGTAATACGGTAAGTATGAGAATAACAGAATAACATTTTCAGGGAAGATTCACCCAAGTAGCAGTTATTCCTATCACCCATCTAGGCACGCAAAGCTCACCATAAGGCATTTGATTAAATGTTCATAACTACTAATAGATAAGGGGACTTTAACTAGAGTAATAAAACTCTTTATGTACTGCTAGTAAACATTTATCGGAGCGCATACTCAAATTTCATTACCCAGTTTCACCTAATGGTTTTAGGAGGACCACAAAGGCAGCAAATTTCAAACAATCAACAGAACATCAAAGCATCAACTATTATATTCCAATTAAAGACTGAGTTAAAATCTACTTGGACATATGATTAACCGTGAGTGATTTCTCACCTTGAATTAAGCGGAAGACGAAACAAGTAGGAGGCAGCAACTTCAAGCTCGATTTGGATGCCAAAGGTTCCGACTTTGAACGTCTAGAGGAGATTGCAACTTGATTTGGTGGTGAAGAGTAGTTTCACTTTAGGGTTTTCGGTGGTGCGCTGATTGCAGTGAGCAAAGCTCGGAAGCAAAGGGATCAACGAGCGGTGGAAGGGGAAGTATGATTTAGGGATTTCGATTTCTGTTTATGATAAAATAAGGAGGAGAGGAGCGAACAAATCTTCGGTGGAGGCCATTAAAAGTTGAGAATGATTTGATTTTGGGGAACTGATTTCGGATGGAGGAATTGGGGAAAGGGGGTTCCAATTTATAAAGAAGAACCCGTGCCATCCAAGAAAACGTGGGAGCCAAGGCAAAATAGCTTCCGTAATTTTAACCGGGGAAGGTAGAATTTGGGGAGGTAGCATACGGAGGAGATGTTTAATTGTACGTACCACTTAAAATCTAATCCTACCGCAAATTATCGCTACGCTTTAATTTTTGAACCGCCACAAACAAGCTCTAATCGTGATGAAATTTTACGTACCATCATGCCTCGATATTCTGAATTTAATAAGATTTATTTAATTGTAATCTATCATCATTTCTACAACATTAATTTCAATTTAAAATTGTTTATTGTTACACTGATTTTATTCTATTTATTTATCGACAATTTCGTTTCATTTCAGATTTGAACCGGAAAATTTCAATTTTCTTTACGTACACAAATACACCCATCTCTAGGCCAATTTGCATATATTCCAACAAATAAAAAAAAATTTCAATTCGTTTTAATGTTAATAACGTTTATTTTATATCCAACTATTTATATTTTCCAATCGATTTAAAAATCTAATTAAATTATCTGATCAATTTAAATATCCAATTCAATATCCAACCAAATTCGAATCAACTATTCAAAATAAATATTTGTTTCTCAACCAATGTTCTGAATTGAATTAAATCCGTACACAACAATATATTTGATTTTTAATTCCAATATCAACATAAATTCTTTAATTGATAGTATATTTCAATTGTCGAAATTTCTTGGTCGTTACAAGAAGTTGGGTGAATGCTTTCATTATGGAGATACTGGACACATCAGCAAGGATTGCCCTAAGAAGCAAGGGCAGGGGCAGACCCAGCGAGCAGGACCTTCTAGAGGGCAGTTGCATGCTCTCAACACCACTCCAGCTCTTGACCGAGGTAGTAATATTTCCGTAGAAAGCCTTGTATACATTTCTGACTTACCTATTCGAACCTTATTTGACTCTGGCGCATCGCATACTTTTATTTCCTCTGATATTGTTGAAAATCTGCACCTAAGTACTAGTCTGGTTAAGGATCCCGTTATAGTTTCAAATCCAATTGGGGGCTCCGCCCATTTATCTATGATATGTGTGGATTTGAGGATCTCTATCTTAAGCGTAGAATTCACGTGTAATGCTTATGTTCTCGGATTCATGGGATACGGTTTGATCCTAGGGATGGATTGTCTATCCGATTATGGAGCCATTCTTGATTGTGAACGAAGGGTAGTGAGGCTCATGACTCGCCTTGAAAATACCCTTGAAATTTCTTGTAACCCGAAGGGTCCGGTCATGTTGTGTTATCTTGAATCCCTTGACTCATCCGACGATAATTTGCAATCTGTAAGAGTGGTCCGAGAATATCCAGATGTCTTTGATGAGGTGAGGGGATTACCTCCTAAACGAGGGATAGAGTTACGAATTTATCTTGTTGATAAAGCCAAGCCAGTTTCATTGCCCGTTAGGCACATGGCTCCGCGAGAAAGAAGAGAGCTCGGGAAACAAATTAACGAGTTGCTTGAGAAAAATTTCATAAGACGAAGCATTTCTGAATGGGGTGCTCCGATGGTATTCGCTACTAAGGCGGATGGATCGCTTCGTCTGTGCGTAGATTATCGTGAGTTAAACAAGCTGACAAAGAAGAATAGGCACCCACTACCAAGAATCGACGATTTGTTTGACCAGCTTTTGGGAGCATCTGTTTTCTCTCAACTCGACCTAGCCACAGGATTCCATCAGCTTAGAGTGGCTGAGGATAGCATTGACAAAACTACGTTTAGGACTCCAGATGGGTTCTTCGAATGGCTCGTCATGCCGTTTGGGTTAACGAATGCACCCGCGTACTTTGTAGATTTGATGAGCAGGGTGTTTCGGGAGTTCCTTAACAAGTTTGTGGTAGTTTTCGTGGATGATATTTTGATCTTCTCAAAAGATGAAGAAGAGCATGCTAGATATCTCAAGGAAGTCATGGAAACGCTTAGAGCACACCAGTTAAAGGCTAAGTTCTCCAAATGCCATTTTTGGAGGAAGGAAGTTCGGTTCCTTGGACATGTAGTTTCTAAGCAAGGCATAGCCATGGACCCTGCAAAGGTAGTTGCGGTACAGGACTGGAAAATTCCTACGAATGCAACGAAGGTGAGGAGCTTTCTCGGTTTGGCGGGCTACTACAGGAAGTTCATTAAGGACTTCGCTAAGATTTCAGCCCCTCTTACTAAGTTAACAAAGAAGAACCTAGCTTTTACATGGCACATAGAATGTGACGCTGCTTTTCAGAGACTTAAGAGAGCCCTCACCACAGCTCCAGTTTTGGCATTACCCGATGGAGGTAAGATGTTTACGGTGTACACTGATGCATGCGGCACGGGGTCAGGCGCTGTCCTAATGCAAGAAGGAAGAGTAATATGCTACGGGGGCAGACAACTTAAAGTTCATGAGAAAAACTATCCCACGCATGACTTGGAGTTGGCCGTGATTGTCTTTGCACTTAAAGCGTGGCGTCATTATCTTCTAGGGGAGAGGTTCGAGCTGTATACCGACCACAAATCACTTAAGTACCTCTTCTCACAGAAAGATTTAAATCTGAGACAACAGCGGTGGATGGAATTCTTGGCATCATATGACTTCGTTATAGCTTATACCCCTGGCAAGGGTAATGTGATCGCAGACGAGCTAAGTAGAAAAGGATGACTTTGAGCCCCTTGTTTGTTGAAATGAAAAGCCTTGAGTTTATGGAAACCTTTGATTTTACACCTGTTGTTGAGTTATTGACTGCTACATTTGCATCTCTTGAGCTAAGACCTACATTTCTAGATCAAGTAGGGACTTCACAGAAGGAAGACCCACAGATAGTTGAAATCATGGACAAGCTGATTAGGGGTGAGACGTCGAGTCACCTCAGTAGGTATGCCATAGATGACAAGGGATGGCTAAGGCGCGATGGAAGGTTATGTGTCCCACAAGTGGGCGACCTAGTAGGGAAAGTTCTCGAAGAAGCGCACCACTCGAAGATGACTATACATCCCGGAGGGGATAAGATGTACAGGGATATGAAACACATTTTCTTTTGGGCTGGAATGAAAAAGGATGTGGCAGAGTTCGTTTTGAAGTGAATGGTGTGCCAACAAGTAAAGGCCAAGTCGAAGAAGCCTGGTGGGCTATTACATCCTTTGGAGGTTACGCAATGGAAATGGGAGAGTATCTCGATGGATTTCGTGGATGGACTGCCTAGGTCTAGGAAGGGAAATACTAGCATATGGGTCATAGTTGATAGACTCATGAAAAGTGCTCACTTCATTCCGGTGAAGAGCAAGAGGACCGCATCAGGGCAAGCGTCTATTTACCTTTGAGAGATAGTACGGTTGCATGGAGTTCCTTCTAGTATAGTTAGTGATCGTGACCTGATTTTCACTAGCCAGTTTTGGAATAGTCTACAAGAAGCAATGGGAACACGACTGAACTTAAGCACGGCCTATCACCCACAGACGTATGGACAAACCAAAAGGGTAAATAGGGTACTAGAAGATCTCCTGAGGCTATGCATTCTTGACTTTGGTGGTACTTGGGAAGACCATCTTCCTCTCGTGGAGTTTGCATATAATAACAGTTACCAAGCTAGCATCGGAATGGCACTGTTCGAAGCCCTGTATGGAAGACCGTGCAAGTCGCCAACTTGTTGGTGGGAGATGACAGACAGGCTTATACTTGGCCCTGATATGATAAGGGACACTTCTGAGAAGATTGAGTTGATACGAAGACGGATGAAAACGGCCCAAGATAGACAGAAATCTTATGCGGACCAGAGAAGGACAGACCTAGAGTTCGAAGTCGGAGATATGGTCTTTGTAAAAGTTTCTCCGTTACGCAATGTAGTTCGTTTTGGAGCCGTTGGAAAGCTAGCACCAAGGTTCGTAGGACCGTTCCCTATCGTTGAGAGGATTGGACGGATGGCCTATAAGGTAGACTTACCCGAGAAGTTGTCTGGAGTACACAATGTCTTTCACGTCTCACATCTCCGGAAGTGCTTGCATGAGTCAGCCGAAGTGGTTGAGCCAAGCATCCTTGAAGACATAGAAGTGGAGAAAGAAGCAACATTGAGGCGGGTTCCAATTCGTATCTTAGGAACGGAGATTAAGAAGCTAAGGAATCGAGAAGTCAAGCTAGTTAAAGTGCAGTGGAGTGAAGCCCAAGAAGACGCAACTTGGGAAACCGAAGAGAAGATACTTGCGCTTTACCCAATTCTTTTTGAGGGTACATTCTCTATCTCTTTTTCCTTGAAAACCTTTTTCGTATCATGCTTCTAATATCTACGTTTTTCTTGTTGTCTTCTCGATCTTATCTTGAGAACCTTTGGTAGAACCATATGGATGTAAACATGTGATTGAAACATGTTATGGTTGATGTTTGCAGATGGTTGCAAGTGGTTGCTAGTGGATGCATGACACACATTAGGCACTAGATCGGCTCAGTCACATTTTCATGTTGCATATGCATGAGTGCTTATACTTGTACATGGATGGAACTTGTTATGTTATCACTTGGATGTTGCATATGGATGAATGTTTGTGCACTCATGTAGAGATTAGGAACTATGCTTGGAATTTGCATACATGTTGGATTCATGACGCTAACATATTTTGCATTAAGGAGGTTTACTGAATCAGTAACCGCCTAATCTTTTGCATTAGATAAGTACATATACGCACACTTTCTGCATATGTTCATACAACACTAGAAATCTTTTAAGGACAATGGTTGCCCATGGATGATGCTTTGAGTAGATGGATGATGGATAGTAGGACACATCCTCCCTAACTTAGAGATTTCGGGGACGAAATCCTTTAAGGAGGGGAGAATGTAACAACCCGTGTTTTTATAACGTGTAATAACCATAAATCAAGGCATAATTAAATTTTAAAATAAGAATTAGGGGAAATGGGTTGTGCCATTGCGTTTGTCTCAAAATTCTGCTTGGAAACGAGTCTGAGTTTTCGAAAATCGGAGTCCGTATGACCAAGTTATGACCATTCGAAGTTTTCAAGTTCAAAAACAGTTCAATTCGAATTCAAAATTCGAATTTCAAACCTCAGAATGGACTGGGCGGGAAATTTCCCGCCCAGGACCAGGTCGACCTGGGGGTCGACTATGTAGTCGACCTACCCAGGACCAGGTCGACCATAGTGTCGACCTGGGGGTCGACCTGGTGCCCGAGCCCATTTCTGAAGCTGGATTCACTCTGATGTATTTGGCCTCGTTTCTGTCCACATACGTTGACCTAACCCTATAAATACAACCCCTAACACCAGTCTCTCTACACAAAATTCTTTCTGACTTTATGCTGCTCTAGTTCTGGTCGAAAAGTTTAAGGGAGGGACTGCTTCTTCTACGTTGAAACTGCGTTAAGGAAATTGCTGATTTTGGGATTTCTATTAGGACTTGACTAAGCATATAAAGATTCAACATCGACTCTCTTTTTCTAATTCTCGAACCACGATCTGTAAGCCCCAGTTATTTTTAGATTTAAACTGTAAATGTAATATGAATATGATGAAAAATTGAAATTGGACCTATGTATGATGACTGTTTTATACCCATTCTTGTTCATCTTGGGTCTTGACTCTTGGATATTATTATTACATTGATTTGGGGCCTATTCATGTTGTAAATCAAAAAGAGAAACCCCTCATATTAGCATGTTGAATCTGCTATTAGTCACAAGTTTATGACTATCACTTTATGTCAATCGTTACCATGACTATACTATCACCTTATGACAGTCGTTACCATGACTATACTATCACCTTATGACAGTCGTTACCATGACTATACTATCACCTTATCATGACTATACTATCACCTTATGACAGTCGTTACTATGACTATACTATCACCTTATGACAGTCGTTACCATGACTATACTATCACATTATGACAACTGTTATCTCGACTAGTACCTTATTTTGCTAGAATTGGAATCCTTATGTTTGAGGCCAATATTCCATATGCCAGTAATGTTTAAATCTTTTACTTCAAGTCATATTATGCTATGCTAGTAATCACTTTTGCCACCTTATACCCGTTCCTTTTTATGTTATTCCCTAATTAGATTTATTTGTATCGATTCGAGCTTACGTGCGATGGGAATACAATTTGGGTAGACTAGGTAAAACATGGGTTAGCTTTAAACTTGAACAAGAACGTTGTTATGACTTGAACTAGAATATGGACATGAACTTGACACGATTTGACATGAAACATGACCTGAAAATTGGACATGAATCTAGACATGAAAACTTGAACGTGTGCATGACAATTAGATAACTTGAAAATGGCCAACTCGAGGTTGGGTTGAGTTTGCATTGTAAATCTGCCCGGAACCGCCCGGCAAATCCAGTGGCTGCAAACAATAGGATCCAATGTGGGTAGTTGGTCATATCGCACGTAAAACCCGAGGTTAGACTATGTTGTGGTGTAAATCTGCCCGGAACCGCCCGGCAAATCCAGTAACCACAACAGTTAGTCTAATGTGAGAGTTTGGCGTGCACTAATGAATTAAGGCCACATGATAAGGATAATTCATGAACCACTTGAATATACTTAACCAAATTGGCACAATGGTTTGATAGGGTTAAGTCATGAACTGCTTGAACACACTTAACCAACTTGATACATGATCTGGATAGGGTTAAGTCACGAATTTGAATGACAACACTTAACCCATTAGAAACCCTAGTTACGCGGTCCTTTTCAGCAGTAACCCACTTAGATGTATCACGATACCCTGGGACTAGGCAGGGTGGGGCACGATTACTGGGCTGATTGTAAGCGACCAGAACGATGGCTGAGTAGGTGCGCCATTGTAGGTTCAGGCGGACTATGGTCGTGCACGTAGTCCGGAATTGAAAAAGCAGGCATTGGGCACCCGTAGATTTACATTGTGCGTGCTTGATTCGTGTCGGTGGTTGGCACCATATGACTTAATACACCCTATGGTGGATCTAGCACAGGTAACTACATTTCAGGATAGGGCCGTATGACAGAGACACATGACAAGCTAGGACTTGTAGGGAGCCGATCGATTAATAGATCGTACCGTAGGACCCCGTAATGGGTCACTTCATGATACTGGGCCAAGGGATCATTTCATGGTTAATACTTGACATGGGTTAGAATACTAATACAGTTGGTGCAGCGAACCTTGAACATGCGATGTTAGACTTGACTTATCTTGATTATCCTACCAGTTCTGTTATCACCCTTATGTTTAATTCCAGTTTTCACATGTCATGTTACCTTTACTAGTTTTCATACTGAAAGTCACTAGGGCTTACCAGTCTTTATGACTGACCCTTTTTCTTTCGCCTCTTTTTCTTTCATTTCCCCCCCAGGTTCTCAGGGAGGAAACACTAGCTCTTAGCTTGGATTTGGCTTGCTTTCTGACAGCTCATGTACGGTTTGGTCTTGAGCTATGCTATGGCTGCTTCTGCTATTTATGGGGAATATTTTACTTTTGGTTTTCTTAAGTTTATGCTTCTTTGGAACTTGATGTAATGGAATAATTTGTATCTTGGATATATGAGCTTTTGACTGTTTTCTTGGAAATAATAAGAAGTTGGTTTTTAATTTCTACCGCTGCTTTATTTATGTTCTGCCTTGTGATATCTCTGTGCATGTTTACCTAGATAATACTCCACCAAAACTAGTGCATTTCCTTTGTGAGTGACCTTAGCGGAGGTGGGGTGTTACAACTCGCCTTGGTAATACCCTTGAAATTTCTTGTAACCCTAAGGATCCGGTCATGTTGTGTTATCTTGAATCTCTTGACTCGTATAACGATAATTTGCAATCTGTAATAGTGGTCCGAGAATATCCAGATGTCTTTGATGAAGTGAGGGGGTTACCCCCTAAACGCGAGATAGACTTACGAATTTATCTTGTTGATAATGCCAAGCTAGTTTCATTGCCCGTTAGGCACATGGCCCCACGAGAAAGAAGAGAGCTCAGTAAACAAGTTAATGAGTTGCTTGAGAAAAATTTCATAAGGCGAAGCATTTCTGAATGGGGTGCTCCGGTGGTATTCGCTACTAAGGCGGATGGATCGCTTCGTCTGTGCGTAGATTATCGTGAGTTAAACAAGCTGACAAAGAAGAATAGGCACCCACTACCAAGAATCGACGATTTGTTTGACCAGCTTGTGGGATTATCTGTTTTCTCTCAACTCGATCTAGCCACAGGATTCCATCAGCTTAGAGTGGCTGAGGATAGCATTGACAAAACTGTGTTTAGGACTCCAGATGGATTCTTCGAATGGTTCGTCATGCCGTTTGGGTTAACGAATGCACGCGCATATTTTGTAGATTTGATGAGTAGGGTGTTTCGGGAGTTCCTTAACAAGTTTGTGGTAGTTTTTGTGGATGATATTTTGATCTTCTCAAAAGATGAAGAAGAGCATGCTAGACATCTCAAGGAAGTCATGGAAACACTTAGAGCACACCAGTTAAAGGCTAAGTTCTCCAAATGCCATTTTTGGAGGAAGGAAGTTCGGTCCCTTGGACATGTAGTTTCTAAGCAAGGCATAGCCGTGGACCCCATAAAGGTAGTTGCGGTACAGGACTGGAAAATTCCTAAGAATGCAACCGAGGTGAGGATCTTTCTCGGTTTGGCGGGCTACTACAGGAAGTTCATTAAGGACTTCGCTAAGATTTCAGCCCCTCTTACTAAGTTAACAAAGAAGAACCTAGCTTTTACATGGGACATAGAATGTGACGCTGCCTTTCAGAGACTTAAGAGAGCCCTCACCACAGCTCCAGTTTTGGCATTACCCGATGGAGGTAAGATGTTTACGGTGTACACGGATGCGTGCAGCACGGGATTAGGCGCCGTCCTAATGCAAGAAGGAAGAGTAATATGCTACGAGGGCAGACAACTTAAAGTTCATGAGAAAATCTATCCCACGCATGACTTGGAGTTGGCCGCGATTGTTTTTGCGCTTAAAGCTTGGCGCCATTATCTTCTAGGGGAGAGGTTCGAGATGTATACCGACCACAAATCACTTAAGTACCTCTTCTCATAGAAAGACTTGAATCTGAGACAACAGCGGTGGATGGAGTTCTTGTGACTTCGATATAGCTTATACACCTGGCAATGGAAATGTGGCGGTGGACGCGCTAAGTAGAAAAAGGTTGACTTTGAGCCCCTTGTATGTTGAAAGGAAAAGCCTTGAGTTTATAGCAACCTTTGATTTTACACCTGCTGTTAAGTCATGAACTGCTTGAACACACTTAACCAACTTGATACATGATTTGGATAGGGTTAAGTCATGAATTTGAATGACAACACTTAACCCATTAGAAACCCTAGTTATGCGGTCCTTTTCAGCAGTAACCCACTTAGATGTATCACGATACCCTGGGACTAGGCAGGGTGGGGCACGATTGCTGGGCTGATTGTAAGCGACCAGAACGACGGCTAAGTAGGTGCACCATTGTAGGTTCAGGCGGACTATGGTCGTGCACGTAGTCCGGAGTTGAAAAAGCAGGCATTGGGCACCCGTAGATTTACATTGTGCGTGCTTGATTTGTGTCGGTGGTTGGCACCATAGGACTTGATACACCCTATGATGGACCTAGCACAGGTAACTACATTTCAGGATAGGGCCGTATGACACAGACACATGACAAGCTAGAACTTGTAGGGAGCCGGTCGATTAGTAGATCGTACCGTAGGACGCCGTAATGGGTCACTTCATGATATTGGGCCAAAGGATCATTTCATGGTTAATACTTGACATGGGTTGGAATACTAGTATAGTTGGTGCAGCGAACCTTGAATATGCGATGCCAGACTTGACTTATCTTGTTATCTTAATTATCCTACTAGTTCTGTTATCATCCTTACGTTTAATTCCAGTTTTCACATGTCATGTTACCTTTACTAGTTTTCATACTGAAAGTCACTAGGGCTAACCAGTCTTTATGACTGACCCTTTTTCTTTCGCCTCTTTTTCTTTCATTCCCCCCCCCCTCCAGGTTCTCAGGGAGGAAACACTAGCTCTTAGCTTGGATTTAGCTTGCTTTCTGATAGCTCATGTACGGTTTTGTCTTGGGCTATGCTATGGATGCTCCTACTATTTATGGGGAATAATTTACTTTTGTTATCTTAAGTTTATGCTTCTTTATTTGGAACTTGATGTAATGGAATAATGTGTATCTTGGATATATGGGGTTTTGACTCTTTTCTTGAAAGAAATAAAAAGTTGGTTTTTAATTTCTACCGCTGCTTTATTTATGTTCTGCCTTGTGATATCTCTTGCATGTTTACCTAGATAATACTCCACCAAAACTAGTGCATTCCCTTTGTGAGTGACCCTAGCAGAGGTGGGGTGTTACACGTCGTGTTCGGTTCGGGTCCATGTCTTTTCAGGTTTGATCGGTTTGATTTTCCAGTTCTCGGTTCAAATTGCCATCCCTAAAACAACGTTCATATATATATATATATATATATATATATATATATATCATTACCTATTTCTCAAATGTATACAAACATAACACATTTTAACAAACAACAAATATGTAAATTACAATGTAATATTTTATACATATCATTCAAACAACATTCATATATTAAAACTTAATATTTCATACATATAATTCAAACTACTTTTCACATATCCAAACTTAACAATTCATACATCTTGTTTGATCGACTTTTCCATGTTCATAATATGTCATGCATACTTGCACAAGCAATTTACTTACAAAGTAGTTGAATGCTTAATTTAATCGTGCTTTTCTTTTGGTATTTTCTCCAAAACATGAGCAATTTGATCCTGCTACAACAAAAATTAGCAATATTTAGTTCAAAATATTTAAACTTGCACATACACATACATGTCTTCAGAGGGTCCTCTATAGGTACAATACAAATCATAGGAAATATTTAGTTAAGTGGATTGACAAATAAGCATATCACAAAATGATTTCGGATACGGATGCTGATAAGACACTATCTGAATCTGTATCTGTATCCAACCTCTTAGAGGTTTAGTTTCAAGAAAACGTACAGTGCTACAACTTTCTTGTATATTTTATTGAAAGTTTTTCCATATTTTTTGGGTGTTACCCTTGAATCTCCAAAAAGAGTAAAGTGCAATTTAAAATGTGGAATAAAAAATATGAATATTTCTACTTATTATTATTATTAAATGATTTACGTTTGTTTTCCTGTATTCCTCGAAATAACTCATTTGGTTGTAAATCTGTTACGTTTTATAATTTTATTGCATGCAATTCATTTTTGAAATATTTTCAACTTGAAATTAGTTTTTGTGATTGAAATTAAAAAAAATGGCTGTCAAGGTAAAAAATAGTAAATTGTAAAAAAAAATGATGAATGGTGCACAAGTAAATTTCATGGAATGAAAGCTGCCACATTGCATAACAAGCATTTGAAAAAATCATTTTGGTTGATGGGGGTTAACACAGGAAATGAAGAATGCGTGAAATAATTAATAAACTTGATGTTTCTGGGCAAGCTCAGTAGAGCACGTGATTTCTATATATCGAAAAGGACGAAATCAAAATTATGTAGCATAATGAAATATGATAGTTGTAGCATGAATTTTCTATTTTATTTTATTTCATTTCCCTAAAGAAACAACATCTAATTTCTTATCATTTGCTCTTGTTTAAGCCCTTATCTAAAACATTCAACCAACACCTTATTCATATAAGCATTATGTAACAATTCCCTCAATGTCAAAACCTACCCATACCCATTAACCTAACCCATTTACCCTCATAACAACCATGTTGTGTTAACCTATTTATGAATTTTTTTAAAATGAGTCATAAAAAGGTTGACCCGTTTTTAAAAGGATTAAAAATGGATAACCCACATAACTCCGTACATATGAAGTCGCTATTTTTTGAAACTACAATAACTTTTCACATTATCTCACAACCAAACGAGATTTCGATCGATTAACTCCTACCTAAATCTTCCAAATTTTAGGTTTTAAAAATTTCAAAGTTTCAAAATTAAAAAATTTATACTTCAAAATTTTCAGATTTCAAAAGTTAGCATTTTAAAATTTCACCTGCCAAAATTTCATAATTTATAACTCATACTCGAAAATTCAAAATTTTCAAAATTAAACTTTTCCAAATCTCAAAATTTAAATTTCATATTTCAAACAATTTTTTTATCAAAAAGGCTCATAGAAAATAATAGGCTGAATCGTCATATTTGAACTCTACCTACAAACGAAGTCGCAATATTTTTTGTTCAAATTGCAGTAGATTCTTATTACTAGTTCGGAATTGGGCGAGGCATCGACGGATGAACTCTTCCCTAAATTACGAACCATTTGAAACACTCGAATACTCCATATGGTAAATCAGTGTTGTAGTTCTCCAAGGTGACTAACACTTTTACTTAGAAAATAACAAACTACATTCTCGTATTTGAACCCCGCCTACATACAAAGTATTTATTTTTTGTTTGAACGGCAGTAAATTATTCATACTAGTTCGGAATTGGGTAAGGCTTCGACTTATAAACTCTTGCCTAAATTACGGACAATATGAAGCACTCGAATACTTTGTCTTCAAAACGAATGTTATAGTTTCCCAAAATGATTAATGGTTGTACTTAAAAAAATAGAGAACTTTTAGATGAGTTAAATAGGTGACCCACATAATAGGTGAGTTAAATCAAGTAAACCTTTTATGTTAAATAGGTCATAATAAATGGGATGATAATGGGTTGGATCAAATTTTGCATGACCCTCATACGACCCTACATGACCTATTTGACACCCTCAGAAAGGGGTGAATAGAAAACATGGTTGTATAAGAATGTTAATTTCACACATAAATAAGTTCATAAGTTTAGTAGTTCATGGGCTCTAGCATCACATGACAGATTTTCAATGAAAAGGGACGTGTTTTAGTTCTCTACTAATAACTCAAATGTGATGCATCTATGGAAAACAAAATTTACATACCAATCCATGCTATGGTACTATGCAAAAATGTTGGTCTTATCAAATGTTTCTTCAGATTTAGCTACAGCTCAAAACCAAATCAAACAAATAGCAATAAAGGTAGTGCATAATCATAAATTGGTCACCTCTACCGGATGTGAAATCAGAGCTTTGAGGTTGTTTGAAGACGCTCAAGAAGAATTGTTGAAAGAGGCTAAGAAGAAACTGTGGATAGCAGAATTTGCAATGGGATGCTCGCCTTGCTTAGCATTTATGCCTTTGGGCTTGGATTTTGGTATGGTTGAAAATTATGTAAGGCTGGAGAAATTAGTGTTGGTGATGTTGTTTTTATGATATCTTTTATACTAGTGAGGACTGGAAGAGTGATTGCTCAGCTCGGGAGCATGACTTCTGTGATGACCCCAAACTTCTGTAATAAGAAAGTAAGGATAATCATAGGAGCATAACATAATTACAACAATAACATATCCCATATAATATCATAACACATAAATCATTGAAGCGGAAATGGAAATGTCATCGCAACATACATCACAGACATCAGAGTACGCAGTTACAAGATACACTTAGCAAAATAAAAGTCTCAACAAAGAAGGAAATAAGTCTCAATCCCCATCAAGTACATCAAAGATCAATAGAGTCTATGTGTCTCAAGAAGCAATAAAAAGATAAAAAGAAAAGGGTTCTTCATCTTCTTCATAAGCAAGATCTAGTCCAGAATGTGTTTATACCTAAAACCTGTCATTTGGATGCCCGTGTGGAAAGAGGGCACCCGAGTTTGCATAGTGAAACAAACTACGAGTCAGTCATGGGACTCATATGAGAAATCTTTCATAACTAACAATATGGCAAAACACAGGACTACGCTGCTAACGCGGAACGGGTTTACTCCATTGGATTGCCAGTTCATAAGTTTAATAAATTTATTTCAAAAACAGCGCAATGCTTTTTAGAAAATGAAATCATTATAAGACTCAAGTCCCATCACACAATGCAACGCAAACCGGAGGATAGAGTTTTACCTTATAATGATAAAAAATGCTTGATATGCAGAAAATAATATTTTTAATATTATTATTAGTGTCTAATATGTATTAAAAATACTTTAAAGTAAATGTATCAATCCTAGACGGCATAGCTACCATATACTATGTCGCCATATATAGGTTTACAATCAAAACTGTAATGTCATATTGGAGATTGGGTTTCCATCAAGAGTCAAGGCTAGGGACGATCTCCTAACTGATTTGAGACACTCTAGCAATGTCTCAGGATCACACCTACGGGCAACCCTTAGATCCTGCAGGGCCGGTCCACAAATACTTTAGTGGATTGGCAATTCCTGAACACACGTTTCCCGATCCTATTGAACCTATAAAATAGTCACAATCGACCAATAAACCCGAGGCGCCTCATTCCATCAACGACATAAGTAAAAATGTCAGGGCTTGTAAAGACTGACACCACTTCAAGCTAGAAAGAAACGCGTGCACTCCCTGCGTTCCCTTGTCCCGTTTCTGACTCTTACCGGGGTGTGAGGCTCGCGAAGTAACATTATACACAAAGCTATGCTGAAATAGGCGGTGCTTTGATCATCATCCACAAGGCTCTGCTTTTCAACAAAAGCCTTGATCAATTGCATCTTGGCATGTCACATTGACAATTCACGCCATGCAATCGATAACTACAAATATATAATCTTTGAGCTCACGCGTCTCAAAGAAGGGTGTTAAGCAAGAGAATAAATTCCCCGCCACCACAGATATATATTAGATAGAAAACAATTTAATTTACATGGAAAGAAATTCAATGTCAGACACACATCCATTTACAAGTCCGTTCTGGGTCTGAACGAAACCGAAGTCACCTTATTCCTCGTCCCATATGTCCAATACGGAAGAGAGGTACTCGCATATCCGGACAATCAACAAGTACGTCCGGACAACTACCACTTTAACCATTTACTGATAGCTAATCAATGCCGAGCATCAGTAGTTATCCTTTCGATGTGAAGATCGTCGGTCTTCAATCGCCGTCTTTATGATCTTCAATTTATTTTGTCATATAATCATTTGAAATAAGATTTAACTCGGTCTTTTCAAATGATTCTTGCATATATATAGTTTAAAAACATTTCATGTCATTAATAGTATTTAGTAACGATTTATCAACATTTTATTTATATAAAAATAGCTATGTTAATTTAACGACGCTTCGGGTCAATAGGCGGCCCTGGCGCTGTTTTTATCGAAATTTGATTTACACTTATCTCGAAATCTAACCATTGGATTTTTAACAAAATTTATATCGATGCAAAGATCTTCCCGAAGCGGTCCTAACGGTTCCAATTTTGGGAAAATTCGACGGTTGGATCTTTCGGTATAATCATTTAAAGTTACGATTCCGAAACGCGAACTACCGCATGTGCTTCGTTTAATTTTAATTATATATATATATATATATATATATATATATATATATAAATCGTTCGACGATTTCTCTAACGTATTTAACATGCCAAATAAAAGAATGTTTTTATTGGCATATCATATCTGTGTACTATCAAACAGAATATATATCATTTACATGAAAATTGATCCAATGACGAGTCAACTTTGCATATAAATACTAACATATGCAAACGTAAATATAAATGTAATTTTGACAGTGCATATAAATTCTAGTATATGCAATGTAATATAAATGTGCTTTTAAAAATGCATATAAATTCTAATATATGCGATGTAATTATAAATGTAATTTTAACAACGTATATGAATTCTAATATAAGCGATGTAATTATAAATGTAATTTTAACAACGCATATAAATTCTAATATATGCGATGTAATTATAAATGGAATTTTATCAATGCATATAAATTCTAATATATGAAATGTGATTATAAATGTAATTTTAACAATGCATATAAATTCTAATATATGTAATGTAATTATAAATGCAATTTTAAAAATGCATATAAATTCTAATTTATGCGATGTGATTATAAATGTAATTTTAACAACGCATATAAATTCTAATATATGCAAATATAAATATAAATGCAATTTTATTCATTTCATTAAAAACAAAGTTTTTAATGTAAAAATGTTTTATTTTGAAAACATGAATGTTTGACCAACTTCTATTATTACATTACAAAGTGAATTTTTAATGTAAAACATATCTTCATTTTAAAACATGTTTCTTTTTCTACATTTCTATAATTACATTAAAAAGTGAATTTTTAATGTAAAACATGTTTTCTTTTTAAAACATGAATCTTTTCACTAATTTCTAATATTACATTAAAAAGTATTTTGTTTTTATGTAAAACATATTTTCATTTTAAAACATGAACACTTTTCTTATTTTCAATGTTACATTAAAAATGTGTATTTTTAATGTAAAACATATTTTCATTTTAAAACATGAACAATTTTCTTATTTTCAACATTACATTAAAAATGTATATTTTTAATGAAATCATGTTTTGATTTAAAACAATGTACATTTTTCTTATTTTCAACATTACATTAAAAATGTATATTTTTAATGAAATCATGTTTTGATTTTAAAAAATGTACATTTTTTCTTATTTTCAACATTACATTAAAAATTTATATTTTTAATGAAATCATGTTTTGATTTAAAACAATGTACATTTTTCTTATTTTCAACATTACATTGAAAATGTATATTTTTAATGAAATCATTTTTTGATTTAAAACAATGTACAATTATCTTATTTTCAACATTACATTAAAAATGTATATTTTTAATGAAATCATGTTTTGATTTAAAACAATGTACTTTTTTCTTGTTTTCAACATCACATTAGAAATGCATATTTTTAATGAAATCATGTTTTGATTTAAAACAGTGTACATTTTTCTTATTTTCAACATTACATTAAAAATGTATATTTTTAATGAAATCATGTTTTGATTTAAAACAATGTACGTTTTTCTTATTTTCAACATTAGATTAAAAATGTAAACTTTTAAATGTAATGTTCTTATTTTTCTAAAATATGAACATTTCTTTTTTTATAATAATTCCATAAAATGATAGAAATTTACATTTCATTTTTTTGTTGAATATTCTAATTCAACAAAAGGACAAAATTTGATATTCCTTTTTGATTGGAAATTCTAACTCTATCAAATAACAAAAGTGTATGTTTCGTTTTGGTTGGAAATTCTATTTCAATCAAACAACAAAGTGATGTTTTATTTGATTAAAAATTCTAGTTCATTCAAACAATAACAAAAGTGATATTTATTTGATTGAAAATTCTAATTCAATCAATAACAATAACAAAAGTGATATTTTATTTTCAACACAAGTGATATTTTAATTTGATTGAAATTTCTAATTCAATCAATAACAACAAAAGTGATATTTTTTATTTTGATTGAAAATTCTAATTCAATCAATAACAACAAAAGTGATATTTTAGTTTTGATTGAAAATTCTAATTCAATCAATAACAACAAAAGTGATATTTTAATTCTGATTGAAAATTCTAATTCAATCAATAACAACAAAAGTGATATTTTAATTTTGACAGAAAATTCTAATTCAATCAATAACAATAAAAGTGATATTTTAATTTTGATTGAAAATTCTAATTCAATCAAAATGACACCAACGCATGATTCATTCTTGTTGAAAATTTTGATTCAACAAAATGTATAAAAGGTGATATTCCATTTTGACAATAAAAATGAACATTTTATTGTAGATCTATATTTGACAAGATGGGGTCTCATGTCCCTAAATAAATATGAAATTTATATCGTAACATCAAATCACTATATATAGATCTGAAATAAAAATAAATTTTTTATTTTAAATCATGATCAGATAATAGACCATAGATTCAAACAAGATCCAACAAACATGAGAACCATGATCAACAATCAATCATTCAACAAATTCAAATCACAGATCTGATTTAATTAAAATAACTATATGGATTCAACTGACGATAATTAATTAAATTTTTAATTATAAAAAATATAAAAAATCTCACTATCGTTTGAATCTGAGTGGTTCAGATCTGCAGTTTTTGGCCAAAATTCGATCAGCTCAGAATTGGATCCAGTCAGTCTAGAAACGTAGATCTCAGGTCTACGATCGCAACACTTCAAAAATCGTTCAGTTCTGAGTCAGTATGGATGAGTTAGATTTGTTTTATGTTAATAACATTTAAAATAAATTAATTAAATAATACGATTTAAAATTAACCTTCTTCCTAAATCAAAAAACACAAGTCGTGCCTATCCAAGTTCAATTCGATTCTAGGGTTCGGAATTGCCACAAATCCACTCAGCTTCATCTCGATCAGGTTATGCCACGCCGGAGAGTGAAGAGCGGCGCACGGCGTGGAGCCCGCCACGTTCAACTCGGTCTGGCCAAGGAGGAGGGGCGGCGGCCTTAACGCGTGGACTGTGGGGTGCTGTAACACGTTGGTTACTCGACGATGGTGAGGGTTGTTCGTATGGATGGAGAGAGGAGAGAAATCTCTTTGATAAAGTCTAAAGGAGTCAAGGATTTTGGGGTGTGGATCGACGGGTTATAATAGGGGAAGGTTGGAGCATTGTCGGCCATGGAGATGTATATGTGGCAGCTAAGTTCTGTAGTGTATTAGGGTTTGTGATGTAATATTTATAATATAATAATATTAAATTTTCTTAATAATTGTTTTTAGCTTTTTAATCCTTTTCTACTCAAATTTCAGTCCAACCAGAGTTGTCCCTAGCCAAGTGCCCCCGTTTCGATCCAATGGACTAGATCCCGTCAGCCAAACGATTGTTTTTGGCCTGATTTCTTTAATTTAAAATTTAAATCCTTTATTAAATTAATTCGATTGTATATTTAAATTCACCGGGGCCAACATACGGACTTGAAAATTCCTGAAAAATAAATCTAACTATGTTTTGACAATACGGTCGTAACAAAATTATTTCATCGAATTTAGAGACCGTTTGAAAAATGGTCTTTTTAAAACGGTCGATCAAATTCTATAGAAATTATCGAATCACAGTTTAATTTACTACACTCACGAATTAACTCCAAAAATTCTCGATAATTAAACTTAACAATAATTTGACAATTCAGATCCGATAAAGTGGTTCCGTCGAAAACGGAGATCGTTTGTAAAATGGCATTTTATACGGGCTATAAATTATACTATATCCATAGCGACTATTCTGAATATTCAACTAGCCATAACTTTCGATTCCCGCTATGAAATTTTGATTTTTCGGATTCGTTGGAAAGATATTTTTAAAAGATTTAGATATTTTTGGTTTCACTGAAATCCATTTAATTTTGAATCCTGATATCAGTCAAAGTTCAGATTTGACTTTTCAAACTACCGTACAATTTCTAATTCCTTTTGAAATTAAACTAAATATATTAACTCTAACTTCGATTGAAACAAAATTTTAATCGTTATTATTTAAAATAAATATTTTAACTATTCAAAATTCACAGAAATAGCCAATTATAAAAAAATTTAAACTGGTTCTGATTTTCCGTGTTGTTAAATCTCCCCCACTTAAAAGCTTTTCGTCCCCGAAAAGGAAACAATGGTAAAGTAGGAAACAAAACGGAAAATGCAAGGTTTTGTAAATGTACCTCGACACAAGAGTTGTTAGGAGATGTCCACTCTGCACTTGGGATAAGCCTGTTTGATGCTATCCTCGGTCTCCTAGTACAGTCTCTAGGATCCCCGCTCACTGCACTTGACTAATTGGATCCTCTTGTTCCTCAGAACTCGATTTTCCTTGCCAACAATTTTTCACTGGCTCCCTCTTTACTGCTAAGCTTGGGTAATCTCCAAATCTTGTTGTGATGCTTCCTCCGCAATTAAATCTTCATCATGAACATGCTTCCGGAGTTGGGATACATGAAGTACATCGTGAGCCCCTGGCAACCAGTCAGGCAACTGCACCCTATAAGCGAGAGTCCCAATCCTTTCAAGAATAGGAAATGGATCAATGAATCTCGGCGCCAATTTCCCAGTCTTCCCAAATCGAATTACACCTCTTAGTGTGGAAACCCTCAAGTATACAAGATCACCAACAGAAAATTCTAATATCTTCTTCGTGAGTCTGCATAGCTCTTCTGTCGGCTTTGAGCAGCCAGTAATCGCTTCTTAATAAAATCAACTTTAATTGATGCTTCATGAATCATGTCGGGACCCAATACTAATCAATTTCATGGGTTTCAACCAACATGCGAGAGATCTGCAAGGCCTACCATATAATGCTTTAAATGGCGACATCTGCAAGCTCGCTTGGTAACTGTTATAATAAGAGAATTCAACCAAGTGCAAATGGTCTTCCCATGACCCGCTAAAATCAAGATGCATGCTCATAAAAAATCTTCCAATATGCGGTTCACCCTCTCAGTCTGGCCATCTGTCTGAGGATGATAAGCGGTGCTCATATTCAGTTTTGTCCCAAGCTCTTCTTGAAAGCTTCCTAGAAATTTCTAGCAAATATCGGACTGCGATCACCAACGATACTACTGGGAACTCCATGTTGTCCGACAATCTCTCCTGAAATAAAGTTGTGCCAAACTTCGAGATGTTCTATTAGATTTGACATGAATGAAATGGGCAGTCTTGTGAAGCGATCTACTATCACCTTATATGTTGTCCTTCCCTTTGCTAGTTTGGGGCAAGCCATCAATGAAGTCCATAGAAATTTGGTCCCCACTTCCAACCTGGAACCTCTAGCGGTTGCAACAATCTTGGTAGCTTCTGCTGATCGCTTTTGACTTGTTGGCAGGTGGGACATCTAGCAACATATATAGGAATGTCTCTCTTCATAGATCTCCACCAAATGTGCTCTGAGGTTATGATACATCTTGCTCACCCCTGGATGAATACTGAGCTTAGATTTGTGACATTCATCCATACTTCCTTTCTGAGCTCAAAAAGGTTCGGAACACAGATTCGACCTAATAGCCTCAGAATCCCTTTGTTGTCAATTTGGAACTCGTGGGTTTTCCTTCCTAACTCTTTTGTTAATCATCTGAAAAAATTCGTCATTCTTCTAAAGATCAGAGATCTTATCGATCAATGAAGGTGTAATAATGAGATTGGCGAGGATAGATTGGTGTTGGCCATATTCTTCTTGTTGAGTGCATCGGCTACTACATTGGCTTTCCCTGGAGTATATAAGATGTCCAGGTCATAGACCGCAAGGAATTCAACCCATTGCTGCTGTCTCAAGTTCAAATCCCTTTGGGTGAACATAATACTTCAAGGATTGTGATCGGTAACAGTTCGAACTTCTCACCCAAGAGATAGTGCCTCCATATCTTTAGAGCAAATATGATGGCCATCAACTCAAGATCATGAGTGGGGTATTTCTTCTCATGTGGTTTCAACTAGCGGCTTGCATATGCGACTACTTTGTCCCTTTGCGTTAGCAACGCACCAATACCTTAAATAGATAAAAGGGAAAACATGTTAAAATAAGATTTGACATTAAAAATGTCATATCTAACATGTTTGTTTAAATAAAAGGAATAACCTTCAATGGAAGCATATTTCCAGACTCTCAAATCCTAATTACCATCAATAATGGTCAACACAAGAGCAGTGGTCAACCTCCGTTTCAGCTCTTGGAAAGTTGCCTCCCATTCGGGTTTCCAATGAACTTTGTATGCTTCTTAGTCAGGTTCGTCAATGGACAAGATAATTTCGAAAATCCTTACCGAATTTCCTATAATAGCCAGCCAGTACTAAGAAACTTTTGACTTCTGTGGGAGTGCTAGGCTGTTTCCAATCTTGGATGGCTGAGATCTTTCCTGGATCTACTGAAATGCCTTCCTTTGATACAACATGGTCGAGGAATTTCACCTCTTCTTGTTAGAATATGCATTTGGAGAATTTGGATTTCAACACATTTCTCGCAAAATCTCCAAGACTTCTTTCAGATGCTTTTCATGCTCAGCCTTGGATTTAGAAAAGATCAGAATGTCATCGATGAAAACCAGCACTAATTTATTTAAAACATCTTAGAATACTCTGCTCACCAGATCAACAAACTATGCTGGAGCATTGCATAGGCCGAAGGGCATTACAAGCCATTCATAAAATAAGTCTGGTCCTCTGAAAGCTGTTAAATGCACACATTCTACGTCAATGCGCAGTTGATGGAAACCTGTAGCAAGGTCCATCCTAGAGAATAATTTCTTTACATTCAAGCGGTCCAATAGATCATCAATATGTGGCCAGTGGATATTTATTTTTCAGAGTCTGCTTATTTAGGTCACGGTAGTCCACACATAGTTTGAGGGTACCGTCTGACTTTGGGACAAACACCACTGCTGCACCCCATTTTTGGAATCTAGACCTGATCCAGACCCTTCCACAAAAGTTGCTTAGTTGAGTGCTCAGCTCTCCTTTTCTTTCAGTGTCATTCTCTGAATGGGGTGCACAACGGGCCTTGCATTAGGAACCAAGTCAATCCTGAAGTCGATTTCTCTGCGCGGAGGTAAGTTGTCAACTTTTTTCGAACACATCCGCATAATCTCTAATGACAGGAATGTCCTCAATAGAAGCAGGAGTGACTTCTAGAGAAGACCATAATTCTTTCCTATCTGCGGCTGAGCCATGGCATGGAATAGCAATAATATCCCCGAATTTGGTTTTAATTCTGACCACTCTTTCAGCGCATAGTAACTCAGCCTCATACTTAGTTAGCCAATCTAGCCCAAGTATGATATCATATCCAGAAAAACTCATAACGATCAAGTCAAAAGGGAACTGGAAGTAAGAATAAGAAACAGGCACTCTACAATATCGATCAAGCATAAGTGAACCTCCTATCGGACTATGGGCCCTTATCAATTCTTTAAGTTTTCTTGGTTTCAGTTTATGCTTTTTAATCGTGTCACTAGAAATGAAACTTCTTGATGCACTAGTGTCAAACAAAACTGTAATAGGATTGTTCTTAATGTTAAGAGTACCTCCTAAAACATCGGGTTTACCTGCTCCCTCAGAAGAAGTCGGTGCAGCCGCTTCATCATAGACATGTGCTACCTCAGTTTTCTTCAGCAAAGGACATTTTCTGATAAAGTGCCCTGTCTTATGGCAATTAAAGAACTCCTGAGTGTTCCGAGAATTCTGACCGCGGTTCTAACTCAGTCTAGACTCATTTCTTCTAGGTTTCTTCAAGGCTCGGCATTCATAGTCAAAGTGCCCCATCTTCTGGCAATTGAAGCATTTCACTTTGGATTTGTCTCTTTTCTTTTTCCCTTGGGGCTTGGTGTAGAAGAATCGCTCGCCTCTGCCTTCCTGTCAGCTTGCATTCTATTATTATTACTTTGATTCTTTTCCTGCTCCTGCTGTGTATTCCTGTCGTTATCCTCATAACGGCTAGCCATCTCGATCACTTCATTAAAGGGATGGTTGATATGAGCAGTGACCTTGTTCAGGTATTTCTTGGAAAGGCCATTGGTAAATCTCTTGTTCTTCTGCACTGGTTCCTGAACTAACTCTGGAGCGTAGCGTGAGAGTTCCTCGAACTTCCGCACATATTCTGAAATGGTCATATTACCCTGCTGCAGATTGACGAATTGATCATGGAGCCTCTCAACTTCCTACGGAGGGATATACTTATCATTGAAGAGCTCTTTGAATCTGACCCAAGACATGTTGGCCACATCATTGCCTATTTTGACAATGTCCCACCAAATTTCAGCTTGGTCTTTCAATTGCCATGCTGCCAAAAAGCGCTTGCGTTTATCTTCCAATTCCAAGCCTTCAAAGATTTTCTTGTAGTCCTTAAGCCATGCCTGCACCTCAATCACAGTCTCTCGCCTGGTAAAGGAAACACCCCCTAAGTTTCTGTACTTCTTGGACATTTTATCTAAGTCAAACGGCTGCGGGGGTGGAGGTGGTGTTACAGCTTCTGGAGTAGGCTATCCCTGGGCCGTAAGAGTCTCATCTCTAGCTGTGCCTCTAGCACCACCTCTACCTCGGGCTCTAGCTCGTGCTCTTGTGCTCATTTCTTAATTATTTCTGTACCATCAAGGAAAAAGTCAGACTAAGAGAAATGATAATTTTAAAGGAAAGTTTAAAAGTAGAGACATATAATAAGATGATGATGATGTAATGATTGATTAATATGTGTTATTCTGCTTTGCTCATTCTAGGAAATTACTAATCCTGTCTCTAATGATTTACTCGTCTTAGAATACTACTGATTATATCTGGACGAATTGTTCTAAAAATGTTATACTCCAAAGCTAAGGTTAACCTTTAGCTCTGATAACAACTGTGACGACCCCAAACTTCCGTAATATGAAAGTAAGGATAATTATAGGAGCATAACATAATTACAACAATAACATATCTCAGATAATAGCATAACACATAAATCATTGTAGCGGAAATGGAAATGTCATCACAACATACATCACAGACATCAGAGTACGCAGTTATAGGATACACTTAGCAAAATAAAAGTCTCAATAAAGAAGGAAATAAGTCTCAATCCCCATCAAGTACATCAAAGATCAATAGAGTCTAAATGTCTTAAGAGGCAATAAAAAGATAAAAAGAAAAGGGTTCTTCATCTTCTTCATAAGCAAGCTCCAGTCCAGAATGTGTCCATACCTAAAACTTGTCACTTGGCTTCCTGTGTGGAAAGAGGGCACCCGAGTTTGCAAAGTGAAACAAACTATGAGTCAGTCATGGGACTGGTATGAGAAATCTTTCCCAACTAACAATATGGCAAATCACAGGACCATGCCGCTAATGTGGAACGGGTTTACTCCATTGGATTGCCAGTGCATAAGTTTAATAAATTTATTTCAAAAACAACGCAATGCTTTTTAGAAAATGAAACCATTATAAGACTTAATCCCTATCACACAATGCAACGCAAACAGGAGGATAGAGTTTTACCTTATAATAATAAAAAAATGCTTGATACGCAGAAAATAATATTTTTAATATTATTATTAGTGTCTAATATGTTTTCAAAAATACTTCAAAGTAAATGTACCAATCCTAGACGGCATAGCTACCGTATATTATGACACCATATATAGGATTATGTCAAAACCGTAATGTCGTATTGGAGACTAGGTTTCCATCAAGAGTCAAGGCTAGGGACGATCTCCTAACCGATTCGAGACACTCCAGCAATGTCTCAGGATCACACCTACAGGCAACCCTTGGATCTATAGGGCCGGTCCACAAATACTTTAGTGGATTGGCAATTCCTGAACACACGTTTCCCGGTCCTATTGAACCTATAAAATGGTCATAATCGACCAATAAACCCGAGGCGCCTCATTCCATCAACCACATAAGTAAAAATGTCAGGGCTTGTAAACGCTGACACCACTTCTAGCTAGAAAGAAACGTGTGCACTCCCTACGTTCCCTTGTCTCGTTTCTGACTCTTATCGCGGTGTGAGGCTCGCGAAGTAACGTTATACACAAAGCTATACCAAAATAGGCTATGCTTTGATCATCATCCACAAGGCTCTGCTTTTCAACAAAAGCCTTGATCAATTGCATCTTGGCATGTCACATTGGCAATTCACGCCATGCGATCTATAACTACCAATATATAACCTTTGAGCTCATGCGTCTCAAAGAAGGGTGTTAAGGAAGAGAATAAATTCCCTGCCACCACAGATATATATTAAATAGAAATCAATTTAATTTACATGGAATGAAATTCAATGTCAGACACACATCCATTTACAAGTCCGTTTTGGGTCTCAACGAAACCGGAGTCACCTTATTCCTCGTTCCGTATGTTCAATACAGAAGAGAGGTACTCGCATATCCGGACAATCAACAAGTATGTCCAGAAAACTACCACTTTAACCCTTTACTAGTAGTTAACCAATGTCAGGCATCAGCAGTTATACTTTCAATGTGAAGATCGTCGGTCTTCAATCGCCGTCTTTAAAATCTTAAATTTATTTTGTCATATAATCATTTGAAATGAGATTTAACTCGGTCTTTTCAAATGATTCTCGCATATATATAGTTTAAAAATATTTAATGTCGTTAATAGTATTTAATAATGATTTATTGCTATTTTAATTTATATAAAAATAGCCATGTTAATTTAACGATGCTTCGGGTCAATAGGCGGCCCTGGCGTTGTTTTTATCGAAATTTGATTTACACTTATCTCAAAATCTAACCGTTGGATTTTGACAAAATTTATATCGATGGAAAGATCTTCCCAAAGTGGTCCTAATGTTACAGTTTTGGGAAAATTCGACGGTTGGATCTTTCGGTATAATCGTTTAAAGTTACGATTCTGAAACGCGAACTACCGCGCGCGATTCGTTTAATTTTAATGTATGTATATATATATATATATATATATATATATATATATATCATTCGACGATTTCTCTAACGTATTTAACATGCCAAATAAAAGAATGTTTTTATTGGCATATCATATTGGCGTACTATCAAGCAGAATAAATATCATTTACATGAAAATTGATCCAATGACGAGTCAACTTTGCATATAAATCCTAACATATGCAAATATAAATATAAATGTAATTTTGACAGTACATATAAATTCTAATATATGCAGTGTAATACAAATGTGCTTTTAACAACACATATAAATTCTAATATATGCGGTGTAATTATAAATGTAATTTTAACAACGCATATGAATTCTAATATATGCGATGTAATTATAACTGTAATTTTAACAAAGCATATAAATTCTTATATATGCGATGTAATTATAAATGCAATTTTATCAACGCATGCAAATTCAAATATGTGCGATGTGATTATAAATGTAATTTTAACAACGCATATAAATTCTAATATATGCGATGTAATTATAAATGCAATTTTAACAACACATATAAATTCTAATATATGCGATGTGATTATAAATGTAATTTTAACAACGCATACAAATTCTAATATATGCAAATGTAAATATAAATGCAATTTTATTCATTTTACTAAAAACAAAGTTTTTAATATAAACATGTTTTATTTTGAAAACATGAATGTTTGACCAACTTTTATTATTACATTAAAAAGTGAGTTTTTAATGTAAAACATGTCTTCATTTTAAAACATGTTTCTTTTTCTACATTTCTATTATTAATTAAAAAGTATATTTTTAATGTAAAACATATTTTCATTTATAAACATGAACACTTTTCTTATTTTCAACATTACATTAAAAATGTATATTTTTAATGTAAAACATATTTTCATTTTAAAACATGAACACTTTTCTTATTTTCAACATTACATTAAAAATGTATTTTTTTAATGAAATCATATTTTGATTTAAAACAATGTACATTTTTCTCATTTTCAACATTACATTAAAAATGTATATTTTTAATGAAATCATGCTTTGATTTAAAACAAGTACATTTTTCTTATTTTCAACATTACAATAAAAATGTATATTTTCAATGAAATCATGTTTTGATTTAAAACAATGTATATTTTTCTTATTTTCAACAATACATTAAAAATGTATATTGTAACACCCCACCTCCGTTAAGGACACTCACAAAGGGAATGCCTTAGCTTTGGTGGAGCGTTTTAGTAGACATAATAGAAATTTACAAGACAGATAAATAATACTTGAGAAATTATAACTTTATTACAGCGGAAAATAGAAATCAGTTTGGTTACATCTTTCCAGAAAAACTCAAGTACATAAATATCAGTTTTGTTCAGAAAATCATCAGAGTACAAAATTTTAAAATCATAATCCCCATAGAAGCTGCCATAAGGAGTCAAGCCATACTTTAAGCACTCTAAGTACTTCAAGCAGAAGAAATCCAGATCAAGCTAAAGTGTTCCCTCCTTGGAAAACCTGGGGGGAAACGAAAGAAAAAGGGGCGAAAACAAGCAAGGTCAGACATAAAGTCTGGCAAGTCCATTGACTTTCAGCATATGAACAGATAATAATAATCATGAAATGAAAATAAGCTGGATAAGAGATAACAGTAACAGGAGCAGTAGATGTACTTAGGTTAAACAGAAGAAACAGAATAATATTACTTTTCATTTCTCTGCACTAATACTAGTATAACAGGATTAGGTGTCACCCTAATGTCTAAACTGAAGCAGAAATGGGAACAGAATAATTTCCACAGAAACAGAATGCTAATAATGGGCCTTTACCACCCGACCAGAAACAGACAAAAACAGAATGCTAATAATGGGTCTTTACCACCCGAACTGAAACAAACAGAAGCAGAATGCTGATAATGGGCCTTTACCATCCGAACAAAAACAGACACAGATTAATCCCTACGGAAACAGAATGTAGAATTAGGTGTACACTAGTAAATGGGCCTTTACCACCCGACCAGACGGTACCACGCAGAAACAGACAGGTGTTGCCACCCAACAGAAACAGACAGAACTAAGTGTACCCTAAAACCCTACCCCAAGCGATCGGCTCCCTAATACATAAATACCCTGTGTCGGCTCCACAGTAGGGTGTATCACTCCCTAAAGTGACAACCAATTGGCACAGACCTATTTACAGATGTCACGGCGTCTTACATCCTCAGAGGCAGACCGGGATCCATGCACGCACATGACCCGGTTGGAACGCACCATCAACACCCCTCGCCATTATCAGAATGAACCGCTTATAATTAGTTCAGTAAGTGTGCCCGGACCCTACCTACTATTGGGTCAAAGTTTGATACCAGAAAGGGTTACTGACTAATATGGGTCCCAAACAACAGATGACACAAGTAATTTCCCTCCTAACCTTGCATGCCAAGACTAACAGATTTCAGATTAACTTGTTTACAAGTCCAGACATACAGAGTTCAGATCAACTAGTTCACAGATCAGACAAGTTTTTCAGATTAACGGATCAGATATACGGATTTAACAGATTTATAGATTTATCTAACTTTGTAATTGGGCCTACAGATTCACGAAACGGGTTTGTTAAATTCATTAGTCCAATTGGTATAACCCTATCCACCCAACACGTTTTATACATCATATTTATCTCAGACTTGCATTAATTAAATATTAATGCACAGACCTCTCACATTAGGTCGGTAGCTTGTGGCCGCTGGATATGCCGGGTGGTTCCGGGCAGACTTCTGCCACAAGCCAGACCTAACCTCGTGTCTAAGCATATTTTAGTTATGCCTACGACCTCTCACATTAGACTGACAGTTTGCGGTCGCTGGTTAAGCCGGTTGGTTCCGGGCAGGCTTCTACCGCAAACAGAGTCTAACCTCGTGTCATAGCCAATTCATTCCAATACAGATTTTTCAGATATTAGACTAATTCTGTTTATTTAATAGATTAAACTTCTGTACAAGTTACAGCAGATTATTCAAGGTTCTATTAACAAGTTTTGCTCAATTTTAAATCGAGCCCACAGATTCACATACTTCAAATTTCAGCATTTCAGTTCCAACAGATTACGTCATTCAACAGATTAAACAGATAATAGATCTTGTAGATTAGGTTATTTAGCAGATTTAGCAGATAAGGCAATTTAACATAATTAGCAGATTAGGCAATTCAATCTAATTAGCAGTTTAGGCAATATAACAGAACTAGCGGATTAGGCAATATAACAGATTTAGCAGATTATATATCATATCTTGCCTAATCATAAATTTAGCCTAAACTCACTTGCCAAATCATGGTCATAATTCATAATACCACATCTTGCTCCTAATTTTTAGTTAAACATTACACAGTATAGAATATTCTCCATAAATCATGATAAACAATATGAATTATGCCAAATTATAGCCTATGATGCTAGATATCCAAAAACCCTTATTTAGGCGCATTCACATTAATAGTTATCCTATTTTTGTATAGGTCTCTATGCCTAAGTCACATATTCCTTTTTCAAGTCATGAATTTTTACGTAAAAGAATATGTCCCAAAAATCTAGATTTTTAAACTATAACATGTAGTATGTCCTCAACATGCATTATCATTGATGCATAACATGTTGTAAATTATCTTTAAACTCTAACATCAGACCTTGGTTTAAAACATGCATTATGCCCCCAAGTTTCAAGTTGTCCTATAATTCCCCTTCTCCCAAATCACAGATTATCGTACCTAGTATGAACAGATATAGATCTAACATATGTTTATTTCTCAAATTAACTACAAATCTAGATTACAACATGTGCTATGTATCTAAATTAGTTTCATGTTTACGGTTAAGTCTACGCCCCGAATCCCAAATCATAAGTCCAATATATTTTATGCCTCAATCTCACGTCATATGTTAAATATGCCACATGTCCAATTATATGTCATGTCCTCGAATCAGTCCTGTTCAATTATGCATTATTCATTATTTGTCCCACACATTTTAGCGTTCGTTCGTTAATCTCTTATGAGATTTGGCTCAGGCTCGTGGTAGCCTGGCTATAGAACAGAAAGAAGAAAGAGATACAAAATAAGAAAGATCTAAACAGAACAAACATAACCTCAAATTCAGATTTACAATTCATGTCACAATCATAATTAACGTTTATAGCGGAAAATAACTGTACTTGCCTTTCGTGGTTTTAAGGAAGGATAATAAACTGTTGTTGATACAGAAATGCTGAATTATTCCTCTTTAATTGTTATCGTAGCTCTAAACTTGGATTTGAGATTTGATTTAGCTTTTAATTCTATTCAGGTTGGAAGAAGATGCATCAGTCCAAGTTTTGATTCCAGCAGGGTAGCGAGGCCATTTTTATTTTTAATTAGAACAGAGGCAGAATATAGGCAGAATGAAATTGTGAGAGAATGAGGCTAGGGGGTTGTTTATATAGGATTAGGCGGACGAATCTAGGCAGAAACGAGACCGGATACATCATTATGAACTAGGTTAAAAAAACTGGGTTTCAAGAGCAGGTCGACCCCCAGGTCAACACTATGGTCGACCTGGTCTGGCCAGGTCGACTCCCAGGTCGACACTATGGTCGACCTGGCCCCTGGGAGGTAAAAAAACTGGGTTTCAGGAGCAGGTCGACCTCCAGGTCGACCTGGTCTGGCCAGGTCGACTCCCAGGTCGACACTATGGTCGATCTGGCCCTTGGGAGGTCTACACTATGGTCGAGCCCCAGGTCGACCTGGTCCTTGGGCGGGAATTTTCCCGCCCAGCATAATCTGGTATTTTGAATTCGAATTTTCGAGCTGTTTTCGATTCTGAAATTCTTTGAAACTTCGGAGGGCCATATCTCCCTCATACGGACTCCGTTTCTCGAAAACTCGGACTCGTTTCCAAGCAGAATTTCGAGATGAACGCAATGGCGCAACCCGTTTCCCTTGATTCCTATTTTATAATTTATTTATTCTCTGATTTGTTACTTATACGATCATAGAAGATACGGGGTGTTACATTCTCCCCTCCTTAAAGGATTTCGTCCCCGAAATCTTCAAGTTAAGAAGAATGTGTCCTACCATCCAGTCATCCATCTACTTAACCATCGTCCACAAGCATCCATTGTAATTAGAAAACTTCTAATGTTGTATGAACATATGCAAAAGTGTGTGTATATGTTCCTTATCTAATGCAAAGATCAGGCTGTCCACTGATTCAGTTGACCTCCTTTATGTGAACTATGTCAGTGTCATGAGTCCAACATGTATGCAATTTTCCTATTTGATACATATTATTCTTATATGAGTGACAACCATTCATTCATATGCAACATCCATGTGATGAGTCAATCATTTTGCATCCACAGAAATTGAAAATGCTCACACATCCATATGCAGTATGAGAGTGTTTTCAAGCCGATCTAGTGCCTAGTGTGTGTATATGCATCCACGAGCAACCACTAGCAACCACTTGCATCCACTTGCAACCATCAAACATAACATGTCTCAAACACATGTTTACATCCATAGGATTCCTACCTATAGGTCAAAGACTCGATTGATAGGATACAGTCGAGTGATGGAAGCGAGTACAGATAAAACAAAAACTTGGTTTCCATTAGACCTTAGTTGAGAGACAAATTTCCCTAAGTATCAACCGCGAAGACCGAAATCAACATCAGATTGACACCCAGAGGATTACCCTCCTTAGACAATGTCAAAACTGGAAATCTCAACCTTATCAGAAATATTTAGATATTTACAGACTATCGGTACACAGCAGATTACTAGATGATTCTTAGGAAATAAGCATGATAAAAACCCAGAATGTATGCGTCATAGTCAACTTAACGCTCAACACAGATACCCAAATTACCACGCTTGGATGAGTCATAACCCTTATGGGTCTGAGTCTACAGCGGAATCAGAAACAATACTAGTATTCAAGTGCAGAGTACCGATTACAAAATCGAAATGTCAGAATCAGAAAAGAGTTTTAACTCAAAAATTAGATAAAGAAATTAAACCTCCTACAGAAAGTTTTCCTATTTCTATCCTATCCACTAGCCTCGAGAGTGTTCGCCTGCCTTCCAGAAGTTGGTCCTGCCCTCTGCCCTTGCCCTCGTTTCTTCGGACAGTCCCTAGTGAAGTGTCCCATCTCACCACAGTTGAAACAAGTGCCCTTTCTTTTTCTACAATCCTTGTTCAGATGAGTCGAGCTTCCACAAGTAAAGCACTTTTTCTCCTTCTTATCTTCAGACTTTTCACCCTTCTTTTGTGTTTCCTTTTTGGGCCATGTTTTCTTGTTCTGTGGTTCTTCCTTCTTTGCCTCTTTCTTGCCGTTGTCTTCCTTGTGCAGTAGTGCCATATCCACCAATCTCTCGTAAGTCGCTCCCATGGGTACATGGGTCATGGCTAGGCTGTGCAGTGGCTCGTTCAATCCTTTAACAAAGCGAAGAGCCTTTTTATGCTGGTTGTTGACTAAATCTAGTCCGAACCTAGCTAGTTGGTTGAACTGATTGACGTATTCCCTGACCGTCATACTTCCTTGCTTAAGAGATAAGAACTTTTCCAGTTGTAGACTTCGTTCAGCTTGTGAGAGGAATTTCTCCTCAAACCTTGTTCTGAAATCGATCCATGTTTCAACCGGTCTTTCGGCGTTAGTGACTTCCCACCAATAGGAAGCTTCGTCCTTGAGCAACCATATCGCCAATTGTACCTTCTGCCTATCGTCTACCTCGAAGATAAAGAACAGATCCTCAGTTTCTTTGAGCCAGTTCCTTGCTTCTACGAATGATTCAGTTCCCTTGAACTCCATTACACCCATGGCCCTAAAATCTTTGCAGATCTTTGAAAAAGCAATTGCACGAGGAGGGGGTGGAGGAGGAGGAATCACTGCAGCTGGAGGAGGAATATCTGCTGGGCCTGCATCGTTGGCCCTAGCCTCTAAGTACCTCCTGAACCAGCTAGGTATTGGAACGCCCTTTGGAAAGTTAAGATTCCCAGACATGCTGGAATGAAAGAGAAAGATTTAAAACGGAGAACGAAAAAGATAGATATATGGCTTTTTGGGGATTATGTATTTCAAAATTACAAAACTTTATTTTTGAAAATACTACCTTTTAAAACCTTTTTGAAAATAGTTTTCAAAAACTTTACCCAATCTGGTAACCTTCGGCTCTGATACCAAGTGTAACACCCCACCTCCGTTAAGGACACTCACAAAGGGAATGCCTTAACTTTGGTGGAGCGTTTTAGTAGACAGAACAGAAATTTACAAGACAGATAAACAATACTTGAGAAATTATAACTTTATTACAGCGGAAAACAGAAATCAGTTTGGTTACATCTTTCCAGAAAAACTCAAGTACATAAATATCGGTCTTGTTTAGAAAATCATCAGAGTACAAAATTTTAAAATCATAATCCCCACAGAAGCTGCCAAAAGGAGTCAAGCCATACTTTAAGCACTCTAAGTACTTCAAGCAGAAGAAATCCGGATCAAGATAAAGTGTTCCCTCCTTGGAAAACCTGGGGGGAAACGGAAGAAAAAGGGGCGAAAACAAGCAAGGTCAGACATAAAGTCTGGCAAGTCCAGTGACTTTCAGCATATGAACAGATAATAATAATAATCATGAAATGAAAATAAGCTGGATAAGAGATAACAGTAACAGGAGCAGCAGATGTACTTAGGTTAAACAGAAGAAACAACATAATATTACTTTTTCATTTCTCTGCACTAATACTAGTATAACAGGATTAGGTGTCACCCTAATGTCTAAACTGAAGCAGAAATGGGAACAGAATATTTTTCACAGAAACAGAACGCTAATAATGGGCCTTTACCACCCGAACAGAAACAGACAGAAACGGAATGCTAATAATGGGCCTTTACCACCCGAACAGAAACAGACAGAAGCAGAATGCTGATAATGGGCCTTTACCATCCGAACAGAAACAGACACAAATTAATCCCTACGGAAACAGAATGTAGAATTAGGTGTACGTACACTATTAAATGGGCCTTTACCACCCGAACAGACGGTACCACGCAGAAACAGACAGGTGTTGCCACCCAACAGAAACAGATAGAACTAAGTGTACCCTAAAACCCTACCCTAAGCAATCGGCTCCCTAATACATAAATACCCTGTGTCGGGTCCACAGTAGGGTGTATCACTCCCTAAAGTGACAACCAATTGGCACAGACCTATTTACAGATGTCACGACGTCTTACATCCTCAAAGGCAGACCGGGATCCATGCACGCACATGACCCGGTTGGAACGCACCATCAACACCCCTCGCCATTATCAGAATGAACCACTTATAATTAGTTCAGTAAGAGTGCCCGGACCCTACCTACTGTTGGGTCAAAGTTTGATACCAGAAAGGGTTACTGACTAATATGGGTCCCAAACAACAGATGACACAAGTAATTTCCCTCCTAATCTTGCATCCCCAGACTAACAGATTTCAGATTAACTTGTTTACAAGTTCAGACATATAGAGTTCAGATCAACTAGTACACAGATCAGACAAGTTTTTCAGATTAACGGATCAGATATATGGATTTAACAGATTTACAGATTTGTCTAACTTTGTGATTGGGCCTACAGATTCACGAAACGGGTTTGTTAAATTCATTAGTCCAATTGGTTTAACCCTATCCACCCAACATGTTTTAGACATCATATTTATCTCAGACTTGCATTAATTAAATATTAATGCACAGACCTCTCACATTAGGTCGGTAGCTTGTGGCCGCTGGATACGCCGGGCGGTTCCGGGCAGACTTCTGCCACAAGCCAGACCTAACCTCGTGTCTAAGCATATTTTAGTTATGCCTACGACCTTTCACATTAGACTGACAGTTTGCGGTCGCTGGTTAAGCCGGTTGGTTCCGGGCAGGCTTCTACCGCAAACAGAGTCTAACCTCGTGTCATAGCCAATTCATTCCAATACAGATTTTTTAGATATCAGACTAATTATGTTTATTTAATAGATTAAACTTCTGTACAAGTTACAGCAGATTATTCAAGGTTCTATTGACGAGTTTTGCTTAATTTTAAATCGAGCCTACAGATTCACATACTTCAAATTTTAGCATTTCAGTTCCAACAGATTATGTCATTCAACAGATTAAACAGATAACAGATCTGGCAGATTAGGCTATTTAGCAAATTTAGCGGATAAGGCAATTTAACCTAATTAGCAGATTAGGCAATTCAATCTAATTAGCAGTTTAGGCAATATAACAGAACTAGCGGATTAGGCAATATAACAGATTTAGCAGATAACAGATTTTGCAGATTATATATCATATCTTGCCTAATCATAAATTTAGCCTAAACTCACTTGCCAAATCATGGTCATAATTTATAATACCACATCTTGCTCCTAATTTTTAGTTAAACATTACACAGTACAGAATATTCTCCATAAATCACGATAAACAATATGAATTATGCCAAATTATAGCCTATGATGCCAGATATCCAAAAACCCTTATTTAGGCGCATTCACATTAATAGTTATCCTGTTTTTGTATAGGTCTCTACGCCTAAGTCACATATTCCTTTTTCAAGTCATTAATTTTTACATAAAAGAATATGTCCCAAAAATCTAGATTTTTAAACTATAACATGTAGTATGTCCTCAACATGCATTATCATTCATGCATAACATGTTGTAAATTATCTTTAAACTCTAACATCAGACCTTGATTTAAAACATGCATTATGCCCCCAAGTTTCAAGTTGTCCTATAATTCCCCTTCTCCCAAATCTCAGATTATCGTACCTAGTATGAACAGATATAGATCTAACATATGTTTATTTCTCAAATTAACTACAAATCTAGATTACAACATGTGCTATGTATCTAAATTAGTTTCATGTTTACGGTTAAGTCTACGCCCCGAATCCCAAGTCATAAGTCCAATATATTTTATGCCTCAATCTCACGTCATATGTTAAATATGCCACATGTCCAATTATATGTCATGTCCTCGAATCAGTCCTGTTCAATTATGCATCATTCATTATTTGTCTCATACATTTTAGCGTTCGTTCGTTAATCTCTTATGAGATTTGGCTCAGGCTCGTGGTAGCCTGGCTATAGAACAGAAAGAAGAAAGAGATACAGAATAAGATAGATCTAAACAGAACAGATATAACCTCAAATTCAGATTTACAATTCATGTCACAATCATAATTAACGTTTATAGCGGAAAATAACTGTACTTGCCTTTCGTGGTTTTAAGAAAGGATAATAAACTGTTATTGATGCAGAAATGCTGAATTATTCCTCTTTAATTGTTGTTGTAGCTCTAAACTTGGATTTGAGATTTGATTTAGCTTTTAATTCTATTCAGGTTGGAAGAAGATGCATCAGTCCAAGTTTTGATTCCAGCAGGGTAGCGATGCCATTTTTATTTTTAATTAGAATAGAGGCAGAATATAGGCAGAATGAAATTGTGTGGAGAGAATGAGGCTAGGGGGCTGTTTATATAGGATTAGGCGGACGAATCTAGACAGAAACGAGACCAGATACATCAGAATGAACTAGGTTAAAAAAACTGGGTTTCGGGAGCAGGTCGACCCCCAGATCGACACTATGGTCGACCTGGTCTGGCCAGGTCGACTCCCAAGTCGACACTATGGTCGACCTGGCCTCTGGGAGGTCGACACTATGGTCGACCCCTAGGTCGACCTGGTCCATGGGCGGGAATTTTCCCGCCCAGCCTGTTCTGGGATTTTGAATTCGAATTTGAATTCGAATTTTCGAGCTGTTTTCGATTCTGAAATTCTCTTAAACCTCGGAGGGCCATATCTCCCTCATACGGACTCCGTTTCTCGAAAACTCGGACTCGTTTTGAAGCAGAATTTCGAGACGAACGCAATGGCGCAACACATTTCCCTTGATTCTTATTTTATAATTTAATTATTCTCTGATTTGTTACTTATACGATCACAGAAGATACGGGGTGTTACATATATTTTAATGAAATCATGTTTTGATTTAAAGAAATGTACAATTTTCTTATTTTCAACATTACATTAAAAATGTATATTTTTAATGAAATCATGTTTTGATTTAAAACAATGTAAATTTTTCTTATTTTCAACATTACATTAAAAATGTAAACTTTTGAATGTAATGTTCTTCTTATTTTTCTAAAACATGAACATTTCCATTTTTATAATAATTCCATAAAATGATTGAAATTTACATTTCATTTTTGTTGAATATTCTAATTCAACAAAATGACAAAATTTGATATTTCCTTTTTTATTGGAAATTCTAACTCTATCAAATAACAAAAGCGTATGTTTCATTTTGGTTGGAAATTCCATTTCAATCAAATAACAAAAGTGGTGTTTTATTTAATTGAAAATTCTAGTTCAATCAAACAATAACCAAAGTGATATTTTATTTGATTGAAAATTCTAATTCAATCAATATCAATAACAAAAGTGATATTTTATTTGATTGAAAATTCTAATTCAATTAATAACAATAACAAAAGTGATATTTTATTTGATCGAAAATTCTAATTCAATCAATACCAACAAAAGTGATATTTTTTATTTTGGTTGAAAATTCTAATTCAAATAATAACAACAAAAGTGATATTTTAATTTTTCTTGAAAATTCTAATTCAATCAATAAGAACGAAAGTGATATTTTAATTTTGATTGAAAGTTCTAATTTAATCAATAACAACAAAAGCGATATTTTAATTTTGATTGAAAATTCTAATTCAATCAAAATGACAACAATGCATGATTCATTCTTGTTGAAAATTTGATTCAACAAAATTTATAAAAGGTGATATTCCATTTTGACAATAAAAACAAACATTTTATTGTAGATCTATATTTGCCAAGACAGAGTCTCATGTCCCTAAATAAATATGAAATTTATATCGTAACATCAAATCACTATATATAGATCTGAAATAAAAATAAATTTTTTATTTCAAATCTAGATTAGATAATAAACCATAAATTCAAACAAGATCCAGCAAACATGAGAACCATGATCAAAAATCAATCATTCAACAGATTCAAATCACATATCTGATTTAATTATCATAACTATATGAATTCAACTGACGATAATTAATTAAATTTTTAATTATAAAAAATATAAGAAATCTCACTGTCGTTTGAATCTGAGTGGTTCAGATTTGCAGTTTTTGGCCAAAATTCGATCAGCTCGGAATTGGATCCAGTCAGCCTAGAAACATAGATCTCGGGTATACGATCGCAACGCTTCGAAAATCGTTCAGTTCTGAATCAGTATGGATGGGTTATGATTTGTTTTATATTAAAACATTTAAAATAAATTAATTAAATAATATAATTTAAAATTAACCTTCTTCCTAAATCAAAAAACACAGGCCATGCCTATCCAAGTTCAATTCGATTGCAGGGTCCAGAATTGCCACAAATCCACTCAACTTCGCCTCGATCAGGTTATGCCACGCTGGAGAGTGAAGAGTGGCGCACAGGGTGGGGCCCACCACGCTCAACTCGGTCTGGCCAAGGAGGAGGGGCGGCAACCTTAACGCGTGGACTTTGGGGTGCTGTAACACGTTGGCTACTCGGCGATGGTGAGGGTTGTCCATACGGGTGGAGAGAGGAGAGAAATCTCTTCGATAAAGTCTAAAGGAGTCAAGGATTTTGTGGGGTGGATCGATGGGTTTTAATGGGGGAAGGTTGGAGCATTGTCGCCCATAGAGATGAAGATATGGCGGCTAAGTTCTGTAGTGTATTAGGGTTTGTGATCTAATATTTATAATATAATAATATTAAATTTTCTTAATTATTGATGTTAGCCCTTTAATCCTTTTCTACTCCAATTTCAGTCAAACCAGAGTTGTCCCTAGCTAAATGCCCACGTTCCGGATACAATGGGCTAGGTCCCGTCAGCCCAAATAATTGTTTTTGGCCTGATTTCTTTAATTTGAAATTTAAATCCTTTATTAAATTAATTCGATCACATATTTGAATTCACCGGCGCTACATATGGACTTTGAAAATTACCGAAAAATAATTCTAGCTATGTTTTGACGATACAGTCCTAACAAAATTTATTTCGTCAAATTTGGAGACCGTTTGAAAAATGGTCTTTTTAACGGTCGATCAAATTCAACAGAAATTATCGAATCGCAGTTTAATTTACTACGCTCACAAATTAATTCCAAAAATTCTGGAAAATTGAACTTAACAATAATTTGGCAATCCGGATCCGACAAAAGTGGTTTCTTCGAAAACAGAGATCGTATGTAAAATGGCCTTTTATATGGGCTATAAATTATACTATGTTCCATAACGACTATTCTGAATATTCAACTGGACATAGCTTTTGATTCCCGCTATGAAATTTCGATTTTTTGGATTCGTTGGAAAGATATTTTTAAACAGATATAGATATTTTTGGTTTCACTGAAATCCGTTTAATTTTGTATCCTGTATAATCAGTCAAAGTTCAGATTTGACTTTTCAAACTACCTTACTATTTCTAGTTCCTTTTGAAATTAGAATAAATATGTTCGCTCTAACTTCGATTAAAATAAATTTTTAATCGTTATTATTTAAAATAAATTATTTTAACTATTCAAAATTCACTTAAATAGCCAGAATAAAAAATTTAAATTGGTTTTGATTTTTCGGGTTGTTACAATCTCCCCCACTTAGAAGCTTTTCGTCACCGAAAAGGAAACAATGGTAAAGTAGGAAACAAAACAGAAAATGCAAGGTTTTGTAAATGTACCATGACATAAGAGTTATTCGGAGATGTCCACTCTGCACTTGGGATAAGCCTGTTTGATGTTATCCTCAGTCTCCCATGTACAGTCTCTAAGATCCACGCTCCACTACACTTTGACTAAGTGGATCCTCTTGTTCCTCAGAACTCGAGTTTCCTTACCAACAATTTTCAATGGCTCCCTCTTTACTGCTATGCTTGGGGTAATCTCCAAATCTTGTTGTGCTGCTTCCTCCACAACTAAGTTTGGATCATGAACATGCTTCTGGAGTTGGGACATGTGAAATACATCGTGAACCCCTGGCAACTAGTCAGGCAACTGCACCCTATAAGCGAGAGTCCCAATCCTTTCAAGAATAGGAAATGGGTCAATGAATCTCGGCGCTAATTTCCCAGTCTTCCCAAATCGAATTACACCTCTCAGTAGGGAAACCCTCAAGTATACAAGACACCAACAGAGAATTCTAAATACCTTCTTCGTGAGTCTGCATAGCTCTTCTGTCGGCTTTGAGCAGCCAATAATCGCTTCTTAATAAAACCAAGTTTATCTGATGCTTCACAAATCATGTCGGGACCCAATACTAATCGATTTCCGGGTTCCAACCAACATGCGAGAGATCTGAATGGCCTGCCGTATAATGCTTCAAATGGCGACATCTGTAAGATCGCTTGGTAACTGTTATTATAAGAGAATTCAACAACGTGCAAATGATCTTCCCATGAGACGCCAAAATCAAGAATTCATGCTCGCAACAAGTCTTCCAATATGCGGTTCATCCTCTCAATCTGGCCATCTGTCTGAGGATGATAAGCGGTGCTCATATTCAATTTTGTCCTAAGCTCTTCTTGGAAAGCTTCCCAGAACTTGCTAGCTAATATCGGATCGCTATCACTAACGATGCTACTGGGAACTCTATGTAGTCTGACAATCTCTCTGAAATAAAGCTGTGCCAAACTTCGTGCTGTTCTATTAGATTTGACAGGGATGAAATGGGCAGTCTTTGTGAAGTGATCTACAGTCACCTATCTGTTGTCATTCTCTTTTCTAGTTCGGGGCAAGCCACCAACGAAGTCCATATAAATTTGGTCCCACTTCCAACCTGGAACCTCTAGCGGTTGCAACAATCCTACTAGCTTCTGCTGATCGCTTTTGACTTGCTAGCAGGTGGGACATCTAGCAACATATATAGAAATGTCTATCTTCATAGATCTCCACCAAAATGTGCGCTTAAGGTCATGATACATTTTGCTTACCCCTGGATGAATACTGATCTTAGATTTGTGACATTCATTTATAACTTCCTTTCTGGGCTCAGGAAGGTTCGGAACACAGATTCGGCCTAATAGACTCAGAACCCCTTTGTCGTCAATTTGGAAACTCGTGGGTTTGCCTTCCCTAACTCTTTTGCTAATCCTCTGAATAAATTCATCATTCTTCTGAAGATCAGAGATCTTATCCATCAAAAAGGTGTAATAATGAGATAAGCGAGGATAAGATTGGTGCTGGCTGTATTCATCCTGCTGAGTGCATCGGCTACTACATTGGCTTTCCCTGGAGTATATATGATGTCCAGGTCATAGGCCGCAAGGAATTCAACTATAACAGCCCGAACTTCCCCATGAAGGAAAGCGCGGATTGCTTTGAGAACAACACACATCGGAACACAAACAGAAGAACATTTCATTGTTTATTACAACAATTCCATCAGAACATAAGAATATACAGAGTATGAATAAATATTACACATTTGACAAATATTAGAGATTTAAATTACATTTAAATACTTAGCAGCGGAAAAATAGTACAAAACATGGCTGAAAGAAATACACGGATACATAGCTTTCCGAATATCACTTCAGCTATAAACTAGGATGCTGTGAATATAAATCTGCAAAACCAAAACTACTAGCTGCCCATGTGGAAAATAGGGGCACCCAGAGTTTAGGTGTAACGACCAATATTTTTATGATATTATAATTAATTTATTTAATTATTTAAATAGTGATTTAGAGAATTAAATGGCTGTTTAATTAAGTAATAGTGTACATTTAATTAATATAAATTTCCGAAACAGTCGGAAATAGTGAATTAACAATATTGTGTGAATTTGACAATTTAAAATATATAATTCAGTTTAGAGTTGAATTATAATAACGAATATATTTTAAAAATGACAGTTGAACGTATAATTATAATATAATTTAAAACGAGCTCGAAATAGTCGCGATAGTTCGTAATTTGCGATTTAAACTTCAACTGAGTATCCAGGATTCGTTATAAGTCAGATTTCTTTAAACGTTTGAATCTATTGAACTGTATCTTTCTAATGGAAGTGAAAAATCGAGATTTCGTTTTAGAAATTGTAAGTTACGTCCAAATCAAAATTTTCAAATAGTCGTTATGGAATCGTATATGGGCCATAACGGTTATTTAAATATATTTAAATATCGCTCTTGAATTTGGACAAGCTTCTTTTGAAGCATAGTTATAATTTAATTTTTAGAATTTTACTGTAATTTTTAATTAAATAAATACGCTACTTTCTATTTGGAGTATTTTGCACCCTATATCAATATTTTGGGGTTTCATAATATAAGTTAAACTACCGATATTATTATATTTTTGGAACCGTGGTGCATTTCTTGTCACGATTATATTTTTATTTCTGTCCATGGCAGTTATAAATAAACATAGTTTTTCCGTAACCGGTAAGCATAATACCTCAAATAATTATATGACTACCACCCTACATTCAAATCAACGTCTAGAGTAAAGATAATAGAAGAATGCACGAGTCTACTTGCCTATATACCTACACGTTCAATTATGCTATTTACATTTTCTTCAGCTCATTCTTCCAAATATGCTAACATTGGAAGGAAATGTCCACATATCACACCGTATATAGGAAATATATATATATATATATATAATAATAGTCGTGCCTGCCAAGATCATTTTCAAGCCGTGCCTCCCACGTTTTACATCCCGTGAGCACCAAGTTATCCAATACCACGCTTGGCACGCTATTTTCTTCTATAAAATACTACGATTCCCAGACTCTTCTTTTCTTCTTCTTTTCATACAACTGAAAATAAAACCGTGAATCCATCTACTACAAGGAATTATTTAAAAATCAAATTCTCAAGTAAAAATTCGATCTTCCATCCGTTCAAATCTTAGAAGTAAGCCCTTCATTCTAGTACAATTCATTTTTGCTAAGATAACATTTCCTGATGCTCGAATGGGTGAGAAGCGAACTAGGGTGGAGATGTTTTAAGGGTTGGTTGCAGTGGTATTCAGTGTGTGCCTGTTCAAACTACAGCGTCGAGGTGGAAGTCATGATCTGCGGAAAGGAAAAGGGGACGAGGCGATACGGGGATGGATTGTGGTCGGATCCAAGGTGAGTGGAAGGGCCACTTCTGTGGCGTGCAGTTTTACTGGGAGGAAGTGCGAGTTGGAGTTTGTGGATACAGGACGGACACTGGTGTTAGTGTAACAACCCGGAAAATCTGGGCCAGTTTGAAAATTTTATTTTGGCAATTTTAGCGAATTTTGATTATTTAAAATGAATTATTTTAAATAATATCGACAATAAATTTATTTTGAATATAATTCGAACGTATATATTATACGCGTCGTCGTTAGAATATAAATAATTATATATAATTATAAATAGAATTGAAAATGGCGCGGTAGTTCGATAATTCGATTTCAAACTTCAATTGAATGTACCGGGTGCAAAACAATCCGGATTTTAGTGAAACCAAAAATAATGGAATCTAATAGTGAATATCTTTCCAGCGAATCCGAAAAATCAAGATTTCATATCGGGAATCAAAAGATATGTCCAGTTGAAAATTCTGAATAGTCGCTATGGAATTCAGGCCCTTAAAAATGGACATTTTGCAAACGACCTCGGATTTCGACGAAACCAGTTTTGTTGGATCCGCAGTGCCAAGTTATTGCTAAATTCCAAATTTCATAATTTTTCGAATCAATATGTGAGCGTGGCAAAGGAAAACGCGTTTGACCTGTTTCAGTTGATTTTAATCGACTGGAAATTGGCCATTTTTCTAACGGTCTCAGAATTCGACGAAACTAGTTTTGTTAGGACCGTATCGTCAATACGAAGCTAGAAAATATTTTTCTGCAATTTTTCTAGTTAGTATGTGACCCCGGTAATTTGAAATGTACGTTTAAAATTCAATATAGTGATTTAAATGTAAATTCAAAGGAAACTGATCGAAACGGTCAAATCAGCTTGCGATACATGTCCCATTGTGTTCGGAATGGGGGTGAAACGCTATGGACGACAGGCGGTGGGCCTCGTTTCGAGTTCGTATTTAAAGGTCAACCTTTTTTCGAATAAAATAATTAAAATAATAATAATAATAAAAAAAAAAAAAATATATATCTTCTTTCCCTTTTTATACGTTGGCCCCCCCCCTTCTGCAGATCGAATAAAAATAAATAAAAAAAAAAACCCCCAAAGAAAATCGCGCCTCCCTCCTCCTGTCGGCGCCACCCTTTGCCAGAGCCGACCGCCGCCTCCGCCGAGTCCACCTCCCCCTCGCGCCCATCCTCTGATGAACCCCGCTCGAGCCTCGCGACCCCTGGACCCCAACCCCAAATCGCCACGCCCAGCAAACCACCGCAAATCGAAACCCTAGCCCCCAAGCCACTGTCGCCTCGCGGCTGCCCACCGCCGACCTCCGATGCTCGCTCCCCTCTCCCTATCCTCTGTTGACCAAAGACTGTAAGTTTAGTTTTGTTTTATTTGTTTATTTTCTTTTATCTGTAAATTTTATTAATGTTTAAAAACTGTTTTATTAAAAATTGAAAAACTGATTTTAGTTAAATAGAAAAAAAACAGTGAGCATTTTTAATATGACATTATTTATAAAATCAGTTTTCTTATATATATATATCTTTTTAGAAAAGTTTAGAAATTGATTTTGTTAACAAGCGAAAAGATTTGATTTTTGGTTAACTTTTATATATGTATATCATTATTTTTGAAATACAAGACATGAGTTGTTTTTGAAAATAAAGTTAGCGATGTTTTTAAAATATAAAGAAAGGATTTTTAAGATGTATAAAGTTGGGATTTTTAGAATTAAAAATAGGTTTTTTATTTATTAAACTTCGAACTAAAAATTCGATTTTTATCTATTAAACTTCGAACTAAAAATTCGATTTTTATCTATTGAACTTTGAAATAAAAATTCGATTTTTATCTATTGAACTTCGAACTAAAAATTCGATTTTTATATATTGAACTTTGAAATAAAAATTCGATTTTTATATATTGAACTTTGAAATAAAAATTCGATTTTTATATATTGAACTTTGAAATAAAAATTCGATTTTTATATATTAAACTTTGAAATAAAAATTCGATTTTTATATATTGAACTTTGAAATAAAAATTCGATTTTTATATATTGAACTTTGAAATAAAAATTCGATTTTTATATATTGAACTTTGAAATAAAAATTCGATTTTTATATATTGAACTTTGAAATAAAAATTCGATTTTTATATATTGAACTTTGAAATAAAAATTCGATTTTTATATATTGAACTTTGAAATAAAAATTCGATTTTTATATATTGAACTTTGAAATAAAAATTCGATTTTTATATATTGAACTTTGAAATAAAAATTCGATTTTTATATATTGAACTTTGAAATAAAAATTCGATTTTTATATATTGAACTTTGAAATAAAAATTCGATTTTTATATATTGAACTTCGAAATAAAAATTCGATTTTTATATATTGAACTTCGAACTAAAAATTCGATTTTTATATATTGAACTTTGAACTGAAAATTCGATTTTTATATATTGAACTTTGAAATAAAAATTCGATTTTTATATATTGAATAGCGAAGTAAAAATTCGATTTTTACATATGTAGTGGCTACAGGCGACGAAGCTGAAGAAGATGCGAAAACAATGAAGATTTCTATCAATGAAGTGCTGTGGAGCTAGGATAGCTATATGTGAGAATTTCTCACCTTTCAATTTATTTTTCTAGTTATATATATACTAGGATGCAGACGGTGCTTAGTAGCACCCGACACCCGTCCACAGACCATGGACTTGTTTGTTTGACTGTTTGGTGATTGATTGTGATATTGGTTTGAATGTGGTTTGTGGTGTGAAAAATCGAATCGATAAATTGGTTAGGATTAGACGTGCGCCGTTATAAGGCGAAGGAGTAAGGCTAGGTTAGACCCTTACTCCAAAGTTTGTGGTTTGCATAACGAATTGATTTGATTGATGTGTGAATGGCGTGGGCCTTCACTAGACCGGGGATAAGGCTAGGCCTTGTCCCGTTTCTAGTATCGTGCCGTTATGCCGCCGAAATTTTCTAAAATAAGTTAGAAAAATAAAATTAGCATTTTATTTAACGAATGAACTGAATATAAATTCATATGTTAAAATAAAATGTGTTATCGTTAAAAATATAATTTTTAACGTGAATGTGAATAAATAAATATTCATTTACAAACCAGACGGTTTGTTTATGTACACCTATTTGAATGACGTTGATTGGGTCGATAAATTTTACACATCGCCTAACTGCACAAATAAAATATGTGTTTGATTGTTTGAAACCCCACACGGGTGTTAGGATGAAATTTGAAGTTCACTCATCCTGATTTATTAAATATGTCGATCGATTGATTGACAAGCTGCTATAAGCGTTAAATGTCTATATTTGATGCTTATACAGTGTAGTGCACTTTGGTTGATGGTTGATTATTCATCGTTGTTGATATATACATGTGTTGTAGAAAATCCATATAATTAACATTATATGGTAATTGATTGGGCCTCATTCCAGTTTCGAGAAAAATAGAAATATTTGAAATAGAATATTTGAAAATAGAAATATGTGAAGCCGTGAGGATTAGATTGACGCCATTTTGACGTGAACGATATTTATATCGATTTTATTCATTTTAAAATGAATATTGAAACGTGATTTCGAAATCGAATATTTTGAAATGAATTGAATTGAAAACGATTTCGAAATGAATTGAATTGAAAACGATTTCGAAATGAATTGAATTGAAAACGATTTCGAAATGAATTGAATTGAAAACGATTTCGAAATGAATTGAATTGAAAACGATTTCGAAATGAATTGAATTGAAAACGATTTCGAAATGAATTGAATTGAAAACGATTTCGAAATGAATTGAATTGAAAACGATTTCGAAATAAATTGAATTGAAAACGATTTCGAAATGAATTGAATTGAAAACGATTTCGAAATGAATTGAATTGAAAACGATTTCGAAATGAATTGAATTGAAAACGATTTCGAAATGAATTGAATTGAAAACGATTTCGAAATGAATTGAATTTTAAAACGATTTCGAAATGAATTGAATTGAAAACGAATTCAAATGGAATTGAAAGCGAATTGAAATGAATTCAAATTGAATTGAAATTTGAATTGAATAGAAATGAATTTTGAAACGAATTTATAAAGAAGAATTCAATTTTGATTTGAATTGAAAAGGAAGTTGAAATTGCTTTTGAAACGAATTTAAAACCATTTATATAATTCGTTTTAAATAGTAATCGACGAAATATATATTATATATATTATATATATAATATAATGGCCTGAATAGAACGCGCCGCGCTGCGGCAGTTCGCGAATTTCGATCATTTGTTTCAAACGGACATTACGGGAGATCCGACCGTCGGATTCTCCTAAAACCGGAACCGTTGGGTTCGTATCGAAAAGAGCTTTCTAATGAATGTTAGAAATTTGAAATCTAACGGTTGGATTTGGAGATACGTCCAAATCAAATTCGAAAAAGGTCGCTGTAAGTGCAGTTCGATGGCCGTTAATGGAAATCGACCGTACGGGCCTTGATAAAATTATTAAAAATAGTAATAATTTGTGTAAAATCATAAGAAATGATTTGTGAAAGTTTGGGATGAAAAACTCCATATTTGAAAAGATAAAAATAGATTTTTATCGAAATGAACTAGTTTTGAACTAGAATTATAATTCTATTTATTTTTAAATAAATAAATTGAATTTGAAATGGTTTTGAAAATAACCAAAATTTCCAATGATTGCATTGGAGTGGATTTGAATCGAAATTGTCTTCGGAATATTTCGATGTTGGAATTCGTGATATTACAGGTGTTGTTATGGAAATTTGAAAGATATATATGTATATCGTTATTTCCAATACGACATTTGTTAATCGTAGAATTTGATATTGAATATAGGCCGATATAGTTTCTATTCAGAGCCTTGTATTGAATATCGAATGTGATTTGGGTTTGTCGTGAATGGTGTCTTCACTAACACTGTTCTTGAACCCAGTTGAGAAAAGATTAAATCTTTTTATTTAGATTTAATGAAGTGTACCAATTAAATGATATTTAATTGGAATTGAATTGATATTGATTTTTGGGTTTATCGTGAACAGTGTTTTAAATAACACTTGTTCTTTAACCCGATAATTAATGGGATGTGACTTTGGGTTTATCGTGAACCGTGTTTTAAATGACACTGATTCTTTAACCCAGTCACAGATTAAAACTAAGTGGAGTTTTAATGAATCTTTAATTAGATTGAAAAGATCGAGAATGGAGTATCACCAGTTTTGCTCCAGGCGATAGTTAAATCTTTAATTAGATTTGAATGTGAAATTTAGAAACTAACTGGCGGTTAGCCAAGCAGAATGGTTTTCTGGATATTGATCTGATGTTGGTTTCGGCCTTCGGGGTTAATATTTGGGGAATTATTCTCTTGATTAATTTACGGTTAGTGACTAATGAATTGGAATGAGGCGTATGTTGTGTTTGTGTAACACTTTTATAATATATACGCGAGTTATTCGGAAAGACCGGGTTTATCCCATTCTGAATAACTGATACGACGATAAGTCGAAGATGAAGACGATGGTCGAAGACCGGAAGTCTTCACGTCGTTTGGGTGATAACTGATGATCTTGATTGGGCTGTACACCCAAGAAGATGGAAACAGTTAGTGATCGTCCAGACGTACTTGGAGATCGATGGATATGCGGGGTACTAGGTGCCTCCGGTTTCGTTCAGACCCAGAACGGACTTGTAAATGGACTGTGTGTCTGACATCGGATTTCATTCTGTGTGACTGATATCGGTTGCATAGGATGGCTTGCCTGTGTGGCATGCTAAGATGCAAATGATCGAGGCTTCTGTTGAAAAGCAAAGTCTTGTGGTGATGATCAAAGCACGGCCTTTGTGGCGTAGCTTTGTGTAACGTTTACCTCGCGTGTTTCACACCCGGTATGAACCAAAAACGGGAGACGGACCTCAGGGAGGGCATGCGTTTCTTTCTAGCTAGAAGTGGCGTCAGTGGTTTTACACGCCCTGACGAGTTTGACTTATGTGGTTGTTGCTGTTGCGAGGCGCCTCGGTTATATCGGTTTCGGCCGAATGCATTCTGGTCGGCTGACGGACCAGACTTACACCCCATAGGGTGGGGAGACGTATTGTTCAGGCATAATAATCCACTCCGTGTGGACCGGCCCTGACGATCCAAGGCTTGCCTGCGCGCTTGCCTGAGACATGGGCTAGATTGTCTCGAATCGGTTGAGGACTATCTTTTGCCTCGGTTCATAGATGGAAACCCAATTTCCAAATACGAGACTTTGCGGTTTTGATTGTATATCCTATATATGGCGACATAGTGGGATGGGGCGCTCATGCCGCCTATGATTGATACTTATGATTTGAAGTGTTTTATATACTATGCACTTATAATAGTATCAAATGATTTGTTTTAAACGTATCAAGCATTCTTTGGCTGTTATAAGGGAAAACCCTATCCTCGACTGCGTTGCATTGTGTGATGGGACCTGGGTCTTATAACAGCTTCATTTTTCTTTATTTAGCATTGCGCTGTTGGTTTTATGCACTGGTATTCTTGGGAGGAAACCCGTTCCGTGTTATACGGCGTGGTCCCTTGATTTACCTAATGATTTGAAATAAAGATTAATAACTGTTTTAGTTCTCACACCAGTCACATGACTGACCTGGAGTTTATTGTTTTAACCTAAACTCTGGGTGCCCCTATTTTCGACACGGGCAGCTAGTAGTTTTGGTTTTGCAGATTTATATTCACAGGATCCTGGTTTACAGCTGGAACGATATCCGGAAAGCTTTGTATCCGTATATCTCATTCTAGTTGTGTATTGTATTATTTTCCGCTGCTATGTATTTAAATGTAATTTAAATCTCTGATATTTCTGTGTAATATTCATTTATACTCTGTATATTCTTGTAATCTGATGCATTGTTGTAATATACAATGAAATGTTCTTCTGTATGCGTTCTGCTGTGGCTTGTTCTCGAACTATCCGACGCTTTCCTTTACGGGGAAGTTGCGGGTCTTTAAAGTTTGGTATCAGAGCTTTGGTTTACAAAGCTCAGAGAACAAGGCACATTAGAACCATACGAAAGAATTCATCAGATATTGGATTAGTAATATCCAATTAGAATGACTCGTTAGAGATGGGATCAGTAGTATCCTAGAACGAGTGTGAAGAGTATATTTTTTTCAAGTGAAAACAAATTTTGTTTTGAAAATTTAAATCAATCATTCGTATTTGATTTTCTATTTATATTGAGTTGGACAATCCAGTATATATAGATTTTGCGTATACGTCTGATCCGCGTGTATTCGAAGTTTTAATATATTGGATAGATATAGAATCACACTCTAGTCGCCCGGAGAAGGTACTGATGATAGCACGTGCATCATCGGTATTTATGTTCGTGTCTCGAAGGTGTGATTTTCTATATATTTCCATTAGGCTGGTGTGAGAACCCAAAACTTATATATAGCTAGAATACATTGTTGTGAATTGGCATCAAAAACATGATTTTTGTATATGTATCAAAATTATGAATTTGAAACTCTAATTCACTAATTGATTGATGTTTGTGTTGTTTGTTGAATTGTTTGATAATTTTTAACCAATTAGCCTGATTGAATCATATATTGACTTATATTGAAAATTGGTCGCATTTGCTTGCATACATGTATATCTTTTGGAACAGGTCATAGCAAGGAGGCTAGAGCCAGAGAATAAAATTTGTTTGCCCGACAAATAGGTACATGTTTACTACATAATTTCCTGTTTTGTTTGGGTGATGATGATTTTGTGAGCCTATTGGCTAGCCGCTTGGCTTTTTCTTTTTCTTTTTGAGATCTGAAGGACCGGGGAAGCTATTTGAAATTCCCCGATGCTCCCATTGCAGGGGAGGTTATGGCGAAATTTTTCGAAAATTTAGGGTGTTAGCCAAATTTTTGAAATTTTAGAAGTTCTCAGAAACTGAAAAGTTGGAGAATGGAAGCCAAATCGAACGTAGAGCTGAATAATCAAACCACTTTCGACTTTGTTCCTTTTCGAGGACGAAAAGTTTTAAGTGGGGGAGATTGTAACAACCCGGAAAATCTGGGCCAGTTTGAAAATTTTATTTTGGCAATTTTAGCGAATTTTGATTATTTAAAATGAATTATTTTAAATAATATCGACAATAAATTTATTTTGAATATAATTCGAACGTATATATTATACGCGTCGTCGTTAGAATATAAATAATTATATATAATTATAAATAGAATTGAAAATGGCGCGGTAGTTCGATAATTCGATTTCAAACTTCAATTGAATGTACCGGGTGCAAAACAATCCGGATTTTAGTGAAACCAAAAATAATGGAATCTAATAGTGAATATCTTTCCAGCGAATCCGAAAAATCAAGATTTCATATCGGGAATCAAAAGATATGTCCAGTTGAAAATTCTGAATAGTCGCTATGGAATTCAGGCCCTTAAAAATGGACATTTTGCAAACGACCTCGGATTTCGACGAAACCAGTTTTGTTGGATCCGCAGTGCCAAGTTATTGCTAAATTCCAAATTTCATAATTTTTCGAATCAATATGTGAGCGTGGCAAAGGAAAACGCGTTTGACCTGTTTCAGTTGATTTTAATCGACTGGAAATTGGCCATTTTTCTAACGGTCTCAGAATTCGACGAAACTAGTTTTGTTAGGACCGTATCGTCAATACGAAGCTAGAAAATATTTTTCTGCAATTTTTCTAGTTAGTATGTGACCCCGGTAATTTGAAATGTACGTTTAAAATTCAATATAGTGATTTAAATGTAAATTCAAAGGAAACTGATCGAAACGGTCAAATCAGCTTGCGATACATGTCCCATTGTGTTCGGAATGGGGGTGAAACGCTATGGACGACAGGCGGTGGGCCTCGTTTCGAGTTCGTATTTAAAGGTCAACCTTTTTTCGAATAAAATAATTAAAATAATAATAATAATAAAAAAAAAAAAAATATATATCTTCTTTCCCTTTTTATACGTTGGCCCCCCCCCTTCTGCAGATCGAATAAAAATAAATAAAAAAAAAACCCCCAAAGAAAATCGCGCCTCCCTCCTCCTGTCGGCGCCACCCTTTGCCAGAGCCGACCGCCGCCTCCGCCGAGTCCACCTCCCCCTCGCGCCCATCCTCTGATGAACCCCGCTCGAGCCTCGCGACCCCTGGACCCCAACCCCAAATCGCCACGCCCAGCAAACCACCGCAAATCGAAACCCTAGCCCCCAAGCCACTGTCGCCTCGCGGCTGCCCACCGCCGACCTCCGATGCTCGCTCCCCTCTCCCTATCCTCTGTTGACCAAAGACTGTAAGTTTAGTTTTGTTTTATTTGTTTATTTTCTTTTATCTGTAAATTTTATTAATGTTTAAAAACTGTTTTATTAAAAATTGAAAAACTGATTTTAGTTAAATAGAAAAAAAACAGTGAGCATTTTTAATATGACATTATTTATAAAATCAGTTTTCTTATATATATATATCTTTTTAGAAAAGTTTAGAAATTGATTTTGTTAACAAGCGAAAAGATTTGATTTTTGGTTAACTTTTATATATGTATATCATTATTTTTGAAATACAAGACATGAGTTGTTTTTGAAAATAAAGTTAGCGATGTTTTTAAAATATAAAGAAAGGATTTTTAAGATGTATAAAGTTGGGATTTTTAGAATTAAAAATAGGTTTTTTATTTATTAAACTTCGAACTAAAAATTCGATTTTTATCTATTAAACTTCGAACTAAAAATTCGATTTTTATCTATTGAACTTTGAAATAAAAATTCGATTTTTATCTATTGAACTTCGAACTAAAAATTCGATTTTTATATATTGAACTTTGAAATAAAAATTCGATTTTTATATATTGAACTTTGAAATAAAAATTCGATTTTTATATATTGAACTTTGAAATAAAAATTCGATTTTTATATATTAAACTTTGAAATAAAAATTCGATTTTTATATATTGAACTTTGAAATAAAAATTCGATTTTTATATATTGAACTTTGAAATAAAAATTCGATTTTTATATATTGAACTTTGAAATAAAAATTCGATTTTTATATATTGAACTTTGAAATAAAAATTCGATTTTTATATATTGAACTTTGAAATAAAAATTCGATTTTTATATATTGAACTTTGAAATAAAAATTCGATTTTTATATATTGAACTTTGAAATAAAAATTCGATTTTTATATATTGAACTTTGAAATAAAAATTCGATTTTTATATATTGAACTTTGAAATAAAAATTCGATTTTTATATATTGAACTTTGAAATAAAAATTCGATTTTTATATATTGAACTTCGAAATAAAAATTCGATTTTTATATATTGAACTTCGAACTAAAAATTCGATTTTTATATATTGAACTTTGAACTGAAAATTCGATTTTTATATATTGAACTTTGAAATAAAAATTCGATTTTTATATATTGAATAGCGAAGTAAAAATTCGATTTTTACATATGTAGTGGCTACAGGCGACGAAGCTGAAGAAGATGCGAAAACAATGAAGATTTCTATCAATGAAGTGCTGTGGAGCTAGGATAGCTATATGTGAGAATTTCTCACCTTTCAATTTATTTTTCTAGTTATATATATACTAGGATGCAGACGGTGCTTAGTAGCACCCGACACCCGTCCACAGACCATGGACTTGTTTGTTTGACTGTTTGGTGATTGATTGTGATATTGGTTTGAATGTGGTTTGTGGTGTGAAAAATCGAATCGATAAATTGGTTAGGATTAGACGTGCGCCGTTATAAGGCGAAGGAGTAAGGCTAGGTTAGACCCTTACTCCAAAGTTTGTGGTTTGCATAACGAATTGATTTGATTGATGTGTGAATGGCGTGGGCCTTCACTAGACCGGGGATAAGGCTAGGCCTTGTCCCGTTTCTAGTATCGTGCCGTTATGCCGCCGAAATTTTCTAAAATAAGTTAGAAAAATAAAATTAGCATTTTATTTAACGAATGAACTGAATATAAATTCATATGTTAAAATAAAATGTGTTATCGTTAAAAATATAATTTTTAACGTGAATGTGAATAAATAAATATTCATTTACAAACCAGACGGTTTGTTTATGTACACCTATTTGAATGACGTTGATTGGGTCGATAAATTTTACACATCGCCTAACTGCACAAATAAAATATGTGTTTGATTGTTTGAAACCCCACACGGGTGTTAGGATGAAATTTGAAGTTCACTCATCCTGATTTATTAAATATGTCGATCGATTGATTGACAAGCTGCTATAAGCGTTAAATGTCTATATTTGATGCTTATACAGTGTAGTGCACTTTGGTTGATGGTTGATTATTCATCGTTGTTGATATATACATGTGTTGTAGAAAATCCATATAATTAACATTATATGGTAATTGATTGGGCCTCATTCCAGTTTCGAGAAAAATAGAAATATTTGAAATAGAATATTTGAAAATAGAAATATGTGAAGCCGTGAGGATTAGATTGACGCCATTTTGACGTGAACGATATTTATATCGATTTTATTCATTTTAAAATGAATATTGAAACGTGATTTCGAAATCGAATATTTTGAAATGAATTGAATTGAAAACGATTTCGAAATGAATTGAATTGAAAACGATTTCGAAATGAATTGAATTGAAAACGATTTCGAAATGAATTGAATTGAAAACGATTTCGAAATGAATTGAATTGAAAACGATTTCGAAATGAATTGAATTGAAAACGATTTCGAAATGAATTGAATTGAAAACGATTTCGAAATGAATTGAATTGAAAACGATTTCGAAATAAATTGAATTGAAAACGATTTCGAAATGAATTGAATTGAAAACGATTTCGAAATGAATTGAATTGAAAACGATTTCGAAATGAATTGAATTGAAAACGATTTCGAAATGAATTGAATTGAAAACGATTTCGAAATGAATTGAATTTTAAAACGATTTCGAAATGAATTGAATTGAAAACGAATTCAAATGGAATTGAAAGCGAATTGAAATGAATTCAAATTGAATTGAAATTTGAATTGAATAGAAATGAATTTTGAAACGAATTTATAAAGAAGAATTCAATTTTGATTTGAATTGAAAAGGAAGTTGAAATTGCTTTTGAAACGAATTTAAAACCATTTATATAATTCGTTTTAAATAGTAATCGACGAAATATATATTATATATATTATATATATAATATAATGGCCTGAATAGAACGCGCCGCGCTGCGGCAGTTCGCGAATTTCGATCATTTGTTTCAAACGGACATTACGGGAGATCCGACCGTCGGATTCTCCTAAAACCGGAACCGTTGGGTTCGTATCGAAAAGAGCTTTCTAATGAATGTTAGAAATTTGAAATCTAACGGTTGGATTTGGAGATACGTCCAAATCAAATTCGAAAAAGGTCGCTGTAAGTGCAGTTCGATGGCCGTTAATGGAAATCGACCGTACGGGCCTTGATAAAATTATTAAAAATAGTAATAATTTGTGTAAAATCATAAGAAATGATTTGTGAAAGTTTGGGATGAAAAACTCCATATTTGAAAAGATAAAAATAGATTTTTATCGAAATGAACTAGTTTTGAACTAGAATTATAATTCTATTTATTTTTAAATAAATAAATTGAATTTGAAATGGTTTTGAAAATAACCAAAATTTCCAATGATTGCATTGGAGTGGATTTGAATCGAAATTGTCTTCGGAATATTTCGATGTTGGAATTCGTGATATTACAGGTGTTGTTATGGAAATTTGAAAGATATATATGTATATCGTTATTTCCAATACGACATTTGTTAATCGTAGAATTTGATATTGAATATAGGCCGATATAGTTTCTATTCAGAGCCTTGTATTGAATATCGAATGTGATTTGGGTTTGTCGTGAATGGTGTCTTCACTAACACTGTTCTTGAACCCAGTTGAGAAAAGATTAAATCTTTTTATTTAGATTTAATGAAGTGTACCAATTAAATGATATTTAATTGGAATTGAATTGATATTGATTTTTGGGTTTATCGTGAACAGTGTTTTAAATAACACTTGTTCTTTAACCCGATAATTAATGGGATGTGACTTTGGGTTTATCGTGAACCGTGTTTTAAATGACACTGATTCTTTAACCCAGTCACAGATTAAAACTAAGTGGAGTTTTAATGAATCTTTAATTAGATTGAAAAGATCGAGAATGGAGTATCACCAGTTTTGCTCCAGGCGATAGTTAAATCTTTAATTAGATTTGAATGTGAAATTTAGAAACTAACTGGCGGTTAGCCAAGCAGAATGGTTTTCTGGATATTGATCTGATGTTGGTTTCGGCCTTCGGGGTTAATATTTGGGGAATTATTCTCTTGATTAATTTACGGTTAGTGACTAATGAATTGGAATGAGGCGTATGTTGTGTTTGTGTAACACTTTTATAATATATACGCGAGTTATTCGGAAAGACCGGGTTTATCCCATTCTGAATAACTGATACGACGATAAGTCGAAGATGAAGACGATGGTCGAAGACCGGAAGTCTTCACGTCGTTTGGGTGATAACTGATGATCTTGATTGGGCTGTACACCCAAGAAGATGGAAACAGTTAGTGATCGTCCAGACGTACTTGGAGATCGATGGATATGCGGGGTACTAGGTGCCTCCGGTTTCGTTCAGACCCAGAACGGACTTGTAAATGGACTGTGTGTCTGACATCGGATTTCATTCTGTGTGACTGATATCGGTTGCATAGGATGGCTTGCCTGTGTGGCATGCTAAGATGCAAATGATCGAGGCTTCTGTTGAAAAGCAAAGTCTTGTGGTGATGATCAAAGCACGGCCTTTGTGGCGTAGCTTTGTGTAACGTTTACCTCGCGTGTTTCACACCCGGTATGAACCAAAAACGGGAGACGGACCTCAGGGAGGGCATGCGTTTCTTTCTAGCTAGAAGTGGCGTCAGTGGTTTTACACGCCCTGACGAGTTTGACTTATGTGGTTGTTGCTGTTGCGAGGCGCCTCGGTTATATCGGTTTCGGCCGAATGCATTCTGGTCGGCTGACGGACCAGACTTACACCCCATAGGGTGGGGAGACGTATTGTTCAGGCATAATAATCCACTCCGTGTGGACCGGCCCTGACGATCCAAGGCTTGCCTGCGCGCTTGCCTGAGACATGGGCTAGATTGTCTCGAATCGGTTGAGGACTATCTTTTGCCTCGGTTCATAGATGGAAACCCAATTTCCAAATACGAGACTTTGCGGTTTTGATTGTATATCCTATATATGGCGACATAGTGGGATGGGGCGCTCATGCCGCCTATGATTGATACTTATGATTTGAAGTGTTTTATATACTATGCACTTATAATAGTATCAAATGATTTGTTTTAAACGTATCAAGCATTCTTTGGCTGTTATAAGGGAAAACCCTATCCTCGACTGCGTTGCATTGTGTGATGGGACCTGGGTCTTATAACAGCTTCATTTTTCTTTATTTAGCATTGCGCTGTTGGTTTTATGCACTGGTATTCTTGGGAGGAAACCCGTTCCGTGTTATACGGCGTGGTCCCTTGATTTACCTAATGATTTGAAATAAAGATTAATAACTGTTTTAGTTCTCACACCAGTCACATGACTGACCTGGAGTTTATTGTTTTAACCTAAACTCTGGGTGCCCCTATTTTCGACACGGGCAGCTAGTAGTTTTGGTTTTGCAGATTTATATTCACAGGATCCTGGTTTACAGCTGGAACGATATCCGGAAAGCTTTGTATCCGTATATCTCATTCTAGTTGTGTATTGTATTATTTTCCGCTGCTATGTATTTAAATGTAATTTAAATCTCTGATATTTCTGTGTAATATTCATTTATACTCTGTATATTCTTGTAATCTGATGCATTGTTGTAATATACAATGAAATGTTCTTCTGTATGCGTTCTGCTGTGGCTTGTTCTCGAACTATCCGACGCTTTCCTTTACGGGGAAGTTGCGGGTCTTTAAAGTTAGTTTCATACGTTTTCGAGGTTTGGGGAGAAAGATGTGGCGTTAATGGCGCTTGCAGTTTCCTGTAGCAATAGGACATTGGCTCGGACTCGGAACGTGGAGGAAGAGCTCGGAGGCTCCAAGTTGGTGACACAAAGGCAAATATGGAGCAGGGGTTTAGTTTTAAAGTGTAGAAGCGGTGAAGTGTCTTGATGGAGTTCAGTTCTGGAGCGAAATGCGTGAGTTTGGGCTGAAAGTCATGGAAAGGTGAAGTTAACGAGGGTGTTAAAGCATGGTGATACTTGTGCAGGTTTCTGTGAACTAGAGGAAAACGATCGGAATGAAAGGAAATAAGGAAGAAGTGTTTTAGCTGGTGGGAGGGAATGGACGTCGGCCATAAAAGAAAAATAAGGAGTAGGCAGATCTCTTTCTCGTTGGGGAAGAAAGGTACATGGAGCTGGGTTTCTAACCAACGGTTTGGGCTTTATCTCAAAGGAAATGAGCCGACGAGGCTAAAGTGATGATCCAATGCAGATGAATGTTGCAGAGGCATTTAAAAAAAGAAAGAGAAAAAAAGAACAATGCGGTAGCTTGTTTAATATGTAGGTAAAGTTGAGACTTGTTTCAGAGAAGAGAGAAGATGGCCAAAGAAATAAACGGGGGAACCAACACAAAAGAAAAATGGTAAAGTCCAATTTGAATACAATAAAGTTTAAATTCAAATAAAATATTATAGTAACTTTAAATTATCGTTTCTTGCTCATACGATAACGAAGTTTAACAAAACAGGATCCGTTAGGAGCGTAGGGATGGTGGCTCCACACTGGAACTGACTGGGAGTGGATTCGAGCTCGTTACAATTTATAGCAAAATAAATTGTCCGTCTGAATCAACAGACGCAAATCGTTATTTAACGTTTAATGTGAAAGGTGAGTAAAACTCACTAACTCTACCTAGTTATATTTTTATAACGTACTTTTATAATTGTTAGATAATGGTTATTTGTTGTGTGTTGGTTGTTTGGTTGAACCGCTAGTCAGTTGATTGAAAATATAGATAACGATATAGATATAAATCATTAATCAAATATTGATTCTATTTAGCAGAATATTTCATAGTAAAATAAAATTGATGTTAATTTTATTGTTTAACATCCGTGGATGCAAGGAAACAAGTTGAGGGACCCAACTGGGTTCCTCAACATTTATTTTACAATTTTTCATATATTGTGTTATATGATGTGATATGAAATCTATTGTTGATTTTGTATGTTTGAATGATACTGATCATTGTTGTATGGTACGTTAAATACCATAGGGAATAAAGAAATGTTAAAAAGGAAATTTTCAATGTTATGTTGAAAAAGAAATATTTATAAAATTAAAAGATTTTATAAAAAGAAAACTATCTATTTAGAAAATAAATAGATTAAAAAGGGAATACTTATTTGTTAATCAAATAGATAGAATTGAAAAGAAATATTTGTAAAATATATATAAATAGAATTGAAAAAGAAATATTTGTAAACTATTTACAAATAGAACTGAAAAAGGATATTTATTTGAAAATAAATAGAATAGAAAGAGGAAATATGTGTTAAATGAATAGAAAAGAAATAGTTAGATTACAAAAGGAATTACTTATAAAATCAATGGATTTTATATAAAAAGGAAATATTTTATAAATAAATAGAATTATCAAAAAGGAATTTATTTGGTAAATAAATAGATTATAAAAAGGAAATACTTGAAAAGTGACTAGAACTGTATAAAAGGAGAATTTTATATTTGAAAAGGTTAGACCCGTGCTTCGCACATGGAATTAACATGATATAGATTTAAAGCAAAGATTTAAATAGAATTTGTTTTAACAGATAAAGTAAGAAGATAATTTATAAATAATATTTTATAAATTAAATGAAATATTTATCATTGGATAAATAGAATATATATAAGTCAGGACTTATACAAAGAAGTAAGAATCGATTTCAACATCGATATTTAAACTGAATAAACGTAGAGTTAATCAATTAGAGTGAATCAGTTAGAGTTAATCAATTAGAATTAATCGATTAGAGTTAGAATTAATTGAATTAGAGTTAATCGAACATAGTTAATCGAATTAGAGTTAATTGAATATTAGTTATTCAATTAGAAGTGATCGAATATAGTTATTTGAGATAGAGTTAGTCAAACATAGTTATTTAGGATGAATTGCCATTTCGTATAACTGCTAGTGGAATTCGCAGGGCTGCAGATAGCCTACGGCGGTCAGATGTTTCCTGGGGGAATCAGGCGTAACCATTGTGATCGCTGCGATCTAGAGTCAAGCGAATGGAGTTAAATCGAATATTAGCCATTCAAAATAAAGTTAAACAGACATAGTTATTCAAATATAAATTAATTGAATATTAGTTAATAGATAAGTGAGTTAAATAATTTGAGTTAAATAAATTGAGTTAATCAAGTAAGTTAATCAAGTTGAGTTAATCGTGTTGAGTTAGTCAAAATGAGTTAATTCAAAGGAGTTAATCGAATATAGTTTATTCGAAAGGAGATTTATCGAATGTAAATCATTCGTAGAAAGTTGATCGAATGTAAATCATTCGAAGAGAGATTATCGAATATAGTTATGCGAAGAAAGAGCTATCGAATATAGTTTATTAGAAAAGGAGTTATCGAATAGAGATTATTCGAAAAAAAGAATTATACGTTGAATTCGATTATATCGAATTAGGGAAAGTACTATTTACTTTCCGTCTTTAAATCAAAGTGTATATTATTATTTAATTAGTTATTTGTTATTTATTCAAAATAAGGAATAAGGATTTTATTTAAGTTATTTTATTTCGAAAGCATGGATTATAACACCATCGTTATAATCAAATGATTTGGTAAAAGAAGTAGATTCATAAAAAGAATCCGAGTTACATAAGGAAGTGTTAAAGATTTAAAAGGTGAAATTTATCTATTTCGAGGTTAGAAAAGTTGTTCAGTTAAGGTCTGAGAGGTAGTTATACCCCAACTTGATTGGCTTCATTTTTAACTAAGGAATAGTTAAGGCTCGATATTGAAGGTGGATTAAGTGAATTTAGTTAATGAGTGTAATGGTTTAAAATTGGCTTAGTGATGTTTTATTTAAACATCTGTTTAAATCAAATGAATAAATTTTGGAAACATTTTCCAAATATAATCAGAGATATTTTCTAATCATAGAAAATGAAATGTTGATGAGAAAGAATACTGGAATGTCAGTAATACATGCAACAGAGATGGAAATGTTTTCCAATGTTTGATGACGTATATTTCCTAAATTTAGGAAATAAGAAATGTCGAGTATATAGAAATGGGAAATGAATAAATAATTGATTAATTTATTTAAAAGAGATAAGTGCTCAATGATGATTGTTCGATCGAATTTATATATGAAAATAAGATCGTTGGTTGTACACCTATTTTTCTTTGATAGTTAAATCACCGACTATCGAAGTTTTGACCATTTTTCCGTCGTTAATACAGAGAGACCGGGATTAGATTCATTATCTATAAACCACTCTGTATGGATGTTAGCATTGCGATCAAATATTGAAGACAGAGTTATGCGAGTACTATCCAGTTTACAGAATAGTGCCTTCGGTTTGTCCAGTCCCAGGACAACGTGAATGGACGAATGTCTGACAAAGTATATTTAACGGATCGCGGAAGTTGACCTCTTCAAACGTACTTACGTTTGGTGGCGGAGGAATTCGTTTCTCTTAGCTTTATACCCGTGGTATTTTTGAGGAAATCAATTTGTGATTTGGCGGGTATGACGATGTGGCATTCAAAGTAAACGAATGTATGATCTGTCAAAGATACGTTATGACCTCAAGCCTCACCAACCGGGGAATGACAGAAACCGAGAAGGCAGCATGGCTAAGTGGGTCGCTCCTATTAGGATGTATATCACCTATATAGAGAAAATCCAATTCATTCTTTTATCTATTCGATGTTGTCCCTTTTCGGGAAGACGGTGGGTAGCTCCCAACCGTTGGTGATGTACATTCGATACACTCAAGCAAAATGAGTGGTCGGTCATGTGAGGGTCGGGTTGCAAGATGTTCTTTATGAACCCAGTGTATTTGCCTCTAGAGATACACTATCGGCAGGTGGTCCCATACCTTGTCATAGTTGGAATCCAATCTCCAATAAGCGCCCGTGGTTTTGTTTGTTGTAACGAAAAGGAATTTCGCTCGATCCGAATCAGACGCTAAACTGACCCAGACCGTTCAAAACCCCTGATTGTTTTGAGAACACGACAAAATAGAACGCAGACAAAAGAACATTTCATTGTATATTACAAGAATTCCATCAGAATACAAGAACATACAGAGTATAAATAAATATAACACAACAGAAAATATCAGAGATTACAATAAATTACATAGCAACGGAAAATAATACAATACTCAACTAGAAGTAATACACGGATACAAAGCTTTCCGAGTATCGTTCCAGCTGTAAATCAGGACCTTGTGAATATAAATCTGAAAACCAAAACTACTAGCTGCCAGTGTCAAAATAAGGGCACCCAGAGTTTAGGTTAAAACAATAAACTCCAGGTCAGTCATGGGACTGGTGTGAGAACTAAAAAAGTTATTTAAAAATTTACTTTAAATCTGATATATCAAGGGACCACACCGTATAACACGGAACGGGTTTCCTCCCAAGAATACCAGTGCATATAATAAAACAGCGCAATGCTTTTTAAAGATAAATGAAGCTGTTATAAGACTCAGGTCCCATCACACAATGCAACGCAAGCCGGAGGATAGGGTTTTACCTTATAACAGCCAAAGAATGCTTAGTACGTTTAAAATGAATCATTGGATACTATTATAAGTGCATAGTGTATAAAACAATTTCAAATCATAAGTATCAATCATAGACGGCATGGGTACCATATATCATGTCGCCATACTAGGCTCTACAATCAAAACCGCAAAGTCACGTATTTGGAAATTGGATTTCCGTCTGTGAACTGAGGCAAAAGATAGTCCTCTACCAATTCGAGAATCTATGGTCTGAGCCACAGGACCCAGACACAGGTGAGCCTTTGGAGCGATAGGGCCGGTCCACCAATGTGGATTAAAATGCCTGAACACTGCGTTTCCCCGCCCTTTGGGGCGTAAATGAGCCAACGAATGACTCCATCGGACCCGGATCGTCCGATCTAACCGAGGCGCCTCGCAACAGCAACAACCACATAAGTCAAACTTGTCAGGGCATGTAAAACCACGGACGCCACTTCTAACTAGAAAGAAACGCATGTCCTCCCTGAGGTCCTCTCCCGTTTTTGGTTCACCACCGGGGTATGAGGCTCGCGAATCACCGTTACACAAAGCTACGCCACACAGGCCGTGCTTTGATCATCAACTACAAGACTTTGCTTTTCAACAGAAGCCTTGATCCATTGCCACTTAGGCATGCCACACAGGCAATTCATTCCATGCAATGGATATCCATCAATATATAACCCCTGAGCTCGTACGTCCCAGAGAAGGGCGTCAAGCAAGAGAATAAATTCTCCGCCGCCAAACAGATATATATTTAATAGAAATCAATCACACAGACTGAAGTCCAATGTCAGACACACAGTCCATTTACAAGTTCGTTCCGGGTCTAAACGAAACCGGAGGCACCTAGTACCCCGCATATCCATCGATCTCCAAGTACGTCTGGACGATCACCAACTGATTCTCTCCTCTTGGGTGTATGGCCCAATCAAGATCATCAGTAATTATCCAAGCGACGTGAAGGCCTCCGGTCTTCAACCACCGTCCTCATCTTCGACACCACGTCGAATCAGTTATTCAGAATGCGATAAACCCGGTCTTTCTGAATAACTCGCGTATATAGTAAACAAGTGTTACACAAACACAACATATGCCTCATTCCAATTCAAAATATTCTTTTATTCAAATATTATTATACTTTGGGAAAGGTTCCCATTAATTTATCAAAGATAAATTCCTCAAATTTATTCTTTAATCTTCTATGAATATCTATTCAAACTAGTCGGGATTAGCGAACCACACCGAAGTAATCATTTACTTAATTTCCCAATCCCAACCTATTCACCCCATGAAGTAAAACTGGTAATACTTCATATCTAACACCACGGTGTTATCGGTAAATTCAATTACCATTGCACGTTCAAATCTAATTAAAGATTTAACTATCGCCTGGAGTAAAACTGGTGATACTCCATTCTCGATCTTTTCAATCTAATTAAAGATTCATTAAAACTCCACTTAGTTTTAATCTTTAACTAGGTTAAAGAGTCAGTGTAATTTAAAACACGGTTCACGATAAATCCAAAATCAAATTCCATTAATTATCAGGTTAAAGAACAAGTGTTATTTAAAACACTGTTCACGATAAACCCAAAAATCAATTCAAATTCAATTACAATTAAATATCATTTAATTGGTACACTTCATTAAATCTAAATAAAAAGATTTAATCTTTTTCTCAACTGGGTTTAGGAACAGTGTTATTGAAGACACCATTTGTAATAACCCGGAAAATCTGGGCCAGTTTAAAATTTTTATTTTGGCAATTTTAGCGAATTTTGAATATTTAAAATGAATTATTTTAAATAATATCGACGAGAAATTTATTTTGAATTGAATTCGACGTATATATCTATATACGTCGTCGTTAGAATATAAATAATTATATATAATTATAAAAGGAATTGAAAATGGCGCGGTAGTTCGATAATTCGATTTCAAACTTCAACTGAATGTACCAGGTGCAAAACAATCTGGATTTTAGTGAAACCAAAAACATTAGGATCTAATTGGTAATATCTTTCCAACGAATCCGAAAAATCGAAATTTCATAGCGGGAATCAAAAGTTATGCCCAGTTGAAAATTTAGAATAGTCGCTATGTAAATTATACATGGCCCAAAAAGTCATATTTTGCATACGGATGAATTTGGACTCGAAACCACTTCCATTGAGTTCAAAATGCCGTTTAGAACTCCGAAAAGTATAAGCTTCGATATATTCCGATATCCGGAATAGTGGCTATGGGCTGGAGTTGTTCGGTTAACAATACATAGCCCTTAAAAAGTGAAATTTTGCATACGAGCTCAGAATTCGACGAGATAAATTTTTATGGATTCATAATGACAAATCATTGTTGAGTTCCAAATGGCGCGTCGAACGGAGACAGTATGTGGCCGTGCGAGCTAAAACAGTTCCGGGTAAAACGAGCAGTCATTTTACAAAGGAACATTATTGATACGACCTCGGAATTCAATTCTACTTTTTTTCTAGATTCGTATCGTCTAATAATGGTTAAATCCAAGAGGGCTTGATTTTTTGAGTTAGCATGTGAGCGTGCGAGAAGTAAAGGTGCGCCAAAATCGCATTTTTTGAGCTTATCAGAGCATTTTTGTGATTTTTGTTGAACGGTCAAACGAACTCGGAATTCGACGAAACATGTTTCTTTGGACTCGTCTTCACGTCTACTATGTCGTGTCCGAAATCCGCGGCCATCGGAGATCGCTAGCGTTCAGGCGATACGCGAGAAACTAGCATATAATCACTTTTCCTCCTTTTCTATTTCATAAATTCATTTTTCCTCCTTCCTCCACAAAAACTCAAAAATGGCCTCCTCCACCACCACCGCCGCTGCCCCCTCCTCCACCGCTGCCACCACTGGCCGTCGGCCTCCTCCACCCCCCTCCGGCCACCTCCTCCTCCTCCTCTCTCTCTCCTCCTCTCTCTCTCCTCTTCTCTCTCTCTTCAATTAGCAAACCCTACACCCAAACACCACCACCGCGGCCACCACGGGCCCCACCACCGCCACCCACACCCTCCCCCACGTCCATCAGGCCCGTGCCCCCCTCCAGCCCCTCAATTCCGACCGTGGGCCCCACATGGCCAATATCCCCCTTTTCACCAAAAATCCCGTTTTTGCATAAAAGTCCCTGACCGTTTTTCGTCAATAACTCCCAAACCGTGCGTTTTTAGCCAAAGTCCCTCAAAACCAAAGTCGTAGAGCACGAAATTCTCTTCGATTTGGCTATATGGAAGTCGTGTTTTGGAGTTCGGAGCTGCCCGGAAAACGCGTTTAAAGTCTGCTGTCCGGAAGCGGCAAAATTCGTGTACTTTCGCGAATTCCGGCGAAATGGCACATTTTCGGCAAGAAGACCACTAGGCAAAAGTTGTTCAGAATGGCGTGCTTGTGCTAGAAAAAAAGATGGTGTGAAGATTGAAGCTTGTTTGCAAAGTCTGGAGCTCGAACAACAATTCAGCAGTTCAGAAAAGGCGTTAGAGAAAAAAAGTGAGTTTTCTCCGTTTTAAAGCTTCTACAGTTTTGACATATGAAGTTAATAAAAATATGATTTTTATGTTATAGAGATGATAAAAATATGATTTTTACATTATACAAGTATTAAAGATTTGATCTTTATTATGTAAAAGGAGCAAAGATGTGATTTTTATATAAGTGGCGATATAAAAATATAATCTTTATTACATGAACACCGTTGTAAAAATAGAATTTTTATCTATATAGTAGTAGTATAAAAATGTGATTTTTATATACATGGCAACAATATAAAAATGTGATTTTTATATATGTAGTGACTACGGGCGCTGAAAGTGACAAAAGGCGAGAACGACGAAGATTTCTACATAAGAAGAGTCGTGGCGTTTGGTTTAGCTAGTCGGTGAGAACTTCTCACTCTAAATTCTCTTTTTCTAGTTATATATATACTAGGATGCAGACGGTGCTTAGTAGCACCCGACACCCGTCATCCACAGACCATGGATGGCTTGTTTGTTAAATTGTTTGATTGTGTAGTTGGTTAGTCCAATTGGTTTGAATTGAATTGTTTGGTGAAATGGAATGGATTTGATTGATGTGTGAATGGCGTGGGCCTTCACTAGACCGGGGATAAGGCTAGGCCTCGTCCCGTTTCTAGTATCGTGCCGTTATGCCGCCGAAATTTTCTAAAATATGTTAGAAAAATAAAAATATCATTTTTACTGTGTAAATGAACTGAATAGAAAATCATGTGTTGAAATAGAATATTTTTGACGTTAAAAATATAATTTTTAACGTGAATGTGAATAAATAAATATTCATTTACAAACCGGACGGTTTGTTTATGTACACCTATTTGACTGATATTGATTGGGATGATAAATTTTACACATCGCCCAACTGCACAAATAAAATCTGTGTTTGATTGTTTGAAACCCCACACGGGTGTTGGGATGAAATTTGAAGTTCACTCATCCTGATTGATTAAATATGTCGATCGATTGATTGACAGGCTGTTATAAGCGTAAGATATCTATATTTGATGCTTATACAGTGTAGTGCACTTTGGTTGATGGTTGATTATTTTTCAATGCTATTATATACATGTGTTGTATGGAATCCATATAATTAACATTATATGGTGATTGATTGGGCCTCATTTCAAATCGGGAAAATAAGGAATATTATAAAAGAAAATTCATGTGTTGAATATAAAAATAGTCATGTGTTGACGATGTTCATGTGTTGAGTGAAATATTTTATACAATGAAATTTACATCTTTATCATATTTAAAATTAGAACTACTTCCCAGTAGAAGTCTAATTAAAAATCAAACGATAGATACCATAGTTTTATAAAATATTTTACATAACAAAAATAGTGATGTGTTGACAGTACTCATGTGTTGAGATTAGTCAGGTGTTGGAAGAAATATAGATTCATGTGTTGAATGGAATAAATATTCATTTGTTGAATAGAATAACGGATTTATTGAAAAATATAAAGCCGTGTTGATTAGAGTTGCGCTATTTTGACGTGAACGATATTTATATCGATTATATTCATTTTTATAATGAATATAGAAAAGAAGTGATTTCAAAATATAACGTTTTGAAAATATTATCATTTATATAGTAATGATATAAAATATTCAGTTTTGATTAGAAATTGAAATAGTGTTGAAATGATTTTGAAACGAAGTTAAAACGATTTATAAAATACGTTTTAAAAGGAAATTGACGAAATATATATAATATAATATATATATATATATATTATATATATAATGGCCTGAATAGAACGCGCCGCTCCGCGGCAGTTCGTAAATTTCGACCACTGACTTCGAATTGACGTTGCGGGAGATCCGACCGTCGGATTCTCCTAAAACCGGAACCGTTGGGTTCGTATCGAAAAGAGCTTTCCAATGAATATTAGAAATTTGAGATCTAACGGTTGGATTTGGAATTATGTCCAAATCAAATTTGAAAAAGGTCGATGTAAGTGCAGTCCGATGGCCGTTGTTGGAAATCGACTGTACGGGCCTTGATAAAATTATTAAAAATATTAATAATTTGTGTAAAATCATAATATGTGAATTGGAAAGAACTGGGATGAAGAATTCCACATTTGAAATGATAAAAATAGATTTTTGTCGAAATGAACTAGTTTTGAACTAGAATTAAAAATCAATTTATTTGTGAAATAAATAAATTGAATTTGAAAGTGATTTTAAAAATAATCAATATTCCCAATACGTGGATTGGACTGGAGTTGAATCGAAATTATCTTCGGGATATTTCGATGTTGGATTTCGTGACTATACAGATATTGTTATGGGAATTTGAAAGATATATTTTATATCGTTATTGCCAATACGATATATGTTGGTTTCAGAATTTGATATTGAATATAAGCCGATATATTTTCTATTCAGAGCCTTGTATTTAATATCAAATGTGATTTGGGTTTGTCGTGAATCGTGTTTTAGAAGACATTGGTTCTTTAACCCAGTTAAAGACATAATATTGATTTTTGAGAAGATTAAAACTAAATGGAGTTTTAATGAATCTTTAATTAGATTAAAAAGTGAATTGATAATTTAAATTATCAAATCTGAAAAGTGATCGAGAGTGGAGTATCACCAGTTTTGCTCCAAAGCGATAGTTAAATCTTTAATTAGATTTGAACGTGAAATGGTAATTAATTTTACCGATAACACCATGGTGTTAGATATGGAGTATCACCAGTTTTGCTCCATGGGATATATAGGTTGGGATTGGGAAATAAAACAAATAATTACTTCGGTGTGGTTCGCTAATCCCGACTAGTTTGAAATGATATCCAAAGGAAGATTATAGGATAAATTTAGAAGAATTTATCTTGGATAAAATTAATGGGAACATTTCCCTAAGAATGTGATTTTGTGAATAAAAGAATATTCTGAATTGGAATGAGGCGTTCGTTGTGTTTGTGTAACATTTGTATATCATATACGTGGGTTATTCAGGAAGGCCGGGTTATACCCATTCTGAATAACCGATTCGACGAGATGTCGAAGATGAAGACGGTGGTTGAAGACCGGAAGTCTTCACATTGTTTGGGTGATTACTGATGATCTTGATTGGGCTGTACACCCAGGATGAGGGAATCAGTTGGTGATCGTCCAGACGTACCTGGAGATGGATGGATATGCGAGGAAAGTGCCTCCGGTTTCGTTCAGACCCAGAACGAACTTGTAAATGGATTGTGTGTCTGACACTGGATTTTATTCTGTGTTGATTGATCTCTATTAAATATACATCTGTTTGGCGGCGGAGAATTTATTCTCTTGCTTAACGCCCTTCTCTGAGACGTACGAGCTCATAGGTTGTATATCGATGGACATCAGTCGCATGGAGTGAATTGCCAGTGTGGCATGCGTAAGTGGCAATTGATCAAGGCTTCTGTTGAAAAGCAAAGTCTTGTGGTTGATGATCAAAGCACGGCCTGTGTGGCGTAGCTTTGTGTATAACGTGAATTCGCGAGCCTCACACCTCGGTATGAGTCAAAAACGGGAGACGGACCGCTGGGAGAGCACGACGTTTCTTTCTAGCTAGGGTGGTGTCAGTGACCTACCAGCCCTGACGTTTATATACTTTTCACCTGTGTGGTTGTTGGATATGAGGCGCCTCGGATATAGGTCTGTAAGGACCGGGAAACGTATGTTCAGGAATTGCCAATCCTCAAAAGTAAGAGAGGACCGGCCCAGCCGATTCCAAGGATCATAGTGGGGTCCTGAGGCATTTGCTAGAGTGTCTCGAACGCGGAGAGGAGCTTGCCCCTTGCCTCGACTCATGATGGAATCCAATTTCCAATACGTGTGTTTCGGTTTTATTTGTAGAACCTAGTATGGCGACATAGTGGTATGGGTCATTCATGCCGCCTATGATTGATATTTATGATTGAAATTGTTTTGACACTATACACCTATAATAGTATCAAATAATGTGTTTTAAACGTATCAAGCATGATTTGGTTGTTATAAGGTAAAAACCCTATCCTCCGGCTTGTGTTGCATTGTGTGATGGGACCTGGGTCTTATAACAACTTCATTTTTCTTTATTTAGCATTGCGCTGTTTGTTTTATGCACTGGTATTCTTGGGAGGAAACCCGTTCCGTGTTATATGGCGTGGTCCCTTGATTTACCTAACTTTAAAACCAATATTAACAACTGTTTTAGTTCTCACACCAGTCACATGACTGACCTGGAGTTTATTGTTTTAACCTAAACTCTGGGTGCCCCTATTTTCCACACGGGCAGCTAGTAGTTTTGGTTTTGCAGATTTATATTCACAGGGTCCTGATTTACAGCTGGAACGATGCTCGGAAAGCTCTGTATCCGTGTATCACTTCTAGTTGTGTTTTGTATATTTTTCCGTTGCTATGTAATTTATTGTAATCTCTGATATTTGTCGAATGTAATTTAATCATTTATACTCTGTATATTCTTGTATCTGATGGAATTGTTGTAATAACAATGAAATGTTCTTCTGTTTGCGTTCTGATTTGTCCTGTTCTCAACGATCAGGGGTTTCGAGCGGTCTAGATCGGTTTAACGACTGATTCGGATCGAGCGAAATTCCTTGCCGTTACAGTTGGTATCAGAGCTTTGGTTTACAGAGCTCGAGAACAAGGCACATTAGAACCATACGAAAGAATTCATCAGATATTGGATTAGCAATATCCAATTAGAATGACTCGTTAGAGATAGGATCAGTAGTATCCTAGAACGAGTGTGAAGAATATATTTTTCAAATGAAAACAATTTTGTTTTGAAAATTTAAATCGCTTTATACGTATTTGATTATTTATTTATTTTCAATATGGACAATCGAGTATATATAGATTTCGCGTATACGCGTCATGAACGTATAGTCGAAGTTTTAATATACTGGATAAATATAGAATCACATTCTAGACACCCGGGGATAATTCTGGTGATGTGGCCACATCATCAGTGTTTATTTTCGTGTTTCGAAGGTGTGATTTCTATATATTTCCATTAGACTGGTGTGAGAACCAAAACTAATATAGCTAGAACACATTGTTGTGAATTGTTATCAAAAACATGATTTTTTGTATATATGTATCAAAATTATGAATTTGAAACTCTAATTCACTAATTGATTGATGTTTGTGTTGTTTGTTTATTTGTTTGATAATTTTGAACCATTTATGCCTACTTGTATCAAATATTGAACTATATTGAAAATTGGTCGCATTTGCTTGCATATACATATACTTACATTGAACAGGTCATAGCAAGGAGGCTAGAGCAGAGAATAAAATTTGTTTGCCCGACAAATAGGTACATGTTTACTACATAATTTACTGTTTTGTTTGGGTGATGATGATTTTATGAGCCTATTGGCTAGCCGCTTGGTTTTTTCTTTTTCTTTTTGAGATTAGAAGGACCGGGGAAGCTATTTGAAATTCCCCGATGCTCCCGGTGCAGGGGAGGTAATGGCGAAATTTTTCGAAAATTTAGGGTGTTAGCCAAATTTTTGAAAATTTGAAAATTTTCAGAAACTGAAAAGTTGGAAAATGGAAGCCAAAACGAACGTAGAATTGATTGATCAAACCACTTTCGACTTTGTTCCTTTTCGGGGACGAAAAGTTTTAAGTGGGGGAGATTGTAATAACCCGGAAAATCTGGGCCAGTTTAAAATTTTTATTTTGGCAATTTTAGCGAATTTTGAATATTTAAAATGAATTATTTTAAATAATATCGACGAGAAATTTATTTTGAATTGAATTCGACGTATATATCTATATACGTCGTCGTTAGAATATAAATAACTATATATAATTATAAAAGGAATTGAAAATGGCGCGGTAGTTCGATAATTCGATTTCAAACTTCAATTGAATGTACCGGGTGCAAAACAATCCGGATTTTAGTGAAACCAAAAACATTAGGATCTAATTGGTAATATCTTTCCAACGAATCCGAAAAATCGAAATTTCATAGCGGGAATCAAAAGTTATGCCCAGTTGAAAATTCAGAATAGTCGCTATGTAAATTATACAAGGCCCAAAAAGTCATATTTTGCATACGGATGAATTTGGACTCGAAATCACTTCCATTGAGTTCAAAATGCCGTTTAGAACTCCGAAAAGTAAAAGCTTCGATATATTCCGATATCCGGAATAGTGGCTATGGGCTGGAGTTGTTCGGTTAACAATACATAGCCCTTAAAAAGTGAAATTTTGCATACGAGCTCAGAATTCGACGAGATAAATTTTTATGGATTCATAATGACAAATCATTGTTGAGTTCCAAATGGCGCGTCGAACGGAGACAGTATGTGGCCGTGCGAGCTAAAACAGTTCCGGGTAAAACGAGCAGTCATTTTACAAAGGAACATTATTGATACGACCTCGGAATTCAATTCTACTTTTTTTTCTAGATTCGTATCGTCTAATAATGGTTAAATCCAAGAGGGCTTGATTTTTTGAGTTAGCATGTGAGCGTGCGAGAAGTAAAGGTGCGCCAAAATCGCATTTTTTGAGCTTATCTGAGCATTTTTGTGATTTTTGTTGAACGGTCAAACGAACTCGAATTCGACGAAACTTGTTTCTTTGGACTCGTCTTCACGTCTACTATGTCGTGTCCGAAATCCGCGGCCATCGGAGATCGCTAGCGTTCATGCGATACGCGAGAAACTAGCATATAATCACTTTTCCTCCTTTTCTATTTCATAAATTCACTTTTCCTCCTTCCTCCACAAAAACTCAAAAATGGCCTCCTCCACCACCACCGCCGCTGCCCCCTCCTCCACCGCTGCCACCACTAGCCGTCGGCCTCCTCCACCCCCCTCCGGCCACCTCCTCCTCCTCCTCCTCTCTCTCTCCTCTTCTCTCTCTCTTCAATTAGCAAACCCTACACCCAAACACCACCACCGCGGCCACCACGGGCCCCATCACCGCCACCCACACCCTCCCCCACGTCCATCAGGCCCGTGCCCCCCCTCCAGCCCCTCAATTCCGACCGTGGGCCCCACATGGCCAATATCCCCCTTTTCACCAAAAATCTCGTTTTTGCATAAAAGTCCCTGACCGTTTTTCGTCAATAACTCCCAAACCGTGCGTTTTTAGCCAAAGTCCCTCAAGACCAAATCGTAGAGCACGAAATTCTCTTCGATTTGGCTATATGGAAGTCGTGTTTTGGAGTTCGGAGCTGCCCGGAAAACGCGTTTAAAGTCTGCTGTCCGGAAGCGGCAAAATTCGTGTACTTTCGCGAATTCCAGCGAAATGGCACATTTTCGGCAAGAAGACCACTAGGCAAAAGTTGTTCAGAATGGCGTGCTTGTGCTAGAAAAAAAGATGGTGTGAAGATTGAAGCTTGTTTGCAAAGTCTGGAGCTCGAACAACAATTCAGCAGTTTAGAAAAGGCGTTAGAGAAAAAAAGTGAGTTTTCTCCGTTTTAAAGCTTCTACAGTTTTGACATATGAAGTTAATAAAAATATGATTTTTATGTTATAGAGATGATAAAAATATGATTTTTACATTATACAAGTATTAAAGATTTGATCTTTATTATGTAAAAGGAGCAAAGATGTGATTTTTATATAAGTGGCGATATAAAAATATAATCTTTATTACATGAACACCGTTGTAAAAATAGAATTTTTATCTATATAGTAGTAGTATAAAAATGTGATTTTTATATACATGGCAACAATATAAAAATGTGATTTTTATATATGTAGTGACTACGGGCGGTGAAAGTGACAAAAGGCGAGAACGACGAAGATTTCTACATAAGAAGAGTCGTGGCGTTTGGTTTAGCTAGTCGGTGAGAACTTCTCACTCTAAATTCTCTTTTTCTAGTTATATATATACTAGGATGCAGACGGTGCTTAGTAGCACCCGACACCCGTCATCCACAGACCATGGATGGCTTGTTTGTTAAATTGTTTGATTGTGTAGTTGGTTAGTCCAATTGGTTTGAATTGAATTTTTTGGTGAAATGGAATGGATTTGATTGATGTGTGAATAGCGTGGGCCTTCACTAGACCGGGGATAAGGCTAGGCCTCGTCCCGTTTCTAGTATCGTGCCGTTATGCCGCCGAAATTTTCTAAAATATGTTAGAAAAATAAAAATATCATTTTTATTGTGTAAATGAACTGAATAGAAAATCATGTGTTGAAATAGAATATTTTTGACGTTAAAAATATAATTTTTAACGTGAATGTGAATAAATAAATATTCATTTACAAACCGGACGGTTTGTTTATGTACACCTATTTGACTGATATTGATTGGGATGATAAATTTTACACATCGCCCAACTGCACAAATAAAATCTGTGTTTGATTGTTTGAAACCCCACACGGGTGTTGGGATGAAATTTGAAGTTCACTCATCCTGATTGATTAAATATGTCGATCGATTGATTGACAGGCTGTTATAAGCGTAAGATATCTATATTTGATGCTTATACAGTGTAGTGCACTTTGGTTAATGGTTGATTATTTTTCAATGCTATTATATACATGTGTTGTATGGAATCCATATAATTAACATTATATGGTGATTGATTGGGCCTCATTTCAAATCGGGAAAATAAGGAATATTATAAAAGAAAATTCATGTGTTGAATATAAAAATAGTCATGTGTTGACGATGTTCATGTGTTGAGTGAAATATTTTATACAATGAAATTTACATCTTTATCATATTTAAAATTAGAACTACTTCCCAGTAGAAGTCTAATTAAAAATCAAACGATAGATACCATAGTTTTATAAAATATTTTACATAACAAAAATAGTGATGTGTTGACAGTACTCATGTGTTGAGATTAGTCAGGTGTTGGAAGAAATATAGATTCATGTGTTGAATGGAATAAATATTCATTTGTTGAATAGAATAACGGATTTATTGAAAAATATAAAGCCGTGTTGATTAGAGTTGCGCTATTTTGACGTGAACGATATTTATATCGATTATATTCATTTTTATAATGAATATAGAAAAGAAGTGATTTCAAAATATATCGTTTTGAAAATATTATCATTTATATAGTAATGATATAAAATATTCAGTTTTGATTAGAAATTGAAATAGTGTTGAAATGATTTTGAAACGAAGTTAAAACGATTTATAAAATACGTTTTAAAAGGAAATTGACAAAATATATATAATATAATATATATATATATATATATATTATATATATAATGGCATGAATAGAACGCGCCGCTCCGCGGCAGTTCGTAAATTTCGACCATTGACTTCGAATTGACGTTGCGGGAGATCCGACTGTCGGATTCTCCTAAAACCGGAACCGTTGGGTTCGTATCGAAAAGAGCTTTCCAATGAATATTAGAAATTTGAGATCTAACGGTTGGATTTGGAATTATGTCCAAATCAAATTTGAAAAAGGTCGATGTAAGTGCAATCTGATGGCCGTTGTTGGAAATCGACTGTACGGGCCTTGATAAAATTATTAAAAATATTAATAATTTGTGTAAAATCATAATATGTGAATTGGAAAGAACTGGGATGAAGAATTCCACATTTGAAATGATAAAAATAGATTTTTGTCGAAATGAACTAGTTTTGAACTAGAATTAAAAATCAATTTATTTGTGAAATAAATAAATTGAATTTGAAAGTGATTTTAAAAATAATCAATATTCCCAATACGTGGATTGGACTGGAGTTGAATCGAAATTATCTTCGGGATATTTCGATGTTGGATTTCGTGACTATACAGATATTGTTATGGGAATTTGAAAGATATATTTTATATCGTTATTGCCAATACGATATATGTTGGTTTCAGAATTTGATATTGAATATAAGCCGATATATTTTCTATTCAGAGCCTTGTATTTAATATCAAATGTGATTTGGGTTTGTCGTGAATCGTGTTTTAGAAGACATTGGTTCTTTAACCCAGTTAAAGACATAATATTGATTTTTGAGAAGATTAAAACTAAATGGAGTTTTAATGAATCTTTAATTAGATTAAAAAGTGAATTGATAATTTAAATTATCAAATCTGAAAAGTGATCGAGAGTGGAGTATCACCAGTTTTGCTCCAAAGCGATAGTTAAATCTTTAATTAGATTTGAACGTGAAATGGTAATTAATTTTACCGATAACACCGTGGTGTTAGATATGGAGTATCACCAGTTTTGCTCCATGGGATATATAGGTTGGGATTGGGAAATAAAACAAATAATTACTTCGGTGTGGTTCGCTAATCCCGACTAGTTTGAAATGATATCCAAAGGAAGATTATAGGATAAATTTAGAAGAATTTATCTTGGATAAAATTAATGTGAACATTTCCCTAAGAATGTGATTTTGTGAATAAAAGAATATTCTGAATTGGAATGAGGCGTTCGTTGTGTTTGTGTAATATTTGTATATCATATACGTGGGTTATTCAGGAAGGCCGGGTTATACCCATTCTGAATAACCGATTCGACGAGATGTCGAAGATGAAGACGGTGGTTGAAGACCGGAAGTCTTCACATCGTTTGGGTGATTACTGATGATCTTGATTGGGCTGTACACCCAGGATGAGGGAATCAGTTGGTGATCGTCCAGACGTACCTGGAGATGGATGGATATGCGAGGAAAGTGCCTCCGGTTTCGTTCAGACCCAGAACGAACTTGTAAATGGATTGTGTGTCTGACACTGGATTTTATTCTGTGTTGATTGATCTCTATTAAATATACATCTGTTTGGCGGCGGAGAATTTATTCTCTTGCTTAACGCCCTTCTCTGAGAGGTACGAGCTCAGAGGTTGTATATTGATGGACATCAGTCGCATGGAGTGAATTGCTAGTGTGGCATGCGTAAGTGGCAATTGATCAAGGCTTCTGTTGAAAAGCAAAGTCTTGTGGTTGATGATCAAAGCACGGCCTGTGTGGCGTAGCTTTGTGTATAACGTGAATTCGCGAGCCTCACACCTCGGTATGAGTCAAAAACGGGAGACGGACCGCTGGGAGAGCACGACGTTTCTTTCTAGCTAGGGTGGTGTCAGTGACCTACCAGCCCTGACATTTATATACTTTTCACCTGTGTGGTTGTTGGATATGAGACGCCTCGGATATAGGTCTGTAAGGACCGGGAAACGTGTGTTCAGGAATTGCCAATCCTCAAAAGTAAGAGAGGACCGGCCCAGCCGATTCCAAGGATCATAGTGGGGTCCTGAGGCATTTGCTAGAGTGTCTCGAACGCGGAGAGGAGCTTGCCCCTTGCCTCGACTCATGATGGAATCCAATTTCCAATACGTGTGTTTCGGTTTTATTTGTAGAACCTAGTATGGCGACATAGTGGTATGGGTCATTCATGCCGCCTATGATTGATATTTATGATTGGAATTGTTTTGACACTATACACCTATAATAGTATCAAATAATGTGTTTTAAACGTATCAAGCATGATTTGGTTGTTATAAGGTAAAAACCCTATCCTCCGGCTTGTGTTGCATTATGTGATGGGACCTGGGTCTTATAACAGCTTCATTTTTCTTTATTTAGCATTGTGCTGTTTGTTTTATGCACTGGTATTCTTGGGAGGAAACCCGTTCCGTGTTATATGGCGTGGTCCCTTGATTTACCTAACTTTAAAACCAATATTAACAACTGTTTTAGTTCTCACACCAGTCACATGACTGACCTGGAGTTTATTGTTTTAACCTAAACTCTGGGTGCCCCTATTTTCCACACGGGCAGCTAGTAGTTTTGGTTTTGCAGATTTATATTCACAGGGTCCTGATTTACAGCTGGAACGATGCTCGGAAAGCTCTGTATCCGTGTATCACTTCTAGTTGTGTTTTGTATATTTTTCCGTTGCTATGTAATTTATTGTAATGTCTGATATTTGTCGAATGTAATTTAATCATTTATACTCTGTATATTCTTGTATCTGATGGAATTGTTGTAATAACAACGAAATGTTCTTCTGTTTGCGTTCTGATTTGTCCTGTTCTCAACGATCAGGGGTTTCGAGCGGTCTAGATCGGTTTAACGACTGATTCAGATCGAGCGAAATTCCTTGCCGTTACACCATTCACGACAAACCAATATCACATTTGATATTAAATACAAGGCTCTGAATAGAAAATATGTCGGCTTATATTCAATATCAAATTCTACGACCAACAAATATCGTATTGGAAATAACGATATAAATATATCTTTCAAATTCCCATAACAATATCTGTATCATCACGAAATCCAACATCGAAATATTCCAAAGACAATTTCGATTCAAATCCATTACAATTCAATTATTGGAAATTCTGGTTATTTTCAAAACCATTTCAAATCCAATTTATTTATTTTAAAGATAAATAAATTATTATTCTAGTTCAAAACTAGTTTATTTCGATAAAAAACTATTTTTATCTTTTCAAATATGGAGTTTTTCACCCCAATTCTTCAAGAATCATTTCTTATGATTTTGCACAAATTATTATTATTTTTAATAATTTTATCAAGGCCCGTACAGTCGATTTCCATCAACGGCCATCGAACTGCACTAACAGCGACCTTTTCCAAATTTGATTTGGACATAATTCCAAATCCAACCATTAGATTTCTAATTTCTAATATTCGTTAGAAAGTTCTTTTCGATACGAACCCAACGGTTTTGGTTTTAGGAGAATCCGACGGTCGGATCTCCCGTAATATCCATTCGAATCAATGGTCGAAATTCACAAACTGCCGCAGCGCGGCGCGTTCTATTCAGGCCGTTATATATATAATATATATATTATATATATTTCATCGATTTCCTTTTAAAACAAATTTAATAAATCGTTTTAAAATTCATTTTCGAAACGATTTCAACTTCCTTTTCAAATTCAAATCAAAATTGAATTTTTCAATATAAATTCATTTTGATTTCATTTCAAATCGATTTTAATTCAATTTCAATTTAATTCGAATTTCATTTCATTTCGATTCAATTTGAATTTCAAATCATTTTCAATATTCATTGAAAAATGAATAAAATCGATATAAATATCGTTCACGTCAAAATGGCGCAAATCTGATCAACACGGCTTCATATATTTCTATTTTCAAATATTCTATTTCAAATATTTCTTTTTCAAATGTTCTATTCAAATATTTCTATTCAAAACTGGAATGAGGCCCAATCAATTACCATAGATTTTATTTCTATGGATTTCCATACAACGCATGTATATATCAACGATGACAAATAATCAACCATCATCCAAAGTGCATTCTACACTGTATAAGCATCAAATATAAATATTCAACACTTATAACAGGCTGTCAATCAACCGATCGACATACAACTAATTATTGGGATTAGTGCATGTCATATATCATCCCAATACCCGTGTGGGGTTTTAAACAATCAAACACAGATTTTATTTGTGCAGTTGGGCGATGTGTAAAATTTATCGTCCCAATCAATATCAGTCAAATGTGTGTATATAAACAAATCATCCGATTTGTTTATTTTTATTTCCTTTCATATACACGTTAAAAATTCTATTTTTAACTATAAAATATTTTACAGTATATTTTCCACTGTAAAATATTTTATTTCAACTATATAAATATTTTATTTCATTTCACATCACATCACATAATCAACTACACATCAAAATCAAACAAACAAGCATACAAGTCGTCCATGGTCTGTAGACGATGGGTGTCGGGTGCTACTAAACACCGTCTGCATCCTAGTATATATTTTAACTAGAAAATTAAATTAAAAGTGAGAAGTTCTCACCGACTAGCTAAACCAAACGCCACGACTCTTCTTGTGTAGAAACTTCGTCGTGCTCGCCTTTCGTCAATTTCATCGTCCGTAGCCACTACATATATAAAAATCACATTTTTATATTGTTGCTATGTATATAAAAATCACATTTTTATACTGCTACTACATAGACAAAAATTATATTTTTACCACACTATTCTCTATATAAAATTATATTTTTATTATCGCCATTATATAAAAATCGTTTCTTTAGCTACTAGAAAGCTTACCTTTATATATATAAAGATTAATTTTTTTTCTATATATTGAAATCATGTCTTATATAAAAAGAAAATCGTCTTTCAATAATTTAAAAATCATATTTTTATTCTTTATATTATATAAAAATTATAATTTTTACTTTATGAAAAATCACTCCTCTTTGTTTTTAAAAATCTAATCCCCTTCTAAATAAAAATCAAATCTTTTTAAATATAAAGATGTAATCTTTTTCACGTTAAAGATATAACCTTTCTATAGGAAAATATATTTATGTATATATATATATATAATCTTTTAGCTTATAAAAATATATTTTTATTCTGTAAAAATTCAGTCTTTTTATTCTATAAAAATTCCGTCTTCTAACTATGCTCCTCTCATATAAACTGACTTTTATTTTGAAAAGTAATTACTGTAAATTAACAAAATAAATAACTAACTAAAATGAAATTAAAACTTACAGTTTAATTGGAAGGGGCTGTGGAGTTTGGATATGGCGAGTGGGAGGGTAGGGGACGTCGGAGAGGGTGCGGAGGTGGTGCAGTCGGCGGCGGAGGGGGTGCGGTGGGCCCAGGTTGCGGCGGCGCCGGGTTTTCTGGGGTGGAGCTCGAGATCTGTACGAGGTGGGAGGAGAAGAGAGAGAGGGGAGGAAGGGAGGGCGCGACTGACGGAGGTGGCGGCGGCTCCCTCCTCCGTTGCTCCGTCCTTTTCTTTCTTCTTCTTTTTATTTGTTTTCTGTAATGAACGAAGAGAGAATTGGGGGGGGGCTTAACAGGAAAAAGGTTGACCAAAATATTTAATTTAATTTTTAAATCCCCAAAATGGTACTTTTTATTTTGAACTTGGAATTGAACTCACCGACTGTCGTCCCTAGCTAATTACCCCCATTCCGAACACAATGGGATATGTACCATAAGCCGATTCGACCGTTTCGATCAGTTTTCGTCAAAATCAACATATAACTCTATAAATTAAATTTGAACGCGCATTTCAATTTACCGGGGCCACGTACTAACTCTAAAAATTCCAGAAAAATATTTTCTAGCTTCGTATCGACAATACGGTCCTAACAAAACTAGTTTCGTCAAATTCTGAGACCGTTTGAAAAATGGCCCTTTTCCAGTCAATTAAAATCAACTGAAACTGGTCAAACGCGTTTTCCTTTGCCACGCTTACATATTGATTCGAAAAATTACGAAATTTGAAACCTAGCAATAACTTTACACCACGGATCCAACAAAAGTGGTTTCATCGAAATCCGAGGTCGTTTGCAAAATTTCCATTTTTAAGGGCCTGAATTTCAAAGCGACTATTCATAATTTTCAACTGGACATATCTTTTGATCCCCGCTATGAAATTTCAATTTTTCGGATTCATTGGAAAGATATTCCCTCTTAGATTCTAATATTTCCAATTTCGTTAAAATCCGGTTTATTTTGCACCTGGTACATTCATTTGAATTTTGAAATCGAATTATCGAACTACCGCGCCATTTTCAATTCCTTTTATAATTAAAATAAAATATTTATATTCTAACGGCAATCTATATAAATATATACGTTCTATTTCTATTCAAAATAAATTTCTCGTCGATATTATTTAAAATAATTAATTTTAAATGTTCAAAATTCACTAAAATTGCCAAAATAAAATTTTTAAATTGGCCTAGATTTCCGGGTTATTACAATCTCCCCCACTTAAAACTTTTCGTCCCCGAAAAGGAACGAAGCCGAAAGTTGTTTCACAAATCAACTCAACTTCCAGTATTTACTTTACAGCTTAAGTTTTTCAACTTTTCAGTTTCTAAAAACTTTTCAATTTTTTCAAAAATTTGGCTAACACCCTAAATTTTCGAAAAATTTCGCCATATCCTCCCCTGCACCTGGGACTTCGGGATATTTCATATAGCCTCCCATGGCCTTCTTCAATCCAAAAGAAAAAGAAAAAGCCAATCGGCTCACAAAATCATCACCACCCAAACAAAACAGTAAATTATGGTAAACATGTACCTATTTGTCGGGCAAACAATTTTATTCTCTGCTCTAGCCTCCTTGCTATGACCTGTTCAATGAAAGTACATGTATATGCAAGAAAATGCGATAAATTTTCAATACAATTTACTATTTGGTTCAAATTGGCTATATGGTTCAAATTTAATTAATCCAACAATAATCAAACAACACAACCATCAATCAATTAGTTGATTATCATTTAAATTCATAACTTTGATATATAGTCAAAAATCACATTTTTGATGCCAAATCACAGCAATAGGCCCTATCTAATTTTGGTTCTCACAGCAGTCAATAGGAAATAAATAGAAATCCCACTTTCGAAACTCGAACATGAATACTGATGATGCGATCGCTATAGCGATCATCAGAACCAGCTACGGGCGACTAGAGTGTGATTCTATATCTATCCAGTATATTAAAACTTCGAATATACGTTTGCAAGGCGTATATGCAAAATCTTTATATATTGGATTGTCCCAATTAATTTAAAATAAATTATCCAAATACGTATAATACAATTTAAATTTCAAAACAATTTGTTTTCATTTTAAAAATATACACTTCACACTCGTTCTAGGATACTACTGATCCCATCTCTAACGAGTCATTCCCATTGGATATTACTAATCCAATTTCTGATGAATTCTTTCGTTCGGTTCTAATGTGTCTTGTTCTCTGAGCTTTGTAAACCAAAGCTCTGATACCAACTGTAAGGAAAAGGAATTTCGCTCGATCTGAATCAGTCGCTAAACCGACCCAGACCGTTCGAAACCCCTGATTGTTTTGAGAACACGACGCAAACAGAAGAACATTTCATTGTATATTACAACAATTCCATCAGAATACAAGAACATACAGAGTATAAATAAATATTACACAACAGAAAATATCAGAGATTACAATAAATTACATAGCAGCGGAAAATAATACAATACTCAACTAGAAGCAATACACGGATACAAAGCTTTCTGAGTATCGTTCCAACTGTAAATCAGGACCCTGTGAATATAAATCTGCAAAACCAAAACTACTAGCTGTCCGTGTCAAAATAAGGGCACCCAGAGTTTAGGTTAAAACAATAAACTCCAGGTCAGTCATGGGACTGGTGTGAGAACTAAAACAGTTATTTAAAACTTTACTTTAAATCAGATATATCAAGGGATCACGCCGTATAACACGGAACGGGTTTCCTCCCAAGGATACCAGTGCATATAATAAAACAGCGCAATGCTTTTTAAAGATAAATGAAGCTGTTATAAGACCCAGGTCCCATCACACAATGCAACGCAAGCCAGAGGATAGGGTTTTACCTTATAACAGCCATAGAATGCTTAGTACGTTTAAAACGAATCATTGGATACTATTATAAGTGCATAGTGTATAAAACAACTTCCAATCATAAGTATCAATCATAGACGACATGAGTACCATATATCATGTCGCCATACTAGGCTCTACAATCAAAACCGCAAAGTCACGTATTTGGAAATTGGATTTCCGTCTGTGAACCGAGGCAAAAGATAGTCCTCTACCGATTCGAGACTCTCTAGTTCGAGCCTCAGGACCCAGACACAGGTGAGCTCTTGGAGCGACAGGGCCGGTCCACCGATGTGGATTAAAATGCCTGAACACTGCGTTTCCCCGCCCTTTGGGGCGTAAATGAGCCAACGAATGACTATATCGGACCCGGATCGTCCGATCTAACCGAGGCGCCTCGCAACAACAACAACCACATAAGTCAAACTCGTCAGGGCGTGTAAAACCACTGACGTCACTTCTAACTAGAAAGAAACGCATGTCCTCCCTGAGGTCCTCTCCCGTTTTTGGTTCACCACCGGGGTGTGAGGCTCCCGAATCACCGTTACACAAAGCTACGCCACACAGGCCATGCTTTGATCATCAACTACAAGACTTTGCTTTTCAATAGAAGCCTTGATCCATTGCCACTTAGGCATGCCACACAGGCAATTCATTCCATGCGATGGATATCCATCATTATATAACCCCTGAGCTCGTACGTCCCAGAGAAGGGCGTCAAGCAAGAGAATAAATTCTCTGCCGCCAAACAGATATATATTTAATATAAATCAATCACACAGACTGAAGTCCAATATCAGACACACAGTCCATTTACAAGTTAGTTCTGGGTCTGAATGAAACCGGAGGCACCTAGTACCCCGCATATCATCGATCTCCAAGTACGTCTGGACGATCACCAATTGATTCTCTCCTCTTGGGTGTACGGCCCAATCAAGATCATCAGTAATTATCCAAACGACGTGAAGACATCCGGTCTTCAACCACCGTCCTCATCTTCGACACCACGTCGAATCAGTTATTCAGAATGGGATAAACCCGGTCTTTCTGAATAACTCGCGTATATAATAAACAAGTGTTACACAAACACAACATACGCCTCATTCCAGTTCAAAATATTCTTTTATTCAAATATTATTATACTTTGGGAAAGGTTCCCATTAATTTTATCAAAGATAAATTCCTCAAATTTATTCTTTAATCTTCTTTGAATATCAATTCAAACTAGTCGGGATTAGCGAACCACACCGAAGTAATCATTTATTTTATTTCCCAATCCCAACCTATTCACCCCATGAAGTAAAACTGGTAATACTTCATATCTAACACCACGGTGTTATCGGTAAATTCAATTACCATTGCACGTTCAAATCTAATTAAAGATTTAACTATCGCCTAGAGTAAAACTGGTGATACTCCATTCTCGATCTTTTCAATCTAATTAAAGATTCATTAAAACTCCACTTAGTTTTAATCTTTAACTGGGTTAAAGAATCAGTGTCATTTAAAACACGGTTCACGATAAACCCAAAATCACATTCCATTAATTATCGGGTTAAAGAACAAGTGTTATTTAAAACACTGTTCACGATAAACCCAAAAATCAATTCAAATTCAATTCCAATTAAAAACCATTTAATTGGTACACTTCATTAAATCTAAATAAAAAGATTTAATCTTTTTCTCAACTGGGTTTAAGAACAGTGTTAATGAAGACACCATTCACGACAAACCCATATCACATTTGATATTAAATACAAGGCTCTTAATAGAAAATATATCGGCTTATATTCAATATCAAATTCTACGACCAACAAATATCGTATTGGAAATAACGATATAAATATATTTTCCAAATTCCCATAACAATATCTGTATCATCACGAAATCCAACATCGAAATATTCCAAAGACAATTTCGATTCAAATCCATTCCAATTCAATTATTGGAAATTCTGGTTATTTTCAAAACCATTTCAAATCCAATTTATTTATTTTAAAGATAAATAAATTATTATTCTAGTTCAAAACTAGTTCATTTCGATAAAAATCTATTTTTATCTTTTCAAATATGGAGTTTTTCACCCTAATTCTTCACGAATCATTTCTTATGATTTTATACAAATTATTATTATTTTTAATAATTTTATCAAGGCCCGTACAGTCGATTTCCATAAACGGCCATCGAACTGCACTTACAGCGACCTTTTCCAAATTTGATTTAGACATAATTCCAAATCCAACCGTTAGATTTCTAATTTCTAACAGTCTTAGAAAGCTCTTTTCGATACGAACCCAACGGTTCCGGTTTTAGGAGAATCCGACGGTCGGATCTCCCGTAATATCCATTCGAAGTCAATGGTCGAAATTCACGAACTACCGCAGCGCGGCGCGTTCTATTCTGGCCATTATATATATATTATATATTTTTCGTCGATTTCCTTTTAAAACGAATTTTATAAATCGTTTTAAAATTCATTTTCGAAACGATTTCAACTTCCTTTTCAAATTCAAATCAAAATTGAATTTTTCAATATAAATTCGTTTTAATTTCATTTCAAATCGATTTCAATTTCTATTTAATTCGAATTTCAATTCATTTCAATTCAATTTGAATTTCAAATCATTTTCAATATTCATTGAAAAATGAATAAAATCGATATATATATCGTTCACATCAAAATGGCGCAAATCTGATCAACACGGCTTCATATATTTCTATTTTCAAATATTCTATTTCAAATATTTCTTTTTCAAATATTCTATTCAAATATTTCTATTTCAAATATTTCTATTCAAAACTGGAATGAGGCCCAATCAATTAGCGTAGATTTTATTTCTATGGATTTCCATATAACGCACGTATATATCAACGATGACAAATAATCAACCATCATCCAAAGTGCATTCTACACTGTATAAGCATCAAATATAAATATTCAACGCTTATAACAGGCTGTCAATCAACCGATCGACGTACAACTAATTATTGGGATTAGTGCATGTCATATACCATCCCAATACCCGTGTGGGGTTTTAAACAATCAAACACAGATTTTATTCATGCAGTTGGGCGATGTGTAAAATTTATCATCCCAATCAATATCAGTCAAATGTTTATTTTTATTTCCTTTCATATACACGTTAAAAATTCTATTTTTAACTATAAAAAAATTTCCACTATAAATTTTTTTATTTCAACTATATAAATATTTTATTTCATTTCACATCACATCACACAATCAACTACACATCAAAATAAAACAAACAAGCATACAAGCCGTCCATGGTCTGTGGACGACGGGTGTCGGGTGCTACTAAACACCGTCTGCATCTTAGTATATATTTTAACTAGAAAATTAAATTAAAAGTGAGAAGTTCTCACCGACTAGCTAAACCAAACGCCACGACTCTTTTTATGTAGAAATCTTCGTCGTGCTCGCCTTTCGTCAATTTCATCGTCCGTAGCCACTACATATATAAAAATCACATTTTTATATTGTTGCTATGTATATAAAAATCACATTTTTATACTACTACTACATAGATAAAAATTATATTTTTACCACACTATTCTCTATATAAAATTATATTTTTATTATCGCCATTATATAAAAATCGTTTCTTTAGCTACTAGAAAGCTTACCTTTATATATCTAAAGATTATATTTTTTTCTATATACCGAAATCATGTCTTATATAAAAAGAAAATCGTCTTTCATTAATTTAAAAATCATATTTTTATTCTTTATATTATATAAAAATTATAATTTTTACTTCATGAAAAATCACTCCTCTTTGTTTTCAAAAATCTAATCTCCTTCTAAATAAAAATCAAATCTTTTTTAATATAAAGATGTAATCTTTTCACGTTAAAGATATAACCTTTCTATAGGAAAATATATATATGTATATATATATATAATCTTTTAGCTTATAAAAATATATTTTTATTCTATAAAAATTCATTCTTTTTATTCTATAAAAATTCCGTCTTCAAACTATGCTCCTCTCATATAAACTGGCTTTTATTTTGAAAAGTAATTACTGTAAATTAACAAAATAAATAAATAACTAAAATGAAATTAAAACTTACAGTTTAATTGGAAGGGGCTGTGGCGTTTGGAGATGGCGAGTGGGAGGGTAGGGGACGTCGGAGAGGGCGCGGAGGTGGTGCAGTCGGCAACGGAGGGGGTAAGGTGGGCCCAGGTTGCGGCGGCGCCGGGTTTTCTGGGGTGGAGCTCGAGATCTGTACGGGTTGGGAGGAGAAGAGAGAGAGGGGAGGATGGGAGGGCGCGACTGCTGGAGGTGGCGGCGGCTCCCTCCTCCGTCGCTCCGTCCTTTTCTTTCTTCTTCATTTTTTATTTGTTTTCTGTAATGAACGAAGAGAGAATTGGGGGGGGGGCTTAAGAGCAAAAAGGTTGACCAAAATATTTAATTTAATTTTTAAATCCCCAAAAAGGTACTTTTGATTTTGAACTCGGAATTGAACTCACCGACTGTCGTCCCTAGCTAATTACCCCCATTCCGAACACAATGGGATATGTACCGTAAGCTGATTCGACCGTTTCGATCAATTTTCCGTCAAAATCAACATATAACTCTATAAATTGAATTTGAACGCGCATTTCAATTTACCGGGGCTACATACTAACTCTAAAAATTCCTGAAAAATATTTTCTAGCTTTGTATCGACGATACGGTCCTAACAAAACTAGTTTCGTCAAATTCGGAGACCGTTTGAAAAATGGCCCTTTTCCAGTCGATTAAAATCAACTGAAACTGGTCAAACGCGTTTTCCTTTGCCACGCTTACATATTGATTCGAAAAATTACGAAATTTGAAACCTAGCAATAACTTTACATCCCGGATCCAACAAAAGTGGTTTCGTCAAAATCCAAGGTCGTTTGCAAAATTTCCATTTTTAAGGGCCTGAATTCCATAGCGACTATTTATAATTTTCAACTGGACATATCTTTTGATTCCCGCTATGAAATTTCAATTTTTCGGATTCGTTGGAAGATATTCCCGCTTAGATTCTAATATTTTCAGTTTCGTTAAAATTCGGTTTATTTTGCACCCGGTACATTCATTTGAATTTTGAAATCGAATTATCAAACTACCGTGCCATTTTCAATTCCTTTAATAATTAAAATAAAATATTTATATTCTAACGGCGATCTATATAAATATATATGTTCTATTTCTATTCAAAATAAATTTCTCGTCGATATTATTTAAGATAATTCATTTTAAATGTTCAAAATTCACTAAAATTGCCAAAATAAAAATTTTAAATTGGCCCAGATTTCTAGGTTATTACATTTGTATACTATATATGTGGAATGTGAGATGCAAGCGTTCTGCTAGATTCTAATTACTTGTGATTAGACATTATTATAATATCTGAGAAGTATTGATTTTTCCAAAATTGTTTTGGGTTATCGTAAGGTAAAAACCATCCGTGTTTATGTGTGGATCGGTCTTACGATTATCTTTTCTTTTGAAAAGGATTTTTAAAAGTTAAATCAAATGATTTGAGTTACTCACACCAGTCCCATGACTGACCCAGAGTTTATTTTGTTTTGTTTTCCCTAAACTCTTGGGTGCCCAAATTTGTATGGGCAGTCAAGTAGTTCAGGTCTTTACAGATATATTTGGAGGAGCTTGAAGCAGGAGGCTTCAGGATTATATAGCTATTGTTATTTCTACTGTGTGTAAGTGTTGTACTCTGATAATGTTTCCTATATATATACACTGTTTATTGCAAAGTTATGTTATGTATTATATTTTATTCGTTCCGCTGTGAGATTCGTGTTTACCCTGATTGTGTTCTTCTTCTTCTATTCTAATTTTCTATCTTATCTATTCTCACCCTCTAACTTCTTTCTATTAATGATTTGGAATGTTCGATACCTGAATTATTAAATGGGTTTTGTGTTGATTTTCTGAGTCAAAAATCCCGGTTCGTTACAGTGGTATCACAGCTGAAGGTTAAGTGATTACCTTGGCTCTGCGGCATGACTCAGTAGAGATAGTGTTAGCAATACCCTAGATTGAGTTGAGTGTATATATACGAGTGAACGTATTTGTAGATTTTATAAAAAAAATGTTTTATATTATGGAGATTTATTGGTTGAGTTGTTTATAGGTTCTGATCGATCAGTTTGATCCACTGTATCGGTAGGAGTTTCTAAACACTCAAGTACGATAAACCGACACAGTATGTTTTGAAAGAGGGTAAATGAAATAATTTACCCAAATTATATTTTGATATAAAAAAAGCTATATATTGGAATTATTATTATATATTGGATGTGTTGGTTGATTATTGAAATGGTTATATAAATAACCAATTTTAGCTTGTATAATATAAAAGCAGATTAATTAAATCTGAATTAAATCAGGATTGGAATTAAAATTCTAAAAACTAGGAAAAATGTTCATAAAGTGTTTTGAGTTAAGTATAAGAAAATTTTAAAATCCTGGGAGATTTTAAATTGTTTACAAGTATCGTCAATGATATTTTGAAAAAGATTTCAAAATGAAAGTGTTTAAATATGGTTTTGAAAGTAATATAGTATTGAACTCACTTCGATAGCTGGGAAATAACTCTGGTGGTGCTGGCCACGTCATCAGTGTTCATTTTCGAGTTGTAAGTGACAGATTACTACCAAAGGTTTTGTTTTTGAATTGTTTTGAGAAAAACAAGTGATTTTGATTTCAAAAGGAAATATTTGATTTCTTAAAAGGGTAAGTTGTTTATAACTCCCAGGAAGAGACTGTGAATTAAAAACAAATTTAAATAGAAATTTGTGAAAGCAAACTGGAATTGAATTGAAACCAGTTAAGTGGAAATTGAATTGGATTAGAGATGATCCAAAATAGAATTAGACTGGTAAGTTAGGAGTTGAAATAAATATTGGAAACTTGAATTTGAATTTGAATTCGGCTGGGATAAACGAATGGTTGTGTTGGAGATAAAAGTGATTTGGGTTTGATTGGGATAACATTTATGTATGTTGAATTAGTAACAGATGGAAAGGATACAATGATATGCTCGACAAAAAGGTACAAGTTTATATTTGGTATAAGCATGAGATTTATGAGCCGATTTGGCAAGCCGCTTGGCTGTTTGATTATCTTTTGGGATAGAGAGGGCCCAGAGAGGCGAGTTGTAGTTGTAGCTATTGACCAGTACAAAGGAGGTGCTGGCGAAATTTTTCGAAAATTTCGGATGTTAGAAAATTTTCAGGATTTTTGAAAATTATTGTTGATAAGAATTAATTAATATTTAATTGAAATTAAATTTGTTCAGCTGAAACTGAAGTTAAGAAGTGAACAATTGATTTTAACTCAGTCAATAGGGTTCGTTTTGTACCTTAGCAATTTCGAGGACAAAATTATTTTAAGGGGGGAAGAATGTAACAACCCATATTTTTACGGTATTATAATTAATTTATTTAATTATTTAATTAGTGATTTAGATAATTAAATGGTTGTTTAATTAAATAATAGTGTATATTTAATTAAAATAAATTTCCGAAATAGTCGGAAATAGTGAATTAACAATATTGTGTGAATTTGACAATTTAAAATATATAATTTGGTTTAGAGTTGAATTATAATAACGAATATATTTTAATAACGACAGTTGAACGTATAATTATAATATAATTGAAAACGAGCTCGAAATAGTCGCGGTAGTTCGTAATTTGCGATTTAAACTTCAACTGAGTATCCAGAATTCGTTATAAGTCAGATTTCTTTATAACAAGAAACGTTTGAATCTATTGAACTGTATCTTTCTAACGGAAGTGAAAAATCGAGATTTCGTTTTAGAAATTGTAAGTTACGTCCAAATCAAATTTTCAAATAGTCGCTATGGAATCGTATATGGGCCATAACGGTTATTTAAATATATTTAAATATCGCTCTTGAATTTGGACAAGGTTCTTTTGAAGCGTAGTTATAATTTAATTTTTAGAATTTTACTGTAATTTTTAATTAAATAAATATGCAACTTTTTATTTGGAGTATTTTGCACCCTATATCAATATTTTGGGGTTTCATGATATAAGTTAAACTACCGATATTATTATATTTTTGGAACCGTGGTGCATTGCTTGTCATGATTATATTTATTTATGTCCATGGCAGTCATAAATAAACATAGTTTTTCCGTAACCGGTAAGCATAATACCTCAAATAATTATATGACTACCACCCTACGTTCAAATCAACGTACTGAGTAAATATAATAGAAGAATGCACGAGTCTACTTGCCTATCCACCTACACGTTCAATTATGCTATTTACATTTTCTTCAGCTCATTCTTCCAAACATGCTAACATTGGAAGGAAATGTCCATATATCACACCGTATATAGGAAATATATATAATAATAACAGTGCCTGCCAAGATCATTTTCAAGCCGTGCCTCCCACGTTTTACATCCCGTGAGCACCTAGTTATCCAATACCGTGCTTGGCACGCTATTTTCTTCTATAAAATACTGCTATTCCCAGACTCTTCTATTCTTCTTCTTTTCATACAAATGAAAATAAAAACGTGAATCCATCTACTACAAGGAATTATTTAAAAATCAAATTCTCAAGTAAAAATTCGATCTTCCATCCGTTCAAATCTTAGAAGTAAGCCCTTCATTCTAGTACAATTCGTTTTTGCTACGATAACATTTCCTAATACTCGAATGGGTGAGAAGCGAAATGGGGTGGTGATGTTTTAAGGGTTGGTTGCAGTGGTATTCAATGTGTGCCTGTTCGAACTACAGCGTCGAGGTGGAAGTCGCAATCTGCGAAAAGGAAAAGGGGACAAGGCGATACGGGGATGGATCGTGGTCGGATCCAAGGCGAGTGGAAGGGCCACTTTTGTGGCATGCAGTTTTACTGGGAGGAAGTGCGAGTTGGAGTTTGTGGATACAGGAAGGACATTGGTGTTGATTTCATACGTTTTCGGGGTTTGGGGAGAAAGATGTGACGTTAATGGCACCTGCAGTTTCCTGTAGCAACGGGACATTGGCTCGGACTCGTAACGTGGAGGAAGAGCTCAGAGGCTCCAAGTTGGTGACGCAAAGGCAAATATGGAGCAGGGGCTTAGTTTTAAAGTGTAGAAGTGGTGAAGTGTCTTGATGGAGTTCAGTTCTGGAGCGAAACGCGTGAGTTTGGGTTGAAAGTCATGGAAAGGTGAAGTTAACGAGGGTGTTAAAGCATGGTGATGTTTGTGCAGCTTTCTGTGAACCAGAGGAAAATGAGGGGAATGAAAGGAAATAAGGAAGAAGTGTTTTAGCTGGTGGGAGGGAACGGACGTCGGCCATAAAAGAAAAATAAGGAGCAGGCGGATCTCTTTCTCGTTGGGGAAGAAAGGTACATGGAGCTGGGTTTCTAACCAATGGTTTGGGCTTTATCTGAAAGGAAATGGGCCGACGAGGCTAAAATGATGAGCCAATGCAGATGAATGTTGCGGAGAAATTTAAAAAAAGAAAGAGGGTAAAAAAGAACAATGCGGTAGCTAGTTTAATATGTGGGAAACGTTGAGACTTGTTTCAGAGAAGAGAGAAGATGGCCCAAGAAATAATGGGGGAACCAAAACAAAAGAAAAATGGTAAAGTCCAATTTGAATTCAATAAAGTTTAAATTCAAATAAAATATTATAGTAACTTTAAATTATCGTTTCTTGCTCATGCGATAACGAAGTTTAACAAAACAGGATCCGTTAGGATCGTAGGGATGGTGGCTCCACACTGGAACTGACTGGGAGTGGATTCGAGCTCGTTACAATTTATAGCAAAATAAATTGTCTGCCTGAATCAACAGACGCAAATCGTTATTTATCGGTTAACGCGAAAGGTTAGTAAAACTCACTAACTCTACCTAGTTATATTTTTATAACGTACTTTTATAACTGTTAGATAATGGTTATTTGTTGTGTGTTGGCTGATTGGTTGAACTGCTAGTTAGTTGATTGAAAATATAGATAACGATATAGATATAAATCGTTAATCAAATATTGATTTTGTTTAGCAGAATATTTCATAGTAAAATAAAATTGATGTTAATTTTTTTGTTTAACATCAGTGGATGCAGGGAAACAGGTCGGAGGGACCCAACTGTGTTCCTCAACATTTATTGTGTTGTTTTTCATATATTGTGTTATATGATGTAATATGAAATCTCTTGTTGATTTTGTATGTTTGAATGATACTGATCATTATTGTATGGTATGTTAAATACTATAGGGAATACAAGAATGTTAAAAAGGAAATTTTCAACGTTATATTGAAAAAGAAATATTATAAAATTAAAAGATTTTATAAAAAGAAAACTATTTATTTAGAAAATAAATAGATTAAAAAGGGAATACTTTTTGTTAATCAAATAGATAGAATTGAAAAGAAATATTTGTAAAACATTTACAAATAGAATTGAAAAAGAAATATTTGTAAACTATTTACAAATAGAATTGAAAAAGGATATTTATTTGAAAATAAATAGAATAGAAAGAGGAAATATGTTTTAAATGAATAGAAAAGAAATAGTTAGATCATAAAAGGAATTACTTATAAAATCAATGGATTTTATATAAAAAGGAAACATTTTATAAATAAAAAGAATTATTAAAGAGGAATTTATTTGGTAAATAAATAGATTATAAAAAGGAAATACTTGAAAAGTGACTGGAATTGTATAAAAGGAGAATTTTATATTTGAAAAGGTCAGATGTTTCCTGAGGGAATCAGACGTAACCATTGTGATCGCTGCGATCTAGAGTCAAGCGAATGGAGTTAAATCGAATATTAGCCATTCGAAATAAAGTTAAACAGACATAGTCATTCAAATATAAATTAATCGAATATTAGTTACTAGATAAGTGAGTTAAATAATTTAAGTTAAATAAATTGAGTTAATCAAGTAAGTTAATCAAGTTGAGTTAATCGTGTTGAGTTAGTCAAAATGAGTTAATTCAAAGGAGTTAATCGAATATAGTTTATTCGAAAGGAGATTTATCGAATGTAAATCATTCGTAGAAAATTATTTTATTTCGAAAGCATGGGATTATAACACCATCGTTATAATCAAATGATTTGGTAAAAGAAGTGGATTCTTAAATAGAATCCGAGTTACGTAAGGAAGTGTTAAAGATTTCAAAGGTGAACTTTGTCTATTTCGAGGTTAGAAATGTTGTTCAGTTAAGGACTGAGAGGTAGTTATACCCCAACTTGATTGGCTTCGTTTTTAACTAAGGAATAGTTAAGGTTCGATATTGAAGGTGGATTAAGTGAATTTGGTCAATGAGTGTAATGGTTTAAAATTGGCTTAGTGATGTTTTATTTAAACAGCTGTTTAAATCAAATGAATAATTTTGGAAACATTTTCCAAATATAATCAGAGATGTTTTCGAATCATAGAAAATGAAATGTTGATGCAAAAGAATACTGGAATGTCAGTAATACGTGAAACGGAGATGGAAATGTTTTCCAATGTTTGATGACGTATATTTCCTAAATTTAGTAAATAAGAAATGTCGAGTATATAGAAATGGGAAATGAATAAATAAATAATTAATTTAATTAAAAGAGATAAGTGCTCAATGATGATTGATCGATCGAATTTCTATCTGAAAATAAGATCGTTGGTTGTACACCTATTTTTCTTTGATAGTTAAATCACCGACTACCGAAGTTTTGACCATTTTTCCGTCATCAATACGGAGAGATCGGGATTAGATTCATTATTTGAAAACAACTCTGTATGGATGTTAGCGTTGCGATCAAATATTGAAGACAGAGTTATGCAAGTACTATCATGTTCACAAAATAGTGCCTTCGGTTTGTCCAGTCCCAGGACAACGTGAATGGACGACTGTCTGACGGAGTATATCTAACGGATCATGGAAGTTGATCTCTTCAAACGTACTTATGTTTGGTGGCAAAGGAATTCGTTTCTTTTAGCTTTATACCCGTGGTATTTTTTAGGAAATCAATTTGTGATTTGGCGGGTATGACGATGTGGCATTCAAAGTAAATGAATGTATGATCTGTAAAGATACGTTATGACCTCAAGCCTCACCAACCGGGGAATGACAGAAATCAGGCAGGCAGCATGGCTAAGTGGGTCGCTCCCATTAGGATGTATATCACCTATCTAGAGAAAATCCAATTCATTCTTTTATCTATTCGATGTTGTCCCTTTTCGGGAAGACCGTGGGTAGCTCCCAACCGTTGGTGATATATATTCGATACACTCAAGCGAAATGAGTGGTCGGTCATGTGAGGGCTGGGTTGCAAAATGTTCTTGTTGAACCCAGTGTATTTTCCTCTAGAGATACACTATCGCCAGGTGGTCCCATACCTTGTCATAGTTGGAATCCAATCTCCAATAAGCGCCCGTGGTTTTGTTTGTATACTATATATGTGGAACGTGAGATGCAAGCGTTCTGCTAGATTCTAATTACTTGTGATTAGACATTATTATAATATCAGAGAAGTATTGATTTTTCCAAAATTGTTTTGGGTTATCGTAAGGTAAAAACCATCCGTGTTTATGTGTGGATCGGACTTACTATTATCTTTTCTTTTGAAAAGGATTTTTAAAAGTTAAATCAAATGATTTGAGTTACTCACACTAGTCCCACGACTGACCCAGAGTTTATTTTGTTTTGTTTTCCCTAAACTCTTGGCTGCCCAAATTTGTATGGGCAGTCAAGTAGTTCAGGTCTTTACAGATATACTTGGAGGAGCTTGAAGCAGGAGGCTTCAGGATTATATAGCTATTGTTATTTCCGTTGTGTGTAAGTGTTGTACTTTGATAATGTTATCCTGCATATATACACTGTTTATTGCAAAGTTATGCTATGTATTATATTTTATTCGTTCCGCTGTGAGATTCGTGTTTACCCTAATTGTGTTCTTCTTCTTCTATTCTAATTTTCTATCTTATCTATTCTCACCCTCTAACTTCTTTCTATTAATGATCTGAAATGTTCGATACCTGAATAATTAAAATGGGTTTTGTGTTGATTTTCTGAGTCGAAAATCCCGGTTCGTTACATTAGGTTAAAACAATAAACTCCATGTCAGTCATGTGACTGGTGTGAGAACTAAAACAGTTATTAATCTTTATTTTAAAGTTAGGTAAATCAAGGGACCATGCCGTATAACATGGAACGGGTTTCCTCCCAAGAATACCAGTGCATAAAACAAGCAGCGCAATGCTAAATAAAGAAAAATGAAGCTATTATAAGACCCAGGTCCCATCACACAATGCAACTGTAGCACCCCACCTCCGCTAGGGTCACTCACAAAGGGAATGCACTAGTTTTGGAGGGGTATTATCGAGATAACATCACAGAATTATCACAAGACAGAACATAAATAAATAATTAAGTAAACAGCGGAAGAATTTATGAGCAAAACAGAACTTCATTTTATTCCAAAGTAAACCATGTCTCTTACAAACATTTTGAATAACAACTTCATTACAACTGTCTTGTAATAATAGCCAAAGAAGCAATAACTTAAAACAGAAAAACAGCTTATTCCCCAAGTGCAGTAAAAAGAAGCAGCCATAGCAAACCGTACGTGCTGAGCCAAAGCAAGTGATGTCCAAGCTAAGAGCTAGTGTTTCCTCCCTGAGAACCTGGGGGGGAAACGAAAGAAAAAAGAGGTGAAAGGAAAAGGGTCAGTCATAAAAACTGAGTAAGTCCTAGTGACTTTCAGTGTAAAAATGGTTAAAACAACCTGTCATGTATGAACTGGAACTAAACTTAAGAATGGTGTCAAGGCGAACAAGATAGACTAAGGTGATCGTGATAAGTCAAGACAAGTCAAATAAAGCATCACATGTTCAAGGTTCGTTGCATCGACTGTACTAGTATACTAGTTAATCATGAAATAAATCCCACGGCCCAATATCATGAAATGACCCTGAAACGGGATCTGACCCAAGTACGGGGTCCTACAGAGCGATTATCTAGTCGATCGTCTCCCTACAAGTTCTAGCTCGTCAAGTGTCCGTGTCATACGGCTAATCACGAATGTAGTCACCTGTGCTAGGTCCACCTTCGGGTGTATCAGCCCTAGAGTGTCAACCCCTGACACGATTCAAGATGCACAGATAAATCTACGGATACCCAGTGTCTGCCCCGGAATACGTGCACGACCGTAGTCCACCGAACCCACACTGGCGTACCCCACTGCCGTCGTTCACCTCTTACAATCAGCCCAGTAATCGTGCCCCACCCGGCCTAGCCCCAGGGTACCTTGATACATCTAGAGGGTTACTGCTGAAAAGGGTCGTGTCTAGGGTTTCGCCTAACAGATTAGGTCTTGTAATTCGTGACCTAACCCGCCTAACTGATTAAGTCATGTAATTCGTGACTTAATCCTTTTCCAGTCTAGTCATATCAAGATGGTTAAGTATTTCATTTAAATTCATGACTTAACCCGCCTACGTGTCATGTCAAGTTGGCTAAATGTTGTCGTTTCAAGTTCATGACTTAGCCCTACAAATCGTGTTCAAGTTGGTTAAGTTGTCTTTTCATGTTCATGACTTAACCCTAATTGGCATTAATTGATTCGTTAATGCACCGAACCACTCACATTGGATCCTATTGTTCGTAGCCACTGGATTTGCCGGGCGGTTCTGGGCAGGTTTACGATACGAACTCAACCCAACCTCGGGTTTCAAGCGCGATATGACCAACTACCCACATTGGATTCTATTGTTTGTAGCAACTGGATTTGCCGGGCGGTTCCGGGCAGATTTACACTACAAACTCAACCCAACCTCGAGTTGGCCATTTTCTTTTTTTCTAAAGTCATGCCCATGTTCTTATCAAATTCGTGCTACTTTCATAGCATATTCATATACATTTTATGTCCAACTAAGGCATGTTTCAAGTCAAGTTATGGCATGTTCAAGTCGAGTTTTCGTGCCATATTTCATGTTCTACTTATGCCAAATTTCACGGTTTATGATTATAATCAATTCAAGTTTTTCCTATTCTACCCAATCGTATCCCCAACGTATATAAACGTACTTCGTTCGCAAGCATAAACAATTCAAGAGATAAAGGGGAATAACACCAAACATGTGATAGGCATATGTGACAATTCCAACATCACTTGCATAATAAACAAGCTATAACATATCACATGGTTTCAATACTAACATGATGATAACTTGGCATAATAATGGTTCCAACTTGGTTTAACATGATGATTTCAACTTTACATCATAGGCATAGTAATCCTTGCGGGCATAATAATCATTTTATTACAAACATGAAACATTAAAGGCATGGTAATTCTAATAGGCATAGTGGATTCCAATTTAGCATTTTTAACATAATGATTCTCATCTAGCATTATAAACATAATGATTCCAACTTTTCATCATGACCTAGCAATTCCCAATTTGTCATTAATATTATAGGTATATTAACATCACAGGCATAGTTTCATTAGTATCATAGACATGGTTTAATTAGCATCATAGGCATGGTTTAATCAACATGAGGATTTCAATGAACATAATGATTCCATAAACATGTATTTGTTCAACTTGCAATAAAATTAAGCCCAAGTGATTCATAACAACATCAACATCATGATAAGTTTAACTTGCAACATTAACATAGCAATATTCCCAAATTTTGATTCAAAGTTAAACAATATAAACATGGATTAATAATAGTTCTTAAATCCGGTTTCAATTCATAGCATGTCCATGTTATTTTAGCGTTTTTGCCTAAAAAGTGACATAGAACTTACAATATGAAGCAAGCAATCCAAATCAAAACTTTAAATCAAATAGCCCCAAATCCGTTGTCTAAAGCGTCGTAGTTGTTGTAGCTTTTAGTTGTAGCCTTCAAGAATCATCCTTCGTCTTCTTTAATTTTGTTCTTTGTATTTTTAATTTAGAGTTCTAGGTTTAATGGCGGCTGCATGAGTGCTAAAATGAAATAGTATGATTTAGGCTAGGTCTTAGGGTCTTTTTATAGTTGTAGGCAATTTATTTCAGCCTTTAGATTAACCCTAGAATAGGTCTGAGCCATCCAAAATCGTCACAAGCCCCCAAAACAAGACCCAGGAGCCAAAACAGGTGCACCAGGCCGACCAGGGAGGTCGACACACAGGTCGACCCCCAGGTCGACACCCAGGTCGACTCCCCAGTCGACCTGGGGGGGAGGTCGACCCTAGTGTCGACCCCCCTATCGACCTGTCTGGGCGGAATTTTTCCCGCCTACCCTGAATTCTGAAAATTTGAATCTGTTTTTAAATTTGAATTTTTCGTGAAACTTTGCGAGGCCATATCTTGATCATACGGACTCCGATTTACGAAATTTCAGACTCTGTTTCGCGTATTTTTCCGAGACGAACACAATGGCGCAACCCATTTTCCTTGATTCAGATTTTAACATTTAATTTTGCCTTGATTCTTGTCTTAACATGTTGTTAAAATTCGGGTTGTTACATTCTCCCCTCCTTTAAGGATTTCGTCCCCGAAAACTCCAAGTTAGGAAGAACGCATCCTACCATCCATCATCCATCTACTCAAAACATCATCCACAGGCATTCATTGTCCTTAAAAGATTTCTAATGTTGTATGAACATATGCAGAAGGTGTGTGTATATGTTCCTTATCTAATGCAAATGATCAGGCCTGATTGATCTTCTCAAATGCAAAATATGTTTAGTGAAATGAATCCAATATGTATGCAAAAAAAATTTCCTATTATAATTCATAATTTCTATATGAGTGCTCAAACATTCAATCATATGCAACAACCAAATAATAGCACAACCAAGTTTCCAAAATAAACACTCATGCATATGCAACATGAAAATGTGTCTCAGCCGATCTAGTGCCTAATGTGTATTCATGCATCCACGAGCAACCACTTGCGACCACTTGCAACCATTTCGCAATCATTACATGTTTCAATTACATGTTTACATCCAAAAAGAATCTACCTATGGTTCTCAAGATAAGATCGTGGAGATAACAAGATAAAACAAAGCATCTAGAAAAAGAAGTTAAAGATGTACCCCCAGAAGGTCCGGTCTGCTTCTTAGGGCAGTCCTTGCTGATGTGTCCAGTCTCCCCACAATGAAAACATTCACCTTGCTTTCTCTTCCTCTTTCTACAATCCTTGGCTATGTGCCCTTCTGTACCACAGAAATTGCATTTCCTTTTATCACGTGAGTTGTCGTTCTTGCCTTCTTTCTCAGAGTCTACCTTCTTATTCTGAGAATCGTTGGGCTTGACCTCTTTCTTGCCCTTCTTATCTTCCTCATACAGTAGGGCCATATCCACCAAGCTTTCAAAGGTCGCCCCCATGGGCACGTGAGTCATGGCCAAACCATGTAGTGGCTCGTTCAAGCCTCGTGCAAAACGTAGCGCCTTTTTCTGAGGAGTGTTGACTAACTCCAATTCGAAGCGAGCAAGCTGATTGAAACAGTTCACGTATTCTTTAACTGTCATATTTCCTTGTTTAAGGGCCAGAAACCGTTCCATTTGGAGACTCTCCTCTGCCGATGACAAGAACTTAAGCCCAAATCTCCCTCTAAAGTCCGCCCAAGTCTCAATGGGCCTAGTAGCGTTGGTGGCTTCCCACCAATAAGAAGCTTCCTTTTTCATGAGCCACGCCGCCAACTGTACTTTCCTATTGTCCTCTACCTCAAAGATAACAAACAAGTCTTCGGTTTCCTTCAACCAATTCCGTGCCTCAACAAAAGTCTCAGTTCCTAGGAAATCCTTTCCGCCCATGGCCTTAAAGTCCTTGCATATCTTTGAAAAAGCGGTTTCTCGCGGAGGTTGAGGAGGATGAGGAGGAGGATTGGCTGGGCCTGCCACATTAGCCGGAGCCTTGAGGAAACGACGGAACCAAGTGGGTATATTGATACCCTCGGGAAGATTAAGATCGTTGGCCATGATAAGCTGAAAACGAAAAGGAAAAGATTCAAACGAGGAAACAAAGATTGTGCTAATGGCTTTTTGGGGAATAACCTTTCTAAAATAAACCAACTTTTCTTGAAAAGTGCTTCTTTGTAAATGGCTTTGAAAAAAGAAATTCAAAAGGTTTTCAAAACTTTTGCCCAGTCTTGGTAACCTTCTGCTCTGATACCAAGTGTAACACCCCACCTCCGCTAGGGTCACTCACAAAGGGAATGCACTAGTTTTGGAGGGGTATTATCGAGATAACATCACAGAATTATCACAAGACAGAACATAAATAAATAATTAAGTAAACAGCGGAAGAATTTATGAGCAAAACAGAACTTCATTTTATTCCAAAGTAAACCATGTCTCTTACAAACATTTCGAATAACAACTTCATTACAACTGTCTTGTAATAATAGCCAAAGAAGCAATAACTTAAAATAGAAAAACAGCTTATTCCCTAAGTGCAGTAAAAAGAAGCAGCCATAGCAAACCGTACGTGCTGAGCCAAAGCAAGTGATGTCCAAGCTAAGAGCTAGTGTTTCCTCCCTGAGAACCTGGGGGGGAAACGGAAGAAAAAGAGGCGAAAGGAAAAGGGTCAGTCATAAAGACTGAGTAAGTCCTAGTGACTTTCAGTGTAAAAACGGTTAAAACAACCTGTCGTGTATGAACTGGAACTAAACTTAAGAATGGTGTCAAGGCGAACAAGATAGACTAAGGTGATCGTGATAAGTCAAGACAAGTCAAATAAAGCATCACATGTTCAAGGTTCGTTGCATCGACTGTACTAGTATACTAAGCCCATGTCACTAGTTAATCATGAAATAATTCCACGGCCCAATATCATGAAATGACCCTGAAACGGGGTCTGACCCAAGTACGGGGTCCTACGGAGCAATTATCTAGGCGATCGGCTCCCTACAAGTTCTAGCTCGTCAAGTGTCCGTGTCATACGGCTAATCACGAATGTAGTCACCTGTGCTGGGTCCACCTTCGGGTGTATCAGCCCTAGGGTGTCTGTAATACCCCGAATTTTAGTTAATGCTAAAATTCACTAATTACAGGATAAATAATCTCAGATGTGGGAATTGGGGGTAACGGGCTACGTTATTGCGTTCGTCTCGGAAAAATACGCAAAATAGAGTCCGAGTTTTCGAAAATCGGAGTCCGTATGGCCCAGTTATGGCCCGATGAAGTTTGCAGAAAATTCAAAACTAAAATAGATTTAAATTTCAGATTTTGGAATGGAAAAGCGGGGTCAGGCGGGAAGCTTCCCGCCCTACCCATGTCGACAGGGCTGTCGACAGGCCTGTCGACAGGGGTGTCGACTTGCCTGTCGACTTGCCTGTCGACAGGGGCGCGGCGTCCATTGAACCTGGGTGCACCAGGTTGCACCAGGTTGGGTTTCAGGCTGGCTAGGAGGGCTGGTTCTAGAGATTTCCGAAATCTAAGGGTCCTAATCTAATCTAGGGTTAATCTAAGGGCCTAAAACACTCACCTAATCTATAAATACACCCTAAACCCCCCCTTAATCCTTACCAAAAATAGAAATGATGGCCTCATGCCGCCAAATTAAATCCTAAGGGGAGCCTCCACTAATTTATGAAGGAAGTTGCAAGCTAATCACTCTCTAATCAATCTTTAATCATCATTATCTTCATAGTTAGCAACTAATTCTACTTCATAAGGTTGCTAATCTTGAGTTTGGTGAGTTTCTATCACTTTAACATCAATTGTTAAAGTAAGTAGATTGGGTGTAATGAGACTTATGGTCTTAAATGCAGATTAGTGAGTTTGAATCATTTATAATGATATGTTACTCTATGTTGTTCTATGTTTATGCATATTTGACAAGTTGATTTATGCATGTTTAACAAGATGGTTTATGCATGTTTAACAAGTTGGTTTATGCATGCTTAACAAGTGGATTTATGCATATTTAATGAGTGGAATTATGCATGTTTAACAAAGTGAGTTATGCAAGTTAAGTATATGTTTAAATGCAAGTTTAATGTGATATGCAAGTTATGCATGCTTATGCGAGTATATGAATGCTTATGCAAGATATGTATATGCTTAAATGACATGATATGCAAGTTATGCATGTTTATGCAAGTATGTGAATGCTTATGCAAGTATGTGGATGCTTATGCAAGTATGTGAATGCTTATGCAAGTTATGTGTATGCTTAAATGCATGTTTAACATGTCATGCAAGTTATGAGAATGCCTATATGCAAGTTCAACATGTTATGCAAGATATGTGTATGATAATATGCAAGCTCATATGCAACATGTTATGCAAATCATGTGTATGATAATATGCAAGTTTGGGTTATATGTAGTTGGGTTAATATATGCTCATATATGCAAGTTGACATCCTCTTAACCCATGACAAAGTTGTATGCTAAACCCATGATATTTGTGATGATCTTCCCCTTTTATTTATGTCATGAAATGAGAACGATTTACGTGGGGAACGATGGGGGTTAGTAAATATGTTAATAAATGAATGATTGGGTATGATTAAGCATACCATAAAAATAAATTACCATAAGTGGGAATTTACCTATTGAGTTAGGTCTACCCCATGGGAATTTACCTATTGAGTTAGGTCTACCCATGTTATGGAAAACTTGATATTAATTAGGGATAATTAATATGGGGGCGATTAATTAGGTGTAATTAATCGACTAAGACACGAGGTTGGACTCATTTGTAGTGTAAAACTGCCCGGACCCGACCGGCTTAACCAGTTGCTACAAATGTCAGCCCAATGTGAGAGGTCTTAGCCATAAATTAAATACGTGATTAAGGTAAAGACACGAGGTTAGACCCTGTTATGACGTAAGACTGCCCGGATTCTACCGGCTTAACCAGGCGGTCATAACAGTCAGTCTAATGTGGGAGGTCTTTATGGGAGATCACGGTCTTAATTAATTAAGAAACACTTAACCATAGTAGCATGTGGTGGGACATGAGGGGTTAAGTGGGTGCCTTGGGTGGCATGTGGAAATTTTGTAGTTGCCTTGGGTGGCATGTGGAATCTAGTGGGTTGCCTTGGGTGGCAATAGAAAATACGATTAGAATACTTAACCAAGGGAAACATGTAATTAAACATGATTAAAGGGTTAAGTGGGATACACTAGATATGTGACAAGCTTAAGTGGGTAACTTGTTGGGGGCCCATTTCAACCAATATCCCAAACGTATCTTGGTGGGCTCGATCCATGTCGAGTGACGGGACACGCATATTGGGCTTGATTATAAGAGGCCAAAACGGGTTAGCGGTGGCAACGCAAGTCCAACGGGTTTCATATGCGTGTGTGGGCCCGGGCTGGTAGATAAGCCGTTGTTGCATCATGTAGATATAAAGCCGTGCACCGTTAGTATTGGGTAGCCACTTTAGGGGAGTGATACACCCCACTGTGGGACCAGCCCGGGTATCTACGGTAGGGAGCCGATCGATGGGGAGTAGTGGGTACACCTAATAGAGATAGGGGCAGACGGCACCTATGTAGGGGTACACGAAACTACTGGGTAAGAATTACTGGGTACACCTAGTGGAGATAGGGGCAGACGGCACCTATGTAGTGGGCTAGGAGTACATGAAACTACTGGGGAAATTTTCTAAGTTCTTGGAAGGGATCAACCTTTAAGTAGGAATGACTGGTGTGGTGCAGTTAGTAAGTATCCTTGGGTGGGTAGATGCGTCCTGACGGTTATCTTAGTTTATCCTAAGTCTACCAAGCTGCTTAGTGTAGCCATTCATCCCCAGATATTACCGTAGGTCAAGTTTATGTCTTCTCTGGTTACTTTAATGATTGTATTGTTAAAGTTATAGGACTCACTCAGACTTATGTCTGACCCCGTTGTTTTTATCTTTTTCCCAACCCTCAGGTCCTACGGTGGATCCTAGCGGTAGTAGAGCTTGATCGGATTGCTGTTCCAGTCTTTAGGAGCTTGGGTAGATGTAAAGCTCCAGTTATCCAGTTATCTTTTCTTTTGTTATGGCTATTGTATGAGAGAGTGGGATTATGTACTTCTTTATTTTGATGGATATTGTACTTGACTTTTATCGTGGTTTTATGATGTAACCAGACATGTTTATTTCCGCTGTTGTGAGATGATATTATATCTGTCTTGTTGTAATTTTTCTGCTCTATATTCACTCAAATACTCCACCGATGCTATGGCATTCCCTTAGTGAGTGACCATAGCGGGCGTGGGGTGTTACACGTGGTATCAGAGCAAAGGTTACCGGAACAGATAAAAATTTTTAGAAAACTGTTTTTCTAAAACATTTTTGGAAAAGATATTTTCAAAAACATGTCTTTTAAGAGAAAAAGTTTTTGAAAGAAAAGCATAATCCCCAATAGCCATATCTATATCCTTCGAATTCTCCATTTTGAATCTTTCCTTTTTCGTTTCAGCATGGCTGAGGATCTTAACTTTCCGGAGGGTGTAACGGTACCAGTATGGTATAGGAGATTGATGGAGGCTAGGGCCACCACTGCGGGTCCAGCAAATGTTCCTCCACCAACCGTAGCACCCGATCTTCCTCCTCCCCCTCCTCCTCGCACGGATACTTTTGCTAAGACTTGCAAGGAATTTAAAGCTATGGGAGGGAAACCTTTTCAAGGATCTGAAACTTTTGTGGAGGCTAGAGATTGGCTTAAGGAGGTGGAAGAGTTGATAGATATCTTTGAGTTGGAAGAAGGGAAGAAAGTCAAGTTGGCTGCTTGGTTAATGAAGGGAGAGGCCTCATTCTGGTGGGAGGTCACTAATGGAGAGCGCCCCGTTGACTCTTGGGCGGATTTTAGGCAAAGATTTGTGGCAAAGTTTCTCTCAAGGGCGGAGGAAAACTTGTATATGGAAAGATTCTTGACTCTAAAGCAAGGAAATCTTTCGGTGAAGGAATATGTCAACAAGTTTAATCAATTGGCAAGGTTTGGCCTAGACATGGTGAATACACCGGAGAAGAAGGCTTTGAGGTTCGTGAAAGGCTTGAATGAACCGATGCATGGGTTGGCTATGACTCACATCCCTATGGGGGCCACCTTTGAGAAGCTAGTTGACATGGCACTCATGTATGAGGAAGATAAGGGTCCTAATGCTAATAAGGCACCCGATAAGAAGGGAGATCAAAAGAGACCCCAGCAACAACAAAAAAGCAAAGGTGGGAAAGGCAACGGTGGCAAGGGCAAGAAGAAGAAGTGTTTCAATTGTGGGACACCTGGCCACCTAAGCAAGGATTGTCGCAAGAAGAAGAAAACTGGCTGCTTCCACTGTGGCGAAGCAGGGCATCTAGTGAAAGATTGTCCTAAGAAGGGGCAAAGGACGGGATCTACCTCAGGAGGACAGGTGCAAGCTCTTATGGCACCGAGTCAGGCTAGGGGGCAAGTACAGGCTCTCGCGGTTCTACCGATTCAGGAGAGAGGTAGAACTATTTCCGTTGAAAGTCCGGTTTTTCTATTTGACCATCCTGTCCGTACATTGTTTGATTCAGGCGCATCGCATTCGTTTATCTCATCATCATTAGTTGAGTTACTGCACCTAGACACCAGTCTGGTAGATGATCCCTTGGTTGTTTCAAACCCAATTGGGGGCTCCACTTATTTGTCCATGATATGTTTGGGTTTGAAGATTTCTATACTTAGCATTGAGTTTAGATGTGATGCTTTTGTGTTGGGCTTCACGGGCTATGGGTTGATTTTGGGCATGGACTGGTTATCCAGTAATGGTGCCGTTCTTGATTGCGAAAGGAGAGTGGGTAGGCTCATGACCCGCTTGGGTAACACTCTCGAGATTTCTTGTAATCCCAGGGACTCTGTTTTGCTAAGTTATCTTGAATCGCTTGACGCTTCGGTCGAGAGTTTGCAATCTGTTAGAGTGGTCCGGGAATATCCGGATGTGTTTGAGGAGGTGAAGGGCTTACCTCTGAAGCGGGAGATTGACTTCCGAATATATCTGGTGGATAATGCTAAACCGGTATCTTTACCAGTGCGCCACATGGCTCCTCGTGAGAGGAGGGAACTCCATAAGCAAGTAGGGGAATTACTTGAGAAGGGGTTCATAAGACGGAGTATATCGGAGTGGGGTGCTCCGGTAGTATTTGCTACAAAGGCGGATGGGTCCCTCAGACTTTGTGTAGACTATAGAGAACTTAACAAGCTCACAAAGAAGAATAGACACCCATTGCCAAGGATTGATGATCTTTTCGATCAGTTGGTTGGCGCTTCAGTATTTTCTCAGTTGGACTTAGCTACGGGGTTTCATCAGTTGAGGGTGGCTGAGGATAGCATAGACAAGACTGCCTTTAGAACTCCGGATGGTTTCTATGAGTGGCTGGTGATGCCATTTGGGTTGACGAACGCCCCTGCATACTTTGTTGATTTGATGAGTAGGGTGTTCAGGGAGTTCCTTAATAAATTTGTGGTGGTCTTTGTGGATGATATCTTAGTATTTTCTAAGAGTGAAGAAGAGCATGCCTTACATCTTGGGGAGGTGTTGAAGACTCTTCGAGCACATAGCCTTAAGGCTAAATTCTCTAAATGTCACTTCTGGAGGAAGGAAGTACGGTTCTTGGGGCACGTGGTCTCCAAAGAAGGGATAGCTGTGGATCCCGCGAAGGTAGTATCAATTCAGGATTGGAAGGTTCCGAAGAATGCTACCGAAGTTAGAAGTTTCTTGGGGTTGGCGGGTTATTATAGGAAGTTTATTAAAGACTTCGCAAAGATATCAGCCCCATTAACCCGCTTAACAAAGAAGAATCTTGTTTTCACATGGGACGTAGATTGTGATGATGCGTTCCGACGGTTAAAGAGAGCTTTAACCACCGCTCCAGTTTTAGTGTTGCCAGATGGGAGCAAGCCATTTGTTGTCTATACCGATGCCTGTGGGACAGGACTTGGCGCAGTCTTAATGCAAGAGGGAAGGGTAATAGCCTATGGTGGAAGGCAGTTGAGAGCACATGAGAAAAATTACCCTACCCATGATCTAGAGCTGGCCGCTATTGTTTTTGCGCTTAAGATTTGGCGCCATTATCTTCTTGGTGAGAGATTCGAGCTGTTCACTGACCATAAATCATTGAAGTACTTATTCTCTCAGAAAGATTTAAACTTAAGACAGCAAAGGTGGATGGAGTTTTTAGCATCCTATGATTTCGAGATAGCGTATACCCCTGGCAAGGGTAACGTGGTGGCAGACGCATTGAGTAGGAAGAGGTTGTCCTTGAGTCCATTGTTCGTGGAACGACGAAGCTTGGAATTTATCTCGATGTTTGATTTCAGACCTTCCATTGATTATGTACCCGGTTTGCTAGCTTCCTTGGAAGTTAGACCTACTCTTTTGGGGCGGATTGGTGAAGCACAGAGGGACGACCCACAGTTGGTTGAGTTTGTAGAGAAGCTCATAAGGGGGGAGTCGTCCAGCCATTTGAGTAGGTACACCCTAGACGATAGGGGGTGCTTGCGTAGAGACGGTAGACTTTGCGTACCGCAAGAAGAGGGTTTGAGGAAGGCTATTCTTGATGACGCACACCGTTCTAGGATGACCATTCATCCCGGTGGGGATAAGATGTACCAAGACATGAAGAGGGTTTTCTTCTGGGCCGGTATGAAGAAAGATGTGGCCGAGTATGTCGCTCGATGTTTGGTGTGCCAGCAAGTGAAGGCGGAGCAAAGGAAACCAGGTGGGTTGCTTCACCCATTGGAGGTTCCGCAATGGAAGTGGGATAGCGTCTCGATGGATTTTATTGACGGGTTACCCAGGTCGAGGAAGGGTAATACAGGAATTTGGGTGGTGGTAGATAGACTTACTAAGAGCGCCCATTTCATACCTGTGAAGAGTAAGAGGACTGCTCCATGGCTAGCTTCAGTATATCTTCGAGAGATAGTACGATTACATGGGGTACCCTCTAGCATAGTAAGTGATCGAGATCCTATCTTCACTAGCGAGTTCTAGAGAAGTTTGCAAGAAGCAGTGGGGACTCAATTGTGTCTGAGCACCGCATATCATCCTCAGACGGACGGCCAGACCGAGAGGGTGAATCGTGTTCTAGAAGACCTTTTGAGGCTTTGTATCTTAGATTTTGGAGGTACATGGGAAGAGCATCTTCCATTGGTGGAGTTCGCATATAATAACAGCTTTCAGTCCAGTATTGGTATGGCTCCTTTCGAAGCTCTCTATGGAAGGCCTTGTCGATCACCTACATGTTGGTGGGAATCTACGGATAAGATCTTGCTTGGGCCTGATATGGTTAGTGAGACTTCAGAGAAGATCGATTTGATTCGAAGAAGGATGAAAGCAGCGCAGGATAGGCAAAATTCTTATGCGGACAAGAGAAGGACGGATCTTGAGTTTGAGGTTGGGGATATGGTTTTTGTTAAGGTATCTCCGTTGAGAAATGTTGTTCGCTTCGGATCCGTTGGGAAGTTAGCACCGAGGTTTGTTGGGCCGTTTCCTATCAAGGAAAGGATTGGACGGATGGCATATAGGGTGGAGTTGCCCGACAGACTTAGTGGTGTTCAAGATGTATTCCATGTATCACATCTGAGGAAGTGCTTACATGAGACGGCAGAGGTGGTAGAGCCGAGCTTGCTTAGAGATGTAGAGGTAGAGCGTGATGCGACTATTCGACGAGCTCCTACTCGCATCCTTGGGTCAGAGACTAGGAAGTTGAGAAACAGAGAGGTTCAGCTAGTCAAAGTACAATGGGGAGAAGATGAGAGCAACGCAACTTGGGAGACGGAAGCGAAGATGCGTTCATTGTACCCATTTCTTTTTGAGGGTATGTCTTTACTTTCTCCTTTATCACTTGTCTAGTACTTATCTTATCTTTGGTATGTCCTCTCGTTAGTTCCTTTGACCTTTAGATAGGGTAAACCTATGGTTGAAACATGTGTTTGAGACATGTTATGGTTGATGGATGCAAGTGTTTGCTAGTGGTTGCTCGTGGATGCATATACACACACTCTAGACACTAGATCGGCTCAGTCACTTCATATTGCATATTGCATAAAATTGTGTGTAGGAAAATATATTTATGGATGTATAATGGTTGTGTTATCACATGGATGATGCATTTTGGTGAATGACTGTGCACTCATGTAGATATTGTATGTGTCGATAGGGTTTTCTCGCATACATAATGGATGCATGGCACTATCATGGTTTGCATATGTTCATACATTAGATAGGGAACATATACACACACTGTTTGCATATGCTCATACATCGTTAGAAACTGTTTAAGGACAATGGATGCCCGTGGTTGATGATTTGAGTAGATGGTTGTTTGGATGGTAGGATATGCATTCTCCTTAGCTTAGATATTTCGGGGACGAAATCCTTTAAGGAGGGGAGAATGTAACACCCCGAATTTTAGTTAAAGCTAAAATTCACTAATTATAGGATAAATAATCTCAGATGTGGGAATTGGGGGTAACGGGCTGCGTTATTGCGTTCGTCTCGGAAAAATACGCAAAATAGAGTCCGAGTTTTCGAAAATCGGAGTCCGTATGGCCCAGTTATGGCCCGATGAAGTTTGCAGAAAATTCAAAACTAAAACAGATTTAAATTTCAGATTTTGGAATGGAAAAGCGGGGTCAGGCGGGAAGCTTCCCGCCCTACCCATGTCGACAGGGCTGTCGACAGGCCTGTCGACAGGGGTGTCGACTTGCCTGTCGACAGGGGCGCGGCGTCCATTGAACCTGGGTGCACCAGGTTGCACCAGGTTGGGTTTCAGGCTGGCTAGGAGGGCTGGTTCTAGAGATTTCCGAAATCTAAGGGTCCTAATCTAATCTAGGGTTAATCTAAGGGCCTAAAACACTCACCTAATCTATAAATACACCCTAAACCCCCCCCCTTAATCCTTACCAAAAATAGAAATGATGGCCTCATGCCGCCAAATTAAATCCTAAGGGGAGCCTCCACTAATTTATGAAGGAAGTTGCAAGCTAATCACTCTCTAATCAATCTTTAATCATCATTATCTTCATAGTTAGCAACTAATTCTACTTCATAAGGTTGCTAATCTTGAGTTTGGTGAGTTTCTATCACTTTAACATCAATTGTTAAAGTAAGTAGATTGGGTGTAATGAGACTTATGGTCTTAAATGCGGATTAGTGAGTTTGAATCATTTATAATGATATGTTACTCTATGTTGTTCTATGTTTATGCATATTTGACAAGTTGATTTATGCATGTTTAACAAGATGGTTTATGCATGTTTAACAAGTTGGTTTATGCATGCTTAACAAGTGGATTTATGCATATTTAATGAGTGGAATTATGCATGTTTAACAAAGTGAGTTATGCAAGTTAAGTATATGTTTAAATGCAAGTTTAATGTGATATGCAAGTTATGCATGCTTATGCGAGTATATGAATGCTTATGCAAGATATGTATATGCTTAAATGACATGATATGCAAGTTATGCATGTTTATGCAAGTATGTGAATGCTTATGCAAGTATGTGGATGCTTATGCAAGTATGTGAATGCTTATGCAAGTTATGTGTATGCTTAAATGCATGTTTAACATGTTATGCAAGTTATGAGAATGCCTATATGCAAGTTCAACATGTTATGCAAGATATGTGTATGATAATATGCAAGCTCATATGCAACATGTTATGCAAATCATGTGTATGATAATATGCAAGTTTGGGTTATATGTAGTTGGGTTAATATATGCTCATATATGCAAGTTGACATCCTCTTAACCCATGACAAAGTTGTATGCTAAACCCATGATATTTGTGATGATCTTCCCCTTTTATTTATGTCATGAAATGAGAACGATTTACGTGGGGAACGATGGGGGTTAGTAAATATGTTAATAAATGAATGATTGGGTATGATTAAGCATACCATAAAAATAAATTACCATAAGTGGGAATTTACCTATTGAGTTAGGTCTACCCCATGGGAATTTACCTATTGAGTTAGGTCTACCCATGTTATGGAAAACTTGATATTAATTAGGGATAATTAATATGGGGGTGATTAATTAGGTGTAATTAATCGACTAAGACACGAGGTTGGACTCATTTGTAGTGTAAAACTGCCCGGACCCGACCGACTTAACCAGTTGCTACAAATGTCAGCCCAATGTGAGAGGTCTTAGCCATAAATTAAATTCGTGATTAAGGTAAAGACACGATGTTAGACCCTGTTATGACGTAAGACTGTCCGGATTCTACCGGCTTAACCAGGCGGTCATAACAGTCAGTCTAATGTGGGAGGTCTTTATGGGAGATCACGGTCTTAATTAATTAAGAAACACTTAACCATAGTAGCATGTGGTGGGACATGAGGGGTTAAGTGGGTGCCTTGGGTGGCATGTGGAAATTTTGTAGTTGCCTTGGGTGGCATGTGGAATCTAGTGGGTTGCCTTGGGTGGCAATAGAAAATACGATTAGAATACTTAACCAAGGGAAACATGTAATTAAACATGATTAAAGGGTTAAGTGGGATACACTAGATATGTGACAAGCTTAGGTGGGTAGCTTGTTGGGGGCCCATTTCAACCAATATCCCAAACGTATCTTGGTGGGCTCGATCCATGTCGAGTGACGGGACACGCATATTGGGCTTGATTATAAGAGGCCAAAACGGGTTAGCGGTGGCAACGCAAGTCCAACGGGTTTCATATGCGTGTGTGGGCCCGGGCTGGTAGATAAGCCGTTGTTGCATCGTGTAGATATAAAGCCGTGCACCGTTAGTATTGGGTAGCCACTTTAGGGGAGTGATACACCCCACTGTGGGACCAGCCCGGGTATCTACGGTAGGGAGCCGATCGATGGGGAGTAGTGGGTACACCTAATAGAGATAGGGGCAGACGGCACCTATGTAGGGGTACACGAAACTACTGGGTAAGAATTACTGGGTACACCTAGTGGAGATAGGGGCAGACGGCACCTATGTAGTGGGCTAGGAGTACATGAAACTACTGGGGAAATTTTCTAAGTTCTTGGAAGGGATCAACCTTTAAGTAGGAATGACTGGTGTGGTGCAGTTAGTAAGTATCCTTGGGTGGGTAGATGCGTCCTGACGGTTATCTTAGTTTATCCTAAGTCTACCAAGCTGCTTAGTGTAGCCATTCATCCCCAGATATTACCGTAGGTCAAGTTTATGTCTTCTCTGGTTACTTTAATGATTGTATTGTTAAAGTTATAGGACTCACTCAGACTTATGTCTGACCCCGTTGTTTTTATCTTTTTCCCAACCCTCAGGTCCTACGGTGGATCCTAGCGGTAGTAGAGCTTGATCGGATTGCTGTTCCAGTCTTTAGGAGCTTGGGTAGATGTAAAGCTCCAGTTATCCAGTTATCTTTTCTTTTGTTATGGCTATTGTATGAGAGAGTGGGATTATGTACTTCTTTATTTTGATGGATATTGTACTTGACTTTTATCGTGGTTTTATGATGTAACCAGACATGTTTATTTCCGCTGTTGTGAGATGATATTATATCTGTCTTGTTGTAATTTTTCTGTTCTATATTCACTCAAATACTCCACCGATGCTATGGCATTCCCTTAGTGAGTGACCATAGCGGGCGTGGGGTGTTACAGTGTCAACCCCTGACACAATTCAAGATGCACAGATAAATCTACGGATACCCAGTGTCTGCCCCGGAATACGTGCACGATCGTAGTCCACCGAACCCACACTGGTGTACCCCACTGTCGTCGTTCACCTCTTACAATCAGCCCAGTAATCGTGCCCCACCCGTCCTAGCCCCAAGGTACCTTGATACATCTAGAGGGTTACTGCTGAAAAGGGTCATGTCTAGGGTTTCGCCTAACAGATTAGGTCATGTAATTCGTGACCTAACCCGCCTAACTGATTAAGTCATGTAATTCGTGACTTAATCCTTTTCCAATCTAGTCATGTCAAGATGGTTAAGTATGTCATTTAAATTCGTACTTAACCCACCTACGTGTCATGTCAAGTTGGCTAAGTGTTGTCGTTTCAAGTTCATGACTTAGCCCCACAAATCGTGTTCAAGTTGGTTAAGTTGTCTTTTCATGTTCATGACTTAACCCTAATTGGCATTAATTGATTCGTTAATGCACCGAACCACTCACGTTGGATCCTATTGTTCGTAGCCATTGGATTTGCTGGGCGGTTCAGGGCAGGTTTACGCTACGAACTCAACCCAACCTCGGGTTTCAAGCGCGATATGACCAACTACCCACATTGGATTCTATTGTTTGTAGCAACTGGATTTGCCGGGCGGTTCCGGGCAGATTTACACTACAAACTCAACCCAACCTCGAGTTGGCCACTTTCTTGTTTTCTAAAGTCATGCCCATGTTCTTATCAAATTCGTGCTACTTTCATAGCATATTCATATAAATTTTATGTCCAACTAAGGCATGTTTCAAGTCAAGTTATGGCATGTTCAAGTCGAGTTTTCGTGCCATATTTCATGTTCTACTTATGCCAAATTTCACGGTTTATGATTATAATCAATTCAAGTTTTGCCTATTCTACCCAATCGTATCCCCAACGTATATAAACGTACTTCATTCGCAAGCATAAACAATTCAAGAGATAAAGGGGAATAACACCAAACATGTGATAGGCATATGTGACAATTCCAACATCACTTGCATAATAAACAAGCTATAACATATCACATGGTTTCAATACTAACATGATGATAACTTGGCATAATAATGGTTCCAACTTGGTTTAACATGATGATTTCAACTTTACATCATAGGCATAGTAATCCATGCGGGCATAATAATCATTTTATTACAAACATGAAACATTAAAGGCATGGTAATTCTAATAGGCATAGTGGATTCCAATTTAGCATTTTTAACATAATGATTCTCATCTAGCATTATAAACATAATGATTCCAACTTTTCATCATGACCTAGCAATTCCCAATTTGTCATTAATATGATAGGTATATTAACATCACAGGCATAGTTTCATTAATATCATAGACATGGTTTAATTAGCATCATAGGCATGGTTTAATCAACATGAGGATTTCAATGAACATAATGATTCCATGGACATGTATTTGTTCAACTTGCAATAAAATTAAGCCCAAGTGATTCATAACAACATCAACATCATGATAAGTTTAACTTGCAACATTAACATAGCAATATTCCCAAATTTTGATTCAAAGTTAAACAATATAAACATGGATTAATAATAGTTCTTAAATCCGGTTTCAATTCATAGCATGTCCATGTTATTTTAGCGTTTTTGCCTAAAAAGTGACATAGAACTTACAATATGAAGCAAGCAATCCAAATCAAAACTTTAAATCAAATAGCCCCAAATCTATTGTCTAAAGCGTCGTAGTTGTAGCTTCTAGTTGTAGCCTTCAAGAATCATCCTTCGTCTTCTTTAATTTTGTTCTTTGTATTTTTAATTTAGAGTTCTAGGTTTAATGGCGGCTGCATGAGTGCTAAAATGAAATAGTATGATTTAGGCTAGGTCTTAGGGTCTTTTTATAGTTGTAGGAAATTGATTTCAGCCTTTAGATTAACCCTAGAATAGGTCTGAGCCATCCAAAATCGTCACAAGCGCCCAAAACAAGACCCAGGAGCCAAAACAGGTGCACCAGGCCGACCTGGCCGACCAGGGAGGTCTACACCCAGGTCGACTCCCCAGTCGACCTGGGGGTGGAGGTCGACCCTAGTGTCGACCCCCCTGTCGACCTGTCTGGGCGGGATTTTTTCCGCCTACCCTATATTCTGAAAATTTGAATCTGTTTTAAAATTTGAAATTTTCGTGAAACCTTGCGAGGCCATATCTTGATCATACGGACTCCGATTTACGAAATTTCGGACTCTATTTCGCGTATTTTTCCGAGATGAACGCAATGGCGCAACCCGTTTTCCCTGATTCAGATTTTAACATTTAATTCTTCCTTGATTCTTGTCTTAACATGTTGTTAAAATTCGGGTTGTTATAGCAACGCAAGCCGGAGGATAGGATTTTTCCATATAATAGCCAAATAATGCTTGATCCGTTTAAAAACAGATTATTTTGATATTACTATAAGTGTATAGTGTCAAAATAATTTCAATCATCTGTATCAATCATAGACGGCATAAGTGTCCCATACCACTATGTCGCCATACTAGGCTCTACAAATAAGACCGAAATGTCATGTATTGGGAATTTGATTTCCGTCATGAGTCGAGGTAAGGGGCAAGCTCCTTTCCGTTCGAGACACTCTAGCAAATGTGTCAGGACCACATACAGCGATCCTTGGAATCGTTTGGGCCAGTCCTCTCTTACTTTTGAGGATTGGCAATTCCTGAACACACGTTTCCCGGTCCTATCAGACCTATATCCGAAGCGGCTCGCATTCCAACAACCACGCAGGTAAAAAGTATATATAAATGTCAGGGCTGGTAGGTCACTGACATCACCCATAGATTGAAAGAAACGTCGTGTTCTCCCAACGGTCCTTATCCCGTTGTCGACTCATACCGAGGTGTGAGGCTCGCCAATTAACGCTATACACAAAGCTGTGCCACACAGGCCGTGCTTTGATCATCACCCACCAGGCTTTGCTTTTCAATAGAAACCTTGATCATTTGCCGCTTAGGCATGCCACACAGGCAATTCACTCCATGCGATTGATATCTATCGATATATAACCTCTAAGCTCGTACGTCTCAGAGAAGGGCATTAAGCAAGAGAATAAATTCTCTGCCGCCAAACAGATATATATTTAATAGAAATCAATCATACAGAATAAAATCCAATGTTAGACACACAGTCCATTTATAAGTTCGTTCTAGGTCTGAACGAAACCGGAGGAACCTTATTCCTCGCATATCCATCGATCTTCAAGTACGTCTGGACGATCACTAACTGATTCCCTCCTCTTAGGTGTATAGCCCAATCAAGATCATCAATAATCATCCAAACGACGTGAAGACCTCCGGTCTTCAACCACCGTCTTCATCTTCGACTTATCGTCGAATTAGTTATTCAGAATGGGTATAAACCCGGCCTTTCTGAATAACTCGCGTATATAATAAACAAGTGCTACACAAACACAACATACGCCTCATTCCAATTAAGTATATTCTTTTATTCAAATATTCACATTCTTAGGGAAAAGTTCCCATTAATTTTATCAAAGATAAATTCTTCTAAATTTATTCTTTAATCTTCCTTCGAATATCATTTCAAACCATGTTAAGGTTTTCCAAACTAGTTGGGATTAGCGAACCACACCGAAGTAATCATTTGTTTTATTTCCCAATCCCAACCTATTTATCCCATGGAGCAAAACTGGTAATACTCCATATCTAACACCACGGTATTATCGGTAAATATTAATTACCATTTCACGTTCAAATCTAATTAAAGATTTAACTATCGATTTGGAGAAAAACTGGTAATACTCCATTCTCGATCACTTTAATCTAATTAAAGATTCATTAAAACTCCACTTAGTTTTAATCTTCCCAAAAATCAATATCCCGTCTTTAACTGGGTTAAAGAACCAATGTCATCTAAAACACGGTTCAAGATAAACCCAAATTCACTTTCCATTGTTAATCGAGTTAAAGAACAGGTATTATTCCAAACACCACTCACGATAAACCCCAAAAGCCAATTTAAATTCAATTTCAATTAAATACTAATTAACTGGACAATTTCGCTAAATCTTAATTAAAAGGTTTATTCTTTTCTAAACTGGGTTCAAGAACAATGTTATTTAAGACACCATTCACGACGAACCCAAAATCCCATTTGATATTAAATACAAGGCTCTGAATAGAAAATATATCGGCTTATATTCAATATCAAATTCTGAAACCAACAAATATCATATCGGAAATAACGATATAAATATATTTTTCAAATTTCCACCACCATATCTGTATAATCACGAAATCAAACATCGAAATAATCTGAAGATAATTTCGATTCAAATCCATTCCAATTCGTATATTGGAAATTTTGATTATTTTTAAAACCACTTTAAATCTAGTTCAAAACTAGTTCATTTCGATAAAAAAAAAATATTTTTATCCTTTCAAATGTGGAATTTTCATCCTAGTTCTTTCCAATTCATATATTATGATTTTACACAAATTTTTAATATTTTTAATAATTTTTATCAAGGCCCGTACAGTCGATTTCCAATAACGGTCGTCGAACTGCAATTACAGACCTTTTCCAAATTTGATTTGGGCATACTTCCAAATCCAACTGTTAGATTTCAAGTTTCTAATATTCATTGGAAATCTCTTTTCGATACGAACCCAACGGTTCCGGTTTCAGGAGAATCCGACGGTCGGATCTCCCGCAACGTCAATTCGAAGTCAATGGTCGAAATTCGCGAACTGCCGCGGCCCGGCGTGTTCTATTCAGGCCATTAATATATATAATATATATATTATATATATTTCGTCGATTTCAATTCAAAACGTATTTTGTAAATCGTTTTAAATTCGTTTTCAGAACAATTTCAACTTCATATTCAATTTTAAATCAAAATTGAATATTCCATGTCATTAACATATAAATGATAATGTTTTCAAAATATTAGATTTTGAAATCACTTCCTTTTCTATATTCATTATAAAAACGAATATAATAGATATAAATATCGTTCGCGTCAAAATGGCGCAAATCTAATCAACACGGCTTTATATATTTCAATAACTTCGTCATTCTATTCAACAAATGAATATTTTCTTCAACACATGAATATATACTTTATTCAACACATGAATATTTATTAATTCTTACTTATAATAAAAATGTGAATTTTATTGTATAAATATTTTATTCAACACATGAATAGTTTCAACACATGAATATTTTCAAAACATGAATATTCTCAACACATGAGTATCGTCAACACATGACTATTTTGTTTATTCAACACATGAATAAAATTTATTATAAAATTTATTTTCTAAATTGGAATGAGGCCCAATCAATTACCATATAATGTTAATTATATGGATTCCATACAACACATGTATATAATAGCAATGATAAATAATTAACCATCATCCAAAGTGTACTACACAACTGTATAAGCATTAAATATAAATAATTAACGCTTACACAGTCTGTCAATCAAACGATCGACATACCACTAAACAATTGGGATTCGTGTACGTCGAATATTATCCCAACACCCGTGAGGGGTTTCAAATCAACAAAAACAGATTTTTATTTGTGCAGCTGGGCGACGTGTAAAATTTTATCGTCCCAACCAATATCCTTCAAATGGGTGTACATAAACAAACCGTCAGGTTTGTAAATGAATATTTATTTTATTCACATACACGTTAAAATTTATATTTTTAACGATAAAATATTTTATTTCACTCATGAATGTTTTATTATCCATTTCACATCAACATCACAAACAAACTTCACAACACATCAACAAGCATACAAGTCGTCCATGGTCTGTGGATGACAGGTGTTGGGTGCTGCTAAGCACCGTCTGCATCCTAGTATATATTTTTAACTAGAAAACAAGATTTAAAGTGAGAAGTTCTCACCGTGGGTTTCCACTCCTCCATTTTATTCTGAACCGTTAGGATTTGTCTGCCATGCCAATGCAGTCTTCTCTACGATGTTCATATTAAAAATCACACTTTTATTTCAACGCTATAAAAGTCACATTTTTATTTCACTATATATATAATAAAAATCAGATTTTTATTTTGCTACACAAATAAAAATTATATTTTTATGTTCTCTATTATATAAGAATTCTATTTTCAATCCGCTACTTATATAAAAATCGAATTTTTATTTTGCTACAACATATATAAAAAATATATTTTTATATTCTCTATCTTATAAAAATCATATTTTTATAATCTCTACTATGTAAAAATCATATTTTTAATTCGCTACTTTATAATATAAAAATATAATCTTTTCAGTAAACAAAACCAGATCTTTATAGCGAATTTCTTATCATCAAAATCAAACCTTTATACGTTCACTTCCATGATAGAAATTATATTTTTATAAATCAACTTTCTATATAGTTGTTCATATAAATGAAGATCAAATCTTTACTTCATTAAAAATTTAATTTTTTCTTCTAAAATTATTTATGTAAAAATCGCTCCTTTATCATGTTGAAATTTTTATATTTGTATAATAGAATAAAAATATATAGAAAACTCACCTTTTTCAATCAGTAGGGGTTGTTTCGCGCTGCCGCAAAGGCGGGGTTCCTTCTGCGCCGTCGCAGGTGGTGGGGCCGCTCGGAGGCGGTGGGCCAAGGGCTGGTCGGAGCGGAGGGACTTGGAGCTCGCAGTGGTTCGAATTGAGGAGGCTAGGGCTTGAGGGGTCTTCGTCGACGGGAGAAGAGGCACGAGGGGGTGACGTAGTGATGACCGGAGGAGGCGCTAGGGCGCACGACGCGTTGATGGGCGGCACAATGGGGTTCCGTTGCTTCCCTCTTTCCTTTTTTTTATTTTCTTCGATTAGAAATGACCAGGTAAAAGGGGGTTTTGACCAGTTAAATGGAGAAAGGGGCTTGGCCCATTTTATATATTTAATTATTTAATTATTTTAAATCCCCTAAAAACAAATTTTTATTTCAACCTCAAAACGAGACCCACCGACTATCGTCCTTAGCTAATTACCCCCATTCCGAACACAATGGGATATGTATCGTAGGCTGATTCGACGGTTTCGATTAGTTTTCGTCAAAATCAAAATATAAATCCATATATTGAATTTGAACGCACATTTCAATTTACCGGGGCCACATACGGACTCTAGAAATTCCTGAAAAATATTTTCTAGCTTCGCATTGACGATACGGTCCTAATGAAACTAATTTCATCGAATTCCGAGACCGTCTGAAAAATCACCATTTTCTAGTCGATCGAAATTGACTGAAACTGTTAAAACATGTTTTACTTCTCCTCGCACACATATTGATTCAAAAAATTATGAATTTTGGAAATTAACAATAATTTGACATCTCGGATCCAACAAAAGTGGTTTTGTCGAAATCCGAGGTCATTTGCAAAATTTCCATTTTTAAGGGCTAGAATTCCATAGCGACTATTCTGAATTTTCAACTGGGCGTAACTTTTGATTCGCGCTATGTAATTTCAATTTTTCGGATTCGTTGGAAAGATATTCTCAATTAGATTCTAATATTTTTGGTTTCGCTAAAATTCGGTTTCTTTCGAATCCTGTACATTCATTTGAACTTTGAAGTCGAATTTTCGAACTACCGCGCCATTTTCTATTCCTTTTATATTTAAAAAAAATAAAATATTTATATTCTAACGACTACTCGAATAAATATATACGTTCAAATTCTATTCAAAATAAATTTCTCCTCATCATTATTTAAAATAATTCATTTTAAATATTCAAACTTCATTAAAATTGCCAAAATAAAAATTTTAAATTGGCTCAGAATTTCCGGGTTGTTATATCAACCCAACACTGCCGTCTCAAGTTCAAATCCCTTTGGGTGAATAGATACTTCAAGGATTTGTGATCAGTATACAGTTCGAACTTCTCACCCAAGAGACAGTGCCTCCAAATCTTTAGAGCAAATACGATGGCCATCAACTCAAGATCATGAGTGGGGTATTTCTTCTCATGTGGTTTCAGTTGGTGACTAGCATATGCGACTACTTTGTCCCTTTGCATTAGCACCACACCAATACCTTAAATAGATAAAAGGGATAACATGTTAAAATAAGATTTGACATTAAAAATGTCATTTCTGACATGTTTGTTTAAATAAAAGGAATAATCTTCAATGGAAGCATCTGTCCAGACTTTCAAATCCTGATTGCCATCAATAATGGTCAACACAGGAGCAGTGGTCAACCTCCGTTTCAGCTCTTGGAAAGCTGCCTCACATTCGGGTGTCCAAATGAACTTTGTATGCTTCTTAGTCAGCTTCGTCAACGGAAAAGATAATTTTGAAAAATCCTTAACGAATTTTCGATAATAGCCAGCCAGTCCTAAGAAACTGTTGACTTCTGTGGGAGTGCTAGGCTGCTTCCAATCTTGGATGGCTGAGATCTTTCCTGGATCTACTGAAATGCCTTCCTTTGATACAACATGGCCGAGGAATTTCACCTCTTCTTGCCTGAATATGCATTTAGAGAATTTGGCTTTCAACACATTTCTTCGCAAAATCTTTAGGACTTGTTTCAGATGTTTTTCATGCTCAGCCGTGGATTTAGAAAAGATAAGAATATCATCGATGAACACCAGCACGAATTTATTTAAAACATCTCAGAATACATTGTTCATCAGATCAACAAACTATGCTGGAGCGTTGCATAGGCCGAAGGGCATCACTACCATTCATAAAATAAGTTTGGTCCTTTGAAAGATGTCAAAGGCACACATTATTCGGCAATGCGCAGTTGATGGAAAACCTGTAGCTAGGTCCATCCTAGAGAATACTTTCGCTCCATTCAAGTGGTCCAACAGATCATTAATACATGGCAGTGGATATTTATTTTTTAGAGTCTGCTTATTTAGGTCACTAACAAGACCCGAACTTCCCCGTGAAGGAAAGCACGGATTGCGTTGAGGACAAGACAAATCAGAACGCAGATGGAAGAACATTTCATTGTTTATTACAACAATTCCATCAGATACAAGAATATACAGAGTATAAATGAATAAATTACATTAAACAAATATCAGAGATCTAAATTACATTTAAATACATCACAGCGAAAAATAATACAAAAGCACAACTAGAAGTAATGCACGGATACAGAGCTTTCCGAGCATCGTTCCAGCTATAAATCAGGATCCTGTGAATATAAATCTGCAAAGCCAAAACTACTAGCTGCCCGTGTCGAAAATAAAGGCACCCAGAGTTTAGGTTAAAACAATAAACTCCAGGTCCGTCATGGGACTGGTGTGAGAACTAAAACAGTTATTAATATTAGTTTTAAAGTTCGGTAAATCAAGGGACCACGCCGTATAACACGGATCGGGTTTCCTCCCAAGAATACCAGTGCATAAAACAAACAGCGCAATGCTAAATGAAGCTGTTATAAGACCCAGGTCCCATCACACAATGCAACGCAAGCCGGAGGATAGGGTTTTTACCTTATAATAGCCAAAGCATGCTTGATATGTTAAAAACACATTATTTTGATATTACTATAAGTGTATAGTGTCAAAACAGTTTCAATCATAAATATCAATCATAGGCGGCATGAATGACCCATACCACTATGTCGCCATACTAGGTTCTACAAATAAAACCGCACTATCACGTATTGGAAATTGGATTTCCGTCATGAGTCGAGGCAAGGGGCAAGCTCCTCTCTGATTCGAGACACTCTAGCAAATCTCCCAGGACCCCACTATGATCCTTTGGAACCTCCAAGGCCGGTCCTCTCTTAATTTTGAGGATTAGTTATTCCTGAACACACGTTTACCGGTCCTTATAGACCTATATCTGAGGCGCCTCGTATCCAACAACCACACAGGTGAAATTTATATAAATGTCAGGGCTGGTAGGTCACTAACACCACCCATAGCTAGAAAGAAACGTCGTGCACTCCTTGGGTTTGTATCCCGTTTTTGACTCATACCGAGGTGTGAGGCTCGCGAATTCACGTTATACACAAAGCTATGACACATAGGCTGTGCTTTGATCATCAACCACAAGACTTTGCTTTTCAACAGAAGCCTTGATCAATTGCCACTTACGCGTGCCACACTGGCAATTCACTCCATGCGACTGATGTCCATCGATACACAACCTCTGAGCTCGTACGTCTCAGAGAAGGGCGTTAAGCAAGAGAATAAATTCTCCGCCGCCAAACTGATGTATATTTAATAGAGATCAATCAACACAGAATAAAATCCAATGTCAAACACACAATCCATTTACAAGTTCGTTCTGGGTCTGAACGAAACCAGAGGCACTTTCCTCGCATATCCATCCGTCTCCAAGTACGTCTGGACGATCACCAACTGATTCCCTCATCTTGGGTGCACAGCCTAATCAAGATCATCAGTAATCACCCAAACGATGTGAAGACTTCCAATCTTCAACCACCGTCTTCATCTTCGACATCTCGTCGAATCGGTTATTCAGAATGGGTATAAACCCGGCCTTTCTGAATAACCCACGTATATGATAAACAAATGTTACAAAAACACAACAAACGCCTCATTCAAATTCAGAATGTTCTTTTATTCACAAAACCACATTCTTAGGGAAAGGTTCCCATTAATTTTATCCAAGATAAATTCTTCTAAATTTATTCTTTAATCTTCCTTTGGATATCATTTCAAACTAGTCGGGATTAGCGAACCACACCGAAGTAATTATTTGTTTTATTTCCCAATCCCAACCTATTCATCCCCTGGAGCAAAATTGGTGATACTCCATTCCTAACACCACAGTGTTATCGGTAAAATTAATTACCATTTCACGTTTAAATCTAATTAAAGATTTAACTATTGCTTTGGAGCAAAACGGGTGGTACTCCATTCTCGATCACCTTTCAGATTTGACAATTTAAATTATCAATTCACATTTCAATCTAATTAAAGATTCATTAAAACTCCACTTAGTTTTAATCTTCTCAAAAATCAATATTCTGTCTTTAACTAGGTTAAAGAACCAATGTCATCTAAAACACGATCCACGACAAACCCAAATCACGTTTGATATTAAATACAAGGCTCTGAATTAAAAATATATCGGCTTATATTCAATATCAAATCCTAAAACCAACAAATATCGTATTGGAAATAACGATATAAGATATATCTTTCAAATTCCCATAACAATATCTGTATAGTCACGAAATCCAACATCGAAATATTCCGAAGATAATTTCGATTCAACTCCAGTCCAATTCACGTATTGGGAATATTGATTATTTTTAAAATCACTTTCAAATTCAATTTATTTATTTCAAAAATAAATTGATTTTAATTCTAGTTCAAAACTAGTTCATTTCGATAAAAATATGTTTTTACCCTTTCAAATGTGGAATTTTTCATCCCAATTCTTTCCTATTCACATATTATGATTTTACACAAATTATTAATATTTTTAATAATCTTATCAAGGCCCGTACAGTCGATTTCCATCAACGGCCATCGAACTGCACTTACAGCGACCTTTTCCAAATTTGATTCGGACATAATTCCAAATCCAACTGTTAGATTTCAAATTTCTAATATTCGTTGGAAAGCTATTTTTGATACGAACCCAACGGTTCCGGTTTTAGGAGAATCCGACGGTCGGGTCTAACGTAATGTCAATTCGAAGTCAATGGTCGAAATTCACGAACTGCCCCGGCGCGGAGCGTTCTATTTAGGCCATTATATATATATATAATATTATATATATTTCGTCGATTTCCTTTTTAAAACGTATTTTATAAATCATTTTAAATTCGTTTTCAAAACCATTTCAACTCTATATTCAATTTCTAATCAAAATTGAATGTTTCATATCATTACTATATAAATGATAATATTTTCAAAACGTTATATTTTGAAATCACTTCTTTTCTATATTCATTATAAAAACGAATATAATCGATATAAATATCGTTCACGTCAAAATAGCACAACTCTAATCAACACGGCTTTATATATTTCAATAAATTCGTTATTCTATTCAACAAATGAATATTTATTCTATTTAACACATGAATCTATATTTCTTTCAACACATGACTAATCTCAACACATGAGTACTGTCAACACACACTATTTTTGTTATGTAAAATATTTTATAAAATTATGGTATCTATCGTTTGATTTTTAATTAGACTCCTACTGGAAAGTAGTTCTAATTTTAAATATGATAAAGATGTAAATATTATTATTTAAAATATTTTACTCAACACATGAACATTGTCAACACATGACTATTTTTATATTCAACACATGAATTTTCTTTTATAATATTCATTGTCTTCCCGATTGGAATGAGGTCCAATCAATTACCATATAACGTTAATTATATGGATTTCATACAACACATGTATATAATAGCAACGATAAACAATCAACCATCATCCAAAGTGCACCACACAACTGCATAAGCATCAAATATAAATAATCAACGCTTACACAGTCTGTCGACCAATCGATCAACATACAATTAAATAATTGGGATTAGTGTACCCAAATATCATCCCAACACCCGTGTGGAGTTTCAAATCAACAAACACAGATTTTTATTTGTGCAGTTGGGCGATGTGTAAAATTTATCGACCCAACCAATATCAGTCAAATCAGTGTATATAAACAAATCGGCCGATTTGTTTATAATTATTTATTTATTCACTTTCACATTAAAAAATTATATTTTTAACGATAATTAATTTATTTCAACCATCTTCATTTTATTATCGATTTCACATCAACAACACAAACAATTTTCACAACACATCAATCAAACAAACAAGCCATCTATGGTCTGTGGATGACGGGTGTCGGGTGCTGCTAAGCACCGTCTGCATCCTAGTATATATATTTATAACTAGAAAAAGAGAATTTAAAGTGAGAATTTCTCACCGACTAGCTAATCCAATCGCCTCGACTCTTCTTATGTCGAAGTCATCGCTGTTCTCGCCTTTTGTCACTTTCGTTGCCCGCTTTCACTACATATATAAAAATCACATTTTTATATTGTTGCTATGTATATAAAAATCATATTTTTATACTACTACTATATAGATAAAAATTCTATTTTTACACCGCTACTATATAGATAAAAATTCTATTTTTACACCGCTACTATATAGATAAAAATTCTATTTTTACATCGTTACTATATAAATAAAAATTCTATTTTTACATCGTTACTATATAGATAAAAAAATCTATTTTTACATCGTTACTATATAGATAAAAATTCTATTTTTACTCGATGCTCATTTAATAGAGATTATATTTTTATCATGCTATTCTCTATATAAAGATTTCGCTTTTCTATTTCAAAGATTTCGCCTTTGCTATTATAAAGATTTCGCCTTTTCTATTATAAAAATTTCGCCTTTTCAAAAATAAAGATTTGATTTTTATTATCATAACTATATGAAAATTATATTTTCACATCGTATAAAAATTATATTTATATATAATTAAAAATCACTTCTTTACTAGATTAAAAATCAAATCTTTCTCTCTATTAAAAACCCACTCTTTCTACTTTGTAAAAATTCGATCTTGCTACAATAAAAATCATATTTTTACCATGCTAGTATACACATAAAAATCGAATTTTTATTTGTTAAAAATCGTATCTTTTATATGTTAAAAACATCGCCTTTTTACTTAGTTAAAAATCTAACCTTTTTGTTTTCAAAAATCTAGTCTTTCCTATATATAAAAATCCAAACTTCTATTTTATTTAGATATATAAAATCCTATCTTCATATATACTTTATTTTCAGATTTTATAAATGCTAATTCATATATTAAAAAAAACTGATTTTATAAATAAAAATAAAAATAAAAACTTACAGCGTTCGCTCGAGGGGAGGGGGTTATCAGCGTCGGGTTTGGATCCAGGGGGCGCCTGCTATCTCGCGTCGGACTGGAGGAGGAGGGGGCGGATCTGGTGGGTGCGTGGAGGTCGAGGCGCGTGGGGGTCTCAGGGGACTTCGAGCTCGAGGTGGGAGGTTGGAGGAGGAAGAGAAGGGGAAGGCGGGGGTGTGCGGTGGAGGCGCATCACCTGGGCAGTTGCAGCGACGATGGAGGAGGTCGCTCCGCCCCTCCGTCCTCTTCTTCCCTTTTTTTTATTTCTTTGATCGAAAATGAACTGACGGGGGGGGGGGGCAAAGGACTTAAAAGAAAGAGAGAGAGGGTGGATTAATTTTTTATTTATTTATTTAATTTCAAAACGCAACTTTTATTTTCGACCTCAAAACGAGATCCACCGCCTGTCGTCCATAGCTAATTACCCCCATTCCGAACACAATGGGATATGTACCATAAGCTGATTCGACCGTTTCAATCAGTTTCCATTAAAATCAATATATAACGCTATATATTGAATCTGAACGCGCATTTCAATTTACCGGGGTCACATACGAACTTTAAAAATTCCCGAAAAATATTTTCTAGCTTCGTATTGACGATACGGTCCTAACAAAACTAGTTTCATCGAATTCTGAGACCGTTGGAAAAATGGTCATTTTCCAGTCGATTAAAATCAAATGAAACTGGTCAAACGCGTTTTCCTTTGCCACGCTCACATATTGATTCGAAAAATTATGAAATTTGGAATCTAGCAATAATTTGACATAGCGGATCCAACAAAAGTGGTTTCGTCGAAATCCGAGGTCGTTTGCAAAATTTCCATTTTTAAGGGCCTGAATTCCATAGCGACTATTCAGAATTTTCAACTGGACATGTCTTTTGATTCCCGCTATGAAATTTTGATTTTTCGGATTCGTTGGAAAGATATTCTCAAATAGATCCTATTATTTTTGGTTTCACTAAAATCCGGTTTATTTTGCACCCGGTATGTTCAATTGAAGTTTGAAATTGAATTATCGAACTACCGCGCCATTTTCAATTCTATTAATAATTATATATAATTATTTATATTCTAACGACGGCGTATATAATATATACGTTCGAATTCTATTCAAAATAAATTCCTCGTCGATATTATTTAAAATAATCTATTTTAAATATTAAAAATTCACTAAAATTGCCAAAATAAAAATTTTAAACTGGCTCGCATTTCCGGGTTATTACAATCTCCCCCACTTAAAACTTTTCATCCCCGAAAAGGAACGAAGCCGGAAGTTGTTTAACAATTCAACTCAACTTCCATTATGGCTTCCATTCTCCAACTTTTCAGTTTCTGAGAATTTTCAAATTCTTCAAAAATTTGGCTAACACCCTAAATTTTCGGAAAATTTCGCCATAACCTCCCCTACACCGGGAGCACGGGAAAATCCCGAAATTGCCATATAGGCCCTCTGATCTCAAAAAGAAAAAGAAAAAGCCAATCGGCTCATAAAATCATCATCACCCAAACAAAACAGTAAATTATGGTAAACATGTACCTATTTGTCGGGCAAACAAATTTTATTCTTCTGCTCTAGCCTCCTTGCTATGACCTGTTCAATGTGAGTACGTGTATATGCATGCAATTGCGACTAATTTTCAAATAATTCAATATTCGATTCAATTTAGGCTAAATGGTTCCAAATTATCAACTAAATAAACAAACAACACAACCATCAATCAATTAGTGAATTAACGTTTCAAATTCATAATTTTGATACATATATAGAAAATCAGGTTTTTGATGCCAAATCACAACAAATAAATCTATCTATATAAGTTTTGGTTCTCACACCAGTCTAATGGAAATATATAGAAATCACACCTTCGAAACTCGAATATGAATACTGATGATGATGCGCCATCATCAGAACCATCCCCGGATGTCTAGAATGTGATTCTATATCTACCCAGTATATTAAAACTTCGAATATACGTTCATGACGCGTATACGCGAAATCTTTATATATTGGATTGTCCAAATTCAAAATAAATAAATATTCAAATACATTTAAAATGGTTTAAATTTCAAAACAAAATTCGTTTACATTTGAAAAATATACTCTTCACTCGTTATAGGATACTAATGATCCTATCTCTAAGAGGTAATTCTAATTGGATATTACTAATCCAATATCTGATGAATTCTTTCGTATGGTTCTAATGTGTCTTGTTCTCGAGCTTTGTAAACCAAAGCTCTGATACCAAACTGACACGACCCGAACTTCCCCGTGAAGGAAAGCACGGATTGCGTTGAGGACAAGACAAATCAGAACGCAGACGGAAGAACATTTCATTGTTTATTACAACAATTCCATCAGATACAAGAATATACAGAGTATAAATGAATAAATTACATTCAACAAATATCAGAGATCTAAATTACATTTAAATACATCGCAGCGAAAAATAATACAAAAGCACAACTAGAAGTAATGCACGGATACAGAGCTTTCCGAGCATCGTTCCAGCTGTAAATCAGGATCCTGTGAATATAATTCTGTAAAACCAAAACTACTAGCTGCCCGTGTCGAAAATAAGGGCACCAAGAGTTTAGGTTAAAACAATAAACTCCAGGTCAGTCATGGGACTGGTGTGAGAACTAAAACAGTTATTAATATTGGTTTTAAAGTTCGGTAAATCAAGGGACCACGCCGTATAACATGGAACGGGTTTCCTCCCAAGAATACCAGTGCATAAAACAAACAGCGCAATGCTAAATAAAGAAAAATGAAGCTGTTATAAGTCCCAGGTCCCATCACACAATGCAACGCAAGCCGGAGGATAGGGTTTTTACCATATAACAGCCAAAGTATGCTTGATATGTTAAAAATACATTATTTTGATATTACTATAAGTGTATAGTGTCAAAACAGTTTCAATCATAAATATCAATCATAGGCGGCATGAATGACCCATACCACTATGTCGCCATACTAAGTTCTACAAATAAAACTGCACTATCACGTATTGGAAAATGGATTTCCGTCATGAGTCGAGGAAAGGGGCAAGTTCCTCTCCGATTCGAGACACTCTAGCAAATGTCCCAGGACCCCACTATGATCCTTTGGAACCTCCAAGGCCGGTCCTCTCTTACTTTTGAGGATTAGTTATTCCTGAACACACGTTTCCCGGTCCTTACAGACCTATATCCGAGGCGCCTCGTATCCAACAACCACACAGGTGAAAAGTATATAAATGTCAGGGCTGGTAGGTCACTGACACCACCCATAGCTAGAAAGAAACGTCGTGCACTCCTTGGGTCCGTATCCCGTTTTTGACTCATACCGAGGTGTGAGGCTCGCGAGTTCACGTTATACACAAAGCTATGCCACACAGGCTGTGCTTTGATCATCAACCACAAGACTTTGCTTTTCAACAGAAGCCTTGATCAATTGCCACTTACGCGTGCCACACTGGCAATTCACTCCATGCGACTGGTGTCCATCGATACACAACCTCTGAGCTCGTATGTCTCAGAGAAGGGCGTTAAGCAAGAGAATAAATTCTCCGCCGCCAAACAGATGTATATTTAATAGAGATCAATCAACACAGAATAAAATCCAATGTCAAACACACAATCCATTTACAAGTTCGTTCTGGGTCTGAACGAAACCGGAGGCACTTTCCTCGCATATCCATCCGTCTCCAAGTACGTCTGGACGATCACCAACTGATTCCCTCATCTTGGGTGTACATCCCAATCAAGATCTTCAGTAATCACCCAAACGATGTGAAGACTTCCGGTCTTCAACCACCGTCTTCATCTTCGACATCTCGTCGAATCAGTTATTCAGAATGGGTATAAACCCGGCCTTTCTGAATAACCCACGTATATGATAAACAAATGTTACACAAACACAACAAACGCCTCATTCCAATTCAGAATGTTCTTTTATTCAAAAAACCACATTCTTAGGGAAAGGTTCCCATTAATTTTATCCAAGATAAATTCTTCTAAATTATTCTTTAATCTTCCTTTTGATATCATTTCAAACTAGTCGGGATTAGCGAACCACACCGAAGTAATTATTTGTTTTATTTCCCAATCCCAACCTATTCATCCCCTAGAGCAAAACTGGTGATACTCCATTCCTAGCACCACGGTGTTATCGGTAAAATTAATTACCATTTCACGTGTAAATCTAATTAAAGATTTAACTATCGCTTTGGAGCAAAACGGGTGGTACTCCATTCTCGATCACCTTTCAGATTTGATAATTTAAATTATCAATTCACATTTCAATATACTTAAAGATTCATTAAAACTCCACTTAGTTTTAATCTTCTCAAAAATCAATATTCTGTCTTTAACTAGGTTAAAGAACCAATGTCATCTAAAACACGATCCACGACAAACCCAAATCACGTTTGATATTAAATACAAGGCTCTGAATTGAAAATATATCGGCTTATATTCAATATCAAATCCTGAAACCAACAAATATCGTATTGGAAATAACGATATAAGATATATCTTTCAAATTCCCATAACAATATCTGTATAGTCACGAAATCCAACATCGAAATATTCCGAAGATAATTTCGATTCAACTCCAGTCCAATTCACGTATTGGGAATATTGATTATTTTTAAAATCACTTTCAAATTCAATTTATTTATTTCAAAAATAAATTGATTTTAATTCTAGTTCAAAACTAGTTCATTTCGATAAAAAAACTATTTTTACCCTTTCAAATGTGGAATTTTTCATACCAGTTCTTTCCAGTTCACATATTATGTTTTTACATAAATTATTAATATTTTTAATAATCTTATCAAGGCCCATACAGTCGATTTCCATCAACGGCCATCGAACTGCACTTACAGCGACCTTTTCCAAATTTGATTTGGACATAATTCCAAATCCAACCGTTAGATTTCAAATTTCTAATATTCATTGGAAAGCTATTTTCGATACGAACCCAACGGTTCCAGTTTTAGGAGAATCCGACGGTCGGATCTCCCGTAATGTCAATTCGAAGTCAATGGTCGAAATTCACGAACTACCGCGGCGCGGTGCGTTCTATTCAGGCCATTATATATATATATATATATATATATATATATATATATTGTAACACCCCACATCCATTAATGTCACTCACAAAGGGAATGCATTAACTTCCGTGGAGGTTTTAAGTGAATATAGAACAGAAAAATTACAACAAGACAGATAATGAGTAGTACTTGGAAATCTAAAACTTCATTTTATTGCAGCGGAAATTAAACATGTTTGTTACATCATAAAACAATAAATCAGAGTCAAGTACAATATCCATCTTGATAAACAAAATACATAATCCCATTACACAAATAACCATTAAAGAAGACAACAAGCTGGACTTTACTTCAACGGTCCAAGCTTTCCAAGAGAGATAAAGCAATCCAATCAAACTCCACTAGAGCTGGGCCCAACCTGAGGACCTGAAGGGGGAAAAAGGATAGAAATGGAGGGGGTCAGACATAAAGTCGGGCAAGTATGATAATTCTAACAATACTATTATCAAAATAACTAGACTAAGGCATAAGCTAGAAGACAAGTAAATGTCTATGAACTATTAGGTATGGAAGAGCAGATAAATATAACGTTTAAGATAACGTTAAAGATAACGTTAAAGGCATACCTAATTACTAACGAATAATTACTACACTGCACCGCACATTACTACACTGCACCGCACCAGTCACCCTAAAGGTTGATCCCGCTTGCTTCACACAGAAACTATATAAATAGCCTTATGTACCCCTAGCTGACTACATAGGTGTCGTCTGCCCCTATCTCCACTAGGTGTACCCCACTACCCACTTGCGATCGGCTCCCTACTCGTAGATACCCGTGTTGGCCCCACAGTGGGGTGTATCACTCCCCTAAAGTGGCAACCTGATACAACTTGAGAATGCACGGCTTATACCCACACGATGCAACAACGTCTTACCTACCAGCCCGGGTCCACACACGCATATGAAACCCGTTGGACTTGCGTTGCCACCGCTCCCCGTTTTGGCCTCTTATAGTCAAAATCCAGTATGTGTGTCCCATCCTCGACTTGGTTCGAGCCCACAAAGATACGTTTGGGATACTGGTTGAAATGGGCCCCCACCTAAGCTTGTCACCATTAGTATATCCCACTTAACCCTCTTAGTCATGTTCATTTACATGTGTGTTTGGTTAAGTCTTACTAATCGTATTTCACATGCCACTAAGGGCACCCACTAGATTCCTCATGCCACCCAAGGCACCTACTTAACCCCCATGTCCCACTTTACATGTTTATCTGGTTAAGTATTTCTTAATTCATTCAGGCCATAACCTCATAAAGACCTCTCACATTAGACTGGCATTTATGGCAGCTGGATTTGCCGGGCGGGTCCGCGCAGTCTTACACCATAAAAGAGTCTAACCTCGTGTCTTTACAACTGTTATGCTTTAGTTTAGGCCTAGGACCTCTCACATTGGGTTGACATTTGTGACCACTGGATTTGCCGGGCGGGTCCGGGCAGGTTTACGTCACAAACGAGTCCAACCTCGTGTCCTAAGCATTGATTATCACTTATAATCTTTTACCCCAGTTTTAATAATTCCCTATTCAAATTATTAATTAAGTCCACTTTTATTGATGTCCATAATTGACTCAATTATGGTCATCCACTCATGGCATGCAAAATCATATCAATTGCACCCCAACTTCTTTATATTAAATCCTTAATATTACCCCTACCCCACGTTTATACGTTCGCTTATTCAACGCAGAATATATGTTAGACTCGAATAGTCTAACTCATAGCACAAAAATAAATTATCACAACATATAGACAATTAAAATGAATCTAATCATAATAGGGGTGAAACTTGCATAAACTACACATGTTAAGGATCTAAAGGTGTCAACTTGTTAAATGGCACAATTTACATGATATGATCATAACCCAAATTTATGTATAAACTTGCATATGGGGTTTTAGGCAACATAATGATGGTGTGAACTAGCATAGAATTTCACATATGTCATAGCATAATTCTAGATGTCATAATTCTAGATCAAAATAGATGTCATGGCATATGTTCATAATCTCAACCTAAACTTTCATATGTGACTTGTCATATAGATCAACATAACCCAAATAACATCAACATCATGATTTGATTAACATGAACTAGTTAGCATAGATAGTAACATCATGGCTTTTTAACATGTATGATTCATCACAACTTAGCATAGAAACTCTCAACATACATAACATCATCATAGCATGATTTACAACATATAGGATATCATCACCACATAGCATAGAATTTATAACATACATGATAGAATAAGGTTTACAACAACATATATGACAATTCACATCATCTACTCATAATCCATTCATGACTTAACCTAATTAAAATAATAATAATCTTGTTAAGATCATCATACTCACAATTTAGAGAAGAAAAGAGAGTCTTGATTTGCTTTAGAGTTGAGTAGAATTAGGTTTTGATTAGCTTTTCTTCCTTCTTAGTTGGCGGCGACTAGACTGAGTTCCATGGCGGCGGTATGACGGTAGCTATTCTATTTTTCATATGAATTAGGGTGAGAGACTACCTAGGTATTTATAGAGTTTAGGGTTTATTTAGACCGACAGATCAACTCAGAACTAACCTGACCCGTTTAATTTGCCAACTCAGCCCTAAAGACACATCAGCAGCTCAGAACTGGGCTCAGTCAAAACCCTTGCCGACTGACCAGGTCGACACTATAGTCGACCTAGGGGGGAGGTCGACATGGTAGTCGACCTGGGGGGGAGGTCGACACTAGTGTCAACTCCCTAGTCGACCTGCCTGGGCGGGAATTTTCCTGCCCAGCCCGCTTCTACACTTTCAGTTTGAATTTTAAATTTCCTGCGAGCTGTTTAGAATTTTATGAAACTTCCGATGGCCATAACTTCTTCATACGAAGTCCAATTCACGCAAACTCGAACTCTATTTCGACCAGAATTCCGAGACGAACACAATGGCGCAACCCGTTTCCCACAATTCTCACGTCTGAGGTTAGTTATTCTTTAATTTTTGAATATTAATATTAACAGAATTACGGGGTGTTACATTCTCCCCTCCTTAAAGGATTTCGTCCCCGAAATCTTCAAGTTAAGAAGAATGTATATCCTAACATCCAATCGTCCATCTACTCAACCATCAGACACAGGCATCCATTGTCCTTATAGACTTCTAATGTTGTATGAACATATGCAAGAAGTGTGTGTATATGTTCCTTATCTAATGCAAAATCAGGCGGTCCACTGATTCAGTTGACCACCTTAATGCAAACCATGATAGTGCCATGCATCCATTATGTATGCAAAAGTTCCCTAATGCTACATATTATCTCTATATGCGTGCACAATCATCATCTGAATGTAGCATCCATATGATCATACAATCATCATACATCCATTTTACTAAATACATCCATATATATATGCAATATGCAATATAAAGTGACTGAGCCGATCTAATGCCTAATAGTGTGTGTATATGCGTCCACGAGCAACCCCTAGCAAACACTTGCATCCACTTTGCATCCATCATACATAACATGTCTCAAACACATGTTTCAACCATAGGATTATCCTAACTAAAGGTCAAGGATACTAGCGAGAGGATACTCTAAAGGTAAGATAAGTACAAGATAAGCGATAAAGGAGAAATTAAAGGACATACCCTCGAAAAGGAAAGGGTATCGTGAACGCATCTTCTCTTCTGTCTCCCAAGTAGCGTTGCTCTCATCATCTCCCTATTGTACTTTGACTAGTCTGACCTCTCGATTCCTCAGCTTCTTGATCTCTGACCCAAGAATGCGCGTAGGAGCTCGTCGAATCGTCGCATCACGCTCGATCTTCACCTCTCTAAGCAAGTTCGGCTCTACCACTTCCGCGGTCTCGTGCAAGCACTTCCTCAAATGTGACACATGGAATACGTCGTGTACACCACTAAGTCTCTCAGGCAACTCCATTCTATACGCCATCTGTCCAATCTTCTCCTTAATAAGAAACGGCCCTACAAACCTTTGTGCTAATTTCCCAATGGACCCAAAGCAAACGACGTTTCGTAATGGAGACACTTTGACAAAGACCATGTCCCCAACCTCAAACTCATGATCTGTCCTTCTCTTATCCGCATAAGATTTCTTCCTATCTTGTGCTGCTTTCATCCTCCTTCGAATCAAGTCGATCTTCTCTGAAGTCTCCCTAATCATATCGGGCCCAAGTAAGATCTTATCCGTAGATTCCCACCAACATGTAGGTGAACGACAAGGTCATCCGTAAAGAGCTTCGAATGGTGCCATACCAATGCTAGACTGAAAGCTGTTATTATATGCGAACTCCACCAATGGAAGATGCTCTTCCCACGCACCCCCAAAGTCTAGGATACATAGCCTCAATAGGTCCTCTAGAATATGATTCACCCTCTCGGTCTGGCCGTCCGTCTGAGGATGGTATGCGGTGCTCAAACATAATTGAGTCCCTACCGCCTCTTGTAAGCTTCTCCAAAATTCGCTAGTGAAAATAGGATCGCGGTCGCTCACTCTGCTAGAAGGAACACCGTGCAAACGAACTATTTCTCGGACATATACTGAAACTAACCATGGAGCAGTCCTCTTACTCTTCACGGGAATGAAATGGGCGCTCTTAGTAAGTCTATGTACTATAACCCAATTTCCCGTATTACCTTTCCTTGATCGCGGTAATCCATCCACAAAGTCCATCGAGACACTTTTCCACTTCCATAGTGGAGCCTCCAATGGGTGAAGCAACCCACCGGGTTTCTTTTGCTCCGCTTTTACTTGTTGGCACACCAAGCATCTAGCGACATACTCGGCCACATCTTTCTTCATGTCGGCCCAAAAGAAAACTCGCTTCATATTTTTGTACATCTTGTCCCCGCCGGGATGAATGGTCATCTTCGAACGATGTGCTTCGTCAAGAATGGTCTTCCTTAGGTCATCGTCCTTTGGTACACAAAGTCTACCGTCCCTACGTAACCAACCCTTATCATCTAGGGTATACCTACGGAGATGGCTTGATGACTCCCCTCCTTTGAGCTTTTCTACTAATTCAACCAACTGCGGGTTGTCTCGCTGTGCCTCGCCAATCCGTCCCAAAAGTGTAGGTCTGACCTCCAAGGATGCTAGCAAACCGGGTACAAAGTCAACGGAAGGTCTAAAGTCAAACATCGAAATGAATTCTAAGCTTTGCCGCTCAACAAACAAAGGACTTAAGGACAATCTTTTTCTGCTTAAGGCATCTGCCACCACGTTACCCTTGCCAGGGGTATATGCTATCTCGAAGTCGTAGGACGCTAAGAACTCCATCCACCTTTGCTGCCTTAAGTTCAAATCCTTCTGAGAGAATAAGTATTTTAGCGATTTGTGGTCAGTGAATAATTCGAATCTCTTGCCAAGTAGATAATGACGCCAAGACTTAAGCGCGAAAACAATAGCGGCCAACTCTAGGTCATGTGTAGGGTAATTTTTCTCATGCGCCCTCAACTGCCTTCCACCATAGGCTATTACCCTTCCCTCTTGCATTAAGACTGCGCCTAGTGAAACACCCCACCTCCGTTAGGGTCACTCTCAAAGGGAATGCCCTAATTTTGGTGGAGGTTTATAAGTATAAGTCACAGATATACAAGACAGATATAAGAACACATATTTGTAAACAGCGGAAAATCAACAAACTTTTATTTCATGAAAGCAAATACGTGTTACAACAACAACACCATAATTGTCTTACACTTTTTCCAAAACATAACATAACACTTTCATAATCTGTCTTGATTACATTATTTAAAGAAGCATAAATAAAGCATAGATAAACTGCAAAAGCCCCATAGAGTTTGTCCAAAGCCATAGTTCAAAGCGAAAAAGTCCAAGCAATACATTTCTCTTCTTCAAGCTGGATGTTAAGGCTAGTCAAGCTGCTGTGTTCCCTCCCTGTGGACCTGGGGGGGGGAAACGGAAGAAAAGAAGACGAAAGAAAAGTAGAGTCAGACATAAAGCCTGAGTAAGTCTAGTACTATTTTGTCTATGAATAAAGAACTGGGTATGATAAGTATAAACAAGAAGTGGAAAAGCACTCTAACTTGGTTAAGTTGTCTAGGGTCGAACATACTATCGTACCCCATGTTAATCTCTGAACCCATATAAACTAGTTTCCAACTGGCACCCCATAATCAGGGTGATGTGATCCATTCTACGATGATCGGCTCCTACTCGCATAGTTACATGTGTCTTACGGCCCCCGATGTTGTAGTTACCTATGTTGGTCCCACCATGGGGTGTATCAAGTCCCATGGCGGCGGCCCGACACAATCCTAGAGTGCACAGGTATGCTACTGGTGTCCAGTGCCTTATTTTTCTGCGCCGGAGTGTGTGCACGCCCGCACCCCGTTAGAACCTACACTGCTACACCACCGCCGTCGATTTGACCTCTTACAATCAGCCCAGTAATCGTGCCCCACCCTGCCTAGTTTCAGGGTATCCTGATACACCTTCTAGGGTTACTGCTGAAAAGGGTTCCCCGTTATTAGGTTTTCTATCTCTAGCCAACATGCTAAGTTGGTTAAGTGTTTTCCAACCTAACCCCCACCAGTCCATTTAGTTTAGCATGTTCCATTTTGATTAAGTCTTTAGTTCACTTAATCCTAACAATCCTGACTCAGCCTTAATTGTCTTATTAAGGCCCTGACCTCTCACATTAGACAGGTATTGTTGTGGCTGCCTGTTGCCGGTTGGTTCCGGGCAGTCTTACGCCACAACTCAGTCTAACCTCGGGTCCTTATTGGGCTCCATGTTTAACCTCCCACATTGGATAGGTATTGTTGTGACTACTGGACAGCCGGGCGGTTCCGGGCAGGTTTACATCACAACTCAATCCAACCTCGGGTTAAACATATCGTATGTTCTACATTTACATATTTTGTCTTTCTTCTTTATTTTCTTATATGTAAATATTTGCGGCCCATTATTAAGTTAATGGTGTAAAGGTTACACCAATCATGGGCCCAACCCATACTTGAATTTGGGCCCTTCTACTTTATGTTTTCATTCATTAATTAATTTAACCCAACGTTATTTTCCCCCGTTTAACACGTCCGTTTATTATATATATGTTGGGCTTAGCCTTTTAAAGCCCAACTTAGCCATGTGGAAAGGGGAGGCTTAAAGCGTGATTACATACACACAAAAAAAGGGAAATGTGTGCGTATGAACTTGCAACATAACGTTGGAACTACAAAATAGAAACTGGTGTACTTGCATAGTGGTAACATATACTTTGGTCATAAAGCATAGGTGACATGAATCAAAACATGTAAACTTGTAGTTGAGATAAGAATCTAAATTGGGTATCCTTATTGACACATAGTCATAACTACAACATGAACCTATATTTTTATTTAGGCATAATGTCAAACATAAGCATGGCATAAATATTTCTAACATAAGCATGGCATAATGTCAAACATAAGCATGGCATAATGTCAAACATAAGCAAATCATGTTCATAAGACTACTACATGTTTACAAAGGTGTCAACTTTTGTGACTAATACAAAAGTATAATTAAATTTGTTCACATAACCATGGCATAAATATTTCTAACATGAAATCATGATTTTTACTTTAGTCATGCAAACTTGCAAAAAGGGATTTTTGAATCTAACCTAGCTATGTACCACATATGTCATCATATAATCCTTGTAAACAATATAGACTTAATTATGCAAAATATCAATCATGGCCTAGTCATATTCATAAGTTTGCAAATAGGTTTTCTAGTACAAAAGCATGACTTAATACATAGATCATGATGCCAAATTTTCAACATAATTTCATATGGATTATGATAACCCAAACTTATTCCAATTACTTCACAAAAATGATGTTTGTATAAAAATACACATTATGATGGCATAATAGCAAAGCCCCAAACTTGCATGAATTTTAATTAATCAACTACATACATGTAGCCTCAACAAGGATTGCATACTTTGCGAATACTCCAAACGTATACTTGCATAGAACTACCGCATGTAGTTCTTTATAACATAATATGAGGATATCCAAACGTATACAATATTCCAAATCGATAAGAATCATAGTAACGCACAAATTATGAATTATTTATGACCACAATCAAGTATACAAACCAACACAGTTATTTGTTCATACCAAAGTAATACTCTACTTACAATGGTGAGGCGAATTCTCAAATTTAGGGATTTGAAGATGCGGTTTGATTCGATGAGTTGCTTTATGCCTTAGAATTTGCCTCCTAATCCTCTCTCCAATTGGTGGCTACCCCTAGTCGTTCCTCAGCAACATGGAGGCTTTGTTCTTATTTTTGAATGAATAGATTAGGGTTAGTCTAGGGTTGTTTTTATAGAGGTAATGAACTGGTTAGGACCATTGATGTTGCTTGGATTGATCGTAGCCATTCATTCGAAAGAGAGACCAATTAGAGCCTGCCACCTAGCCCTAATGACAAAGCAAGCTTCTGAAAATCGGCCAAACACAGACCTGGCCAGCCAGGGCTAGACCAGACCTGGCCAGCAGGTCATTTTTGACCTGGGCGCACTTGGCAGGTGCGCCAGGTCAAAAATGTACTGGCGCACTTCACAAGTGCGTCAGTTCATTTTTTGTTCTGGCGCACTTCCCAAGTGCGCCAGTGCATTCTGACCCTTCTCCGGTTTTTCGCCCAACTTCGTTCGTCCATAACTTCTTCATACGATATCCGTTTTTCGAAAACTCGGACTCTATTTCGCGTATTTTTCCGAGACGAACGCAATGGTGTATCCCGTTTCCCTTAGTTCTTTGATTTGAAATTAATTATACTTTAATTTGTGAGTTTCACGGTTATAGAATACACGGGGTGTTACATTCTCCCCCACTTAAAAGGATTTCGTCCCCGAAATCTTCAAGCTAGGAGGAATGTATATCCTAACATCCAATCATCCATCTACTCATCCATCAAACACGAGCATCCATTGTCCTTAAAAGACTTCTAATGCTTCATGATCATATACGAAGTGTGTGTGTGTACATGAACTTATCTAATGCAAAATCAGGCGGTCTACTGATTCAGTTGACCTCCTTAATGCGAATTATGTAAGTGCCATGAATCCATTATGTATGCAAATTTTCCTATTCTTGATTCTACATGAGTGCACAATCATTCAATACAAATGCAACATCCACATGACAACACATTAGAGTTCAACCATATACGAATGCAAACATATATGCATATGCAATATGAAGTGACTGAGCCGATCTAAAACCTAGATTGTGTGTGTATATGCAACCACGAGCAACCACTTGCAACCATCATCCATAACATGTTTCAATTACATGTTTCCATCCAAAGGGTTTCTACCTAAAAGATAAGGTCGAGGAAGTATACCTAAAAAGATAGATAAAAAGCGCAACTTAAGGAAAAGGAAAGATCAAGGATGTACCCTAGAACAGAAAAGGGTAGGCTGTGCGGATTCTAGCTTCAGTTTCCCAAGTCGCGTCTCCCTCGGCGTCGCTCCACTGAACTTTCACGAGCTTGACTTCACGGTTGCGTAGCTTCTTCACTTCCGTTCCTAATATGCGGGTTGGAACTTTTCTTATGGTTGCTTCGCGCTCCACTTCGGCCTCTTCGAGGATATTTGGCTCTACCACTTCAGCAGACTCATGTAGACATTTTCGGAGATGTGAAACGTGAAAAACGTTGTGGACTCCAGCCAACTTCTCGGGTAGCTCTAATCTATAGGCCATTTTCCCGATTTTCTCGATGATAGGGAATGGCCCTACGAACCTTGGTGCTAGCTTTCCTGTGGTTCCAAAACGAACAACGTTTCTTAGTGGTGATACCTTGAGAAAAACTCTGTCTCCAACCTCAAATTCAAGGTCGGTCCTTCTCTTGTCGGCGTAGGACTTTTGTCTGTCTTGGGCCGTCTTCATCCTTCTTCGTATTAAGTCTACTTTCTCTGAAGTCTCTCGGATCATATCTGGTCCAAGTATGAGCTTATCAGTAGACTCCCACCAACAAGTGGGCGATCGGCACGGTCTTCCATATAAAGCTTCGAAGGGCGCCATTCCGATGGTTGCTTGATAGCTGTTGTTGTAGGCAAATTCCACCAAAGGAAGGTGGTCTTCCCATGTCCCTCCGAAGTCGAGGACGCATAGCCTTAAAAGGTCCTCCAAAACTCTGTTCACTCTCTCTGTTTGGCCGTCGGTTTGGGGATGATAGGCTGTGCTCAAGCATAACTGCGTTCCTACTGCTTCTTGCAGACTCCGCCAAAACTCACTGGTGAAGATGGGGTCTCGGTCACTAACAATGCTAGATGGTATTCCATGGAGTCGAACGATTTCCTTGAGGTAAAGTGATGCTAGGGATGAGGCAGTTCTTCTACTTTTGACAGGTAAAAAGTGGGCGCTTTTAGTAAGCCTATCCACTATTACCCAAATGCTAGTGTTGCCTCTCCTAGACCTAGGCAGCCCATCGATAAAGTCCATTGAGATGCTATCCCACTTCCACTGCGGGACCTCCAAAGGATGTAGCAGTCCGCCAGGCTTTTTCTGTTCCGCCTTAACCTGTTGGCACACCATGCACTTAGAAACGAACTCTGCCACGTCCTTTTTCATGCCGTTCCAGAAGAAAGTCCTTTTTATGTCTTTGTACATTTTATCTCCGCCTGGGTGTATCGTCATCTTGGAGTGATGTGCTTCCTCGAGAACCTTCTTTACTAAATCTTTTGTTTGTGGGACGCATAGTCTTCCATCTCGCCTTAGCAAACCCCTATCGTCGATGGAGTATCTGTTGAGGTGACTTGAAGTCTCACCCCTAATTAGCCTATCAATTATTTCCACAAGCTGAGGGTCTTCGCGTTGTGCTGCCCCTACCGAATCCACTAAAGTTGGGCGCACTTCGAGAGATGCTAGCAAGCCTGGTACGAAATCGGAGGAAGGCCTAAAGTCGAAGCTGGCTATAAACTCTAGGCTTTGTCTTTCAACAAACAACGGGTTTAGGGTCAATTTCTTTCGGCTCAACGCGTCTGCCACTACGTTGCCTTTGCCCGGAGTGTAGGAGATCTCAAAATCGTACGAGGTAAGAAACTCCATCATCTTTGTTGCCTCAAGTTAAGATCCTTCTGCGAGAAAAGATATTTCAACGATTTATGGTCAGTGTAAAGTTCGAACTTCTCACCTAGGAGATAGTGTCGCCAAGACTTGAGTGCAAAGACGATGGCGGCTAACTCAAGATCGTGGGTTGGGTAGTTCTTTTCGTGCACTTTCAACTGCCTCCCGCCATAAGCTACTACCCTTCCTTCTTGCATTAAGACGGCGCCTAGCCCTGTCCCACATGCATCCGTATAAACAGTGAACATCTTGCTCCCATCTGGCAGTGTCAAAACTGGGGTTGTAGTTAGAGCCCTTTTCAGTCGTTGGAAAGCAAACTCGCAATCCAAATCCCAATTGAATACTAGATTCTTCTTAGTCAATTTCGTGAGCGGAGCTGAGATTTTCGCAAAATCCCTTATGAACTTTCGATAGAAACCCGCTAGTCCTAGAAAGCTTCGGACCTCGGTTGCAATCCTTGGTGTCTTCCAATCCTGTACCGCCACTACCTTAGCAGGGTCCACTGCTAACCCTTGTTTGGATACTATGTGCCCAAGGAACCTCACCTCTTCTCTCCAAAAGTGGCATTTGGAGAATTTGGCTTTTAGTTGATGGACCCGCAAAGTTTCCATGATTGCCCTTAAGTGCTGAGCATGTTCCTCTTCACTCTTTGAGAAGATAAGGATATCATCTACGAAGACCACTACGAATTTGTTGAGGAAATCTCTAAATACCCTACTCATTAGGTCCACGAAGTAAGCAGGTGCATTTGTCAAGCCGAAAGGCATGACAAGCCATTCAAAGAAGCCGTCTGGGGTTCTGAACGCCGTTTTATCGATGCTATCTTCAGCCACCCTTAGCTGATGAAAACCGGTTGCTAAATCGAGTTGGGAGAAAACAGACGCTCCTACAAGCTGGTCAAATAAATCGTCAATTCTAGGGAGAGGGTGCCTATTCTTTTTCGTTAGCTTGTTGAGCTCCCTATAGTCAACACATAGACGGAGTGAACCATCCGCCTTTGTAGCGAACACCACTGGAACGCCCCATTCTGAAATGCTCCTCCTAATGAACCCCTTTTTTAGAAGCTCTTTAATATGTTTACTGAGCTCTTTCCTTTCTCGTGGAGCCATGTGTCTAACGGGTAACACAACGGGCTTTGCATTATCTACAAGATATATGCGGAAGTCTATTTCCCGCTTCGGAGGCAAGCCCTTCACCTCTTCGAAGACATCCGGATATTCCCGGACCACTCTAACTGATTGCAAATTTTCAACAGAGGCATCTAGCGATTCAAGATAACTAAGCATAACCGCATACGAGGGATTACAAGAAATTTCCAAAGTATTACCGAGCTGGGTTAGGAGCCTAACAACCCTTTTCTCACAATCAAGGATGGCCCCATTACTGGATAGCCAATCCATACCCAAAATCAAACCATAACCCGAAAAGCCCAAAACAAAGGCACTACATTGAAATTCCACACTTAGAATAGAAATTTTCAATCCCAAACAGATCATAGACAAATGAGCTGGGCCCCCAATTGGGTTTGAAACAATTAAGGGGTCCTCTACCACACTAGTTTTTAGGTGCAGAGATTCTACTAAAGCAGACGAGATAAAGGAGTGTGATGCGCCAGAATCAAATAAAGTGCGAACGGGGTGATCATAAAGATAAACTACACTTTCTACATAAGTATTTATACCTTGCTGTTGCAGAGGTGGCGCTTCCAGTACATGAACCTGTGCCCCTGGGGTGGATCCAGCCCTCTGCCCCTGTCCTCGTTTCTTTGGGCAGTCCTTAGCCCTGTGGCCTGTCTCTCCGCAAGAAAAGCACCCACCATTCTCCTTGGCCTTCTTTTTCCGGCAGTCCTTTACTAAGTGCCCCACTTTGCCACAGAAATTGCACTTCCTCTTCTCTTTGTTGCCTTTCCCGCCCTTCTTAAAGTCTGTCTTCTTAGGCTGCAAACCTTCTTTCTTCCCTTGAGAGCTTTCTGCCTTTGTCTCCTTCTTTCCCTTATCCTCTTCATTCAGCAATGCCATTTGCACCAATCTCTCATACGTGGCTCCCATGGGTATATGGGTCATGGCCAAACTGTGTAATGGCTCATTCAACCCTTTGACGAAACGGAGAACCTTCTTGTGCGGGGTGTTGACTAGGTCAAGCCCAAACCTAGCCAGCTCATCGAACTGATTCACATACTCTCTGACTGTCTTGTCCCCTTGCTTAAGAAATAAGAATTTTTCCAACTGCAAACTTCTTTCCGCATCTGAGAGAAATTTAGTCTCAAACCTTTCCCTAAAGTCCTCCCATGTCTCCACTGGTCTTTCAGCATTAGTGACTTCCCACCAGTAGGAAGCCTCGCCCTTCAATAGCCACACTGCCAATTGTACTTTTTGTCTATCCTCTACCTCAAAGATGATGAATAGGTCCTCCGTTTCTTTCAGCCAATTTCTGGCTGCCACGAAGGACTCAGTTCCATGGAAATCCTTTCCTCCCATAGCTTTAAAATCTTTACATATCTTAGCAAACGTGTTTCCCCGTGGAGGAGGTGGAGGAAAAGGTGCCGCTGCAGCTGGATGATTTCCTGCAGCTGGGGGAGGAGGAACGGTAGGACCTGGCTGAGTGGCTCTTGCTTCTAAGAACCGTCTAAACCAACCAGGTATTGGCACCCCTTCCGGCAAGTTAAGTTCTTGGGACATGCTGAAACAAAAAGGATAGATTCAAAACGAAGGGTAAGAGATAGTACCTATGGCTTTGGGGGTGGACTTTGCCTTTTTAAAATAAAATAATATTTTTCTTTTAAAAATGCTTCTTTAAATTTCCTTTTTTTTTTGAAAATAATTTTTCAAAACTTTTTATCTTATCTGGTAAACCTATGCTCTGATACCAAGTGAAACACCCCACCTCCGTTAGGGTCACTCTCAAAGGGAATGCCCTAATTTTGGTGGAGGTTTATAAGTATAAGTCACAGATATACAAGACAGATATAAGAACACATATTTGTAAACAGCGGAAAATCAACAAACTTTTATTTCATGAAAGCAAATACGTGTTACAACAACAACACCATAATTGTCTTACACTTTTTCCAAAACATAACATAACACTTTCATAATCTATCTTGATTACATTATTTAAAGAAGCATAAATAAAGCATAGATAAACTGCAAAAGCCCCATAGAGTTTGTCCAAAGCCATAGTTCAAAGCGAAAAAGTCCAAGCAATACATTTCTCTTCTTCAAGCTGGATGTTAAGGCTAGTCAAGCTGCTGTGTTCCCTCCCTGTGGACCGGGGGGGAAACGGAAGAAAAGAAGACGAAAGAAAAGTAGAGTCAGACATAAAGCCTGAGTAAGTCTAGTACTATTTTGTCTATGAATAAAGAACTGGGTATGATAAGTATAAACAAGAAGTGGAAAAGCACTCTAACTTGGTTAAGTTGTCTAGGGTCGAACATACTATCGTACCCCATGTTAATCTCTGAACCCATATAAACTAGTTTCCAACTGGCACCCCATAATCAGGGTGATGTGATCCATTCTACGATGATCGGCTCCTACTCGCATAGTTACATGTGTCTTACGGCCCCCGATGTTGTAGTTACCTATGCTGGTCCCACCATGGGGTGTATCAAGTCCCATGGCGGCGGCCCGACACAATCCTAGAGTGCACAGGTATGCTACTGGTGTCCAGTGCCTTATTTTTCTGCGCCGGAGTGTGTGCACGCCCGCACCCCGTTAGAACCTACACTGCTACACCACCGTCGTCGATTTGACCTCTTACAATCAGCCCAGTAATCGTGCCCCACCCTGCCTAGTTTCAGGGTATCCTGATACACCTTCTAGGGTTACTGCTGAAAAGGGTCCCCCGAATCTATGGGATTACAAAAGATTTCGAGAGTGTTGCCAAGGCGAGTCACGAGCCTAACTACTCTCCTTTCACAATCAAGTACGGCCCCATTTCTGGATAACCAATCCATTCCCAAAATTAGCCCATAGCCCGTGAAGCCCAACACATAAGCATCACATCTAAACTCAACGCTAAGTATAGAAAATTTCAAATCCAAACACATCATGGACAAATAAGCTGAGCCCCCAATTGGATTCGAAACAACCAAGGGATCCTCTACTAAACTGGTGTTTAAGTGCAGTGATTCAACTAATGACGTAGAGATAAACGAATGCGATGCGCCCGAATCGAATAAGGTACGGACAGGATGATCAAACAGAAAAACTAAGCTTTCAACAGAAATGGTTCTACCTCGTTCTTGCAGCGGTGGGACCGCGAGAGCCTGAACTTGTCCCCTTGCCTACCCTGGTGCCATAAGAGCCTGCATCTGTCCTCCCGAGGTAGCTCCTGCCCTCTGCCCCTTCTTTGGGCAGTCCTTCACTAGATGTCCCGCTTCACCACAGTGGAAACAGCCAGTCTTCTTTTTCTTTCGGCAATCCTTGCTGAGATGGCCTGGTGTACCATAGTTAAAGCATTTCTTCTTTCCCTTGCCATTATTGTCCTTACCACCCTTCTTGTTTTGCTGTTGTGGTTTCTTCTGATCCCCTTTCTTCTCAGGTGCCTTATCAGCTTTAGCGCCTTTCTCCTCGTGCATGAGTGCCATGTCTACTAGCTTCTCAAAGGTGGCCCCCATAGGGATGTGGGTCAAGCCAACCCTTGCAACGGTTCATTCAATCCATTTACAAACCTCAGTGCCTTCTTCTCCGGCGTGTTCACTAAGTCCAAGCCAAACCTTGCTAACTGATTAAATTTGTTGACATATTCTTTCACTGATGAGCTTCCTTGCTTCAATGTCAAGAACCTTTCCATATATAGATTTTCTTCTGCCCTTGAGAGAAACTTCGCCTCAAACCTACGCCTGAAATCCGCCCAAGTGTCAATAGGACGCTCCCCATTAGTGACCTCCCACCAAAACGAGGCCTCTCCCTTCATCAACCAAGCTGCTAATTTAACTCTCCTCCCTTCTTCTACTTCAAAGATTTCTAGCAATTCTTCCACCTCCCTAAGCCAATCTCTAGCTTCCACAAAGGTTTCTGACCCTTGAAAAGGTTTTCCGTCCATGGCCTTAAATTCCTTGCACGTCTTTGAAAAAGTATCTACGCGAGGAGGAGGAGGAACGGGTGCAACTGGTGGTGGAGTAACATTGGCCGGACCTGCGGCGGCCCTAGCCTCCTATACCATCCAGGTATCGTTACACCATCCGGAAGGTTAAGATTTTCAGCCATGCTGAAATGAAAAAGGAAAGATTCAAAATGGAGAATTCGAAAGATAAAGATATGGCTATTGGGGATTATGTTTTTTTAAAAAAAACTTTCCTCTTTAAATTACTCATTAAAACATGTTTTTGAAAGCACTTCTTCCAAAAATACTTTAGAAAAATAGTTTTTCAAAAAAAAATATCTGTTCTGGTAACCTTAAGCTCTGATACCACATGTAACACCCCACGTCCATTAATGTCACTCACAAAGGGAATGCATTAACTTCCATGGAGGTTTTAAGTGAATATAGAACAGAAAAATTACAACAAGACAGATAATGAGTAGTACTTGGAAATCTAAAACTTCATTTTATTGCAGCGGAAATTAAACATGTTTGTTACATCATAAAACCATAAATCAGAGTCAAGTACAATATCCATCTTGGTAAACAAAATACATAATCTCATTACACAAATAGCCATTAAAGAAGATGACAAGCTGGACTTTACTTCAACGGTCCAAGATTTCCAAGAGAGATAAAGCAATCCAATCAAGCTCCACTAGAGCTGGGCCCAACCTGAGGACCTGAAGGGGGAAAAAGGATAGAAATGGAGGGGGTCAGACATAAAGTCTGGAGAGTATGATAATTCTAACAATACTATTATCAAAATAACTAGACTAAGGCATAAGATGGAAGACAAGTAAATGTCTATGAACTATTAGGTATGGAAGAGCAGTTAAAGATAACGTTTAAGATAACGTTAAAGATAACGTTAAAGGCATACCTAATTACTAACGAATAATTACTACACTACACCGCACATTACTACACTGCACCGCACCAGTCACCCTAAAGGTTGATCCCGCTTGCTTCACATAGAAACTATATAAATAGCCTTACGTACCCCTAGCTGACTACATAGGTGTCGTCTGCCCCTATCTCCACTAGGTGTACCCCACTACCCACTTGCGATCGGCTCCCTACTCGTAGATACCCTTGCTAGTCCCACAGTGGGGTGTATCACTCCCATAAAGTGGCAACCCGATACAACTTGAGAATGCACGGCTTATACCTACACGATGCAACAACGTCTTACCTACCAGCCCGGGTCCACACACGCATATGAAACCTGTTGGACTTGCGTTGCCACCGCTCCCCGTTTTGGCCTCTTATAGTCAAAATCTAGTATGCGTGTCCCGTCCTCGACTTGGGTCGAGCCCATAAAGATACGTTTGGGATACTGGTTGAAATGGGCCCCCACAAGCTACCCACCTAAGCTTGTCACCATTAGTATATCCCACTTAACCCTCTTAGTCTTGTTCATTTACATGTGTGTTTGGTTAAGTCTTACTAATCGTATTTCACATGCGACTAAGGGCACCCACTAGATTCCTCATGCCACCCTAGGCACCTACTTAACCCCCATGTCCCACTTTACATGTTTATCTGGTTAAGTATTTCTTAATTCATTCAGACCATAACCTCATAAAGACCTCTCACATTAGACTGGCATTTATGGCAGCTGGATTTGCCGGGCGGGTCCGCGCAGTCTTACACCATAAAAGAGTCTAACCTCGTGTATTTACAACTATTATGCTTTAGTTTAGGCCTAGGACCTCTCACATTGGGCTGACATTTGTGACCACTGGATTTGTCGGGCAGGTCCGGGCAGGTTTACGTCACAAACGAGTCCAACCTCGTGTCCTAAGCATTGATTATCACTTATAATCTTTTACCCCAGTTTTAATAATTCCCTATTCAAATTATTAATTAAGTCCACTTTTATTGATGTCCATAATTGACTCAATTATGGTCATCCACTCATGGCGTGCAAAATCATATCAATTGCACCCCAACTTCTTTATAATAAATCCTTAATATTACCCCTACCCCACGTTTATACGTTCGCTTATTCAACGCAGAATATAGGTTAGACTCGAATAGTCTAACTCATAGCACAAAAATAAATTATCACAACATATACACAATTAAAATGAATCTAATCATTATAGGGGTGAAACTTGCATAAACTACACATGTTAAGGATCTAAAGGTGTCAACTTGTTAAATGGCACAATTTGCATGATATGATCATAACCCAAATTTATGTATAAACTTGCATATGGGATTTTAGGCAACATAATGATGGTGTGAACTAGCATAGAATTTCACATATGTCATAGCATAATTCTAGATGTCATAATTATAGTTCAAAATAGATGTCATGGCATATGTTCATAATCTCAACCTAAACTTTCATATGTGACTTGTCATATAGATCAACATAACCCGAATAATATCAACATCATGATTTGATTAACATGAACTAGTTAGCATAGATAGTAACATCATGGCTTTTTAACATGTATGATTCATCACAACTTAGCATAGAAACTCTCAACATACAAAACATCATCATAGCATGATTTACAACATATAGGATATCATCACCACATAGCATAGAATTTATAACATACATGATAGCATAAGGTTTACAACAACATATATGACAATTCACATCATCTACTCATAATCCATTCATGACTTAACCTAATTAAAATAATAATAATCTTGTTAAGATCATCATACTCACAATTTAGAGAAGAAAAGTGAGTCTTGATTTGCTTTAGAGTTGAGTAGAATTAGGTTTTGATTAGCTTTTCTTCCTTCTTAGTTGGCGGCGGCTAGACTGAGTTCCATGGCGGCGGTATGACGGTAGCTATTCTATTTTTCATATGAATTAGGGTGAGAGACTACCTAGGTATTTATAGAGTTTAAGGTTTATTTAGACCATCAGATCAACTCAGAACTAACCTGAACCGTTTAATTTACCAACTCAGCCCTAAAGACACATCAGCAGCTCAGAACTGGGCTCAGTCAAAACCATAACCGACTGACCAGGTCGACACCCAGGTCGACACTATTTGGGGGGGGGGAGGTCGACATGGTAGTCGACCTGGGGGGGGAGGGGAGGTCGACATGGTAGTCGACCTGGGGGGGAGGTCGACACTAGTGTCGACTCCCTAGTCTACCTTCCTGGGCGGGGATCTTCCCGCCAGCCTGCTTCTGCACTTTCAGTTTGAATTTTAAATTTCCTGCGAGCTGTTTAGAATTTTCTGAAACTTCTGATGGCCATAACTTCTTCATACGAAGTCCAATTCACGCAAACTCAGACTCTATTTCGACCAGAATTCCGAGACGAACACAATGGCACAACCCGTTTCCCACAATTCTCACGTCTGAGGTTAGTTATTCTTTAATTTGTGAATATTAATATTAACAGAATTACGGGGTATTACATATATATATAATATATTATATATATTTCGTCGATTTCCTTTTTAAAACGTATTTTATAAATCGTTTTAAATTCGTTTTCAAAACCATTTCAACACTATATTCAATTTCTAATCAAAATTGAATGTTTCATATCATTACTATATAAATGATAATATTTTCAAAACGTTATATTTTGAAATCACTTCTTTTCTATATTCATTATAAAAACGAACATAATCGATATAAATATCGTTCACGTCAAAATAGCGCAACTCTAATCAACACGGCTTTATATATTTCAATAAATTCGTTATTCTGTTCAACAAATGAATATTTATTCTATTCAACACATGAATCTATATTTCTTTCAACACATGACTAATCTCAACACATGAGTACTGTCAACACACACTATTTTTGTTATGTAAAATATTTTATAAAATTATGGTATCTATCGTTTGATTTTTAATTAGACTCCTACTGGAAAGTAGTTCTAATTTTAAATATGATAAAGATGTAAATTTTATTATTTAAAATATTTTACTCAACACATGAACATTGGCAACACATGACTATTTTTATATTCAACACATGAATTTTCTTTTATAATATTCATTGTCTTCCCGATTGGAAATAAAGTTTCCTGCTCTCTCTGGCTATCCCTAACTGATCCGACGAATGGGATGGTTAATATGAAGTTATTTGAATTTAGAAATGAATTGTAATTTGATTTATCAAGTAAAAAAGTAAAAGTTGAATTTTAGTTCCAAAATAATTTGGAAAGTAAATTTAAATGATTTTAAAAGGGTTATATAAGGATATAATGGTTTTCTAAGATATTTTGAAGTATCATAGAATAATGGTTATTATGATCAAAATAGAGCTTGTCGCATAATGGCAGTTTACGTATTTTAGATTCAAACATTAAACGCTTATAACTTTTGCAATCTAAATCGGATTTCCATAAAATGAAAAACGTTTGATTTCCATTAATAAAAACTTTCAAATGAGTGAAAGAAGATTTTAAATTCGAGTTATAATTTTCAAGTTGTGTTTGAAACCATTTTGGAAAAGGTCGGTGTAAGAACAGTTGTTGACCATAACTATAAACAGCTATTTTTAAATGTTTTAAAAATATTGACGAAATTTGTAAAATCATTACAAACTATAAAAAGGTGTTTTGAATTGTAAAGTTTAAGTTTTGGCTAAGATAAATGATATTTTGATCAAAATAGTTAAAATAACTGTTTTGTAATGCTTTTGTAACACTTTTGAAATGCTTTTCTAACGCTTCCTTCGAAAACAATTTGTTTTGAAGTTTTAAACCGTAAAATATTTTCCGAACTATAAGTAATGATTTGTGGAATGTTTTCAAAGTTTTAAAAGTATTAGAAATATTTTATATGTACGGGTTTTCCATTTTAAATAATTGGATATGGTTGGAGATAAACTTCGGATGTTTAATATTAGTTCGGAAGATGATGACTCTTACTATTTGAGGAATTTAAAAGGTAGTTCACTGTTATTCCGCTTATAGTGTGAGTTGGATAGGAAGATTAATACTATGGATAAGTTGATGGTATTTCTATCCAGATCTAATGTCAAAGAGTTGGATAAATCTTTTAATTAAGATATGGGTTTCCCAATTTGATTGGGATAAGTTGGATAGAAATAATCTTCGGATATTTAATATGAAATTCTTTAGTGTAAACATATACTATTTGAGGAATTTGGAAGATATTATTATTATATCATTATTCAACTTATAATACTCGTTGATTATGAGAATTGATATCGAATATAAGTAGATACAATCTCTGTGTAACTTGTGTTCAATATCGATTGATTTGGGTTTTGTCGTGAATCATATCTTCAATAATATCATTCTTGAAACCCAATGAGATTGAGTTGTGGAAATTCATATCGTAAATTGGGATTTAATCAAATCTTTTATTTCAGAAAATTAACAATAAGAAATTGGGAACCAAGTATAATCTTTTAGTTAAGATTAAAGAATTGAAGGTTGGAAAATCGATTTAATTGGAAACTATGGTTGAAATATGGATTAAAGGATTTTCAAAGGAAACTGTATTTTGATAACGAGTTATCAAACGGAAAATTAATTAAGGCTTTTCGGCTAGATTATCTTTGATTTAAGAGATGTTTTTTAAAGAAGAAGGGTAATATATGGATTTTGTTAAAGATAATTTGAGAATGGGTTTAAAGAAATTTAATTTAACAAAATCTAAGATGGAAGAAGATTTGGTTGAAAGCCTGCGTGTTCCGTAATTGTGTTTTAAAAATTATGCTTATTATTTGGGAAGACCGGGATCGGATGTATGTCCGAAAACCATTCCAAGTAATAATTCGACGACGTTGTGGAGCAATTGAAGACATTGAAGAAAGCATCGAAGACCGGGACCCTTCATATCATAAGGACGATTTGCTGAATGTCTTAAATGGGTAGCTCCCATTTGCAGATGGATTTTATATCAGCTAAGTGGCCAGAATCCCAAACGTATGTGAAGGAATTTTGGATTGTGGTTTCGTTCAAAACCAGAACGGACATGTATGGATTATGTGTCTGACATTGTAATTGACTATGTAGCACTGATCTCTGTTAAATATATATCTGTTTGGTGGCGGAGAATTTATTCTCTTACTTAAAACCCTTCTCTAAGACGTATGAGCTTGGAGGCTATATATTGATAGAAATCTGTGATGCGTTGTGAATGGACAATGTGGCGTACTTAAGTTATGTGCTGAGCTTTGGATGATCAAAGCATGACTTATTTAAGCGTAGCTTTGTGTATATCGGGACCTCGACAAGCCTCACACCCCGGTAAATGGCCAAAACAGGAAGAAATGCAGTAGGGTTATAGGGTGTTGTCTCCTTCTAGGTAAAAGGTGTACTATGGTATGGAGCCCAGGTATTAACCTATATGATAAAATCATCTACTTTTGTGGTTGTTGTTGGCGCACGCTCGGAAAGGACGGTAACGACCGGGAGATGACATACTTAGGCGTACTCTAATTACCCAGTTAAGGGGTAACCCGGCCTTGTGTTGGCATAAGGAGCATCACTGTTGATCCTCGGGCATTCCTCTAGAGGTGTTCAAAATTTGGTTCGGAAGGAAGTTCCTTTGCCGGGTCATTGTTGGAAACCAAATCTTCGCTATGGGCCCATACGATTTTGATTTTATACCATACGTCGGTATAGTATATAGTATCTACGCTGGCAAAGATTGATACATTTACATTCAAAAGGATTTTTCACACCATAATATAGTATTGAAAGAGGATTTTCACGTATCAAGCACTTTGGACTACATAAGGAGAAACCTCGCCCATGTGTGCGTTTGCATTGTGTGTGTGCCACGAGACCTTATGTTAGTTTCATTTTTTCAAAAAGTCATTGCGAATTTCTATGCACTAGTATTCACATGGAGTAAACCCGTTCCGCACTAGCGGCGTGGTCCGGTGAATTACCTAACTTTAAAATAAACCCTAAAAATAAATGTTTTGAGTTCTCACACCAGTCCCATGACTGACCTGGAGATTATTGTTCCCACACCTAAACTCTGGGTGCTCATAATTTTTAAAAGGTCAGCCTAGTAGTTTGGTTTGCAGTTTAGACTTGGAGTGGTTAGAGCAGGATGCTAGTTTAGCTGGAGCTATTATATCTTGGTGCATGCATATTCTTTCGCTGAGTTTAGTATCTTTTCCGTTGTGTAATCGATGTACTCTGATGTGTCTCCGGTAACTCTAATGTAATATTATTGCAATGATAATGGAAAAGTTCTTTTTATTTTGTGCAAATGTGTAAGTACCGCTAACAATCCGTCTTTATGAACGGTTTAAGTTGGTTTAATTACGGGCGAAACCAAGAAAAAAGTCGGGTCGTTACAAAGAGCATGCATGTTGACAACAATAATGCCATTACCATAGGCATATAATGCATTCATGAGTTGATGCAAAAAACATATAGAGAAGAATTTCAAGTGAATATTCAGCATACCAATTGTAAGCGATGTGGGGGAAAGAGACCATACTTCCAAGCCAGCTCAACATATTCCTACAAGAAGATAGAGGCAAACTTACGAGTCACTGACCAATTACACTATATACATTGGCAGACTATAATTTTTTGTTACACATTGGCAGGTTACATTTTCTTTACATAAGTACATAATATCTAAACTTGGCAAACAGTCTCTGGAAGACATAAACTCAAAACCCTTTAATTTAATTTAGAAGTTTGCCACAATATAGGTCCCAACATAGGGTATGCTTGTAATAATATAAATGTACATCTTCCACCTATATTATTGAAATGACATCTTAAATTTTGTAATTGCTCAGTTACAAATAAAGTAGCAAATATGTACTCTTGTTGTACAACATCAGATGATCAATAAAAGATACTACTTGCACCACTAATATATCATATAACGTTAATTTAAACAGATTACCTTAAATTCAAAATATAATAAAAAAATACCTGGTCTAGAATTTGAGTCCACCATATGGCACACTTATGTATAATTCTCAACTATACTGTATTATGATGGTGTTACGGTTTGCACTCAAAAATAATTTATATAGAAACCACCAGTTTATTCTGGTCAGCAGCCTGCGTTGTTTAAACTAACTCGCAAATGTAAAGACATAACCAAAATTAATGTTCTCGCGGATTTAACTGCTTACATATATTAATCAACTACAATTACAATAAACATACCTCCAGTAACACTGAGATGACTCGGTCCAATACACTGCCTTCAAGGACACCTGAACGTGAATTTCCATGTTCCTAAGTCAGAAACAATAAATCATATTATATCCCCACTTGTAATAAATTTATAATTAAATAACTAAATTTTCAATAAAAAATGGTGATAGACTAAAAATGATACATAAACACTTAATTCAGCTTCCCCAAAGTCACAGGCCTATGAAAATACACTGAAAATGATTTTTGCAAGCCATAAGTCGAGCGATACAACAGGCTTATGAACAAAGTTCAAGAGATGAATTACTGAGTGGGGTAGGAAGAGGGGAGGTTGCACGACGGATTGTGAAGAAGCTGGTGATCTGGAATTATAGGCTGTTGATAGTGAGGAGGACAAAGCTCGGTGATCAGATATCTAATGGTAGTTCTCATACTCCTAACTTTGCAAAAAACATTTAAATAACATGTGACATAAACATGAATACAAATATTTAGATTTAGCATGCATAGTTTCAAAAACGCATGTTTACTTTACACATGTATCCAATTATTCATTCTCTGCATTTAACAGAACACATAGTAGTGTACTTTGAATTGTGCAAATGCCAGTGACACTTAGAAACAAGATTTGGATTTGTAAACTATTAAGATTGTTTTTTTTTTACACGTGCGTTTCATGAGCTTTGTACTAGCCTAAAACAAAATACAAGTTGAATAAATTCAACAGACAACACAAGAAAAAAAACAGTACACTCATACACTATTACAACAGATCAAAACTCAAAGCTCTTTCTGAACTTTCAACAAAATAATTAGCAGTAGCACACCTAGGTTGACCTCTTCTTGCATGCATGTTCAATATTTTTCACACTCCATCTTATGTTCTGTACTGCAATTAGTAAAATCACTACTCCCTGCCTCCCCGTATGTCCTCAAAAACAAGCATGCATAGTGCAACTACACATAATATATCATACCCACTTTAGTAAGACTAATATGAGGTATATTCAAGGCAACTCCAGGTCCCCTACAATTCTTCCGCAGGAAGGAATAAGCCACATTGATCACAAACTTCTTTATACACGACGAAGTCTTCCCAACCTTTATATATGAATGTCCCACCACATGAGCAACACCCCGCTTGCTTAGCCTCTATCAATGCTTTCAGTTCATCACTAACTTGTGTATCCATACGCTCAGTTTGAGGTCTTATGTAATAACCTGGAAAATTAGAACCAATCTAAAATTTTTAATTTGGCTATTTTAATGAATTTAGAATATTTAAAATAATTTATTTTAAATAATAACAACTAAAAAATTATTTGAATCAAAGTTAGAACGAATAAATTAATTTTAATTATATAACGAGTTAGAAATAGCGCTGCAATTTGAAAATTTAACTTTGAACTTTGACTGAATGTACAGGATTCAAAATAAACCGGATTATAGTAAAACCAAAAAATGTTTAAATCTGTTTAAAAATATCTTTTTAACGAATCTAAAAAATCGAAATTTCATAGCGGGAATCAAAAGTTATGGCCAATTGAATATTCAGAATAGTCGCTATGAAATAAATATGGCCCTTAAAAATTAAAATTTTTCAAATGACCTTCGTTTTCGACAAGACCACTTTGGTGGGATCCGTAATGTCAAATTACTGCTAGGTTTCAAATTCCATAATTTTTGGAATTAATATGTGAGCGTGGAAAAGGAAAACGCGTATATAATTTCAGTTTGAATTGGATCGACCAGAAAAAGTCCATTTTTCAAACGGTCTCCAAATTCGACGAAATTAATTTTGTTAGGACCGTATCATCCATACATAGCTAGATTTAATTTTCTGGAATTTTTCGAATCAGTATGTGGCCCCGGTAAATTAAAATGTACGATCAAATCTAAAATTGAATGTTTTATATTTTAATTTGAAGAATAGCTTATTGAAACAGTCGAATGGGCTTACGAAACATATTCCATTGTGTTCGGAATATGGGTATTTAGCTGAGGGCGACAGTCGTTGGGTTTGAATTGGAGTTCGTATGAACGTATGGGTATTTTTGGAAATTGAAGAATTAAATATATAAATAAAATAAAAGGGCCAATCACGTTCATTTCTCTCTCTCCCCATTTTCAAACCATAAACCCTCGTCAATGGCGTTTTTTCATTCCAACCTTCTCTCCTCTGTTTCTTCTACTCGGCTCAATAAAATCGAGAGCTGCTGTTGAGAATTTTGAATAGCATTATAAGAGCTTCAAATCCATACAAGAGTTATATTTTTTCATTGCCTGAATCGTTCGGATCGAAGCCTTAAAGGCCGCGACTTCAACTTGCCATCGAGCCACCCCTGCAGCGTCGATCTGAGTGAAACCCTTGTCGTCGGGAAGCCTTCTCCAAGCTCTTCGATGCGGCGCCGGCTGATCGACCTCTTGTGCAAAGATTTGCGCGCAAATCGCAAAGCTAGTTCTGAACAGTTGGAGAGGTATACGGTCTGGTTATTTTAAACTGATTTCCACACTTTAAAACCATCGCAAAACATAATTATGGAATAAAAATAATATCTTTAACATATTTTGTCAAAATCCAGTGTAACCGGAGACATTGGACTCATTATGACATCTTCTACATTCTAGAAGAGACCGGAGAGTTTTTGGAGCTTCCTACAATTTTAGGAGTGGAACCCGATGTGAGATTTCTAAATTCAAATTCGAATGGAATAGCGATGTATAAATTATATGATCAATGTATAAGTTATATAAGCGTTGTATATCTCACATACAAGCGTTATATAAATTATATGTGCGATGTATAAGTTATATATACATTGTATAAATCATATGTGCGTTGAATGGAGTTGAAATGAAATTGAAATGGAAATAAATATATTTATATACATACATATATATATATTCCTCTCGTCCACAAACCATGGACGATATGAATAGATTGTGATTGGCGTGAAATTTGGTTGATATTGCAAATGGTTAATTATGGTTGTTTGTGGTTGAAACAAAATTGGATTAGTTTGTGGAAAAATTCATTATGATATGAAAAATGGTCAAAATGTTTAGATCATTGAAATAAGCCCCTTAGGGAACGCTGCGAGGCCTAAGGTAGTGCGAGGAGCCATACTCGGGACGGTGCCGGTTTTAAACTCCCTACCATTATGCTGCCGAAATTTTCTGAAATATTCTTGTGTTTGAATTATATTCATATGTTGAAATATATTCATGCGTTGATAATTTATTCAATATTAATATGAAGTGCTAAAAACCTTCATATGTTGAATAAATATTTTGAACGATAAAAATATCATTTTTATTAAATATACGACTCGCTAAAAATAACCATGTATGGAAATAACAATTTTTCGCTATAAAAATCATTTTTAACATGTTTATGAACTAAATAAAATAGTTATGAGTTGAAATATATTTTTGTTTGCCAAAAATATCATTTTTATACGATGTATGAAGTGTTAAAAATAACCACGTGCTAAAATAAATATTGTCTAGTTAGAATTATTATATTTAACATGTATAGAAAGTGTTAAAAATAACCATGTATGGAAATAAATATTTGTTCGCTAAAAAATATTATTTTTAGCTTAGATATGCATTTAAATACACATTGTTGAACAATTTATGGATTAACTGTTGAGTAAAGAATTTATTTGCGTGCCCGACAAATATGTATGTTTTTATGAGCCTAAGTCTGGCCGCTTGGCAATTTTCTTTTCTTTTAAAGATTTATGAGCCTAAGGCTGGCCGCTTGGAAATTTTCTTTTCTTTTAAAGATTTATGAGCCTAATGTTGGCCGCTTGGCAATTTTCTTTTCTTTTAAAGATTTATGAGCCTAAGGCTGGCCGTTTGGCAATTTTCCTTTTCTTTAAATGATTTATGAGCCTAAGGCTGGCCGCTTGGCACTTTCTGTTCTTTTAGATGGATGAGAGCCCTGCGAGACGAGTTACGGATTTCCAAACCCCTCTGCGTACAAAGGAGGCTATGCCAAAATTTTCCGAAATTTCAAAGCGTTAGCCAAATTTTTGAAGCAGAAACGATTTGGAAGTCATCGAATGAATATATATATATATATATATTAAATAAAACGAATAACGACACTGCAGTTCGCATTTTAGGAAGTAATTTTAAACGATTATACCGAGAAATCCAACCATCGGATTTTCCCGAAACTGAAACCGTCTGGTTCGCTTTGAAAATATCTTTCCAACGATATAAAATTTGTTGAGATCCAACGGTTAGATTGTGTGAAATGTTTAAATTAAATCTGAGGAGAAACAGCACCAGAATGAATTATATATATATATATATATAATTAAAATGAAACGAATAACGACGTTGCAGTTCGCGTTTCGAAATCGTAATTTAAAACGATTACCACGGGAGATCCGACCTTCGGATTTTCCGAAAACAGAAACCATTGGGTTCACTTTGGAAAGATCTTTCTAACGATATAAAATTCGTTAAGATCAAACAGTTTGATTTTATGAAATATTTAAATCAAATTTGGACGAGAGCAGCGTCGGGGCCATCGAATGACCTAAAACGTCATTCGATGGAAATGGACTATTTATAAATAAATAAAAATAGTGAAAAATCGTTTTTAAATATTTTAAACGATGTGGAATGGAGATAAACCGATTTTACTCGGTTTATCAGATATTTTGATGGTTGGATGTATTTGACATGAAAATTATACTAATGAACTGAAATGTGCATGTCGAATAGTTTAACCATAGAAAGAATTGATTTGAATTCTATATATGCGTGAATTGTTTGAAAAAGCCGAGTTAATTCTAATTTCAAATAATTGATAAACGATGAAAAGTCAAAGATGTGAAGATGATGGTTGAAGACCGGAGATCTTCACATCGTTTGGATGATTACTAATGTCTTGATTGGGAGGCATCCCAAGACAAGGTAATAAGTGGTGATCGTTCACACGTACTTGGAGATCGACCGGATATGCGAGGGCCTGAGTGTCCCGAATTTCCGGTACCATTTGAGCTGACCCAATAACACAAGTCCAACCCAAATTGCACTAGAAACCAAAAAACTAATAGAAAGAAAACAGAGGGTGAGAATAGATAAGATAGAAATTTAGAATAGAAGAAAAAGAAGAACATACAACATCAGAGTAACACGAATCTCACAACGGAACGAACAACATATAATAGATAACATATCCTTGAAATAAAATCAGTATATGTATACAGGAACATTATCAAAGTACAACACTAACAACACAGCGGAATAAACAATAGCTATATAATCCTGAAGCCTCGTGCTCCAACCTCTCAAAGTATATCTATAAAATCCTGACTACTTGACTGCCCGTACAAAATTGGGCACCCAAGAGTTTAGGGAAAACAAAACAAAACAAACTCTGGGTCTGTAATATCCCGCAAATCCGTAATATCAGAGTTGACTACATACACCATACATCCAACCCAAATATGACGAAAATACGAATCATTTTTTTAAAAAGAAAAAGGTAGAAGAATAACAGAAATAACAATACAGAATCTCACATCGCAGTGGAACAAAATATCATATATCATAAGTTTTGAAATACAATTTTTTTACTGTATACACGTATCATTATCAAAGTACGGTACTTACAACACAGCGGGACAAAACTCTATATAACTAATACTGAAGCCTCCTGCTCTAAGCTCCTTCAGATAAATATGTAAAATCCTGAACTACTTGACTGTCCGTACAAATTTAGGCACCTAAGAGTTTAGGTAAAACAAAATAAACTCCGGGTCAGTCATGGGACTGGTATGAGTAAACAATTTAAAACAGTTTCAGAAACTAAATGATATCTCATAAGACCACGCCGTATAACATGGAACGGATCTTTCCCTTATGAGAATCCAAACCACTTGATTTAACTTTCAAATCCTTTTGAAAGAAAAGGATAAACTTTATATCAAAACTCTTTTGATATTACGATAGTGTCTAAATCAAATAATTAACAATCTAGTGGAGCGTTTGCATCTCACGTTCCACGTATATAATATACAATCAAAACCGCAAGCGCTTATTGGGTAATGAATTTCCAACTATGACACGGTATGGAACCACCTTCTGGTAGTGTATCTCTAGAGGAGAATACATTGGGTTCAACAAGAACATCTTGCAACCCGGCCATACATGACCGACCACTCATTTCTCTTGAGTGTATCGAATGTATATCACCAACGGTTGGGATCAGCAATAGTTTCCCGAATGGGACAGCATCGAATAGAATAAGGAATTAAATGAATCTCTAGATAGGTGATGATACATCCTAATGGAAGCCACCCACATAGCCATACTGCCTGCCCGATTTTTGTCATTTCCCGGTTGTTGAGGCCTGAGGCTGCGATTACTTCTCTCCTTGATAACACAATTACTTTGAATGCCACATTATCAGATCTGTTAATCATTAATTCGTTTACACAAATATTCTGGATGTTATGCTAAGGGAATGAATCTGTTGCAACCATATATATTTATACAGACCAACCCATGCGATCGTTGGAAATACTTTGTCAGACATTCGTCCATTTACATTCGTTCTGCGATTGAACGAAACCGAAGGCACAATTTCTATTAATAGAAAAAGTCCTTGCACTCTACTCCGTCTTCGATTATCTTCATATAATCTGATTTGCAACACTACTGCAAATACGGAGTGGTTCTTTGGATAAAATCCAACCGATCTCTCCATATTAACAACGATGGTCAAAACTTCGATAGTCTGTGATTTAACTACCGAATAAAAGCAAGTGTTCATTCACCATATCAGACAAATCATTGGGTTCTTTAATTAATATTTCATTAATTAAATCTCTTCTCCATTTCCTTATCAATATTTGTTAACCAAATATTTTCAATAATCATCTTGTCCTTTTACGTTAATTGGAAAACACTTCCATATATCGTCTTCTTTTATTTTCTGTACTTAGAAAATATCTTCTATTTATAATTGGAAAATATTCCTGTTACTTATCTCTTTCCCGACCATTCATTTCTAGAATTAGGAAATATTTATAATCATATTTCCAAACTTTCACTTCTTCGGGTTAAAATGAATGTTGTGTAAAACATCGTTACGACAACCCAAAACAATGCATTCAACTAACTCTTATTCACACATTCCTCTTCGAGACTGGATCTTGCTATTTATTGGTTAAAAACGAAATCAATCAAGTTGGGGTATAACTACCTCTCAGACCTTGACTGAAAACATCCTTAACTTCAAAACAGACAAGACCACTTACCTCGAATAATTAACATCATATAAAACCAATTCTCCCTTTTTAAAACGTATATACAATTCCCTTTCAACTTCTAGATTATTGATTTCCTTTTTGTTTATAATATTCTATTTTCAAGTTCGTTTTTATCGAATTCTATATATATCGATACATTGATTTCTAACTATCAAAATTTCATAAAAATATTCTAACTCCTTAAATTCCGGAAAAAATCGCCATAACCTCCTCTGTGCCGGAAGCATCGGGAAAATCCCCAAACCGCCGCATAGGCCTCTCCATTCAAAAAGAAAATCAAAAAGCCAAGCGGCTAGCCGACACGGCACATAAAATCTCATATACGAATGAAATACATACCTTTTTGTCGAGCACTCTATCTATTTCACTTCTATACTTCCTTCCAAACCTGTTTAACATATATCTACCCATTGCCAATTTTATTCCACTTGTTTTTACTCAACTTGTTAATTAACTTGCTAGTTTACTCCTTTTCCTGTTTTACTTTTTATGCCAACATAACATGTTCAGATAAAATTCTAACTCACTTATAAACTCTTTGGATTCGATTTTTAATTTAAGTTTCATATTCGATTTCGAATACGAATCCACAAATCCAATTCACTTTTCAATGTTCAATTTCAATTCAAAATTTCATTAACTAGTTGCTAATTAATTGTTTTGCCTATTTCACCCTTTTTATTTGAATATAACTTGTTCAAATATATGTTAACTTGTTTGTATACTAATCAAATTCCATTCTCAACCTAAGTTTCATATTCGATTTCGAATATAAATTAACTAACCTAATTCTCTTATCCATAGTCAAGTTCGATTCAAAATCCCATTAACTGATTATTCTTGAATTAGTTAACTCTATTCAAAAATTCTAAATATGATTTTTGTCCCAAAATCATTTCATTTACACAGCTTGAGCTCGTATTTATTTTACAACTCAAATCTGGATTTTTCAAATGGAAATTTGGATTTTTATTTGCTTAAAAATCCCTATATTTATTTAAATAAACCCTTATGGGTTTTAAATGATTTTGGCGCTGCACTTTTAGAAATTTGATTTTGACATATCTCAAAATCTATTCGACGAAATCCAGATTTTTTCTCTTTTATTAGAAAACTATTATCTAACTAGTCCTGACGGTTCTTGTTTCAAAAAAATTCGATTTAATTTGACTTTTATATACTCAATTGAAGTTCGAAACGCCAATTTACGAACTACAGTGCTGCGGCGAGTTCGTTTTAATTATATTTATATATAAAAACTTTTAAACTTTATTTAAAATAAATTCAACTTTATCCTGATATATTTTTAATATATATCAAATCCATTTCAACATAATATTTCTGATCTTCTAAAATTGTCGATTTTTCCAACTCGGAAATAAATTTATTTATACTTCGATCTTCTATATTCAAATTCCATTTCAATTCTATTTAAATTTCATATATTCAATTTCCATTTCAACTCTATTTGAATTCTATATTCAAATTCCCATTTCAACTCTATTTGAATTCTCTATATTCAGATTCCCATTTCAACTCTATTTGAATTCTATATTGAAATTCTATTTCAATTCTATTTGAAGTCTATATTGAAATTCTATTTCAATTCTATTTGAATTCTATATTGAAATTCTATTTCAATTCTATTTGAATTTCCACTTCAACTCTATTTGAATTCTATATTCAAATTCTATTTAAATTTTCTTTATTCATTCTTAAACAAGTCTCGATTTCAATTTCTTTTGACATCGATATTTCTACTTTTGGAAAAAAGATTTCCCTTTTCAATTTCACACTTGTATTTTTATTTCTGAATTATCCAATAATAATTCTTTTTACTTCATTTGTAAACTTTGTTTATAAAAGAACTACTTATTTTTATTCTTTTAAAACAAGTTAAGATTTTTGTTCTATTCAAATTTCAAATTCCAATTTAGAAAAATAGAATTTCCCCTTTTAACTTTGGAAATTTCCTTTTTCGATATTTTTAAAATATCAACATTTAAGCCCAGTGATATTTAAACAATACACAAACAATTATTTATTTCAGGCTTTCTAACACATCATATATGACAGTATATGTGCAAACAAATAAACAAACAGATAATATATTTTTGAGGGATCCAGTTGGATCCCTCCAACCTGTTTTCCTGCATCCACAGACGTTTGTCAACATAGTAATACCCATCCTGCTTTGAGGCAGGATATCGCGGTATGAAGGTCATCCACTAATATATATTGTAGGGTGCATAGGGAAATCACCCGCTATGGTACCGCGGGCATCCGCTAATGAGACTGCGGGAATCAATCCAACCATCAACTCGATATATATATATAATAGTCAACCCTAAATAACTAGTATATTTCAAATAATCAGAAAGCATTCAACAAGCAACAAACAATTATTTTTAACAAATAAAAATAATTCTAAATAACAGGTGAGTGAGATTTACTCACCGTGACTTTAACTGCGCTGAATATCCACTGAAGGATATTATATAAATTTTACAGCGATTCCTCCATACGTCTATTTTCCGGTGTAAAACAAAAGTTAATAAAATTCCAGTTATTTAAATTTTACGGATTCAATTTAAATAATTACCACGTGTAAATTTATTCAAATTTAAACATTTATCTTACTCAAATGATTATTCTGCAAAAAAATTATTCTTTACTAACTAACTTCCTTCATATGAACTAATTACATAAATTAATTTACTTTTAATCAATTACCAATTATAAAAATAATTTCCATGTATTATTTATAATTATTTCGCACCAATACTTACGTTGATCACTTATCTTGAAATAAGTTCACAACTTAACCATCTGAATTTTAACTAGTTTATATACATATATATATACATATTAATTAGCATTCCTAAGTAATTAAATTAATTAAATTATTACCTTAAAATCCATTTAGTAAGCTAAGATCGAAACTCCTTGTTTACTTCTTCTTCATCACTGCCAAAACCCTCTCATCATCGAACACTGCAAGCACCAAATGCCAAGGAACTCAAAAACTACCACAACTCCTTGCTGTTATCGAACCACCGTCGACCCCAAAATCACATCATCGCACCTCAGCCAATAGTCCCGAACCACTCCACATACCACATCGCACAATTCACAGCATCTCCCCCTTCGAACTCACCATTCGTGACTTCACAGTAAAGCCCAAATCCCCATCCTCATTTCGCAACCCTAAATCGAACTCCACCAGGTTCAGATGCCAGTACATTCGCATTCACAATCATCGCACCCTTCCTACGCTACCTGTCGTGACCCCCTCCTCTTCAAAATGGAACGCAACACCACTATCGTTGAACGCTCACATTACCCTTGTAACCACGGGCCTCGATTTGAACTCCACACTCTCCTTTGAAGTTCAGCCTCGCGATGCCTGTTCCTACGTGATTCCGCCCATTCCCCTTTTTTATTTCTGAAAGAATTGAAATGAAAAGAGGCATACAGTTTTCAATTTCATGGATTGATGAGAGGAATTGTTTCCATTTTCTTCTGAGGATTTTGGATTTCGGTTTTTGAGGAAGAAAGGGTGGAGATGCCTGTGATTTTATAGATGAATTCACGCTTGTTTTTGTGAGGCTGAGGATCTGAAATGTAGAAAAGAGGAGGTGCCATTTTAATCACCAAGAGATGTTTGTGATTTTAAAAGGGAAAGATGTGGCTTTACATTGAACACCAAGGCTGTAACAACCCGGAAAATCTGAACCAGTTTGAAATTTTTAATTTGGCTATTCTAGTGAATTTTAGATATTTAAAATAAATATTTTAAATAATAATGACGAAAAGTGTGTTTGAATCGACATTTGAAAATAAATATAATTAATTCTAATTATAAACAAGGCCTGAAATGGCGTGGTAGTTTCAAAATTTGAATTCAAAGTTTGACTGACTGTACCAGGTGCAAAACAAAACGGATTTTAGTGAAACCAAAAATATTTAAATCTGTTAGTGAATATCTTTCTAACAAATCTGAAAAATCGAAGTTTCGTAGCGGGAAGCAAAAGTTATGGCCAAATGAATTTTCAGAAAGGTCGCTATAGAGTTTATTAGCCCGTGAAAATGGTCGTTTTGCAAACAACCTCAGAATTTGACAAAACCACTTTAGTTGGATCCGAGATGTCAAATTATTGCTAGGTTTCAAATTTCATAATTTTTTAGGCTAGTATTTGAGCGTGGCAAAGGAAAATGTGTTTGGTCGATTTTTATTAAATTGGATCGACCAGAAAAGGGCCATTTTTCAAACGGTCTCAGCATTCGATGAAACTAGTTTTGTTGGGACCGTATCGTCAAAACATAGCTAGATTTATTTTTCTGGAATTTTTGGAACCAGTTTGTGGCCCCGCAAATTGAAATGTACGTTCAAATCGAATATTGAATGTTTTATATTTTAATTTGAAGAGAAACTGACTGAAACAGTCGAATGGGCCTACGAAACATATCCCATTGTGTTCAGGATGGGGGTATTTGGCTAGGGACGACAGTCGTTGGGTTTGGATTGGTGTTCGTTTGGAGAAACGCTATTTTAAAAATTTAATAAGGCATCGGCCAATAGGATTTATTCTTCATAATTTAAAAATAAAAATAAAATCAAAAAAAAACCTCGTTCTCTGTCGCGATAAACGGCGGACGCCGCCTCCCAACTTCCCGATCAAATTCTGAGCGCTCCGTCCATCTTCAGACCTACCTCCAGTTGACCTTTTTGTAGCCCTCTCCTTCCACTTCAAATCCGACCTAACCCCACCTCCTATCGTCACCTGTAGCGCCGGAAACGAGCCTCCAAAGTCGGAGCCTTTCAGCCGCCGCCGCTCGTGCCAGAGGTCGTCGATCTGAAGGTGGTGCACGGCGTCGGAGAGCCCTTTCCAACCTCTTCCACGTGGCAGTGACCGATCGACGAATTGTTGCACGGTTTGGTCGCAAATCGAAAACCTGGTTTTGAAGATTTTTAGAGAGGTACGGCTGAAATTATAATAAACTATTTAATAGCACTTTAAAGCGCTACGGTTTTTGATTTCACTGTAAAAATCATATCTTTTTCGTTTCTTAACGAAATTCAGTGAAACAAGAGACAGTGGACTCGTGCGGACATCTTTTGCATTCTAGAAGAGACCGCATATTTTTCTGAGCCTTCTGCTATTTTTGGTGGAGTGGAACCCAATGTGAGATTTCTAAATTATAAACGATATGGAAAACGACGATGTATAAATTATATAGTCAATGTATGAGTTATATAAGCGTTGTACACCTCATGTATAAGCGTTGTATAAGTTGTACGTTCGATGTATAAGTTATATATGCATTGTAAAAATTATATATATGTCGAAATAGAAGTGAAATATACTTATATAAATATATATACGCCCCTCGTCCACAAACCATGGACGATATTTATTGGTTGTGATTGGTGTGAAAATTGGTTGATAGAGAATGGTTGATTAGAATTGTTTGTGGTTGAAATTGATTGATTGTGGTTGAAAAATACCCGTTTGTGGTTGAGAATTATTTGGTTGAAACCACATAGGATTAGTTTGTGGAAAAGAAAAAAATATACATGTCGCCTCGTGCGAACTAGATGCATGAAATCCCCAATGTCAAAAGCTGTGAGGCTTTAAGGTAGAGCGAGGAGCCGTACTAGGGACGGCCCCGGTTTTAACTACCCTACCGTTATGCTGCCGGAATTTTCAATAATATTCATGTATTAGAATTATTTTCATGTCTTGAAACTATATTCATGTGTTGAATAGAAATTCATGTGTTGAACGACATTCATGTTTTGAGATAAATTGTTTTATAATAAAAATCATATTTTTATCATCTATATGAACTATATAAAATAGTCGTGTTTTGAAATAAATTGTTTTATAATAAAAATCATATTTTTATCATCTATATGAACTATATAAAATAGTCATGTTTTGAAATAAATTGTTTTAGAATAAAAATCATATTTTTCTCATCTATATGAACTATATAAAATAGTCGTGTTTTGAAATAAATTGTTTTATAATAAAAATCATATTTTTGTCATCTGTATGAACTATATAAAATAGTCGTGTTGTGAAATAAATTGTTTTACAATAAAAATCACATTTTTATTATATACATGAATTGTTAAAAATAGTGAAGTGTCAAAATAAATGTTGGTTGGATAAAAATATCATTTTTATCAAATGTATGAAAAGAATATGGTTTTGAAATCAAAGAATAGATTATATTTATATATATATATATATATAATTAAAAGGAATCGAATAACGAAGCTGCAGTTCGTGTTTTGAAACCGTGATTTCAAACGATTATTTGCGGGAGATCCGACCATCGGATTTTCCCGAAATCGAAACCGTTGGGTTCGCTTTGGAAATATCTTTCCAATGACACCAACTTTGTAAAGAACCAACGGTTGGATTGTCTGGAATGTTTAATTCAAATATGAAGAAAAACAGCGCCAGAATCGATTATATATATATATATATAATTAAATTAAATCGAATAACGACGTTGTAGTTCGTATTTTGAAATCGAAACTTCAAACGAGTGTATCGGGAGATCCGACCGTCGGATTTTTCCCAAAATTGAAACCGCTAGATTCGTTTTGAAAAGACCTTTCTAATGATATAAAATTTGTGAAGATCCAACGGTTAGATTTTCAGATATGTGTAAATCAAATTTGAAGAAAAACAGCGCCACGGTCGCGTTATGGCCCAAAGCGTCGTTTGAATGAAATGGCTATTTCTAAATAAATAAAAATAGCGATAAATCGTTATAAAATATTATAAACGATATGGAATGGAAATAAACCGAATTTACCCGGTTTATTGAATATTTGATGGTTGAATGTGAAATTTATAAACTAACTGGAGGTTAGCTAAGTCAGATGGTTTCCTGGGTTTTGATCTGATGTTGGTTTCGGCCTTCGGGGTTAATAGTTGGGAAATCGTTCTCTTACTAATTTACGGTTAGTGATTAATGAATTGGAATAAGGCGTATGTTGTGTTTGTGTAGCACTTGTTTATTATATACGCGAGTTGTTCAGAAAGACCGGGTTTATCCCATTCTGAATAACTGGATCGACGATAAGAAATCGATTATGAAAACGGTGATTGAAGACCGGAGATCTTCGCCTCGGTTGGATGGTAACTGACGCTGGGAGGCATCTCGAAATATAGATAATAAGTGGTGATCGTCCAGACGTACGTGGAGATCGATGGGTATGCGAGGTATATAGTGCCTCCAGTTTCGTTCAGACTCAGGACGGACTTGTAAAAGGACTGTGTGTCTGACATTGGAATTCATTCTGTGTGATTGATAGCCATCAGTTGCATGGTGTGAATTGCCTGTGTGGAATGCTAAGATGCAGTGGTCAAGGCTTCTGTTGAAAAGCAAAGTCTTGTGGTTGGTGATCAAAGCACCGCCTGTGTGGCGTAGCTTTGTATATAACGTGAATTCGCGAGCCACACACCCCGGTATGAGCCAGAAACGGGAGAGGACATCAGGGAGGGCATGCGTTTCCTTCTAGCTAGAGGTGGTGTCGGTGCTTAAACTGGATGACATATATATTATTTTCACCTGTGTGGTTGTTGCTGTTGTGAGGCGCCTCGGATATACCAGTGACTATGTGAAGCCGACGGAGCCATTCGTTGGCTCATTTACGCCCCAAAGAGCGGGGAAACGCAGTGTTCAGGCATTTTAATCCACATCGGTGGACCGGCCCTGACGATCCAAAGACTTGACTGAGTACTTTCCTGAGGGGCGGGCTAGAGCGTCTCGAATTCGGTGAGGACGATCCCTTGCCTCGGTTCATGACGGAAATTCAATTTCCAAATACGACACCGTGCGGTTTTGATTGTATACCTATATATGGCGGCATGATATATGGTACCCATGCCGTCTATGATTGATATTTATGATTGTTTATAAAATTAGAAACTAACTGGAAACGAGCTAAGATGGTTGGTTTCCTGGGTATTGGTCTGATGTTGGTTTCGGCCTTCGGGGTTAATACTTAGGGAATCGTTCTCTTACTAATTTACAGTTGGAGTCTGATTAAGGATTAAACGACAAATCTACATTTTAAGTGATTTTACTTTACACTTATTAAGAATATCTTGGCCATTATAAGGTAAAACTCTATCCTCCGGTTTGCGTTGCATTGTGTGATGGGAACTGAGTCTTATAATGGCTTCATTTTTATAAAAAAGCATTGCGATGTTTAAAAGATTTACATGTTATAAAGCACTGGCAATCCAATGGAGTAAACCCGTTCCGCGAAAGTGGTGTGGTCCTGTGATTAGCCATATTATAAAATATGTTAAGTAGATTTCTCATACCAGTCCCATGACTGACTCGTAGTTTGTTTCACTTGCAAACTCGGGTGCCCCTCTTTCTACAAGGGCAACCTGGTATTCAGGGTTTAGCAGGCTCTTTCTGGATAGCTGAAGCTGAAGATGGATTCTATCATTTATCTCTTTTTATGCTGTTCAGCTCCTATTGTACATATTATGTTTGTTTTCCGCTGTAGACCTTTATGTATAGCTGAACTGTATTTGTACTAAGTATGATTATGTATACTGTGTAACTCTGATGATTATGCAAGTGTATTATTTGTACATTATCTGGTGTATTTATTTATTTATGTCCTGCTATTATCTGTTTATGTGTTATATTCCAAAGATTACCCTTGCCACCGTCAGTACGGGGTTTGGGATCGTCACAACGGCCATTATTTTCCTCTTTGGTGTTTTTTTTATGTCCATGCAACTTATGATATTTCATTTTAATTTGATTCGTTTAGGACCGGTGTCCTAAAATTAAATTACCAACATGATTCAGAACTCCTCTCTGGACCCAATAACTGATATTTATAGGGTTATACCCCTATTTCGGACACACTGGGATAATCTCCGAAGTCTAATTTGATCTCTGGAACATATTAATTTAAATTGATATAAATAAAATTTCAAACCATTTAAATTCTTCGATAATAGTTTAATATTATTATTCTAATTCAAACAAAAGTTTGAATTGATTATCTGAACTGTTTTCTAATTCAAATTAAATTCTGAATTCAACTGAATCCTTTTTCGTATTCCGATAATTTAATATATTCAATATTAAATCGAAATTGATTTTAAAAATGATAACTCAAATATAAAATTCCATTTATATTATCAACTCAATATTTAAATTCGTATTAATTATTTAAAATTAATTGACAGGAAATCCGGGTCATTACAGGGTCAGTCATGGGACCGGTGCGAGTAAAACAATTTAAAACGGGTTTGAGGAAATAACGATATCTCATAAGACCACGCCGTATAACGGAACAGGTTTTCCCTTATGAGAATCCAAAATAATCCTTATATCAAAATTCTTTTGATATTATGATAGTGTCTATCAGCCACAACATAATAATCATCTAGCAGAAACGCTTTCATCTCACGTTCTACATATATAGTATACAATCAAAACCGGGAGCACTTATTGGACAATGGATTACCAACTATGACAAGGTATGGAACCACCTTCTGATAGTGTACCTCTAGAGAGGAATACACTGGGTTCAACAAGAACATCTTACAACCCGACCACACATGATCGACCACTCATTTCGCTTGAGTGTATCGAATGTATATCATAAACGGTTGGGATCGGCAACCGTTTCCCTAATGGGACAGCATCGAATAGATTAAAAAATGAAATGAATTTCCCTAGAAAGGTGATAATACACCCTAATTAGCAGCCAACCACTTAGCCATGTTGCCTGCCCGATTTTTGTCATTTTCCAGTTGTGAGGCTAGAGGCCACGCTTATCTCTGACAGATCACACAATTATTCACTTTGAATGTCACATCGCCATACTCGCCAAATCACAAATTGATTTCCTCAAAAATAAAATGGGTATACAGCTAAGAGAACCGAATTCCTCCGCCACCAAACGTACATATGCTTGAAGAGATCAACTTACGTGATCCATTAAATATACTTTCTCAGACATTCTTCCATACACGTTGTCCTAGGACTGGATAAACTATAGGCACTATTCTGTAAATCCATCTTAGGCAATTTCTACCTAGGGTTTGACATAATGACCCTTGCACAAACTCCGCCTCCAATTATCTTCATCATATTTTATCGCAACGCTAACATCCATATAGAGATGTTTTCAGATAATGAATCTGATCCCGGTCTCTCCGTATCGACAACGGAAATGGTCAAAAACTTCGATAGTCGGTGTGTTAACTATCAAAGAAAAACATGTGTGCAAACAATGATAATATTTCCAGATGGAAATTCTATCGATCAATCAACAATCATCATTTATCTCTTAAATTTATTTGTCATTCAATTATCCATTTCCCTATTCTCGTTTCCATATATTTGAAAATTCTTTTTCTAGATTTAGAAAATATACGTTATTACCATTGGAAAACATTTCCATTTCTTATTTTCTATATTAGAAAACATTTCTGATTCTTATTTGGGAAACATTTCCAAAACTCTACATTTGGATTTAAACAAATGTTTAAATAAAACATCACTATGCCAACTCAAAACATTACACTCATTAACTAAATTCACTTAACCAAACTTTACTCTCAAACCTTAACCATTCCTTAGTTAAAAATAGAGTCAATCAAGTTGGAGTATAACTACCTCTCTGACCTTAACTGAACAACGGTTCTAACTTCGAAATAGACAAAGTTCACCTTCTAAATCTTTAACAAACTTCCTTACGTAACTCTCTGATTCTATTTACGAATCCACTTTTTTTACAGAAATCATTTGATTATAACAATAGTGTTATAATCCCATGCTTCTGAAATATAATAACTTAAGTATAACTTTTATTTATTAATTTGGATAAATAAACTAACAACTAATTTATTTATAAATAAATAAATCTTGATTAAAAACGGAAAGTGAATAGTACTTTCCCGAATTCGATATAATCGAATTCAACATATAATTCTCTTTCGAAAAATCTCTATTTGATAACTCCTTTTCAAATAACTGTATTCGATTAACTCACTTCGAACAACTAATGTTCGATAATCTCTCTTTCGAATAAACTATATTCGATAATCTTCTTTCGAATAACTATATTCGACTAACTCCTTTCCGAATAACTCTATTTGATTAACTCCTTTCTTCGAATAAACTATATTCGATAATCTCCTTTCTTCGAATAAACTATATTCGATAATCTTCTTTCGAATAAACAATATTCGATTAACTCCCTTCGAATAACTAATATTCGATAATCTCTCTTTCGAATAAACTATATTTGATAATCTTCTTTCGAATAACTATATTCGACTAACTCCTTTCTGAATAACTCTATTCGATTAACTCCTTTCTTCTCTATTCGAATAAACTATATTCGATTAACTCTATTCGATTAACTAATATTCGACTAACTCTATTCGAATAACTAATATTCGACTAACTTAATTCGAATAACTCTATTCGACTAACTCTATTCGAATAACTCTATTCGATTAACTCTATTCGATTAATTAATATTCGACTAACTCTATTCGAATAACTAATATTCGACTAACTCTATTTGAATAACTAATATTCGACTAACTCTATTTGAATAACTCTATTCGATTAATTCTAATTCAATTAACTCTTTTCGAATAACTAATGTTCGATTAACTAATATTCGATTAACTCTATTCAATAACTAATATTTGACTAACTCCTCTCCGAATAACTTTATTCGATTAATTCTAATTCGATAAACTCTTTTTGAATAACTAATATTCGATTAACTAATATTCGATTAACTCTATTTCGATTTAACTCTAATCGATAACTTTAATTGATTAACTCTATTCGATTAACTCTAATCGATTAACTCTATTCGATTAACTCTAATCGATAACTCTAATTGATTAACTCTATTCGATTAACTCTAATCGATAACTCTAATTGATTAACTCTATTCGATTAACTCTAATCGATAACTCTATTTGATTAACTATTCGATTAATTCAAATCGATTAACTCTATTCAATTAACTCCTTTCGATAACTCTGATTGATTAACTCTAATCGATAACTCTATTTGATTAACTATTCGATTAACTCTATTCAATTAACTCCTTTCGATTAACTCCTTTTAGAATAAGTAATATTCGATTCACTCTTCGTTCATATTCAGTTTCAAATATCGATGTTGAAATTGATTCTTACTTCTCTATATAAGTCCTGACTTATATATCCCATTTATCCAGTGATAAATATTTCACTTAATTTATAAAATATTATTTATAAATTAATCTGCTCCATTTATCTGTTAAAACAGATTTCTATTTACAATCTACTTTAAATTCATTTCAGAGTTCTTTTATATCTCGCCAATTTCCCTTTTACAAATTCTATTTATTTTCCGAATAATTCCTTTTATAATTCTATTTATTTTCCAAATACTTATTTCTTAATAATATTTATTTAACAAACAAATATCCCGTTTCAATTCTATTTGTAAATGGTTTACAAATATTTCCTTTTCAATTCTATTTGTAAATGGTTTACAAATATTTCCTTTTCAATTCTATTTGTAAATGGTTTACAAATATTTCCTTTTATGTAAAATCCTTCGATTTTACAAATATTTTCTTTTCAATATATACTTTGAAAATTCTCTTTACACTTTCCAATACTTCTTATGGTATTTAAAATACCATATAACCATGATCAATATCATCCAAACACACATAATCAACAACAGATTATTTATCACATCATACATCACACAATATATGTAACAAAACAGTATTTTAAATATTGAGGAATCCAGTTGGATCCCTCCAACCTGTTTTCTGCATCCACAGATGTTAAACAATATAATAACATTGATTTCATTTCGATATAAAATATTCTGATAAACAGAATCAACATTTGATTAATGATTTATGTATATATCGTTATCTATAATTTCAACCAATACATCAGCAATTCAACCAACCAATCAACACATAGCAATCAATTATCATTTATCTTTACTAGATTATATTTAAAAAAAAATATTGATCAGAGTCAGTGAGATTTACTCACATTGGATGATCATCGTTAAATAACGATAATCGATTGTCGATTCAGATCAGACAATTTATTTCCCTATAAATTATCACGAGCTCCAATTCACTCCCAGTCAGTTCCATGGTGTAGCCACCCCATACGATCCCAGCGGATCTTGTTTCGCTGAAAACAGATTTCGTATGATAAAGTTATGACTTAAACAAGTTTGGACTTTATTAATTTAAAATTAAACTATATTTAAATTAATAATATACTTAAACAATTTGGGCCTTCATTATCCTTACCAGCCCATTACGGACCACACCCGCCTAAGCCTTCTTCCCCAACTGGATATCGCGACTCCAGATAATTAAAATGGCCATTTTCGCATCTTTGATCCCAAACCGCTCCCTCCATCACTTGATTAAAATTCAAACCAACATAGTGATGTTCTTCTCTAGCAAAATATCTATCTCCTTGTACCCTCAAAGATACACTCGATCTTCATCATTGCGTTGCGATTTCCATGTATCATCCACTCACTGCTTCTTCACCATTGACGCACATTTCCACCCTCCTCCTTTCCTCTCTACACCATTTAAATTCGAATAAAAATACTCTACATTCCTCTTGTCAAAATCCTTATCGACTCGTACCAGAATCATACTACTCGCATCGCAAAGTCATCCGCGTCATTTCCAGTTTTTTGCATGCAAGCACAGTAAAGAGAACGACACTTTTAATTTTGTTAAAACCCCAGAAAATCAAGATCGATGCCATTTTCCACCCTCAATCCAAAATTAATTACCAAATTGAGCATAAGTGTTTACATCCCAAGATTTCTCGATCCCTAGGTTCGCGCTGTGGTACGTTTGAACACAGAAATGAGCACCGAACCCCATAAATCGGGTATAGATTCTAAGAGAATCTCATTAGCAACTCAAAAACACAAATCTCACGATTTATCGATTTTGGTATGATTTGTTTGTGATTTATTTGAGATTGAACTTTTACTGGAAGAAGAAAGAATGTTGGCGGCTCGGTATTTGGCCAAATGAAGAAATCAAATTAGGTTAGGAATGTTAAGGGTATTTTATAGGAAAGTTCAAATATATTTTTTTATTCAATTATTATATTTAGTTTTAATCAAATGTTGTTTACATTTATCCTTTAAAATTACTATGATCACACATGATACCCAAAAATCATAAAAATGGACATACACCTTCAGTTCGACATTACGGACCCAATGAAACTGGTTTCGTCAAATTCCGACTCTGTTTGCTCACACGGCGTATTTTTAAAGGTCAAATTATCGACTGTTTTTCACATTAAAAATCCATACGGCCACATACTGACTCCAAAAATCACGAAAATTGAAATCTAGCAATAATTTAATATTGCGGATCCAACAAAATTAGTTTCGTCGAAAACGGAGCTCATTTGCAAAACTAGCTATTTTAAAAGCTCTAAATAAACCTATTTAAATATAAATATATTTAAAAATAATTAAATGAAATATTTAAAAATAAATATTATCGTATACCTTCACAACAGAATACCATACAGCTCCATAATATTCCAATATGAATTTCTAACTCGATATTCTAAATCCCGATTAAATCGATATTCAATTTATAATGAAATTCCTTTTTATATATTGTTATAAATTAATATGAATTCCATAGCGACTTTTCTAAAATTTGATTTGGACATAACTCAAAATCTACACAACGAAATCCCAATTTTTCTCTTCCATTAGAAAAATATACTTCACCAGCTCCTAACGTTTCTTGTTTCACAGAAATCCGACATAAACGGATTATGTATATTCGTTTAAAGTTCGAATAGCTAAATTACGAACTGCAGCGCCATTTCGAGCTCGATTATAATTATAATATAATTATACGTTCAACTATCGTTCAAATAATATATTCGTTATTCTAATTCAAATTCTAAGATGAAGTAAATATTTTAAATGTCCAGTTCACATTATATTGTTAATTCACTATCTCCGACTATTTAGGAATTAAATAGATTATTCTATTATTTAAATTAATTAAATATTCAATATTATTTAATTAAACAACCATTAAATTCTCTGAATCGCTATTTAAATAACTAAATAAATTCATTATTAGCTCGTAAAAATACGGGACATTACATTCTTCCCCCCTTAAAATAATTTCGTCCTCGAAATTGTTAAGGTAGAAAACAAACCCTATGGACCGGGTTAAAAATTATTTTTACTTCTTTAACTTCCGTTTCACTGTACTAATTAATTTTAACTAAATTATTAATTTATTTCTACTAACGAAAATTTCCGTAAACTCTGAAAATTTTCTAACACCCAAAATTTCTGAAAAATTTCGCCAGCACCTCGTTTGTACTGGCCAATAGCTCAAACTCCAGCTCGCCTCTCTATGCCTTCTTCAACCCAAAAGAAAATCAAATAGCCAAGCGGCTTGCCCATTTTGGCTCATCAAAATCTCAAACCCATATGTAATATAAACTACTACCTTTCGTCGGGCATATCAATATATCCTTTCCATGTGTTACCAATCCTGCATTTACCAATGTCATCCCGATCATTCGGTTATACCCAAGCTGAATTCTGTTCTTAACTCAGATTCCATTTTTAAATTCAACTCTTAACTTACCAGTCCAATTCCTTTACGGATTGTCTCTAATCCAACCTAATTCGATATTTTCTTCTATCTCAATTCATCTTCCACTTAATTGGTTTCAATTCAATTTCTATTTCTAATTGCTTTTACAAATTCTAATTTAATTTGTTTTAATTCAAACAATCTTCCCCAGGGATCTTCAAATAGTTTAGCTTTTCTAAAACCAGATATCCCTTTTCAGGATTCAAAACAACTTGCTTTTCTCAAAACAATCTCTTCGGTAGTAATCCGTCACTTGCAACTCGAAAATGAACACTAATGATGTCGCGATTCATCATCAGGGTTATTTCCCAGCTATCGAAGTGAGTTCAATACTATATCACTTTTAAAACCGTTTCTAAATACTTCCATTTTTGAAATCTATTTCAAAATACTATTCCCATTGCTTGGAAAACATTTCTAAAATCTCCCAGGATTTTAAAATTCTCTCATACTTAATTCAATTCCATTTACAAAAACTTTTCATGTTTTCAGAATTTTAATTCCAAATTCTGATTTTAATCCAGATTTAATTCATCTGATTTCATATATTTCATATATTTCACTTATAAGAATTCTGATTGGTTATTTATATAACCATTTCAATTTATAATCTCATTCGATTATAATAACAACCAACACATCCTATATATTATTATAATTCCAATATATAGATTTTCTTTATATCATAATATATTTGGGTAAAATTATTTCATTACCCTTTTTTCAAACCATACTGTTTCGGTCCATCGTATTCAAGTGTTTATGAACTCCTACCGATACACTGGATCAAACCGATCAACCAGAACTCATAAACAACTCAACCAATAAAACTCCATAATATAAAACAATTTTTATATCAAATAACAAATGCGTTCACTCGTATATATACACTCAACTCAATCTAGGGTATTGCTAACCCTATCTCTACTGAGTTACGCCACAGAACCAAGGTAATAACTTAACCTTCAACTTTAATACCAACTTTAGTGTCCCGAATTTCCGGTAGCATTTAATCTGACCCAATAACACAAGTCCAACCCAAATTGCTTTAGAAACCAGAAAACTAATAGAAAGAAAACAGAGGGTGAGAATATATAAGATAGAAACTTAGAATAGAAGAAGAAGAAGAAGAACAACATACAACATCAGAGTAACATGAATCTCAACAACATATAATAGATAACATATCCTTGAAATAAAATCAGTATATGTATACAGTAACATTATTAGAGTACAACACTTACAACACAGCGGAATAAACAATAGCTATATAATCCTGAAGCCTCCTGCTCCAAGCTCTGCAAGTATATCTGCAAAATCTTGACTACTTGACTGCCCGTACAAAATTGGGCACCCAAGAGTTTAGGGAGAACAAAACAAAACAAACTCTGGGTCAGTTATGGGACTGTTGTGAGTAAAACAATTTAAAACGGGTTTGAGGAAATAACGATATCTCATAAGACCACATCATATAACGAAACGGGTTTTTCCTTTATGAGAATCCAAAATAATCTTTATATCAAAATTCTTTTGATATTATGATAGTGTTTATCAACCACAATATAATAATCATCTAGCAGAAACGCTTTCATCTCACGTTCTACATATATAGTATACAATCAAAACCGAGAGCACTTATTGGATAATGGATTACCAACTATGACAAGGTATGGAACCACCTTCCGATAGTGTACCTCTAGAGAGGAATACACTGGGTTCAACTAGAACATCTTGCAATCCGGCCATACATGACCGACCACTCATTTCGCTTGAGTGTATCGAATGTATATCACCAACGGTTGGGATCATCAACCATTTCCCGAATAGGACAGCATCGAATAGATTAATGAATGAAATGAATATCTCTAGATAGGTGATAATACACCCAAATTGGCAGCCAACCACTTAGCCATGCTGCCTACCCGATTTTTGTCATTTCCCGGTTGTGAGACTAGAGGCCACGCTTATCTCTGACAGATCACACAATTATTCACTTTGAATGTCACATCGCCATACCCGCCAAATCATAAATTGATTTCCTCAAAAATACAACAGGTATACAGCTAAGAGAAACGAATTCCTCCACCACCAAACGTACATACGTTTGAAGAGATTAACTTACATGATCCATTAAATATGCTCTGTCAGAAATTCTTCCATACAGGTTGTCCTGTGATTGGACAAACCGTAGGCACCATTCTGTAAATCAATCTTAGGCAATTTCTACCTAGGATTTAACAGAACGACCCTTGCACGAACTCTGTCTTCAATTATCTTCATCATATTTGATCGCAACGCTAACGTCCATATAGAGTGGTTTTCAGATAATGAATCTGATCCCGGTCTCTCAGTATTGACAACGGAAATGGTCAAAAACTTTAATAGTCGGTGAGTTAACTATCAAAGAAAAACATGTATGCAAACAACGATATTATTTCCAAATGGAAAATCTATCGATCAATCATCATTTATCTCTTAAATTTATTTGTCATTCAATTATCCATTTCCCTATTCTCGTTTCCATATATTCGAAAATTCTTATTTTCTAAATTTATAAAATATACGTTATTACCATTGGAAAACATTTCCATTTTTTTTTTCTATATTAGAAAACATTTCTGATTCTTATTTGGAAAACATTTCCAAAAGTCCTATATTTGGATTTAAACAGATGTTTAAATAAAACATCACTATGCCAACTCAAAATATTACAGTCATTAACTAAATTCACTTAACCAAACTTTACTCTCAAACCTTAACCATTCCTTAGTTAAAAATGGAGTCAATCAAGTTGGAGTATAACTACCTCTCAGACCTTAACTGAACAACAGTTCTAGCTTCGAAATAGACAAAGTTCACCTTCTAAATCTTTAACAAACTTCCTTACGTAACTCTCGGATTCTATTTACGAATCCACTTTTTTTACAGAAATCATTTGATTATCACAATAGTGTTATAATCCCATGCTTCTGAAATATAATAACTTAAGTATAACTTTTATTTATTAATTTGGATAAATAAACTAACAACTAATTTATTTATAAATAAATAAATCTTGATTAAAAATGGAAAGTGAATAGTACTTTCCTGAATTCGATATAATCGAATTCAATGTATAGTTCTCTTTCGAAAAATCTCTATTTGATAACTCCTCTTCGAATAACTATATTCGATTAACTTACTTCGAATAACTAATATTTGATAATCTCTCTTTCGAATAAACTATATTCGATAATCTTCTTTCGAATAACTATATTTGACTAACTCCTTTCCGAATAACTCTATTTGATTAACTCCTTACTTCGAATAAACTATATTCGATAATCTCCTTTCTTCGAATAAACTATATTTGATAATCGTCTTTCGAATAAACTATATTCGATTAACTCCCTTCAAATAACTAATATTCGATAATCTCTTTTACGAATAAACTATATTTGATAATCTTCTTTCGAATAACTATATTCGACTAACTCCTTTCCGAATAACTCTATTCGATTAACTCCTTTCTTCTCTATTCGAATAGACTATATTCGATTAACTCTATTCGATTAACTAATATTCGACTAACTCTATTCGAATAACTAATATTCGACTAACTCTATTTGAACAACTAATATTCGACTAACTCCATTTGAATAACTCTATTCGACTAACTCTATTCGAATAACTCTATTCGACTAACTTTATTCGATTAACTAATAGTCGACTAACTCTATTCGAATAACTAATATTCGATTAACTCCACTTGAATAACTAATATTCGACTAACTCTATTCGAATAACTCTATTCGATTAATTCTAATTCGATTAACTCTTTTCGAATAACTAATATTCGATTAACTCTATTCGAATAACTAATATTTGACTAACTCCTTTCCGAATAACTCTATTCGATTAATTCTAATTCGATTAACTCTTTTCGAATAACTAATATTCGATTAACTAATATTCGATTCTCTATTTCGATTTAACTCTAATCGATAACTCTAATTGATTAACTTTATTCGATTAACTCTAATCGATTAACTCTAATCGATTAACTCTATTCGATTAACTCTATTCGATTAACTCTAATCGATAACTCTAATTGATTAACTCTATTCGATTAACTCTAATCGATAACTCTAATTGATTAACTCTAATCGATAACTCTATTTGATTAACTATTCGATTAACTCTAATCGATTAACTCTATTCAATTAACTCCTTTCGATAACTCTATTCGATTAACTCTATTCGATTAACTCTAATCGATAACTCTATTTGATTAACTATTCGATTGACTCTAATCGATTAACTCTATTCAATTAACTCCTTTCTATTAACTCCTTTTCAAATAAGTAATATTCGATTCACTCTTCGTTCATATTCAGTTTCAAATATCGATGTTTAAATTGATTCTTACTTCTCGATATAAGTCCTGACTTATATATATCCCATTTATCCAATGATAAATATTTCACTTAATTTATAAAATATTTTTTATAAATTAATCTGCTCCATTTATCTGTTAAAACAGATTTCTATTTACAATCTATTTTAAATCCATTTCAGAGTTCTTTTATATCTCGCCAATTTCCCTTTTACAAATTCTATTTATTTTCCAAATAATTCCTTTTATAATTCTATTTATTTTCCAAATACTTATTTCTTAATTATATTTATTTAACAAACAAATATCCCTTTTCAATTCTATTTATTTAACAAATAAAAATTTCCTTTTCAATTCTATTTGTAAATGGTTTACAAATATTTCCTTTTCAGTTCTATTTTTAAGGGTTTACAAATATTTCCTTTTATATAAAATCCTTTGATTTTATAAATATTTTCTTTTCAATATATACTTTGAAAATTCCCTTTATACTTTCCAATACTTCTTATGGTATTTAAAATACCATATAACCATGATTAATATCATCCAAAAACACATAATCAACAACAGATTCCGACTCTGTTTGCTCACACAGCGTATTTTTAAAGGTCAAATTATCGACTGTTTTTCACATTAAAAATCCATACGGCCACATACTGACTCCAAAAATCACGGAAATTAGAATCTAGCAATAATTTAATATTGCAGATCCAACAAAATTAGTTTCGTCGAAAACGGAGCTCGTTTGCAAAACTGGCTATTTTTAAAGCTCTAAATAAACCCATTTAAATATAAATATATTTACAAATAATTAAATGAAATATTTAAAATTAAATACTATCATATACCTTCAGAATAGAATACCATACAGTTCCAGAATACTCCAATATGAATTTCTAACTCGATATTCCAAATCCCGATTAAACCGATATTCGATTTATAATGAAATTCCTTTTTATATATCATTATAAATTATATATGAATTCCATAGCGACTTTTCTAAAATTTGATTTGGACATAACTCAAAATCTACACGATGAAATCCCAATTTTTCTCTTCCATTGGAAAAATATACTTCACCAGCTCCTAATGTTTCTTATTTCACAGAAATCTGACTTAAAACATTATCCTTCGGCTTGCGTTGCATTGTGTGATAGGACCTGAGTCTTATAATGGCTACATTTTCTATTAAAAGCATAGCATTGTAAATGATTTATTTTATTTATGCACCGGCAATCTAATGGAGTAAACCCGTTCCACGTTAGCGGCGTGGTCCTGTGATTGCCCTCATTGTTAAATAGGCTAAGTAAGATTTTGCATACCAGTCCCATGACTGACTCGTAGTTTGTTTCACTTGCAAACACGGGTGCCCCTATTTCTACACTCACAGCCTCGTATTCAGGTTTTAGCGGGCTCATTCTGGATAGCTATGGAGCTGAAGATGGATTCTATCATTTCTATTATGTTGTTTAGACTTTGTTATGTGTATTATGTTTGATTCCACAGCAGACATTTTATATAAAGTTGAAACTGTATTTTGTACTAAGTATGATCATGTTATACTGTGTAACTCTGATGATTATATTTGTTCCAGTGTAATTTATTGTACATTATCTGGTGTAATGATATATTTCTTTTCTGCTGCTATTGTTTAAGTGTTATATTCCAAAGATTATCCTTGCTTCCGTGGCACGGGAGCTTAGGGTCATCTCATCTGGTATCAGAGCTTTGGTTAATCTTAGTTCCGGATATAACATATTAACGAACTCGTCGGAAATAGAATCAGAAGTATTCTTTGACGAATAACTCATTGCAGATAGGATCAATAGGGTCCTAGAATGAGTGTAGCAGAATAAAGTATACCCCCATAGATGCATATACATTTAAAATATATGTTTCTATGCTTTACAATATCTTTTCTTTTGGCCTGACTCCTTGTCTGCTATTTGCAGACATAGTAGAAAATGAGTGCAGAAGCAGAAGAAGTAATTCTATGGTTCAACAATCTAATGAGCCAATCGTGCTCCCACAACCAGGACATGATATAGAAGCTCTATTAAAGGAGTATCGAAATCAAGGTGGAGTACCCTTCTTGGGCAAAGAATCCATTATTGAAACACAAGCATGGATGCGTTCTACTGAGAGAATTTTAGAAGGCTTAAAGATGAGGGATGACCAGAAAAGATTACTGGCATCCTGGGCACTCAAAGATGAAGCTTTAATCTGGTGGGAAACTGTTACTAAGGATAATCCAGAAGGTAATATTACTTGGGATAGATTTAAAGAAATTTTCAATGAAAGATTTATTTCTCCAGAAGCAACTGATCGGCTATACGATGAGTTCTACTATCTGAAATAAGGAGATATGGCCATTCAGGAGTATCAGGATAAATTCAGCAGACTTTCTCGTTTTGCCCCAAAGTTAATTGAAAATCCTAAGAGGAAGAATTTGAGGTTTATTAACGGGCTTCAAAGAAGGTACAAAAATTGCGTAACTGCTCATGTGAATCTTTCTTTTTCTGAAATGGTATACATGGCTTATCACTATGAGGATCATGATAAGCAAGGTCTTTTAGAGGACGAAGAGGAAGTCAGCTCTAGCAACAAAAGGAAGTTTGAAACTGATAGCCCAGAGACAAGTGCGCAGCCAGAGGCAAGTACGATGTCTGAGGTCAGTAAGAGGCCTAAAGCCAATAAGAAAAAGGCAGAGACAATCGTATGCCTTAATTGCAATCAGAAAGGGCATATGTCCAGAAAATGTAAATCTTTAAAAATGCAGAAGAGGGATGGATCTAAATCCTATCGGAAGCAAAAGAAGAAAGGATTTAAACCCAATAAGAGGTTTCAAGAGAATTGAACATGCAATCAATGCCATCAGACTGGCCATCTTGCAAAGGATTGCCGGCTATTAAAGAAATCTGAAATAGTACATGTAAATGAAGTGACCGAAACTCTAGCACCCTCAGCTAGTCAGGGAAGGCCAGATGTTTTGGAAGGCACGCTTACTGTCAAAGATATTCCAGTTAAAGTACTGTTTGATACAGGCGCGTCGCAAAGCTTTATTACAAGTACTGCGGCTTAGAAATTGGATTTGAAACTGAAAAAGCTCAAACAACCCATCATCGTCCATAATCCGGTTGGGGGTTCCCTCAATCTTAGTTGGATCTGTGGGGTTCCTGTCTCTTTTTCCCGTTATCGGTTCCCTACCATCTCGACCGATATGAATTTTACCGAATTCGATCCTATTTTAGGATTGGATTGGTTAACCAAATACGAAGCTGAGGTTAAATGCGCCGAGAGAGTTGTTAAGGCAAAGCTAAATCAGGGGAGTATATAACCATACCATCTCAAGGTCCAAGTTCGGATAGAACATAATTTTGGTCAGCTCTTGGTGTTTCTCCTGCTCCAATAGAAAATATTCCTGTTGTCACAGGAAATATTCCTATCGTCAAAATTTATGCGGATGTGTTTGAAGAAGTGGATAGCTTACCTCCGCGTAGAGAAATTGATTTCAGAATCGATCTAGTTCCAAATGCAAGACCAGTAGTGCACCCTATTCGGAGAAGGACTTTAAAGGAGAAAGAAGAAATGGGGGACCAGACTCGACAATTACTTTGGAAAGGTCTGATTAGGCCTTGTTTCTCTAATTGGAGAGCAGCAGTGGTGTTAGTCCCAAAGTCAGACGGTACTCTCAGATTATGCATGGATTATCGTGACTTGAATAAGCAGACATTAAAGAGTAAATATCCATTGCCGCGAATCAATGATTTGTTGGATCAATTAAATGGAGCGCAAGTATTTTCCAGAATGGACCTAGCTACAGGTTTCCATCAGCTGCGTATTGCCGAAGAATGTGTTCCTTTGACAGCATTCAGAGGTCCAGACTTATTTTATGAGTGGTTAGTAATGTCGTTCGGCATATGTAAAGCTCCAGCTTATTTTGTCGATCTAATAAACAGGGTATTCAGAGAAGTTTTGAATAAATTCATATTGGTTTTCATTGATGATATTCTAATCTTCTCTAAGTCAGAGAGCGAGCGCGCTAAACATTTGGAACAAGTGTTGGAAATTCTCAGAAAGAACGTTTTAAAAGCCAAATTTTCTAAGTGTATATTCTGGCAAGAAGAAGTCAAGTTCCTTGGTCACGTTGTATCAACGGAAAGAATTTCAGTTGATCCAAGTAAAATTTCAGCTATTCAAGATTGGAAATAGCCTGGTACACCCACAGAAGTCCGAAGTTTTCTGGGATTGGCTTGTTATTATCGGAAATTCATTAAAGATTATTCGAAGTTATCTAGTCCATTAACGCAGCTTAGTAAGAAGCACGCAAGATTTAGTTGGACTCCAGCATGCGAGGCAGCTTTCTAAGAGCTAAAATTGAGATTGAGATTGAGATTGATCACTGCTCCAGCGTTAACTATTACCGATGGTAATCAAGATTTGAAAGTCTATACAGATGCTTCTATTGAAGGTGCTGGTGCGGTATTAATGCAAAGAGGCTAGGTAGTTTCTTATGCTAGCCGTCAGTTGAAACCACATGAGAAGAAATACGCAACGCATGATCTTGAGTTGTTAGCCATCATGTTTGCTTTGAAAATCTGAAGGCATTATCTATTGGGTGAGAAGTTCTAATTACATACAGATTACAAGTCATTACAGTATTTGTTCACCCAGAAGGATCTAAATCTGAGATAGCAGCGTTGGCTAGAATTTTTTGCAGCGTACGATCTAGATATACTGTATACTCTGGGGAAAGCCAATGTTGTAGCTGATGCGCTTAGCAGAAAGAACTTAATCATCGCCAGTCTTATTATTACACCTTCGTTGATTGACAAGATCTCTGTTCTTCAGAAAGACGATAACTTTATTAAGGAGATGATAAAAAGAATTCAAAAGGGCGAAGTCTCCGCTTTCCAAGGGGATAGCCAAGGGGTTTTGAGATTGAATAAACGAATATGTGTTCCAGAAGTTCCAGAACTCAAAACAGAGGTACTAGATGAATGTCACAAATCTAAGCTCAGTATCCATCCTGGTGTGAGTAAGATGTATAATGATCGCAAGCGGACATTCTGTTGGAAGGCGATGAAAAGAGACATTTCAATGTATGTTGGTCGGTGCTCTACTTGTCAACAAGTTAAAAACGATCAGCAGAAACTCGCCGGATTGTTACAACCATCGGAGATTCCAAATTGGAAGTGGGAGCAAATTTCCATGGATTTCATAGATGGTTTGCCCAGAACCAAGAATGGAAATGACAGTATATGGGTGATCGTATATCGTTTCACGAAGACCACCCATTTTATACCGGTCAGATCAAATAGAACGGCTCAGAAACTGGCATAGATTTATTTCAAAGAGATCGTTAAACTGCACGGAATTCCCAATAGTATTGTTAGTGATCATGATCCGTTATTCGCTAGTAAATTCTGGGAAGTGTTTCTGCCAAAGTTGGGAACAAAGTTAAACCTTAGTAACGCATATCATCCTCAAACCGATAGCCAAACAGAGAGGGTGAATCATATACTAGAAGATTTATTGCGGGCATGTATTGTTGATTTTGGCGGATCGTGGGAAGGTCACTTGCATTTGGCTAAGTTCTCATATAATAACAGCTACCAAGCGAGCTTGGGAATGGCACCATTTGAAGCATTGTATAGTCGACCGTGTAGATCTCCCGCATGTTGGGTAGAATCAGGCAATCGATTAGTATTGCGTCCCGACATGATTCGTGAAGCTTCGGATAAAGTCGATTTCATTAAGAAGCGACTGAAAACAGCTTAAAGCCGACAGAAGAGTTATGTAGATTCAAGGAGAAGAGATTTAGCATTCGTTGTTGAGAGTTTCTCCAATGAGAGGAGTAGTCCGATTCGGGAAAACAGGGAAGTTGGCGCCGAGATTTATTGGTACATTTCCTATACTATAAAGGATTGGTACTCTTGCTTATAGGTTTCAATTACCTGACTGGTTACAGGAGTGCATGATGTATTTCACGTGTCTCAACTTCGGAAGCATGTGCATGATCCAGATCTAGTTGTAGAAGAAGCAGTGCAATAGGATTTGGATATTACTCCAGAATTAGCTATGAGAAGAGAGCCGATAAAGATTGTTGGCAAAGAAACCAAAGAGCTAAGAAACAAGAAGGTTCATTTAGTCAAAGTGCAGTGGAGCGGTGATCCTAGAGACTGTACATGGGAGGCAGAAAATAGCATCAAACAGGCTTATCCCAAGTGCAGAGTGGACATCTCTGATTAGCTCTGGTGCAAGGTACATTTACAGTATACTCTATTTTCCGTTTTGTTTCCTACTTTACTGCTGTTTCCTTTTATGGGGACGAAAAGTTTTAAGTGGGGGAGATTGTAACAACCTAGAAAATCAGAACCAATTTAAAAAATTTAATTTGGCTATTTTAATGAATTTAGAATATTTAAAATAATTTATTCTAAATAATAGCGACTAAAAATTTATTTGTATCAAAACTAGAACGAATAAATTAACTTTAATTATATAACGAGTTAGAAATAGCGCTATAGTTTGAAAATTCAACTTTGAACTTTGACTGAATGTACAGGATTCAAAATAAACAGGATTTTAGTAAAACCAAAAATATTTAAATCTGTTTAAAAATATCTTTCTAACGGATCTAAAAAATCAAAATTACATATTGGGAATCAAAAGTTATGGCCAGTTGAATATTCAGAATAATCGCTATGAAATAAATATGGCCCTTAAAAATTGATATTTTGCAAACAACCTCTGTTTTCGACGAAACCACTTTATTTGGATACGAAATGTCAAATTATTGCTAGATTTCAAATTCCATAATTTTTGGAGTTAATATGTGAGCGTGGCAAAGGAAAACACGGTTGGTAATTTCAGTTTGAATTGGATCGACCAGAAAAAATTTGTTTTTCAAACGGTCTCCAAATTCGACGAAATTAATTTTGTTGGGACCGTATCATCCAGACGTAGCTAGATTTATTTTTCTGGAATTTTTAGAATCAGTATGTAGCCCCGGAAAATTAAAATGTACGTTCAAATCTAAAATTGAATGTTTTATATTTTAACTTGAAGAATAACTGACTGAAACAGTCGAATGGGCTTACGAAGCATATTCCATTGTTCGGAATGGGGGTATTTAGCTAGGGCGATAGTCATTGGGTTTGAGTTGGAATTCGTATGAACGTATGGGTATTTTTGGAAATTAAAGAATTAAATATATAAATAAAATAAAAGGGCCAATCACGTTCATTTCTCTCTCCCCGTTTTCAAACCGTAAACCCTCGTCGACGGCAGTTTTGCATTCCAACCTTCTCTCCTTCGTTTTTTTCTAATCGGCTCAATAAAATCGAGAGCTCCTGTTGAGAATTTTGAAGATTATCACAAGAGCTTCAAATCCATACAAGAGTTGTATTTTTTCATTGCCTGAATCGTTCGAATCAAAGCCCTGAAGGCCGCGACTTCAACTCGCCGCCAAGCCACCCCTTCACCGTCGATCTGAGTGAAACCCTTGGCGCCGGGAAGCCTTCTCCAAGCTCTTCGACACGGCGCCGGCTGATCGACCTATCGTGCAACGATTCGCGCGCAAATCGCAAACCTAGTTATGAACAGTTGGAGAGGTATACGGTTTGGTTGTTTTAAACTGATTTCCACATTTTAAAACCATCGCAAAACACGATTATGGAATAAAAATCATATCTTAAACATATGTTGTCGAAATCCAGTGCAACCGGAGACATTGGACTCGTGACGACGTCTTCTACATTCTAGAAGAGACCGGAGAGTTTTTGGAGCTTCCTACAATTTTAAAAGGAGTGGAACCTAATGTGAGATTTCTAAATTCAAATTTGAATGGAATAGCGATGTATAAATTATATGATCGATGTATAAGTTATATAAGCGTTGTGTATCTCACATACAAGCGTTGTATAAATTATATGTGCGATGTATTAGTTATATATATGTTGTATAAATCATATGTGCGTTGAATGGAGTTGAAATGAAATTGAAATGGAAATAAATATATTTATATACATATATATATATATATTCCTCTCATCCACAAACCATGAATGGTATGAATTGATTGTGACTGGCGTGAAATTTGGTTGATATTGCGAATGGTTAATTATGGTTGTTTGTGGTTGAAACAAAACTGGATTAGTTTGTGGAAAAATTCATTATAATATGAAAAATGGTCAAAATGTTTAGATCATTGAAATAAGCCCCTTAGGGAACGCCGCGAGGCCTATGGTAGTGCGAGGAGCCGTACTCGGCACGATGCCGGTTTTAAACACCCTACCGTTATGCTGCCGAATTTTTTTGAAATATTCTTTTGTTTGAATTATATTCATAAGTTGAAATATATTCATGCGTTGATAATTTATTCAATATTAAAATAAATTACTTGGACAATAAAATTAACATTTTTGTTGTGTATATGAAGTGCTAAAAACCTTCATGTGTTGAATAAATATTTTTAACAATAAAAATATCATTTTTATCAAATATACGACTCGCTAAAAATAACCATGTATGGAAATAAATATTTGTTCGCTATAAAAATCATTTTTAACATGTTTATGAACTAAATAAAATAGTGAAGAGTTAAAATATATTTTTGTTCACCAAAAATATCATTTGTATACAATGTATGAAGTGTTAAAAATAACCACGTGCTGAAATAAATATTGTTTAGTTGGAATTAATATTTTTAACATGTATAGGAAGTGTTAAAAATAACCATGTATGGAAATAAATATTTGTTCGCTAAAAAATATTATTTTTAGCTTAGATATGCATCTATATACACATTGTTGAATAGGTTATGGATTAGCTGTTGAGTAAAGAATTTATTTGCGTGCCCGACAAATAGGTACGTTTTTATGAGCCTAAGGTAGGCCACTTGGCAATTTTCTGTTCTTTTAAAGATTTATGAGCCTAAGGCTGGCCGCTTGGCAATTTTCTTTCCTTTTAAAGATTTATGAGCCTAAGGCTGGTCGCTTGGCAATTTTCCTTTTCTTTAAATGATTTATGAGCCTAGGGCTGGCCGCTTGGCACTTTCTGTTCTTTTAGATGGATGAGAGCCCTGAGAGGCGTGTTACGGATTTCCAAACCCCTCTCCGTACAAAGGAGGCTATGGCGAAATTTTCCAAAATTTCAAGGCGTTAGCCAAAATTTTGAAGTAGAAACGATTTGGAAGTCGTCCAATGAATTTATATATATATATATATATAATAAAGAGAATAACGACGCTGTAGTTTGCGTTTTGGAATCGTAATTTTAAACGATCATACCGAGAAATCCGACCATCGGATTTCCTCGAAACTGAAACCATTGGGTTCACTTTGAAAATATCTTTCCAAAGATATGAAATTTGTTGAGATCCAACGGTTAGATTGTGTGAAATGTTTAAATCAAATCTGAGGAAAAACAGCGCCAGAATGAATTATATATATATATAATTAAAATAAAACGAATAACGACGCTGCTGTTCGCGTTTTGAAATCGTAATTTTAAACGATTACTACGGGAGATCTGACCGTCGAATTTTCTCGAAACCGGAACCATTGGGTTCACTTTGGAAAGATCTTTCTAACAATATAAAATTCTTTAAGATCCAACGGTTAGATTTTTCGAAATGTTTAAATCAAATTTGCAGGCGCCAGGGCCGTCGAATGACCTGAAACGTCGTTCGAAAGGAAATGGACTATTTTTAAATAAATAAAAATAGTGAAAAATCGTTTTTAAATATTTTAAACGATGTAAAATGGAGATAAACTGATTTTACTCGGTTTATCAGATATTTTGATGGTTGGATGTATTTGACATGAAAATTATACTAATGAACTGAAATGTGAACGTCGAATAGTTTAACCATAGAAAGAATTGATTTGAATTCTATATATGCGTGAATTATTTGAAAAGGCAGAGTTAATTCTCATTTCAAATAATTGATCGACGATGAAAAGTCGAAGATGTGAAGACGGTGGTTGAAGACAAGAGATCTTCACATCGTTTGGATGATTACTGATGTCTTGATTGGGAGGCATCCCAAAACAAAGTAATAAGTGGTGATCATCCAGACATACTTGGAGATCGACCGGATATGCGAGGGCCTCTCTCCTGTATTAGACATACGGACGAGGAATAAGATGCCTCCGGTTTCGTTCAAACCCAGAACGGACTTGTATATGGATGTGTGTCTGACGTTGTAGATTGACAACATGGCATGCAAAGATGCTGTGATCAAGGCTTTTGTTGAAAAGCAGAGTCTTGTGGTTGATGATCAAAGCATGGCTTTAATATAGCTAGCTTTGTGTATAGAGTTAGTTCGCGAGCCTCACACCCCGGGTAGGAACCAGAAACGGGAGAGGACTTCAGGGAGAACATGCGTTTCTTTCTAGCAAGGAGTGGTGTCATGGTATGGAGCCCAGACATTTTACTTATGTGGATGACGGAAAGCGAAGCGCCTCGGTTATATCGGTCACTGCGGTGCCGATGGATGGTTTGGTCGATATATGACTAGTTTACGCCCCACAGGGTGGGGAAACGTATTGTTCAGGCATTTTAATCCACTTCGTGTGGACCGGCCCTGACGATCCAAGGGTCGATGCGTTCTGATCCTGAGGCTCGGGCTAGACAGTCTCAAAGTCAGTAAGGACGATCTCTTGCCTTGGTTCATGGTGGAAATCCAACTTCCAATATGACATGTGTGGTTTTATTGTAAAACTAGTATGGCGACATAGTAGTATGGAGTACTATGTCGTCTATGATTGATATTATGATGGAAATTGTTTTCAAAACATATATGCACTAGTAATAATATCAAATGACTTTGTTTTATACGTATCAAGCATATTTTGGTCATTATAAGGTAGAACTCTATCCTCCGGCTTGCGTTGCATTGTGTGATGGGACCTTAGTCTTATAATGGCTACATTTTCTATAAAAAGCATAGCGTTGTAAATGATTTACTTTAATTATGCAACGGCAATCTAATGGAGTAAACCCGTTCCGCGTTAGCGGCATGTTCCTGTGATTGCCCTCATTGTTATAGGCTAAGTAAGATTTCTCATACCAGTCCCATGACTAACTCGTAGTTTTTTTCACTTGCAAACTCGGGTGCCCCTTTTTCTACACAGGCAGCCTTGTATTCAAGTTTTAGCAGGCTCATTCTTTGTTATGTATATTATGTTTGATTTCACTGCAGACATTTTATATAAAGTTGAAACTGTATTTTGTACTAAGTATGATCATGTTATATTGTGTAACTCTGATTATTATATTTGTTCCAGGGTTATTTATTGTACACTATCTGGTGTAATGATATATTTCTTTTCTGCTGTTATTGTTTATGTATTATACTCCAAAGATTATCCTTGCTTCCGTGGCACGGGAGCTTAGGGTCATCTCATCTGGTATCAGAGCTTTGGTTAATCTTAGTTTCGGAATATAACATATTAACGAACTCGTCGGAAATAGAATCAAAAGTATTCCATGATGAGTGACTCATTACAGATAGGATCAATAGGGTCCTAGAATGAGTGCAGCAGAATAAAGTACACCCCCATAGATGCATATACATTTAAAATATATGTCTCTATGCTTTACAATATCTTTTCTGTTGGCCTGACTCCTTGTATGTTGTTTGCAGACATAGTAGAAAATGAGTGGTAGAAGCAGAAGAAGTAATTCTATGGTTCAACAATCTAATGAGCCAATCGTGCTCCCACAGTCAGGATCTGATATAGAAGCTCTATTAAAGAAGTATCGAAATCTGGGTGGAGTACCCTTCTTGGACAAAGAATCAATTACTGAAACACAAGCATGGATGCGTTCTACTGAGAGAATTTTAGAAGGCTTAAAGCTGAGGAATGACTAGAAAAGATTACAGGCATCCTGGGCACTCAAAGACGAAGCTTTAATCTGGTGGGAAATTGTTACTAAGGATAATCCAGAAGGTAGTATTACCTAGGACAGATTTAAAGAAATTTTCAATGAAAGATTTATTCCCCCAGAAGCAACTAATCGGCTATACGATGAGTTCTACTATCTGAAACAAGGAGATATGACCATTCAGAAGTATCAGGATAAATTCAGCAGACTTTCTCGCTTTGCCCCGGAGCTAATTGAAAATCCTAAGAGGAAGAATCTGAAGTTTATTAACGGGCTTCAAAGAAGGTACAAAAATTGCGTAACTGCTCATGTGAATCTTTCTTTTTCTGAAATGGTATACATGGCCAATCACCATGAGGATCTTGATAAGCAAGGTTTTTTAGAGGACGAAGATGAAATCAGTTCTAGCAACAAAAGGAAATTTGAAACTGATAGCCCAGAGACAAGTACGCAGCCAGAGGCAAGTACGAAGTCTGAGGTCAGTAAGAGGCCTAAAGCCAATCAGAAAACGACAGAGACAGTCGTATGCCTTAATTGCAATCAGAAAGGGAATATTTCCAAAAAATGTATTTCTTTAAAAATGCAGAAGAGGGATGGATCTAAATCCTATCGGAAGCAAAAGAAGAAAGGATTTAAACCCAATAAGAGGTTTCAAGAGAATAGAACATGCAATCAATGCCATCAGACTGGCCATCTTGCAAAGGATTGACGGCTATTAAAGAAATTTGAAATAGTACATGTAAATGAAGTGGCAGAAACTCCGGGACACTCAGCTAGTCAGGGAAGGCTAGATGTTTTGGAAGGCACGCTTACTGTCAAAGATGTTCTAGTTAAAGTACTGTTTGATACAGGCGCATCGCGAAGGTTTATTGCAAGTAATGCGGTTAAGAAATTGGATTTGAAACTGAAAAATCTCAAACAACCCATCACTGTCCATAATCCAGTTGGGGGTTCCCTCAATCTTAGTTGGATCTGTGTGGTTCCTGATTCTGTTTCCCGTTATCGGTTCCCTACCATCTCGATCGTCATGAATTTTACCGAATTCGATCTTATTTTAGGATTGGATTGGTTAACCAAATACGAAGCTGAGGTTAAATGCGCTGAGAGAGTTGTTAAGGAAAAGACTAAATCAGGGGAGTATATAACCATACCATGTCAAGGTCCGAGTTCGGATAGAACAGACTTTTGGTCAGCTCTTGATGTTTCTCTTGCTCCAAAAGAAAATATTCCTGTTGCCACAAAAAATAATCCTATCGTCAAAAATTATGCGGATGTGTTTGAAGAAGTGGATAGCTTACCTCCGCGTAGAGAAATTGATTTCAGAATCGATCTAGTTCCGAATGCAAGACCAGTAGTGCACCCTATTCGGAGAAGGACTTTAAAGGAGAAAGAAGAATTGGGGGACCAGACTCGACAATTACTTTGGAAAAGTCTGATCAGACTTAGTTTCTCTAATTGGGGAGCAGCAGTGGTGCTTGTCCCAAAGTCAGACGATACTCTTAGATTATGTGTGGATTATCGTGACTTGAACAAGCAGACATAAAGAATAAATATCCATTGCCGCGAATCGTGGATTTGTTGGATCAATTGAATGGAGCGCAAGTATTTTCCAGAAAAGACCTAGCTATAGGTTTCCATCAGTTGCGTATTGCTGAAGAATGTGTTCCTTTGACAGCATTCAGAGGTCCAGACTTACTTTATGAGTGGTTAGTAATGTCGTTCGGCTTATGTAATGCTCCAGCTTATTTTGTCGATATAATGAACAGGGTATTCAGAGAAGTTTTGAATAAATTCGTACTGGTTTTCATTGATGATATTCTAATCTTCTTTAAGTCAGAGAGTGAGCATGCTAAACATATGGAACAAGTGTTTGAAATTCTCAGAAAGAACGTTTTAAAAGCCAAATTTTCTAAGTATATATTCTGGAAAGAAGAAGTCAAGTTCCTTGGTCACGTTATATCAAAGAAAAGAATTTCAGTTGATCCAATTAAAAATTCAGCTATTCAAGATTGGAAACAACCTAGTACACCTATAGAAGTCCGAAGTTTTCTAGGATTGGCTAGTTATTATCGGAAATTTGTTAAAGATTTTTCGAAGCTATCTAGTCTATTAACGCAGCTTACTAAGAAGCACGCAAGATTTAATTGGACTCCAGCATGCGAGGCAGCTTTCCAAGAGCTAAAATTGAGATTGACCACTGCTCCAACGTTAACTATTATCGATGGTAATCAAGATTTGAAAGTCTATACAGATGCTTCTATTGAAGGTGCTGGTGTGGTATTAATGCAAAGAGACCAAATAGTTGCTTATGCTAGCTATCAGTTGAAACCGCGTGAGAAGAAATACGCAACTCATGATCTTGAGTTGTTTGCCATCGTGTTTGCTTTGAAAATCTGGGGGCATTATCAATTGGGTGAGAAGTTCGAATTATATACAGATCACAAGTCGTTACAGTATTTGTTCACCTAGAAGGATCTAAATCTGAGACAGCACTGTTGGCTAGAATTTCTTACAGCGTGCGATCTAGATATATTGTATACTCCGGGGAAAGCCAATGTTGTAGCTGATGCGCTTAGCAGAAAGAAATTAATCATCGCCAGTCTTATTATTACGCCTTCGTTGATTGACAAGATCTCTGTTCTTCAGAAAGACGATAACTTTATTAAGGAGATGATCAAAAGAATTCAAAAGGGCGAAGTCTCCAGTTTCCAAGTGGATAGCCAAGGGGTTCTGAGATTGAATGGACGAATGTGTTCCAAAAGTTCTAGAACTCAGAAGAGAGGTACTAGATGAATGTCACAAATCTAAGCTCAGTATTCATCCTGGTGTGAGTAAGATGTATAATGGTCTCAAGCGGACATTCAGGTGGAAGGCGATGAAAAGAGACATTTCAATATATGTTGGTCGGTGTTCTTCTTGTCAGCAAGTTAAAAGCGATCAACAAAAACTCGCCGGATTGTTACACCCATTGGAAATTCCAAATTGGAAGTAGGAGCAAATTTCCATGGATTTCATAGATAGTTTGCCCAGAACCAAGACCGGAGATCTTCACATCGTTTCGATGATTACTGATGTCTTGATTGGGAGGCATCCCAAGACAGGGTAATAAATGGTGATCGTCCAGGCGTACTTGGAGATCGACCGGATATGCGAGGGCCTCTCTCCTGTATTGGACATACGGGACGAGAAATAAGGTGCCTCCGGTTTCGTTCATACCCATAACGAACTTGTATATGGATGTGTGTCTGACGTTGTAGATTGACAACGTGGCATGCAAAGATGCTGTGATCAAGGCTTTTGTTGAAAAGCAGAGTCTTGTGGTTGATGATCAAAGCACGACTTTAATATAGCTTGCTTTGTGTATAGCGTTAATTCGCGAGCCTCACGCCCCGGGTAGGAACCAGAAACAGGAGAGAACTTTGCGTTTCTTTCTAGCTAGTGTCATGGTATGGAGCCCATACATTTTACTTATGTGGATGATGGAAAGTGAGCTGCCTCGGTTATATCGGTCACTGCGGTGCCGATGGATGGTTTGGTCGATGTATGACCAGTCTACGCCCCATAGGGCGGGGAAACGTATTGTTCAGGCATTTTAATCCACTTCGTGTGGACTAGCCCTGACGATCCAAGGGTCGATGCGTTCTGATCCTGAGGCTCGGGCTAGACAGTCTCAAAGTCGGTAAGGACGATCCCTTGCCTTGGTTCATGGTGGAAATCCAACTTCCAATACGACATGTGCGGTTTTGATTGTAAAACTAGTATGGCGACATAGTAGTATGGGGTACTATGCCGTCTATGATTGATATTATGATGGAAATTGTTTTCGTAACATATGTGCACTAGTAATAATATCAAATGACTTTGTTTTATATGTATCAAGCATATTTTGTCCATTACAAGGTAAAACTCTATCTTTCGGCATGCGTTGCATTGTGTGATGGGACCTGAGTCTTATAATGGCTACGCTTTCTATAAAAAGCATTGCATTGTAAATGATTTACTTTATTTATGCACCGGCAATCTAATGGGGTAAACTCGTTCCGCGTTAGCGGCGTGGTACTGTGATTGCCCTCATTGTTAAATAGGCTAAGTAATATTTCTCATACCAGTCCCATGACTAACTCGTAGTTTGTTTCACTTGCAAACTCGGGTGCCCATATTTCTACACGGGCAGCCTTGTATTCTGGTTTTAGCGGACTCATTCTGGATAGCTATGAAGCTAAAGATGGATTTTATCATTTCTATTATGTTGTTCAGACTTTATTATGTATACTATGTTCGATTCCGCTGCAGACATTTTATATAAAGCTGAAACTGTATTTTGTACTAAGTATGATCTTGTTATACTGTGTAACTCTGATAATTATATTTGTTCTAGTGTAATTTATTGTACATTATCTGGTGTAATGATAAATTTCTTTTCTGCTGTTATTGTTTATGTGTTATATTCCATAGATTATCCTTGCTTCCGTGGCACGGGAGCTTAGGGTCATCTCATGTTAGCTGAAAGCCTAAAACCATCACACTAAGTGATTCTTCTTCATACAATGATTGCAGACTCTGCAGTGTTTCGGACTTGCTACTCCTAACGATAACAGATTCATTAGTGTCACCATTCTCTTCAACATCACTTACCACTAAACTTGAACTTAACCTATCAAAAGTCCCGATAACAGCCATTCTTCCTTCAAGAGATGTATCATAGCTTTTGTAAGAAGTTCCCCCAGCTTCCATTTGAATGAACACGGCTATACTCATCACAAGGTGGTTCTCAAAATCATCTTTAAGTTTTAGCACGTCTTTATACCCATATCTTACTATGCATCTATGCATTTTGTAAGGTCGTGGTCCTATACGACCTATTAAGTAGCGCTCAACTGGATGAACGTAAGAGTTAGGCACTGATTTTACGCATACGAATACAAGGACTTGATGGAAAGCGGGAAGGCTAGTGACAACGTGTGGGAAGATGGCGGGGACGCCTGTCACTAATTCTGTGTATATAAGTCCTATTCCTAGTACACAAACAATGCGTAGACTAGGGCCGAGTGTTAGATGCCATTTCATTGAAACTTTATTATGTAAATCGAAGAGATATTTTATTTGCGTGTCATAGTGTCATATGTACATAACAGTCATGAAGACGATGGAGAGAGCTATAGGGGTCCATCCTCCATGAGGGATTTTCATTATGGAAGAAGACATATAACATGCCTCGACGAAACCAAAAAAGAATAGGAATGAAAATGTGAAAATGGAAGCTTTTTCCATATGAGTACTATGAATGCCTCGACGAAGCCAAAAAAGAATAGGAATGAAAATGCGAAAATGGAAGCTTTTTCCGTATGAGTACTATAACTGGTGTCATTAGCCATGTGGTCACGAACATCACGTTATGCAAGCAATGCCATAAGCATTTCTAAGATTGTTATTTAATTGTGCACTCATGTCATACGTGTATTGTTTAAATAATAGTTTTAAATTTTATTATAAAATATTGCGTCGTCGCATAGTAGAGCAGCCTGTTGCTGCCTTATAGATGGTATTATTATATTTTATTTTATTTGGAACTTCAGACATGTTTTACAATTAAAACAATACCAAGCTATAACATAACACACTATTTCACTATGTTCTCTATTCTCCCACGTGATAATGGGAGCAGCAAAAATGGTGTTGTCAGGTAACTTGCCGAGTTTGATATTTATCCTATGAACATCATAACAATTTTTATCGGATCATGACAGTTTTTCTTTTACTTTATAAAGATGGTTTTCATAGTGTATATGCACATGTTTATACATGCCGAAACCCACTAATCAAGTGGTAAGGCCATTGGATATGAAACAAATGCCATCACTCATTTTATAGTGGACAGGTATGACTCATAATTAGAACATGTTTTTTTAACAGTGAAAACCATGTTATAGTAAATTTATTTATGTAGCAGTATTCTAAATCTCCTTAAATTGAGAGGTTTATTAAAGCCATTTTTCTCCAAACAAAATCAAACAGCATTAGCATTACAGAAAAGACTCTTTCATGTATGTGTTGTATCACTTAAGCATACTGATATATAAGACTCATAGAAGATTATTTGAACTTTACTAGAAAACCACTTATTATCACAAAATCAAGTATAATACAAAGAATAATTTCTTAATACCTACGGGAGGCTTGTTATCAAACTTATGATATGTTATACATCTCAAAGTCAAAATGTATTTTATCCTGATTTAAACAAGTAACGCTAGAACAGATCCAATTATACTACCATCAAATACTATGGTTCACTTGTTCACATCAAAGCAATTGGCTGAGTAAGCATAGATCTTGATTTAGATTCCTAGGCATATATAATAAATCAATTAAATGACCATTTGTTCCATATGAACTAATCATGTAATTAAAAGACCATCCACTAAAAGTTTGTAACAAGATGAATCGACTAATATTGTAACCATACCAAAAGTATATCATAGTAATACCTCAATAGAACTCTAGTACGCAAGATTTAAGTCATCACCAGTTATCCATCAATCGCAATCGTAACTGGAACTTTCAGTGATCCTAAGTAAAAAGGTTGTTTTATAAAACCTTCTCCTATTGGTTTCTAAATTTTGTTTAAGATTTACCACTGGGTTCAACATTTTCTTCGAGTTGTCCATGGGAGTCCTTGACTTGTTTTTGTTTGCAGGTCAGTGTCCTCTTCTTTGCCATATCATGCAACAAAACAAAGTCAGCCTTGAATACATATCAATGGAAAAAGGCAATATTCTTAGTAAGCTCTTTTTTGTTTCATGCACTATATAGAAACATGTGTAGACGACGGGATTTTGGTAAATCCACTAAGGTAAAGAGTTAAAAAAGTTGTTTGAGACCCACTAACTGTACCTATATATATATATATATACACACACACACACACACACTCCATTATTGCTAAAAAAATTGGTTGTTTCTAAGGTTCATCCAATGCTTGATGCGCTTAAACACCTCTAATGCAGCCGCCAAAGCTTCTACAATGTGTATAATACAATATATGCTTAAAACATTTGAATACAATATCGAGAATCGCTACCGAGTTAGAGTTGGAAAATAGAGAATCATGAAAGGTAGTTCTTAATTAATACAACTGAAAGAACGGGTAAACAGAGAGTTGGTAAAAGCAGCAATGAACCATGCAAATAAAAATCAAACCCGAACGATATAGTGTCAAGCCGTCAATGAGACAATATAACAAAATTTTGTTGTAACATGTACTGTAGTTTAAAATAGAAGTGAAGTATCGTAATGTGTAAAAAGCATTATCAACGTGCAATTGGAGACAATCCAACTAAGTAATAACCAATTGGAAAAATTAATGACTACGTTAATAGAAGAGGCTAACTAATTTCAAAAACCTTGTTCTATAATTGGTAACCAAAAAGCTTACGTCGACAACACAATTAGCACTCATCTGTGTTATAAAAAAAAATCCTTATTTATTAATAGATTTTCATGTCAAAAGAGCAGGATGAAACCGAAAGGAAAATAATGAAAGGTTCTGGACTTTTCTTGTATAAAAACATAATTTAATATTTGATGTTGTTATCTTGCTTTATTAGGAACTAGCCAATTATTATTTTAATTCAAATAATATTTCTGACAACTTGCATACTTATTTGGTACACATATGAAGAAGATAGGTCTTCGTGTTCCATGCAATACACCAACTTGGCAAAGTCTATATGAAACACAACATACAAAAATAAGTTTTTTCTTGCATACCATGGGATTTACTTCAATTTAGATCTTTACTCTATTTGTCTCATGCATAGTTTTTTTTAATAGAATTCATATCACATAATTTTTGCTAGCAATGAGTGATAATTCAAAATTAATGAAATATAGGACTATAATCCAAATATTAACACATCAGATAACATACTTTGATATCGCTGGTAGTTGTAACATGATATATCTAATACAACTTATGGTAATTTAAATATTATCACTCATAAAATTAAAAATATTAGAACAATGTCAACTGCATCAAACTCATACTAATTTAAACATTATCACCCATATTAGAACCAGTACGTTAGGCACGTCCGTTGGACGTGTGCAAAGACAATCAAGGGTAAATTTATGAATTGTGAATTTTAGCTATATGCATAGATAATGTGTTGATACAAATATGTAAGTTAACTTCTATTCACTTTGAAATATATGAACTTACATGCACATACCTCATTGTTATATTTTCAAACATTAATTTGTATTTTGTCTTAATACTGAATAGAGTAAATATATTGTGTAGATTAACATTGGTAGAACCAAGAAAGGGGATGCTGCAACCCGAATGAGTTCTTTGTCGTAGGAGCTCTGATGTCATGTTTTGTAAGCTTTTCATGAATGGTATGTTGAACCTATTGATGACAAATGATTGCCAATTTAGCGTAAAAGGTTATACACACACACACGCTCACTCACTTTCTCCTCACTAACTCCCTATCTCCCCACTAACTTATTTAATTGTAAATATTTGGTTGTGGTTCGAATGCAAAAGGAATGCAAAAAAAAAAGAGTGTCATATATGATATAACCCCCCCCCCCCCCCCCCCACCCCCCTTTCTTGGAAAGAGAGAAAAAGTAATATTATTTAAACCAAAACATGTGGTTAGATATCCGAGGGAGCAAAAGGAGTGGCGCAAGAGGTGTAGCGGAGCATTCCTCCCCCTCCACTCATTCTCTCACCTCCCACTCACTTATTCTAATATAAATGCTTGGTTTATATAGAAAGGCAAATGGGGTGCTCACTATTTGGGGTGTCATTGAACGTTCCTCTCTCTCTCTCAATATATATATATATATATATATATATATATATATGTGTGTGTGTGTGTGTGTGTGTGTGTGTGTATGTATATATGTATGTATGTATGTATATATATATATATATATATATATATATATATATATATATATATATATATGTGTGTGTGTGTGTGTATGTATGCATGCATGCATGTGTATACGGTATATTCCCATCTACATTTCATTTCAGTCAATAAGATTACGCAAAGAATACAGTATGATTTACACTTTAATTGTCTCAACTAAACTGATACAGTAGCAAAATTATATCTACACTAATTTATAAGTTTTAACATGTATGCTGAAAATAAACATGTACTATCTTTTGTTCTTATTATAAATGAAGTTCACTCATTTTTACGCACACATGCATGATATATACAAACTCCTCCAAACTCCAAGATTTGTGTATAAGTTGCTTAGTAATTATCCGTGGAAGTTGTCGCACAAATGTCAAAAAGGAGATAATACCCTTTTTTCAGTACTCGCGCTAAAACTCTAACAAAGTTTTGACTTGTAAAATAGGTCTAGCACTCAAACAATATGGATATCTTTTTGAAAAGAAATATAATTAGTATAAAAGAATTGTATTATTTTAAAATGAGAAAAACCTAGGTCTTAAGATGGCATTAAGCATTTCACATGAATACTGATGATGATTCACAAAAAAATTAATACACCATTAAAAATATTAATTCCAAATAGTTAATGTGACATTTAACATAGAGGCAAATATACGATATTCCTGAAAATATCTATTCATTTTAGCTTTCACAAAAAACAAACTGTACAACAACTTGATCTATATTGCTAATAAATAAACGACAAAAACAACATTAATTTCAACTAATAAATGGGACATATATAAACTTAGTAACACCATAGGCAAATATGATAGTATTTTCATCATTGGAAACACTTACGATTACTTTATCTTTCGAAAACAAAAGAAACTACACAATAACCTGACCAATATTGCTAATAAATACACCATTAAAAGACTACCTCAGTCCATTAAAGATAGGATAATTCATGCTTTACCTAAATTGGAATATCAGCAACTTTAAATTTGATAATTTACTAATGCAAAGTCAGCATAAGCTCAACAAACAATCCAATGAGAAAGCATGAAATTTGAATACACTTTAAGCATGTAGCTGATACCATAAAGGCTTCAAAAGTTCATAAAACTTATTTTATTGCCATGCATGGTAACTTCTGCATCTTTGGCTAAATGGTGTAGCGTTAATCACCAAAATTATACTATTGCCAACTTCGAGCAACATAAGCTGTCGAAAAGAGAAATAAAATAACTAAGAAATTTTGTAATTTAAAACAGAGATAATGTACCTTTATTGTTTTCAAATAATTACACAGATCGTTTGATTTTTCTGTGAATCAATGTTGTTTTAAGTAATGTCATATGATTCCATTAGCATTCAATTTGCAAACCCATGACAGTCAAGCAACAGGAACCTATTACTATAGACAAGGTACTGCATTTTCACCAAAATTCTTTCATACCATCATGAACTTATTAAAACGGTTATAGTCAAAGTAGTTAGTTGGCCTACTTTATGTTATGATTCAATGGATGTGGCTCTGACAACCAAGGTTTGATGCTTTTCTGATGAAAAATGTAACAGAACAAATAGGAAATTGAAGATGGTAGGATTACTTGCTATTATGCCCATGTATTAAACTCATCATTTCAGCTTTACGTATGTTATTCAGTGAGATATGATCAAGCTATTATACCTCCCACTTTATCTTTATCCCGGACTATTTAAAGTGAAATAAGTTCCTTAACATGTAAGTCATGCATTAAGTTTCCATGTATAACTACTTATAATTCTTCATTCCAGAATTGTAGAAGATATTTTGGTAGGCTTAGTTTAAAATAGAAATAGAAATAAAGTACTGTTCCATTTTCAAATAATTATACAGATAATTTAGTGACTTCGTGAATTAATATTGCTGTAAAACATATTGCGTGATTCTTTCAGCATTTGAATTTGATAGTTATGTTAGCATACATTGATTATTTGTATAAAACCTTTCACTAAAAAACTCAAATTTCTTCTTCTTCTTTTTTTTTTTCAAACTGAGATGGTAACTCTAGTTAATAAGGAAACGGAAAAATAAATGCAAACACAACTTGTTTGATTGACTAATTCTTCACCTTAATTTACAAATACAACAAAGTAAAATAGAAAGGTTAAGACCAATATTAATACCTTTAGGCCATAGCACATGAACTCTTTTGCCAATCCAATTTAAATGTCCATGGTCAATACCTAGAACATAAAACAAAATTCCAACCACAATGACAGTCGAAATATGAGAATTTTGTCAATTGATCATTCCAAATCGATTATTTTGTACCTTCGATTGCAGCATGCTTTGTTTCTCACAAGTTGCATTCCTTTACATCCCAGTCCATCTATATTGTCGTCGTTTTTAGTTTCCTTGGCATTTGTAGTTTCTTTGTCCAGGAATGTAAATTTCACTTGCTGTAAGAAGACGCCAACAAAAATACAGTAATATTAGTTTTCTAATCCAGCGTTTATTTTAATGAATATTATTACATGGTTATATAATATCTATAATGTCTAAGACAAAAGGAACAGACTGCACAGAAAAATCTCAGCTGTGAATGGAAACAAAGAAACCCTGCCATGATTGAAACAAATAACGCCATGATTGAACCAAATGTACTTTAATATTATACACAACATGCAAATTTCATTAGAAATGAACATGCCCTGCCATGCTTGTTGGCGCAGCTTTAAGAGTAACATTGAAGTTTGAAGCATTACAACAAAAAATGTTAAAACCAAAGACTAAAATTATTTCAATTTGAGGATTCTGATATGATAAATGATTGAAGCAAAGCATGCAAATATGTTTAAATGACATCTACATATATCATATTAATTCTTAGATATGAGATCGTTCCCAACAGAACAACCAAAAACATGTTAAATAAATAAATAATTATTCAAAACCTAGAGGCAAATTATAGAAGACCGATCTTCAAGCAATCTGTCAACAATAATCTGGTTCCTTCTCAACCAATCTGCTCTATACTGACCCCTCTCTTCAACTTTGATCCTTCACCAAATCAAATACAGATAATACATCACACACAAAATCGTATATTATTCGAGCACTAAAATCACGTCTTTGTCTAATCTCCTATAAATAGGAGCCTCAATATTGAAATAGTGCACGAAATATGCCAGCCATTGCTGCGTGACCCAATGCTCTCTTTAATGCCCAAATCTTTCTTTTATCCTTCATTTAAGTGAATATATGCTTTGAACAGATAACAGAAAATATTGAAATGAATGAGTTGTGATTATCATTAACAGAAAATTGAAAAGGAACAAGGAATATTAGTATAACTCATTATCCCACTATTTGTTTTTTGTGTGGTTCTGTCATCTATTGCAGATCTGTGTATTTTATTGGAAAATAAAATATGTGGCACACACACTCCTTAAAGACCCACAAAATATTCTGCAATGGTAAATAACTAATTCAAAAAAAATAAACAACATCACAAAGGGAAAAAAAAATCAAGTTCTGTAAATGGAATAATTGTTTTTAACATCCATAAATCAAATTAATTAACTTCAAATGGTAAACTAATCAAGTTTCACTTAACATAAAATCAACTAAATAAAAAATACCATATTTAAGAAAAGATGTGATTTTGTAAGCAGAAGTAATTGTAGATCCTGCAAATTTCTGCAACTCAACAATCACAAAAACATTTTCTTTTTTTACCAATAATGCAACCGTGAATGACCTCATTGACACGTGGAGGAGCTCGGGCCAAACATGGAGACGTATCCAAGCTTCTCTTTGAAATCCTTTAAGCTATCAACACAATCACGACTGATTGCGTTGTGTATTGATCCAAACGGCCATAAGTTCTGAAGTCCTTGCCTGCGAAATCCTTCGTACAATAGATTGTTGAACACAAAGTAAAGAAAACCAACTCCCTGCAAAAAATAATTAGCAAAATCAGAAGAACGGCTTCTTTAAAAGTAAGTTAGGGTTCCGAACTCATGTCAAAGGCCGATGCGTGGAGCTTGTTTCGTCCTCCTTAAAATTATTAAACAATGATTCTTTTCATCGAATCCAATATGTCTATACTGCAGGCGAACAATAAAATAACAATTAACCGGTTCCCTCTGTGTATCGCCGTTAGGGATTGGAAGAAATTTTAGTAATTAGGTATTATGAAGAACGAGATTGGAACTTTAAGAAAATGGGGAAGGATGACGGGAACAATTTTTTCGGCAGAGATAATGAGAACGTGAAAGAGCCATGGAGAAAATGAGAAGTGGGTGAGGGAGAAATGGATCGCCGATCTTAGAAATGAGAACGTGGGCTAAGGACCAAAATAACCTTGTTCTTTAGTAGAAAGTTGAATGGTCATTTTAGGCATTTCAAAAGCTTCAAATGGAGGTATTCCTATTATATATAGATAACGTCAACTATATCAAATTCAAACTACTTATTTGTGCAAAATTTAACATTAATGCTCATTTGCCAGTGGAGTTTACTATCATCGGCAGGTGTCATAAAATTCAACCTAGATAGTGATTGTTCTTGTATAATTATTGAAATCAGATGGAGAAGTAATCCAATTTGAATGAACCCACTTATTTGCTACTTCATAAAAAATAGCGAGAATGAATAATTGAAACAAAAAGTTTATCTTATTCCAATTGCAGAAGAGTTCCAACCATGACCATGAGTGAATAGAAAAAATAGCTTGAGGCTTTGCATGTTAAAATGAGAACTTTGACCATGAGTGACTACTACGTAGAAGGTTTACATTTATAATGAACCTTTACTAAAGCCAATATAAATCAGGCTTGTAGAATTTTGCTTTTAAAGGTTTCAAACATAAATCCATTGGGTTTCACATTTTGGAATCAGAAATTGCATGTAATCAATTATACAGCAAAAACATAATGGAAATGATAAAAGGTTTATTTCAACCTAATGCCTAATATTTGTGTAGAATTTTCTCTACATTTATGATAATTAGTTTATATAAAAACCAGATTCAGCATAGATGGTTTACACCAGTTGACTGATATAACAGGAATATCAAAACAAAACGATCAATTATGAGTTACTGCATCATGTAAGGGGAAATCTAGCAACGTTTGCAAGCATAGTTATTTATTGTGATAGTGATACAAATAAAGAGTGATTACCACAATTATCAAAAAATTAACTAAACACTAAGACCTGAATAGACTATAATAGAACAATTACAAGAATACAAATTGTTCAAACAGTAATGATAATTAGAATTACATGAAAAATATAAATAGTACCTCTCGTGGAAATTGAAATCGAAGACGATTGTCTGGATTTAGGGATTGGGATTGACTATACAAGAGGGATAATTGCGACATCGAGCAACTTGACGACGGTGTTTAGGGTTGCGTGATTAGGATTATTTGGAGGTGATTGATGACGGTGAATGATTAGTAGAGATGACATACAGAAAGGAAGAACATTTTCTTGAGGACGAAGATAAAAGTAAAATACGCATTTTCTAATTCCCGCGTAGATTTTATTTCCCTCCTGCCTTTTCATCAAATTGCATTGTACACTTTATTTAGCGTTTGGAAACCCAGCTAGTATAGCGTACCAATGGTTATATGTGGGAACGCTATACAAAAATGCAATCAAAGGCCTATTTTGTAGTTGTGGTGTGCTGATTTTTTTTTTTAGGGTGATTCTAAACCAAGGTTCGAAAACTCGGTTTCGGTCTCGGTTTCGGACATTTGAAATTTTACTCATTTCGGTCGATTTCGGTAATTTCGGAAGTCTCGGTTTTAGTTTCGGTTTCGGTCTTACTTTTGGTTTTTAACGGTTTGCTAATGAAAATGTAACAATGACCAATCTGGATAAAATATAAAATATAATAAAGTCAAAATGTTTTTAGACTTAGAACTCTGCTCCACACTAAATTAAATTAAACAGGTTTTGTTTAGACTTAGAACTATGATAAAATAAGTTAAAATCGAGCCCAGCCCAACCTACATGTAATAAAAATAAGTAATGTTTGTTTATTTCAAAGCCCAGTCCAAAAGTATTTTGACCAGCCAGCTATTTTGCCCTAAAATACTAGGTTTACAGTACCGCATGCTCACAATACGTTTTGTTGCTGAATCGATCCAAACGATAAGAAGAGAATGAGACCAAAAAAATCGATTGTGATGCTCGTCTTCGATTTGTGTCTCAATCGTGATCGACACTTGAAATTGCTATGCCTTACTGCTGCCGTAGAAGAAATCGACATTGCGGTTGCTTGAAATCGACGAAGTCATTCATCTCGGATCTCGATTCTCAGTTAGTAATTTATTGCTGCTTTGCTGATTTTCCTTCTTCTTCTTCGTTGTTTCTTCTCTTCTTCGCTGTTTTTTCCTTTTCTTCGTTTTCCTATTGTCAGCTACCGGGACGAGTTTTTAACCTAATTCCATCTCGCTGCTTGCCGGAACCGAACCGAGGTGGCCGGAATCTCGGGGTTCCGGCCGAAATCTTAAACCATGTTCTAAACACAAAGTCTCTTGGCAGCAACTTTATAAACCAAAAAATGAAGGGAGAATTGGCCTAAAGCTACTGTCTGATTTACAAAAGGCCTCTTGTTTGCGATGGTTATACTCGTTGGAACCACCTGTTTTGGTGTACTGAAAGTTGTGGAGTAGATGAATGAAAAGAAGGTACTTTCATATCAAACAATTCTAGAGCATGCATATAGATAATAATGCCTCTTCTATATGGAAATCAATGCTTCGTTTGAGAACAACCAGCAAACAACTACTGAATAAATTAATTGTTAATGGGAATCATACCTCCTTGTGGTTTGAACCATAACCTAACTGTAAGTGCTTGGTTGACCTCCTTGGTATGAGCAGATTTCAGATGATAGTTAGTCAGGATGGCAAAGTAAGCTTGCTGCTTCGAGATAATACACTGGATCCATTGCTTCATCCTGCGACCTGAGAGGTGGTAGATGAATTTTAAAGTATTCCAGTTTTTCCAAAAAGACAACAAAATGCATATGATTAGTGCGATGGAGGGAAATTCTCTTTCAACACTGCATGAGACAAGGTTAGAGAAAAGGGTGTATATAAACCTATTTACAACATTATTTGGCATTCTAAAAATAGCAAACATATGGTGTTTGTTTCCTACTTAGCGGCACCAGATAGACTTAGCACTAAAACCAAATTACACCGATTCAGCGTTCTGTCAAATACATAATGATAATGTTCTTTATGTAATCAACATGAAGAATCTTCATAACATCTATTTTTCTGCTGTGATTATTCGGCTTTCCTTTGGGGTTCACTGAAGTTGAAACTTAGTCTGCAACCTACTATTCTTCCTACGCTTGAGGATGAGGCTACTTTGCTTTTATCATCATTTCTGGAAAGGATCAAATTCATGATATTGCGTTTGGCGTGTTTAATATATCACACACACACACGCACACACGCACGCGCACGCGCGCGCGCACCCACCCACCCACCCACGCACGCACACACACACACACACCGATTCAGCGTTCTGTCAAATACATAATGATAATGTTCTTTATGTAATCAACATGAAGAATCTTCATAACATCTATTTTTCTCCTGTGATTATTCGGCTTTCCTTTGGGGTTCACTGAAGTTGAAACTTAGTCTGCAACCTACTATTCTTCCTACGCTTGAGGATGAGGCTACTTTGCTTTTATCATCATTTCTGGAAAGGATCAAATTCATGATATTGCGTTTGGCGTGTTTAATATATCACACACACACACACACGCACACACGCACGCACACACACACACACCGATTCAGCGTTCTGTCAAATACATAATGATAATGTTCTTTATGTAATCAACATGAAGAATCTTCATAACATCTATTTTTCTCCTGTGATTATTCGGCTTTCCTTTGGGGTTCACTGAAGTTGAAACTTAGTCTGCAACCTACTATTCTTCCTACGCTTGAGGATGAGGCTACTTTGCTTTTATCATCATTTCTGGAAAGGATCAAATTCATGATATTGCGTTTGGCGTGTTTAATATATCACACGCACGCACGCACGCACACGCACACACACACACACATATATTAAACGGTTGGTTTTCCCATCGTTGTATGGTTATACTTGTAGTATTATCACGAACGTTACTGCAAGTGCTTCAAGCGTGATTATGACACATATTCTATGCTTGAATTATGCTTTAAGAAACTGTATATTTTAACACAATCGAAAAAATGATATGAATGAATTTTTAGTTATATTTTTGCATTGAAATCCTGTGTTATATCGAATTTTAATTTCTATTTTTTGTTGCAGTATCTTTTTTCTTTTTTTTTAGTTAAGGTGGTGCCTGATGCAAGGTAAGGTTACCCGGCTGGTAATCTGGAACGTACAGGTTCGAGTCCCGACCTCTTCACATATGTGAGGGGAAGGCTGTGTGCACTAATCGACCACCCTCAGAGTCCGGAAAGCCGTGAGAATAGTACTAGGACGGGAGACTGTCTGGGAAGTCCTCTCGCGCTTGAGTACGGGAGCCTTTGGCACTGGGTATCCACCATCTTTTTTTTAGTTGGGTTATCGATTAATGAAGAATGATATTGTAAAAAATGTGTATTTGTTGGATCTTGTTTTTGAGTGATATTAGGATTAGTTAGTCATAGAAATGTAGTTTGAATTTATAGAAATGTTTTAATCGCTAGATCTACTTTAAGTGATAAAACGATAAATGTATCAAAGGGAAATTTTGAAAGTCTACAGTCGGACCAAATGCGTTGACTGCCTTTTTACAGGGCAGTATCAAAAGGAAATTTTGAAAGTCTACAGTCGGACCAAATGCGTTGACTGGCTTTTTACAGGGCCTCACACTTTGGTTTCTTATATCAGAGTGCTCAGGACTCGAGTACGGACTTTGACAAACTCACATCAACTTGGTTGAAGTCGTAGAGTTTGCATAAACTTGGAATTTCTCTTGGCTAGCCGAGATCGGTATAAATCCCTGAGTGGGATCGGTACAACTTCCAGCATCTCGGAATTTATTCCAACACTTCCGGGATCGGTAGGAAATAGCCATCTCTTTCAGGATCGATAGGAAGCACCTCCAAGATAGGTGTAACTTCCAAAATTCCAACAACTCACTTCAAACTTCACACGTGCGTACTTCCCGATCCTTCAACCCACACTTCACTAAATTCCACAAGAAGATAGAAGGAAGCAAAAGGAGCAACTTCATGGAGTCGAAATCACAAAAGCATGACTACGTCATGGGGGATCGGTACTGATCCCAATGCATGTGGTAATGACTTTGGGCCCGCTTGAGCCGTGATTCACGTGCGCCTACCTGCTTTCCTCCAAATTCTCAACTATAAATAGCTCATTCATGAGCAAGAATGAGGGTTCTTATTCTTGGTTCTTGGACCTTTGGTACTTGGATCTTCATTGCTCGTGTATCTCCGAAAGTGATACCGACCCCGCATTGTGACTTATAAAGATCATCAATTTAAGTGGTAAAACTTCGGAGTGGACGTAGTTTTGATAAACCAGACCACTATAAAGTATAAATATTGTGTTCACGTTACTTTTTGTATTTCTGTATCTATATTTTCCTAGCTACTCTATGATTGATTTTTCTGGATTTGGTGTTGTGCTTGATTGACCAAAATCAACGTCAACAAAAAGTTTGCACTTTCAAACCAACTACTAATAAAGATGTTATAATTGCTAGATCGATTTTAAATGACACAAAATGATAAATGTATGTAAGACCAATTTTGAAAATTACAATCAAACCAAAAATTTGTGCTTTCAAACCAATTATTAATAAAAATTTACTTTTAGTGTGCTACTACCTTAGTTTCCACTTAGGACCACCAGCCTCGTTCGGGATTCATCGCCAAACGGCATTTTCGCACAATTTTACACCGTCGATGACCGTTCACCGCCGAAGGTGTGAACGTTGGTCGGTCATTCACCGCCGAACAAAAATTGTGTGGTGGTTGAAAGTGCTTTTTGGGTACCAATAGTAGTATAACACTATTTTTTAGTGGTGGGTGTGGTTCAGTCTGGTAAGGTTTGTAGCCCAAACCGCTTCCGCACCGCATCAAATGATTAATCAAAAATACAAACCATTATGCCAGCCATTCAAACGGTTCGGTTTTATTGTAATACAATCCGGTTTTGGTTTTGTTTGGTTTGAACCCGTGTTAAATACAAAATAAGAGAATCACTTACATCAACAACCAATTTACAATTGTGTGACATTGTCACTTAAAGATTAAAACACATAGTGTGATCCTGAATTGAAAGATTGGCTTCTAACTATGTATACTTCAATTTTACATTAACGAAAAACATTAACCAAGCATCAGCATTAATTAATGCATAATCATTAAATAAGATAACTCAAATAAAATTATAACTAACGTTACTCAAGAAAATGATATGAAAACTATTATATTGAAACTATAAAATTTTAGTTTGTGACAATGATTATTATTATTAATATAACAACATATGCTGAAAATAGAATATGCATCCCTAAAATTAAAAATTAAATAGAAATTAGTTATATTTTTATCTTAAGATTATTAGTGTAGGTATTCGGTTCGGTTTGGTTTAATACAGTTTGGTAAGGACTATAACTTCACATCACATTACTGTCCTAGAAAAATTTGTGTTAGCAGCTTTATTCATTCAAGTCATATAAAGTGTTTGCTAATGATCATGAAGTAGAGAGTTTTGGAAATTTTAATTGAAATGAATGCTCGACAAAAGAGGACTAATAAAATAAATAGTGACAAAAAGGTCCTCGTATGTCCCATCCAGCCTGCTTTAGTTAGTAGAATTGTACAAGCCCAAAAATAAAATGTGAAGAAATTAAAAGATTGGTTGACAAGGACCCATTACATTGGAAGGTAGGTGATGATGATGATGATGTAGATATCAAAACAGAATTTGTGTGCCAAAACAAGTATATTTGAAGAAGAAGATTCCAAATGAGGTGCAAAGTTCAAGGCTCATTGTGCATCCCAGAAGCACGAAGATGTATATGGATATAAAGAGCCAATTTTGATGGAATGGAATGAGAAACGATGTTGCAAGGTTCGTTTCAAGGTGCCTCACTTGCCAACAAATTAAAGCAAGCAGTAACTACCATTTGGCATGTTGTCATCGCTTTCTATAGCAAAACTGAAGTGAAAACAAATTTGTATAGATTTTATTGTTGGACTTCCAAAGTCAAAGTTCGTGCATGATGCTAATGGTGGATTGCTTAAAAAAAAATCAGCTCATTTCATACCTTATAGCATGGGCTACTCAATGGACAAGCTATTTACAAGAAATCGTCAGATTACATGTAGCCCTAATCACAACTATCTAAGATAAATAGACTCATGATTACATCTAGACTTTGGAGAAGAAAAATAAAAAAATCTTCGGGTATTTCATCAAAATTGAGTATTGTTTTTCATCATATGGACAAACATACCAAAGCTGATTCAATTTCATACCTTATATCCTGGATGTGCAGTCGCCTTAACTGAAGAAAAACTGGGAGTTCCCTATCCCACGTCCAAATATCAGAAACTACAATCTACAATACCGCAAATGTTATAGTTAGCTAGTCACACATAAATACTCCCATGTCAATCCATATGGCTCTTTGTATACATAAATGTTGTTCAAACCAAGATGGCAATTCAGGTGAAACATACAAGAATGGTGTGAGGACTAAACTTAATGGAAAGTGATCGGGTAAAATAATAAACCAAGACGACAATTCAAGCAATCTCGTATTTAAATCAATGTCATGATAAAAGTTCACTGACAACGCCGAATGGCCCGAATCGCAATAATGGTCTCATCATTTGTTCCAGTGTTAGTTGCATTTAGACACATGTATGCAGTTTGATATAAATAATGACAACTCTAGAGGAAAAAAAACTTCCCGCAATTCAACTTCATTTTGCTTGACGGTAAAACTTCATACAAAACTTTCATAAGGGTAAAAAATTATCAAACATGGAAGATTACCTTGACAACACCAGTGCCAAATTTCTGGTTTTCTAGCACAAGTGTGCCAGCTAAAGATTTAGCTAAATTGTATGTATCCGTCTCATCATTGTAAAAGGTCAATAAATCTGACTTGATAATAGAAAAATTAGCTAAATGCGGTGTGTTGTCAAAATATACATCATCAAATCGACCATAGATTTCCAGTTTGCTAAGACAGGGCGAACTGAACTTCAAAAGTGTACATCCAACTAAATTCTTGAATACCAACTTTTGTAAACGTTCACACTGGGCTATCAGATTTTGTAATTAATCCCCACCGGTGCTAACATCTTCGAGGTGTAGAGAGAGAAATCTATCAAAGCAATTACAAGGAACCGGAACTTTCATTTCAAAGATATGAAGTTCTGCATGCACTAACTGTATACAAGAAAAGAAGATATGAGGCAAGATGCATGGCCCATTATTCAGACAAGTGTCTTCATCTTGAAATGAGCATTTCAAAGCCTCAACATTTTTTCGACGTAATTGGAGAAGACACTCATTAAGTTTGGGTCATATCACCAGTAAATTATGATATTCAAAGTCGTCGATAGGCCATGAATGTTGAGACAATACTCTATTGACAATGCTGATAATATTAGCGCACATATGCTCGGGGACGAAAATACCAGATATAATACTCAATGATTCTACCATCCCCAGACCTATGCGTGCTAATATTATCAACATTGTCAATAGAGTACTGTCTCAACATTCGAGGCTTATCGACAGGTTTGAATATCATAATTAACCGGTGATAGGACCTAACCTTAATGAGTGGCTTCTCCAATTGCACCGAAAAAATGTTAAGGTTTTGAAATGCTCCTTTCAAGATTAAGACACTTGGCTGAATAATGAGTCATGCATCTTACCTTCTATCTTCTTTTCTTGTATGCAGTTAGTGCATGCAAAACTTCATTTCTTCGAAATGAAGGTTCTGGTTCCTTGTCATTGCTTTGATAGATTTCTCCTTCTACACCTCGAAGATGTTATCATCAGTGGAGATGAATTACAAAATTTGATAACCCAATATCCACTCTTACAAAAGTTGGTACTCAAGAATTTGGTTGGATGTGCACTTTTGAAGTTCAGTTCGCTCTGTCTTAACGAACTGGAAATCTATGGTCGATTCGATGATGTATATTTTGACAACACACCGCATTTAGCTAATTTTTCTATTTCGAAGTCAGATTTATTAACCTTTTACAATGATGAGACGAATACATGCAATTTAGCTAAATCTTTAACTGGACTGTCGGCTGCTTATGGAGGTCAGGCAATTGATGGAAGGAGTCTCTAATTGGTCAGAAGCTCTAGCCTTCCTCTGACGGCCCCAGGTGTAAAGCAGATTCATGAACAGAAGACGAACAGGGAACCCGTTTTAATGGCGGAGCCGGAGGAGGAGGCAGCTGTCTCGACAGTGGAGCCGGAGAAGGAGAAGAGGACGAAGAAGCACGTGCAAGGGGGAAGCACGCTGAGGAGGACGAGGTCTTTGACCACGACGGCGGTTGTCAGGATGCGGATGGCCACCGAGCTGAGGAGGGCGCAGACCAGTTTGAAGATCGAGAAGCGAGGGATGAGAGGGAATTTAGGGATGTCGTTGAGGCCTTCATCGAGAAGCAGAGGAAGTTCAGCGAAGACGAAAATAATCACGTTTCCCATTAGATGTTCTCGGTGAGCTATGTGGAGCAATTGAAATTTTGCTCTTCTGTAAATTGGTTTAGGGTTTTGTTATGATTTTGGTATTTGGGGTTAAACTGATCAGTATCGTGCGGCCAATTCGGTGCTTAATAACTATGCTAATCGTTAGTTTGTATGCCTTAAATCCAATGGGCAATGGTGTATATTTTATTAACCACATACATGGATTTTTACTTTGTTGTCGTTTATGTCTTTGTCCTGTCGAATAAACGCGCAGAAGCAATCGTTGGGCCTCGGATTTAACACAAATATGCTGAGGTCGAGCCCACTCATCAATTATGGGAGACCATCAAAATATCTCGCTGCGTACGTTCGATCGCAGAAGCTAAACCACTGAAATCAAATTCTTTTTAATTTTTTTCGACTATTTGTTGATAATAATAACAAGCTATATACAAAAATCAGTTATACTTTAGAGGCCATTAATTTTTGAGCCTTTAAGCCACCACAAATTAGCCTAGTGGACCTAGTGCTAAAGCTGGGCTGGACCTGACACTAGTTATATGTATGTCGATGGTTGATTGATTTATCAACTAACAACGAAAAATTATTCATTGCTTTAAACGAGCACAAATAATGGAGAGCTTACAGGTGCAAAGCATGTATGTTGGACCCTGTATTTAGACCACGTTTGACAAATATTCCGTGGAAATCAACTTTTGGAATGCTACACTATTTAAGATGCCATGAACCGCATCTCCATACACAGAATTTCCACGCATGCACGTGTCTGTATGTCTGTCTATATACATTCATACATTTTTTTTAATTAATTACAAATACGTGTGTGTGTGTATATGTGTGTGTGTGTGTGTATAATTGGGGTGACTATTTGAACACAAAGAGAGAGAGAAACAGAGCTTCAACCGTTGGACCTTTTTGTCTTTATATGGAGAGATGTAATTCATGGGGTGATTCAATGGTCCAAATCAATTGTGTCAAAATTTTGTGTCTCTTTAGACTTTCCATATATATATATATATATATATATATATATATATATATATATATATATATATATATATATATATATATATATATATATATATATACACGCGCGCACACACACATATATAGGGAAGAGGCTATTTGGACACAAATCAAACACAAATTAAAGAACACACAATCTTAACCGTTAGATCATTTTGTTTTTATGTGGAGTAGTGGAATTCATGGGGTGATCTAATGGTGTAAATTCATTGTATCACCAATTGTGTCAAAATCTTGTGTTCAAATAGACTTTCCATATATATATATATATATATATATATATATATATATACATACATACATACATATATATATATTGAAACTTAGTAAACAATTTGTAGCACCTCGAATTTTAATAAACGATAATTAAATATAAAAAAGAGTAATAAAGCAAGTATTAATAAAAACAATATTTAGAATTGGGCAAAAAGAATTCCACTGTTACGTCCGTTATGAAATTCAGATTCAGATAGACTTTCAGTTTGCGTAAATCGAACGAAAAATGAATAAGTTATGATCAGTTAAAGCTTGAAATTTAAAATAGAAACTTAAAATAAATAAACAAACTTAGTCAACAGTGTAATTGGTTGACCCGGTCCTTAACTGGGTCGACCCCTGTGTCGACCTAGGACCTATGTGGGTCGACTATGTATCGACTCACATAGGAGGTAGGTCGACCCAATACGAGCCAAGCACGAAATCGTGTCTGGCACGATGTCGAACCTGTTGTGTGTGTCTTCTGGAGTCTTCTTACTAGTGCGTCTTTAAGGGATGATATTAAAAACCCAAAGTCCTGAGACCTGAATTATCCTTCTACACCTATAAATTGAATGTTACTCCTTACTTTTCCCCTACATCTCTTCTTCTTCTTCAATTTCTTAGCCTCCACTCCATTATGCTCTAAAATGAAATGAAATTGGGGAATAAGTCGGAGTGTTGTCTATAGGATCTAAATTAACCCTAGATGAGGGTGAATAAGGTTTATTGCAGTTTTTCACTGAGTAATAAATAATAGCAACGCAGATAATAATTATAGTAAATGCGAAAACAAAAACAATACAGAATTTACCTAGCTTCGGCAAAACTCTGCATACTGCTGCATTCATCAAGGTTTCTACTAGAAATTAAAACAATCTCTACGCTTATAATCCACTGTAAACTCGCAACACCCGCTCCTAACTGTTCTAATCATACGCTCAAATCCCTGCATTGATCTCTATCCCCAAGGTCAGATTTCCGCGAATTACAAACTCATAACTCGTCTCCCTAGTTAGACAAACTAGAAAACTTCAACACGTTTCACAAAATAAAAAACACTTCAAAAATAACAAATTAAAAACCCTAGGTCCTTTATAATTAGGTTTAGCCCAAAGTAAAATTTGTCGACCCTTTTCTTTTGTGTTATGTCACTTTGAAACGCGAGCTTCTTCCTTTATCTTAATAGTGACCGAATTAAATCAAATTAGGGTTTTTGTTCCTCTGTTCCAAACCGTGACTTTTGTGTTGCTCTAGAAATTGCTCTCTGATGCTCCAATTTGTCGATGCTCTTGGTCGAACAATTTGGCTTGCAATTGATCGAAAAACTCGTGAATTCTTGTGAGTTCTCTGAATTTATTTCTTCGATTTCCTTCTTGAATTTTCGATAATCAATGTTGATGATGAATCAGTGTATAAATAGGAATAAAATCCCGATATTATCTCTGATTTCAACATTAGATTTGGTCTTTGATATTTGCGAAAATATTGGGCTTTATTTCTCATGCAACCCAATGGAATTATTGCTTTACATTCACGGCTTTGAATTTGTCCCTTCAGAAAATATTGATTAAATAAATATCGCATATTTATCTTTCTAGAAATAAAATATTGGTAATTTCTGAAACTTCGAATTTGTAAATATTTCTCTATAGTTTTTCAAACCATTACTGAACGTTAAAGAATTGGTGAAACATTGGTTGTATATCGAGTTGCCGATTCATTGTTGTGTAGTTTCACCTGAATCTTTGCATCCCTTGTTTATGACACCATGAATTTGCCAATAAACTCATTATGTCTGAACTATTTATTGCTAAATCCTACTGTGAATATTTGCATTGCTTCATTGATGCTTGGTTGTTTCTTGTTGCCATATGTATTTGCATTCCTTAAAAATAATTCTGAACCATAGTTGGTATTTGAAAAAAAAAAAAATTGAAGCGACTTTTCTCTTTCACTTGATCCTTATGTACTTATTGTCCATATTCATATACCACTACGCCAGAAATCGAATCAGATGACATACATCCACAGTTGTTTGATTGCATAATGTCAAATGATATTTAACTTAGTATACCTAGAATTATTATTGTTGAAGAAGAAAATATTAAATTTAATATCAGGAAAAAGAAGAAGTTAAGACTGAATAACAAAAATAAAAAAGGTGGACCAAATGTCCTAATCAAAATCAATTCAATCAAGTAGCTAATTATTGCTTTAAAAAGCAAACTAAGCACAAAATAATTCATACGGATCATGTTCTTTCTCGAATCAGTTTACTGTTATTTAATCTTAAAGCAGGGATTGAATAGCCATGGTGAGTTCTTAAGAAAAAACATAATAACAATATTTTATAGTAAAACCAAATAATTTTAAAGAATTAATCAAACTAAAAAAGAATGAAAATTTGATTAAAAAAACTTACAGAGCTTGATTGGTCAGATTCTCCTTCAATCATAAATTTTGCATAATTCTCTAATAGTTCAATCCTTTTATCTATCACTAGAAAATGGCAGTGCTCCTGCTAGGGTTTAATCGGTTTTGTTTTTGCTTAACTTCGTAAGACGCCTCGTGGATCTCCACTATAGCCAAACGAAAGTTCAGGCCAGTCAAAGATATTCGTGCCTTCTTGGGTCAGACTTCGTCTGACGTTGGCGTGGCGGGCTCATCCGCTTCTCAACCGACTGCAACATGACCTGACTTGGTCCAAGCTTCCGCTTTGATGCATTTTTCTGATGTGACTGGATCTGCTAATCCAGTGATGAATCTTGGTGCCCTCTCCTCGCCAAGCGTCGGCGCGGGTTCCGTGATAGTTGGATTGTCGTCTGCTTATGGGGGGTCAGGCAATTGTTGGAAGGAGGCTCTAATTGGTCAGAAGCTCTCGCCTTCCCCTGACGGCCCCAGGTGTAAATTCATCGAGCCTCGGGTTGTCATCAACGAGAAGCGGGCCTTTTTGACTGAACCTATGCTACATAAAGCTAAAGGTCAATGGGGTAACTCCTTGGTGCTTTGCACGATTGGACCGCAACCATACTACATTCACCTGAAAGCTTATATTATTCGAATATGGAAACCAGTGGGTGTCTTTAAGTTGTTTGCAAGAAGAAATGGTTTTTTCTTGTTAAATTTGATAGAGTGGATGATCTTGAATGAATAAGAAATGACAACCCTTATTTTTTTTATTGGAGATTGATCCTGTTGAAACAATGGCATCTGGGCATTAGCTATTCTAAGGATGTCTACTTTATATTACCAATCTGGGTTTGGTTTGATATTGCAGAGGAACTATGGAAGTTTGACATTATTTGTGCCATAGCCAGTGTCCTTGTATAAATTCACAGAACTATGGAACCCGTCAGAACTATGGAACCCCGTCGGGTATGGATAAATTCACAGAATCTGCCTTAAGATTGGATTTGCACATGTACTTATTGAGATTTGTGCTCCCTCTACTTTTCTGAATGTCGATTTCTTCAATGGGGGGACATTGGTCGTCCCGGTTGTTTACGATTATAAACCATCATGTTGCACATCATGCAATACATTTGGTCATTTTCAAAAGCAATGCGGCATGTTTTGTAATGGCGTTTGGGTTCCTGTAGTGCCATCTAATATGTATGGGCATACTGCTCCGATCGTGGATTCGTCTAAGCTTGGTACTTCTACCGATAGTTCAGTAGCTCCTACAGTTACAATTGCCTTTAGTGTGGTTGATTTTCCTGCTCAGGCTTCTGGTGCTTCATCTGATATTGCTACGGCATCTGAGGCCCATGTTTGTGGTCCGTTATCTGGTCCGGGAACTGACCCTTCTTGTGCGCATGTGGTTGCTACGCCAGGCTTGGGTTATGAAGCAACTTCCCTTAATGATGATCTTATCCAGGCTTTATTTGGGTCTCATATTAGTGTTATGGATCTGCATATTGATATTCATGCTCATTCTCTTGTGCATGTGGCTGATTCTTCTTTGGGTCCTGCTCACGAGCTTTCACTTGCTAATGATCAGGTGGCTGCATTGGCCTCTAATATTCCACTGGTTTCACTTACTTTAAGTGCTTCTAAACCTTCTAGAAATGATGCGCAGGCTTCTTTGGTGTCAGGCTCAGGCTTTTGTGATCATAATTCTATTGTGCATGCTGCTTCAACCCAGTGCTCTATTCCCCATGATGTTGTTGTCTCTGGCACGCTCATGGTGGACTATAGTAATGCTCTTTTACTCGATGGCACGTCCGATCCGGTAGGGATTTCATATACCATCGAGATTATTGAATCACCGTCTCCGACTGGTTTCTCTCGTGTCTCATTTGTCGATTGCCACTCTAATGAGGATATGCTTGCCAAAATTGATCTTGTCTTGGACTCCAAATATGGGCCAGTCACCCGTAATTATTGAGTGGACTGTCTGACACGACCCGAATTCCTTATCCGGCCTAGACCGAACAAGAATGCGGACTGCGTGAGAACACAACGCATCAGAACGCAGAACAACAGAAAATTTCATTGTTATTACAACAATTTACATCAGAGTACAAGATGTCAGAGTTAAAATAGATAGTATACAGCGGAAAATATCAGAGATTTATATTATAAAATAGCTGAAATATAATACATAAATATAATGTGCAGCGGAAATCATCAAATACCCCAACTGAAAGAAATACACGGAAACAAAGCTTTTCGAATATAGCTCCACCAGTAAACCAGGATCCTGTGAAAATAAATATCTGCAAAACCAAACTACTAGCTGCCCGTGTGGAAAATATGGGCACCCACAGTTTAGGTAGAAACAATAAACTCCAAGTCAGTCATGAGACTGGTGTGAGAACTAAAGCAGTTATTAACCTTATTTTAAAAGTTGGAAAATCATGAGACCACGCCGTATGACATGAAACGGGTTTACTCCACATGAATATCAGTTAAAACAAAACAACGCAATGCTTTTCGGAAAATGAAGCTATTATAAGACTCATGTCCCATCACACAATGCAACGCAAGCTGTAGGATAGAGTTCTACCTTATAATAGCTAAACATGCTTGGTACGTTTTAAAACAAATCACTTTGGTATTACTATAAGTGCATAGTGTATAAAACAACTTCGAATGTAAATGTATCAATCATAGACGACATAGGTACCATATATTATGTCGTCATATAGGTTTACAATTAAAATCAAAAAGTCGTGTATTGGAAATTGCACTTCCATCATGAGTCAAGGCAAGGGATGGTCTCCTGACCGATTCAGGCCATATCTAGCGTGATTCCCAAGATCAACACACGTGACCTTTGGATCCTGCAGGGCGGGTCCTTTCTTACTTTTGAGGATTGGTTATTCCTGAACAATACGTTTCTGGTCCTATCGGACCTATCACTTGGCCATTGGCGACCAATCATATCTGATGTGCCTCGCTATCCATCATCCACATAAGTAAAAATGTCTGGGCTCCATACCATGACACTACTTCTAGCCAGAAAGAAACGCATGCACTCCATGTGTCCCTTATCCCATTTTAGACTCATACTGGGGTGTGAGGCTGCGAATTAACGCTATACACAAAGCTGTGCTAATTAAAGTCATGCTTTGATCATCATCCACAAGGCCCTGCTTTTCAAAAAAATCCTTGATCATTACATCTCAACATGCCACATTGTCAATCCATACCATATCATTGATTTCCACCAATATATAACATTTAAGCTCGTACGTATCAGAGAAGGGTGTTAAGCAAGAGAATAAATTCTTTGCCACCAAACAGATATATATTTAGCAAATATCACTAAATACAACACTAAACACAATGTCAGACATACAACCCATTTACAAGTTTGTTTTGGGTATGAACGAAACCGGAGGTACCTTATTACTCATCCCATATGTTCAATATAGGGGAGAGGTCCTTGCATATCCGGCCGATCTCCAAGTACGTCTGGATGACCACCGCTTATTACCTCGTCTTGGATGTGCAGCCCAGTCAAGACATTACTAATCATTTACTCGATGTGAAGAACTTCGGTCTTCAACCATCGTCTTCATCATCGACTTTTAATCATCGTATCAGTTATTCAGAATAGGTTAAAGCCGGACTTTCTGAATAACAAGTGTATCTTATAATCAAGTGCTATAATAACACATCATACGCCTCATTCCAATCCAGAATATTCTTTTATTCAAATATTCATTACAATGGGAATCATTCCCGTAAATCTTATCAAATATTTAATTCATTTAAACCTCTTGTTTAAATCTTTCTTTGAAAACCATTGCAAAATATTTTGTATTATCTTTCAACAATCTTAAACCAAATTAAGATTTATCAAACTAGCTGGGATTATCGAGCCTTATCGAAGTAATCATTTATTTTATTTTTCCAATCCCAACCTATTCATTCCATGGAGCAAAACTGGTAGTACTCCATATCTTACACCCATCGTGTTATCGGTAAAATAAATTACTATTTAACATTCAAATCTAATTAAAGATTTAACTATCGCATGGAGTAAAACTGGTGGTACTCCATTCTCGATCATTTCATGAATTTGGTAAATTTAATTACCTCATTCACATTCCAATCTAATTAAAGATTCATTAAAACTTCAACTTGGTTTTAATCTCAATAATCATTACTTAATGATTATTCAACTTTAGGAAATTAATCTTCTCTTTAACTGGGTTAAAGAACCAATGTCATTTAAAACAAAGTTCACGATAAACCCAAAATCCTCTTTCGTCAAAATGGAATCTTCACAAAAATATGATCAGTATACAATTGACATAAATTTTCGTATCTAACTAATACTATAAATGGAATAACAACAAAGCCTTTTATATTCCATAAATAGTAACGGTCTTCCTTCACATAAGCTTATCTCGATTATTAGTAAATCGAATTCCCCTCAATTCCAAATTAATATATTAAATTGGAAAACTTTACTTTGGAAAATTCCATTAAATCTTAGTTAAAAGATTTATAAATTGTAAATCATAACTTCGCTGTTAAATGGGTTTAAGAACTAATGTTACTTAAAAACACAGTTCACAATGAACCCAAAATCCAGTTTGATATTAAATAAAAGGCTCTAAATAGAAGTCATATCGGCTTATATTCAATATCAAATTCTGAAACCAACAAATATCGTGTTGGGAATAACGATATCTATATCTTCCAAGTTCCTCAACAATATCCGTATAATAATGGAATCCAATGCTGAAATATCTGAAGATAATTTCCATTCAAATCCATTCTAGTTTATACGTTGGAAATTTCTGGTTATATTAAAACCATTTACTCTTGTTGGCAAACAACTTATTCAGATAAAAATATATTTTATCTTTACAAGATTGAAATATTTCATCCAAATTCATTTCAAATTATTTATTATGATTTTATATAATTTTTTCCTTTTTTTATTCCTTTAAAATAACTCCTTTAGTTAAATGACGTTTCAGGTCATTTAGTTGTGTTGGCGCTGTTTTTATTCAAATTTGAATTAAACATTTCTTAAAATTTTACAGTTAGATTTCAAATCTCTTATTATCATTTGAAAATTTTTCAACACGAACCTAACGGTTTCGGTTTCAGGATAATCCGACGGTCGGATCTCCCGTTACGTCAATTCAAAGTTAATGGTCGAAATTCGCAAACGGTCGCTGCTCGGCACGTTCTATTCAGGCCATTTAAATATATATAATTTATTTCATCGATTTACTTTTTAAAACGTATTTTATAAATTGTTTATAAATTCGTTTTAAAAAAGATTCCAACTTCCCTTTTAAGTTTTAAATAAAAATTGAATATTCCATATCATTATAATATTAAAATGATAATATTTCCAGAATATCATATTTTGAAATCAAATCTTTTTGATATTCATTATAAAATGGATAAAATTAGCATAAAATTCGGTTCGAGTTAAAATGGCGTATATCTACCTACCTCGGCTTCATATTCATTTCAGTTATGAATATTTCAATATTTTCGTGTCCATCTAAAATCGGATATCAAAATCATATTTTGCTTCTTCACTGAATATTATTTTAAAATATTCGTTATTTCTGAACTGGAATCAGACTCGATCAATTATCATATAATTTTATTTATATGAATTCCATACATCGCATGTATTCAAAAATAGTGGTAAACAACTATTATACATTCAATTCACATCCAGAGTGCAATTTACAACTGTATAAGCATTAAATAATTAAATAATGCTTATAACAGTTTGTCAATCAATCGATTGTCATACAATTAAATCCAAGGGAGATGTGAATTAATTATCATCTCCAGACCCGTGTGGGGTTTTCAAACAAATATTATTATTTGTATACTTGGCTGATGTTTTAAATTATCGGTTCCAATACCCATATGGGGTTTACATCACAATCCGTGTGAATTTATCTACAGTTTAATAATAATGGCATTAAAACTGTAACCAACCATCGATCACCAAACAAATATTGCAAACACAAGCAATAAATACATATTCAGTCACAGATATAATATCTGTAAAAATAATTTAAATGAGAGAGTTCTCACAATTGATTTCCACTCCGTCAGCCTTTTATTGAGGATTTTAGTACTATTTGGATTTAAATTCGCCTCGAATTCTAACTTGCTATGTTTCTGTCCAAACTTGTTTCATTGTGTAGTGCTCGATAACAGGATTCCAACGCACTTGATTTCATCCTAGTCTGTTTCCGTTTGCATAAGATATGAATGTTTAAAATTTCATTAATTAGATAATTACATTAATAGTTAACCTAGTTACTTTTAATAACCCTAATTTAATTATCTTTCTCGTTCAGCCGCTCCAGGAAAACTCAAACTACGCTTGCACCTTAGGTTTTAAAACCGCGCCACCACCATCACGCCGGAATCCCATCAACCACCGGCGGCTGACGCACCCGATCACCCTCCACAAACGGCGGCGACCCTGGCCAACTCGCACGCTCCATCATCGCGAAAAACTCCTCCAAAATCCATGACTTTGAAGCTCGAAATCGGCCTCCACGATCACCAAAAACACATCATAACCGTTGATATAAATGATCTCACTGAGTTCTAGAGATTTCACATTGGAAGACTCTTTAATTAATTGATGGATTAGAAGAAATCGTGGGAAGAAAAATTGAACGATATCGGCTGTTGAAAAAGAGGATGGCGGCTGTAAAGAACTGAAAGGGGATTAAGGTTTCTATTTGGGATATTTATACTTGAATTATATTATTATTTAATTCCATTATTTGTGAAAATTGAAGTTTAACATTCTAAACCTCAAAGGAACCCCAACGGCCCTTGCCTCTATCCAAATACCCCCAATCCGGACGCAATGGAATATCTTTCGTAAGCCGGTTTGACGATTTTGATCAGTTTTTGTCAAAATTAAATTATAAATTAATATAACATTCAATATTGAATTTCAACGTACGTTTTAATTTACCAGGGTCACATACTAACTCCAAAAAGTATGAAATTTTAAATCTAGCTATGTTTTTATGACACGGTCCTAACAAAATTAATTTCATCGAATTTGGAGACCATTTGAAAAATGACCTTAATTCTAGCTTATTAAATTTACAACTAAAATTCAACGGGCGTTTAAATTTACTATGCTCACGTATTAATTCCAATTGACATGAAATTTTAAAGATAAGAATAATTTTACATTTCGGATCCAAAAAAATTAGTTTCGCCAAAAACGGAGGTCGTTTGCAAAATGGCTAGTTTTAAGGGCTTTATATAATATTAAAAATTTTAATAAATTCTATAGCGACTGTTTGAAATTTTAATTTGGACATAATTTACAATCTGTAACATGAAATCTCAATTTTTCACATTCGTTAGAAAGATATAATTAAATAGATCCTAACGTTTCTCGTTTTACTGAAATCCGACTTTTTTGAATTCTATATATTCATTTAAAGTATTAAACCAAATTTTCAAACTACCGCGTTATTTCGAGTTCATTTTAAATTCTTATGTTCAGTCTTTGTTATTAAATAAATTTTAAGTCGTTATTTATTAAAATAAATCATCTTAAATTCTTAAAATCCATTAAAATCAATTAAAAATAAATTTTAAATTGGTTCCAAAAATACGGGTTGTTACAATCTCCCCCACTTAAAACTTTTTCATCCTCGAAAAAGAACGAAGTTGAAAGTTGTTTCATTAACCAACTCAACTTTCATTTTGGCTTTCATTCTTCAACTTTTCAGTTTCTAAGAACTTCTAAATTTCTCTGAAATTTGGCTAACACCTTAAATTTCTGAAAAAATTCACCAAAACCACCTTTGTATGAGTTGATCTAAACAAATTTATTTGGCCGTATTAGACACCCAATAAACGTATATATCGCATACAAATCAAATGTGAGTTATCTATGCTCAAAAGAGACGTGTAAAAAGTCATTCCTTGACTCGGTGATGGGAATTAGTCATAATTCATGTGTCGTATCTAAAACAAGAGAGTCTGTACATTTTTGTTATCTCCTGACCCGTGTAGGATTTGTTATTAAATCCTGCAATTTTTCATTATAGGTTATTAAGTCCATAATCAGTCATCAGTTCAACCTGTAATTCAGTCCTCGCCATACAAGCATCTTGCTCATATGGTACTTCAAACCTTGTCATATAAGCACCAAATGCTTATATGGAATACGATATGCCATGCCATCTTCAGTAGTATGTTATGCGGTGTGATCCATAATTATTTGTTACTATCCTATGGCGTATGTTTTAATTTCACACAGAACAACCATCACAGTGCATCTAAATCATTCACAGTAGTTTAATATAATAATAAAATTTCACAACCAACTCATTAAGGTGCACCTGTTTGTCGGGCATGCAATTTATTACTCTACTCAACTGTAAATCCATAACGTGCTCAACATATATATGTATATCCATACATATAAATCCAATTCGAACTAATTTTCAATTCATTTCAACATTATATTTGATTTTGCTTAGTTTAACTTTCATTCTTATATTGGTTTTATTATTCCAATATTTTTATTAGTTATACTAATAATCACACAACACAACCGGCAATCAATTAGTTGATTAGCTTTTCATATATATAACTTTTATATATTTAAAATTATATTTTTAGTGCTAAATCACAAATAATAAACTCTAACTAAGTTTTCAGTTCTCACACCAGTCAATTGGAATTATATAGATATCCTACTTTCGAAACTCGAACATAAATTCTGATAATGTGGCAGCATTATTAGAATTATCCCCAGGCGACTAGAGTGTGATTCTATATCTACCCAGTATATTTGAGACTTCGAATACACGTTAATTACGCATATATTCAAAATCTACTTATACTCGATAGTCCGAAATTAATATTTAAATAAAATACTCAAATCTTTATAATAAGATTTAATTTTCAAAACTAAATTCATTTTTATAAATAATACTCTTCAAACTCATTTTAGGGTATTACTAACCCTATCTCTAACAAGTCATTCTTGTAGGATATTACTAATCCTATCTCTGATGAATTCTTTCATTTGGTTCTAATGTGTCTTGTTCTCGAGCTTTGTAAACCAAAGCTCGAATACCAATTTTACATCTGAGTACAAGATAACAGAGTTCAAATAAATAGTATACGGCGGAAAATATCAGAGATTTAATTTACAAAACAACGGAAATATAATACATAAATATAATGTGCAGTGGAAATCATCAACTATACCAACGGAAATAGATACACGGATACAAAGCTTTTCGAATATAGCTCCAACTGTAAACTAGGATCCTATGAAAATAAATATCTGCAAAACCAAACTACTAGCTGCCCGTGTGGAAAATATGGACACCCAGAGTTTAGATAGAAGTAATAAACTCTGAGTCAGTAATGAGACTGGTATGAGAACTAAAACAATTATTAACCTTATTTTAGAACTTGGAAAATCATGGGACCACGCCGTATGACACGGAATGGGTTTACTCCACATGAATATCAGTTAAAATAAAACAACGCAATACTTTTTGGAAAATGAAGCTATTATAAGACTCAGGTCTTATCTGTTGTATATGACGGTGTTGTATACACAATTATATGATTTTTGTTTGATGATAACAACCAAATAAATATTATTATTGATGTGTTTGAAATCGTACTGTTATTCTACACCACATACAGGAATATTATATTTATATTTAAATAGAATACAACTGTATAGATATTCATATTTTCTTACAGTATTTTATTTAAATTAAATATTATATTTCAAACACTCGAACAGTACAATTATTTACAACTCCACTATTTAATCACTTCACAGATTTTGTACTTGTAAATACACAGTATACGATAAACAAATTTTGTTTGACAACAATAAAATAATATTTTATTTCAAACAATTTGTTTATTACAAATAAACAGTACAAAGCTCTTCACTACATCACTGATCATTTACATACAACTCAATATACACACTTTTTATTGACATTGTTGCTTATACAATGACACATGCTGTCTTTCTTTTTTTTGTCTTCTTTCTCCAGCCTCCTAGTCAGTCAGCACTATTAGTCCAGTCTTCACTGCTCACAGTCAGTCCAGTCATCTTCATGCTTACCTGTCATATATGGAAACACACACACAGTATCTTGCACAGAAATAATTTCTAAATTCATGCAAATATAAATTTTATTTTAAAAATTTTTATTTGCCTCAGTTTTCTGGTGTGTTTCTCATCATTTTTCATGACTCGATCTGACTTGTGACTGTAGCACGCGCACATACATGTATACACACACATGTGTATGTATATACACGTATATTTGTGCAGGGACAGGAAAATCAGTCTGAATGGCTGCATGTACACACGTGCATGAATATACACGTGTGCACTGCCACGCCAATTCAGTGTGCGACTGAGGAGTAGCCACGTGGACCAGCTCGACTCAGTGCACATCTGAAGAGCAACAAAATCAATCAAAGTCGAGACAGCTGAACAAAGCAACCCAAAAACGTCAATGTATTCAAGTCAGTATGACACGTGTAAGCATATCACAAATGGTCGAGCAATAATGAGATGTCACACATGATATATGACAATGCAACGCAAGCAGCAAAGTCAACTCAGTCCGAATAAAGTTCAAAACAGCAAGGGACAAGAGGAAATGGTGAAACTGCAACTCAAATGCAAAGGAGAAGATTGACTTCAAAGTGGTTCAACACACATGGCATGCACAAGGCAGATCAACATATGAAACTACAAGTTCACAACTGCATGAATCAAAACAGCTTGGTGAAGCCGACAAAGCACAACATGGTAGCTAGCAGTATCAACATGTACAGTGCAATAGTGATGGGTGCATGCATAGTTAAATAATAACGGTACCACATGAGTAACAAAAACATGATCAAGTCAGGCTCAAATGAACACACACAGGTCAAGGCAGAAATGGCATTGACATCATAGACAAATGAATAGCAAGAGAGTAGAATCCAGCATGTTGATACAAGTGGTGAAAGTGGTCGAGCTCATGCATGAGCACAGACTCAAGAAAGCAGTGCATGATACACAATATGTATTAATACACAGGTGACACAAAATGATGCAAACAGGTTCATATATATTGTAGCATGTATACAAGCAAGTACAAACAGGAATGGTGAATGAAGCAGCAGCATGAGAATGGAACTATAACAGTGTAGAAATGGGTGAAAACAGCAAGCAATACAGGTCAAGCAAGTCGAGACAGTGGTGTCATGAAAGATGGCACAACAAAGCCATACTTAGCAATACATGGTTATGGTAGAGCATGGTACACATCTCAAAATACAAAGCAAAGTGGTCATGGCAAGCAATCAGCATGTGTACTCAAATAAGACATGAATGCATTTCAGTGAGAAAACATCAAGATGTGCACAACATGGTTTGTAACATGGGAAATCATAAGCTCAATGGTCAATTTAAAATGCCACAGTTCGATGGTGCAACAAACATTATTTGGCAAGTGTAATTGAGATTCCAGAAATGGCACTGTGCTATAAACATGCAATTTTCTTTGGTAAGATTTCAATCAAGGTTCCAGAAAATCAAAATATATTTGGCAAGATTTCCAGGCAGAAGTTTTAAATGCATTCTTGAAACCATTCTACACATAAGGCAAGAAATCTCGAGCAAAAAGGAATAGTTTATATTTGGCAAAATTTGACCAATATTCTCAGCAAAACAAGCTAGGAAATCAATTAATATATTTCCAGAATTCTTTGTGCTTATCAAGTATGGATTTCCAGAATCAACACAATTCAAACAAGGCAACTATTTTCCAGAATTTCTTTCTTAAAGACAGAGCAGAAAACATGCAAGGAGGAATTGAATTTAAGTTCGAAATCATGTCTGAATTCATAGCCATAAATCAAGCAATTCTTTTTTCAGCCGAGAAACAAAAGGGGAAAGCAACAATCACTCTGTTTCATTCAAAATTCAAATCTGTTTCAATACCGAGGTGACCAAATCAAAACGGGGACAGGCACACAAATAAATTCTTTCCAGAACTTCTCATTTCATAAAAAGCAGTTTCAAATTATGGCGAGGTAATCAAGTGGTCAAGGAATTTATTTCATTCAAGCCGCAAATTAAAAAAAAACGCAAATCAGGGAAAAATCGATCAAGTCATAATTCACGAAATCAGAGTTATTTTTTAGGGTTTCGATTACCCTATATACATTCCATACACAGATTCATCATAGGCAGAGAGAGAACAAGAAATCGAATCCACAGAAACCCACAAAATCAATTCAAGAAATTCAAAGCAAGAATTTTCAGATAACTTACTTTTTATTCTCGAGTGTTTCGATCGTCTGAAAGCCCCAAATCATCGAGCAAGGAACGAGGAGAATCAAAGCAACCAGAGAACATCATTCAATCAAGCATCGAAATCGATTTGGGGGTTCATTTCAGAAAACCCTAGCTTCCCAAAGTCGGCCGCCATTTATTTTTCCAAAGGAAACAAAGTATACGGGTGCACTCAAATGAAAGTGGGCCGGCCAGTTTTTGAGACAAGAGAATAAAGGGGATGACCCTTTTTAATTTAACTCCCAAGGGTTTTCTTGTTTAATTTGTTTTGTTTTTAATTATTCTACTTTTGAATTTGAGTTGTAAAATCGATCAATCAGTTCTAGGTCTGTAAAATCTAGGATATCAGTCACGGTGTTGACTGTCAGATTCAGAGTCTGTAAAATTTCTGGGATATGGATTACGGAGTTGTAATTTGGGGAATCTGATCGAGGGGACATCGTTCAGTCTAGGGTTTTGAGCGTAGGGTTAGAATAGGAGCAGGGTTTGCAAGTGTACATGGTCTTGTATGCGGGATCTGTTCTATCACCTTGTAGAAACCTTAGAAATGCAGCAGTAGGCAGAGTTTTGCCGAAGCTGGGTATATCTGTGTGTGATTTACTTTCTGCATTTCTGTTTATGTTATATTCTATAATCTGTTTATTATTATATATCCCATTAGATTTTTAATTCAGTTAAAAATTATGAAAAACCCTATTCACCTCCCCTCTAGGGTTATTCTAGATCCAACAAGTGGTATCAGAGCGGGTATTTCTGTTAACTCTAGAGAAATGGTGAATCCTAGTTGTCAGTCCATAGAGAACCAGTCCAGTCATATTCCATCTATTTTCAATGGTACAGATTTTTTAAATTGGAAATCAGAAATGAAATCTTATTTAAAATCTGTTGATATTAAATGTTGGAATAGTATTAAAAATGGGTATGATATTGTAAGTAGAGTTGATATTGAATTTAATTTACATGCTACTCATATTTTATATTCTTATATTGATGATGTTCAATATAGCCTTATTTCCCATTGTTTGACTGCGCAGGAAATCTGGCAGACTCTCAACGCACTTTATGGAAAAACTGACAAATGCTCAAAACCCCAGAAAGATAACTCAGCTTCAGATTTGTGCTTAACAGGTTGTACAGATGGAAATCCAGATGGAGACTCAACAGGAAATATTTCTTTGATTCACCGTTTAAATGGTTTAACTGAATCTGTTGAGAAGTTAAAATCTAAAAATAAACTTCTGAAATATGAGAAGCTTGAGTTGATCTGCAAAAATAATGTTTTGGAATCAAAACTCAAAAACGTTAAGAATTCTTCAAATTCTAATTGCAAAAATTGTTTAAATCTGGAAACCAATCTTGCTCAACTCAATAAAAATATTCAAAAGTTTGAAAATGAAATTCTAATCTTAAATGAGAACAAGATTGAGTTATCAAGTTTGAACAGTCTTCTACAAAAGGAATTTGAAAATTTTAAAATTGATATACATTCCAAACTAGAAATTGCTGAAAATGAAAATTTGTTGAAAACTGAGTCTATTTTGACTGAGTTAGAAATTGAGATTGAAAAACTCAAGAAAGTTGAATCTGAAAATCGAAAACATTTTGAGTCTGAGATTGCTGAGTCCCAAACCAAAATAAAGTTACTCAATGATGAAAATTTGGTTTTGAAATCTGATTTTGAAAGATATGAGATCACTAAAAATCGTTGTTTAGATTTATTGAAAGAAAATGGTGATCTTAAAACTGAAATTCAACAACTTGAAACAATCTTGTCTAATTTTTCAAACGGTGAAAAATCCTTGAACATGTTGTTGAAAAACCAATTTTCTGTTTAAAATAAACGTGGACTTGGGTTTGGGAAAAATAATGTTTTTGAAAGACGAATTTCGAATGATTTGAAAAATCTTTCAAACAACTTTGAAAAGAATCGATTAGAAAATTTGGACTCTTATAATTTCAAAGGTTTTTTTAGTCAAAATCAAAATGAGAAATTGTTTTATAATAATCCTTCTAAACAATCCTGGATCCCAAAAAGAAATAAACCAAACTTCGTGAAATTCAAACAGATTTGGGTTCCAAAGGGTACAAAAGTAAATTCAGAGGGTTTGTTATACAAACAGGTTTGGGTACCAAAACGAATAAATACAACTGTGGGTGGTTTTACAAATTTTGTTAGACCACTCAATCTTATCAACTGTTAGGTACCTGAAGTGGCTGAGGAACAACTGTGCCAAAAAGAGAAACTGAATTCAAACTGCTTCACATCATTGAAACGTCTACTGTTCCTTAGCCAAGTCTGATGAGTTAGAGATCCACAACGTCTTCTGTGAATCAGGTATGATTTCTAACCTCACCCTTGCAAAAAAAATTTCATTGTTTATTTCTGCTTCTTCTACCCCTTTCTATTTTATTTTCTTCTATTTGTTTTTATTTGATTTGTCACTGCCATATCTCTTTGTTTATTCTGTGCTTCTTAAACTTCCAATTGCAGTTCTCATGGATTTCTTGAAATTCATTTTATTGAATAAAACTCTCTTGTTTATAATCATTTCCAGATTCTGAATTTAATCTTGTAATTATCTGCAATTGTTTAGAAGTTTATTTTATTCTTGAATTCATAACAGTGCTGAAGCATTCATGTCATATCTTGAACACTGTTAATTTGAATTCTAAATTTTTTGAAGATCTGAATATTTAATGAAATTTCACACACCTTTGCTGTTCTGAGTTTATTCTAATTCATTTTAGAAAAGCTGAAAATATTATACTCATTACAGCACTCTGTTATTTATCAGTTGTGATAATTTCATTGATTTTCGGATTGGCTTGAATCAGTGATACATCCTGAATTCCATCTTTATTCATGATCATTATGGTTAGAATATGTCTGTTTGAAATCATCTGAAATTCCTGATATTTTGAATATCACACACCTCTTGAATTTGAAATAATCAATCTTGTGTGAATAATTCATTATATCTCAAACTTGGCATTGATTCAAGTGATTTCAAATAAATTATTTATTTATGGATCATGAATATCTCTTAATTATTTGATGTAAGTGATCTGAAATCATTCTTAAAAATTTTGTGAAAAATTCCTTTGAAAATCTGGTCTTGAAATTCACTCCTATTTCATGATTATTTGATCTAATTATTTGTTTGTTTAAAATCATTTGAAATTATTGATTTATTTAATCTCACACATATCTCAAATCAAAAATTTATAATCTGGTGTGATTGATTCATTAAATTCTGATACTTTCATATTCCTCAAATGATTTCAAGTAAACAGTATTTTAATCATTAGATCATGAATCATCATATGTGGCCATCATCTTGACAAGTATGATTTGAAACTATGTTCTGTGTTGCTCTGATACTGTTTTGAAAAATGTTTGTTCTGGAATCACATGCTTGCTGCTCTGATACATGTGCATAATCTATTATCTGTCTGTTTGGGCTTGGTACTTAATAATTTTTTTTGTCTATGACATTCTTGTTCAGTATCATGTTAAAATTCCTCGTAAATAGAGACACCAAGTGGTATCAGAAGCGCCTTATACTTGTTTCACCCATCTGTACTGAGATTCAAATTTTTCACCTTGTATAGATCCATACATTTTTTTTCCTCATACAAATAAATGTGCTAAATTTGTCTGGCTGGGTTTGTGTTTAAATTTCTTTAGCCTGGGATGTCCATGATAGTCCATCAGGGTGTAATTAAATTCCTCGATAAGCGAGAACATTTGGTATCAGTTTTTTTTTTTTACTCATCTGGTTTTGAATTATCACCCTGTATAGATTCATTTTTTTTTCAATCTGTTTAATTTCTTCTTGTAATTGTTTTTCAATTTTAAAATTATTTATTTTTTATTCATTCAGAAATTGAAATCAATATCCAATTTGTGCTGTGTTTATAACTCATCAAAATTATTATCAGTTTTTGAAATTGTGATGAATTGTGACTGCAGTGTATTTCACAACAAGAGGAGATTTTATTTGGATTTTCATGATGATTGAATATTAATTATAATATCTTTGAACTGGCAAATATTCACGACCATCTCCTTTTTCTATCACCCGTCTGCCATCCATCATGATTTTATATTAATGTGGAGAGTTTATTTTTTTTTAAATCATCTTGTTTTTAAAACAATGAAAATTATTTGTGATAGAAATGGGACTATATTATATTCAGAATTAGTGATAATTGAAAATTTTCAATAATCCCGGTACAGTCGAGCTTATTTCATAATATAATTAATTTAGAAATTTATTTCACAGTCCATTTCTGTGCCTACCACATTTCTATCATCCATATTGGTTTCATATACCGAGGAGTTTTTTTTTATAAAGCTGAAAATGATAAAAATATAATTAATATATAAGAGTGTCTCTAACCTCATTTAAAAATCCAAGCTCTGGTTATGCATGGTTATGATACGTCTTATAATTTAAGCTGCGACTGATTCCATTTAAAAATCCAAGCTCTGGTTATGCATGGTCAGTGTGCTCTTAAATAAAAAAGAAATAAAGTGCTAAAAATAGAAATAAATTTTGAAATTCTCCTCTGAGTATAAAATCCAGCCTATCAATCCATCTTCTATTCTATGAAATATGTTGAAATTTTATGACATATTATGATTTGTTGATTGATAGGTATTGGGATTTGAGATTATTCAATTTTCTCACTTAAGTTGAATTATTAATTATAGTCCAAATCTATCATTTTTTTTGAGCTCATTTTTTATAAAATTCTTATGAAAATAATTGGAAATGATTTGTTTTACAAAACTCTCTCCATTGATATAAAATTCATCGTAAATCCGTCATTCTCTATAATGTGAAATATTCACCTGTTCTCAGAATATTACGATTTTTGTTTGACTGATTGAAATGTATGATGACCGTTCTTTCTCTTAAGCTGAAATTATATTTTTAGTCAATTTTTCATCTGTATTTTAAAATCTGTATCCTTTTGATGATAACAAAAGGGGGAGAATGGATTAGATTTTGATTTATGAGTGAATATTTTATAAATATTTTTAATATTTTTAATTTTTATTATTCACTTCACTCGTGCACAGTTATAGGGGGAGTTGTCAGTTGTAGGAGGAGCAAATAAATAGGGGGAGTTCAATATTCACTGTCAAACACATTTATTACGATCAAAATCTTTTATTTGTTTGTCACCATCAAAAGGGGGAGATTGTTGTATATGACGGTGTTGTATACACAATTATATGATTTTTGTTTGATGATAACAACCAAATAAATATTATTATTGATGTGTTTGAAATCGTACTGTTATTCTACACCACATACAGGAATATTATATTTATATTTAAATAGAATACAACTGTATAGATATTCATATTTTCTTACAGTATTTTATTTAAATTAAATATTATATTTCAAACACTCGAACAGTACAATTATTTACAACTCCACTATTTAATCACTTCACAGATTTTGTACTTGTAAATACACAGTATACGATAAACAAATTTTGTTTGACAACAATAAAATAATATTTTATTTCAAACAATTTGTTTATTACAAATAAACAGTACAAAGCTCTTCACTACATCACTGATCATTTACATACAACTCAATATACACACTTTTTATTGACATTGTTGCTTATACAATGACACATGCTGTCTTTCTTTTTTTTGTCCTCTTTCTCCAGCCTCCTAGTCAGTCAGCACTATTAGTCCAGTCTTCACTGCTCACAGTCAGTCCAGTCATCTTCATGCTTACCTGTCATATATGGAAACACACACACAGTATCTTGCACAGAAATAATTTCTAAATTCATGCAAATATAAATTTTATTTTAAATTTTTTTATTTGCCTCAGTTTTCTGGTGTGTTTCTCATCATTTTTCATGACTCGATCTGACTTGTGACTGTAGCACGCTCACATACATGTATACACACACATGTGTATGTATATACACGTATATTTGTGCAGGGACAGGAAAATCAGTCTGAATGGCTACATGTACACACGTGCATGAATATACACGTGTGCACTGCCACGCCAATTCAGTGTGCGACTGAGGAGTAGCCACGTGGACCAGCTCGACTCAGTGCACATCTGAAGAGCAACAAAATCAATCAAAGTCGAGACAGCTGAACAAAGCAACCCAAAAACGTCAATGTATTCAAGTCAGTATGACACGTGTAAGCATATCACAAATGGTCGAGCAATAATGAGATGTCACACATGATATATGACAATGCAATGCAAGCAGCAAAGTCAACTCAGTCCGAATAAAGTTCAAAACAACAAGGGACAAGAGGAAATGGTGAAACTGCAACTCAAATGCAAAGGAGAAGATTGACTTCAAAGTGGTTCAACACACATGGCATGCACAAGGCATATCAACATATGAAACTACAAGTTCACAACTGCATGAATCAAAACAGCTTGGTGAAGCCGACAAAGCACAACATGGTAGCTAGCAGTATCAACATGTACAGTGCAATAGTGATGGGTGCATGCATAGTTAAATAATAACGGTACCACATGAGTAACAAAAACATGATCAAGTCAGGCTCAAATGAACACACACAGGTCAAGGCAGAAATGGCATTGACATCATAGACAAATGAACAGCAAGAGAGTAGAATCCAGCATGTTGATACAAGTGGTGAAAGTGGTCGAGCTCATGCATGAGCATAGACTCAAGAAAGCAGTGCATGATACACATTATGTATTAATACACAGGTGACACAAAATGATGCAAACAGGTTCATATATATTGTAGCATGTATACAAGCAAGTACAAACAGGAATGGTGAATGAAGCAGCAGCATGAGAATGGAACTATAACAGTGTAGAAATGGGTGAAAACAGCAAGCAATACAGGTCAAGCAAGTCGAGACAGTGGTGTCATGAAAGATGGCACAACAAAGCCATACTCAGCAATACATGGTTATGGTAGAGCATGGTACACATCTCAAAATACAAAGCAAAGTGGTCATGGCAAGCAATCAGCATGTGTACTCAAATAAGACATGATTGCATTTCAGTGAGAAAACATCAAGATGTGCACAACATGGTTTGTAACATGGGAAATCATAAGCTCAATGGTCAATTTCAAATGCCACAGTTCGATGGTGCAACAAACATTATTTGGCAAGTGTAATTGAGATTCCAGAAATGGCACTGTGCTATAAACATGCAATTTTCATTGGCAAGATTTCAATCAAGGTTCCAGAAAATCAAAATATATTTGGCAAGATTTCCAGGCAGAAGTTTTAAATGCATTCTTGAAACCATTCTACACATAAGGCAAGAAATCTCGAGCAAAAAGGAATAGTTTATATTTGGCAAAATTTGACCAATATTCTCGGCAAAACAAGCTAGGAAATCAATTAATATATTTCCAGAATTCTTTGTGCTTATCAAGTATGGATTTCCAGAATCAACACAATTCAAACAAGGCAACTATTTTCCAGAATTTATTTCTTAAAGACAGAGCAGAAAACATGCAAGGAGGAATTGAATTTAAGTTCGAAATCATGTCTGAATTCATAGCCATAAATCAAGCAATTCTTTTTTCAGCCGAGAAACAAAAGGGGAAAGCAACAATCACTCTGTTTCATTCAAAATTCAAATCTGTTTCAATACCGAGGTGACCAAATCAAAACGAGGACAGGCACACAAATAAATTCTTTCCAGAACTTCTCATTTCATAAAAAGCAGTTTCAAATTATGGCGAGGTAATCAAGTGGTCAAGGAATTTATTTCATTCAAGCCGCAAATTAAAAAAAAAAACGCAAATCAGGGAAAAATCGATCAAGTCATAATTCACGAAATCAGAGTTATTTTTTAGGGTTTCGATTACCCTATATACATTCCACAACAGATTCATCATAGGCAGAGAGAGAACAAGAAATCGAATCCACAGAAACCCACAAAATCAATTCAAGAAATTCAAAGCAAGAATTTTCAGATAACTTACTTTTTATTCTCGAGTGTTTCGATCGTCTGAATGCCCCAAATCATCGAGCAAGGAACGAGGAGAATCAAAGCAACCAGAGAACATCATTCAATCAAGCATCGAAATCGATTTGAGGGTTCATTTCAGAAAACCCTAGCTTCCCAAAGTCGGCCGCCATTTATTTTTCCAAAGGAAACAAAGTATACGGGTGCACTCAAATGAAAGTGGGCCGGCCAGTTTTTGAGACAAGAGAATAAAGGGGATGACCCTTTTTAATTTAACTCCCAAGGGTTTTCTTGTTTAATTTGTTTTGTTTTTAATTGTTCTACTTTTGAATTTGAGTTGTAAAATCGATCAATCAGTTCTAGGTCTGTAAAATCTAGGATATCAGTCACGGTGTTGACTGTCAGATTCAGAGTCTGTAAAATTCTGGGATATGGATTACGGAGTTGTAATTTGGGGAATCTGATCGAGGGGACATCGTTCAGTCTAGGGTTTTGAGCGTAGGGTTAGAATAGGAGCAGGGTTTGCAAGTGTACATGGTCTTGTATGCGGGATCTGTTCTATCACCTAGTAGAAACCTTAGAAATGCAGCAGTAGGCAGAGTTTTGCCGAAGCTGGGTATATCTGTGTGTGATTTACTTTCTGCATTTCTGTTTATGTTATATTCTATAATCTGTTTATTATTATATATCCCATTAGATTTTTAATTCAGTTAAAAATTATGAAAAACCCTATTCACCCCCTCTCTAGGGTTATTCTAGATCCAACATTATCATACAGTGCAACGCAAGCCAGAGAATAGAGTTTTACCTTATAATGGCTAAACATGCTTGGTACGTTTTAAAAAAAATCACTTTGGTATTACTATAAGTGCATAGTGTATAAAACAACTTCGAATGTAAAATGTATCAATCATAGACAGCATAGGTACCATATATTATGTCGCCATATAGGTTTACAACTAAAACCGAAAAGTCGAGTATTGGAAACTGGACTTCCATCATGAGTCAAGGCAAGGGATGGTCTCCTGACCGATTTGGGCCATCTCTAGCAGGATGCCCAAGATCAACACACGTGACCCTTGGATCCTGCAGTGTAGGTCCTCTCTTACTTTTGAGGATTGGTTATTCCTTAATAATACATTTTCCGATCCTATTGGAACTATCACTTGGCCATTGGCGACCAATCATATCTGAGGCGCCTCGCTATCCATCATCCACATAATTAAAAATGTCTGGGCTCCATACCATGACCCCACTTCTAGCCAGAAAGAAACGCATGCACTCCATGTGTCCTTTATCCCGCTTTACACTCATACCGGGGTGTGAGACTCGCGAATTAACGCGATACACAAAGATGTGCTAATTAAAGTCGTGCTTTGATCATCATCCACAAGGCCATGCTTTTCAACAAAAGTATTGATCATTGCATCTCAACATGCCACATTGTCAATCTGTACCATACCATTAATTTCCACCAGTATATAACCTCTAAGATCGTACGTCTCAGAGAAGGGTGTTAAGCAAGAGAATAAATTCTCTGCCACCAAACAGATATACATTTAGAAAAGATCACTGAATACAACACTAAGTACAATGTCAGATATACAATCCATTTACAAGTTTGTTTTGGGTCTAAACTAAACCGGGGGCACCTTATTACTCATCCCATATGTCCAATATAGGAGAGAGGTCCTCGCATATCTGGCCGATCTCCAAGTACGTCTGGACGATGGCCACTTATTATCTCATCTTAGGTGTATCGTCCAATCAAGACATCAGTAATCATCCATTCCATGTGAAGATCTCTAGTCTTCAACCACCATCTTCATCATCGACATTTAATCGTTGTATGAGTTATTCAAAATGGGTTAAACCCGGTCTTTCCGAATAACTCGCATATCTTATAATCAGGTGCTATAATAACACATCATATGCCTCATTCCAATCTAGAATATTTTTTTATTCAAATATCCGTTACGTTGGGAATCATTCCCATAAATCTTATCAAAGATTTAATTCATTTACAACTCTTGTTTAAATCTTTCTTTGAAAACCATTGCAAAATATTTTGTATTATCTTTTAACAACCTTAAACCAAATTAAGGTTTATCAAACTAGTCGGGTTTATCGAGCCTTACCGAAGTAATTATTTATTTCATTTTTCCAATCCCAACCTATTCATCCCATGGAGCAAAACTGGTAGTACTCCATATCTAACACCCATTGGGTTACCGTTAAAATAAATTACCATTTAACGTTCAAATCTAATTAACGATTTAACTATTGCATGGAGTAAAACTGGCGGTACTCCATTTTTGATCATTTCTTGAATTCTGTAAATTTAATTACCTCGTTCACATTCCAATCTAATTAATGATTCATCAAAACTTCAACTTGGTTTTAATCACAAAAATCATTACTTAATGATTATTCAACTACAGTAAATTAATCTTATCTTCAACTAGGTTAAAGAACCAATGTCATTTAAAACAAAGTTCACGATAAACCAAAAATCCTCTTCCATCAAAATGGAATCTTCATGAAAATCTAATCGGTATATAATTGACATAAATTTTCATATCTGACTAATACTATAAACGAAATAACGGCAAAGCCTTTTAAATTCCATAAATAGTCACGGTCTTCCTTCATAGAAACTTATCTCGATTATTAGTAAATAGAATTCCACTCAATTCTAATTTAATATATTAAATTGGAAAACTTTACTTTGGAAAATTCCATTAAATCTTAGCTAAAAGATTTATAAATTCCAAATCATAACTTCACTGTTAATTGGTTTTAAGAACTAATGTTATTTAAAACACAGTTCACAATGAACCCAAAATCCAGTTTGATATTAAATACAAGGCTCTGAATAAAAGTCATATCGGCTTATATTCAATATCAAATTCTGAAACCAACAAATATAGTGTTTGGAATAACAATATCTATATCTTCCAAATACCTCAACCATATCTGTATAATCAGGGAATCAAATACCGAAATATCCGAAGATAATTTCCATTTAAATCCATTCCAATTTATACGTTGGAAATTTCTGGTTATCTTAAAACCATTTACTCAAGTTGGTAAACAAGATATTCAAATAAAATTATATTTTGTCTTTACAAACTTGGAATATTTCATCCAAATTCATTTCAAATCATTTATTAAGATTTTACATAATTTTTCCCTATTTTTATTCCTTTAAAATAGCTCCTTTCAGTTAAATGACGTTTCAGGTCATTTAGTTGTGCTGGTACTGTGTTTATTCAAATTTGAATTAAACATTTCTCAAAATCTAACCGTTAGATTTCAAATCTCTTATTATCATTTGAACTCTCTTTTCGATAGGAACTCAACGGTTCCGGTTTCAGGAGTATCCGACGGTCGGATCTCTCATTACCTCAATTCAATATCAATGGTCGAAATTCGCGAACGGACGGTGCGCGACACATTCTTTTCAGGCCATTTAAATATATATAATATATTTCGTCGATTTCCTTTTTAAAACGTATTTTATAAATCATTTATAAATTCGTTTTAAAAACGATTCCAATTTCCCTTTTCAATTTTAAATCAAAATTGAATATTCCATATCATTATAATATTAAAATGATAATATTTTCAAAATAGCAGATTTTGAAATCAAATTTTTTCGATACTCATTATAAAATGAATTTAATTAACAGAAAAATTCGGTTTGAGTTAAAATGGCGTATATCTACCTAACTCGGCTTCATATTCATTTAAGTTATGAATATTCCAATATTTCTGTGTCCACCTAAAATCAGACATCAAAATCACATTTTGATTCTTCACTGAATATTATTTTAAAACATTTGTTATTTCTGAACTAGAATCAAACTCAATCAATTACCATATAATTTTATTTAAATGGATTGCATACATCGCATGTATTCAAAAATAGTGAAAAACAACTATTACACATTCAATTCACATCCAGAGTGCAATTTACAACTGTTTAAGCATTAAATAATTAAATAACGCTTATAACAGTTTATCAATCAATCGGTTGACATACCATTAAATCCAAGGTAGATGTGAATTAATTATCATCCCCGGATCGTGTGGGGTTTTCAAACAAATATTGTTATTTGTATACTTCGGCGATGTGTAAAATTATCGCCCCAATACCCGCGTGGAGTTTACATCGCAATCCATGTGAATTTATCTACAGTTTAATAATAATTGCATTAAAACTGTAACCAACCATCAATCACCAAACAAATATTGCAATCACAGGCAATAAATACATATTCAGTCACAGATGTAATAACTGTAAAAATAATTTGAGTGATTGAGTTCTCACAATTGGTTTCCACTCTAATAGTCTTTCATTGAGGATTTTAGTACTGTTTGGATTTAAATTTGCCTCAAATTCTAACTTGCTCTGTTTCTGTCCAAACATGTTTCATTGTGTAGTGCTCGACAAGAGGATTCCAACGCACTAGATTTCGTCCCATTCTGTTTCCATTTGCATAAGATATGAATATTTAAACATTAATTTCTTTAATTAGATAATTAAATTAATATTTAACCTAATTACTTTTCTTAACCCTTCTTTAATTATCTTTCTCGTTCAGCCTCTCCAGGAAAACTCGAACTACGCTCGCACTTTAGGTTTTAAAATCGCGCCACCACCATCACGCCCGAATCCCATCAACCACCGGCGACTGACGCGCCCGACCACCCTCCATAAACGGCGACGACCCTGGCCAAATCGCACGCTCCACCATCGTGAAAAACTCCTCCAAACTCCACGACTTTGAAGCTCGAAATCGGCCTCCACGATCACCAAAAACACATCATAACCGTTGATATAAAAGATCTCACTGAGTTCTAGAGATTACACGTTGGAAGATTCTTCAATTAATTGATGGATTAGAAGAAATCGTGGGAAGAAAGATTGAACGATATCGGCTGTTGAAAAAGGGGATGGCAGCGGTAAAGAATTGAAAGGGGATTAGGGTTTCTATTTGGGCTATTTATACTTGAATTATATTATTATTTAATTCCATTATTTGTGAAAATTGAAGTTTAACATTCCAAGCCCCAAACGAACCCCAACGACTGTTGCCCCTAACCAAATACCTCCATTCCGGACGCAATGGAATATGTTTCGTAAGCCGATTCGTCTGTTTTGATCAGTTTTGTCAAAATTAAATTATAAATTAATATAACGTTCAATATTGAATTTCAATGTACATTTTAATTTACTGAGGCCATATACTGACTGCAAAAATTATTAAATTTGAAATCTAGATATTTTTTATGATGTGATTCTAACAAAATTAATTTCATTGAATTTAGACACCGTTTGAAAAATTATCTTAATTCTAGCTTATTAGATGTACAACTAAAATTCAATGGGCGTTTAAATTTACTACGCTCACATATTAATTCCAATTGACTTGAAATTTTAAACTTGGCAATAATTTGACATTCCGGATCCAACAAAGTTTGTTTCGTCAAAAATGAAGGTCGTTTGCAAAATGGCTATTTTCAAGGGATTTATATAATATTAATAAATTCTATCGCAGCTATTTGAAATTTTAATTTGGACATAACTTATAATCTTTAATATGAAATCTCAAATTTTTGCATTCGTTAGAAAGATATAATTAAATAGATCTTAAGTTTCTCGTTTTACTGAAATCTTAGTTATTTTGAATTCTGTATGTTCATTTAAAGTTCAAAACCAAATTTTCAAACTACCGCGCCATTTCGAGTTCGTTTTAATTAAATTTAAATTCTTACGTTAATTCTTCGTCATTAAATAAATTTTATGTTGTTATTTATTAAAATAAATCATTTTAAATTCTTAAAATCCATTAAAATCAATAAAAACAAATTTTAAATTGGCTCCAAAAATACGGGTTGTTACACCGTCGTTGTTCGCGGGATCTTGACTTGTAATATATTGTCCACATCCTTAATTCTGAACCAGGAGCCTTTGATTTCTTTGTAGCGTCGTTGTTGCTCTGGGTGTTCGGTGCATCAGATCTCTCCTGATTAGTATTAGATTCGTCTATCCTAGATGGCTGCCGTCTTGATCTAGCCTATTTTCGCGGAGCCATTTTGATTGGTCATCTATATCTTGTTGTTTTCTTTTTTGTTGTTTCTCCCTTTGTTCTTTCTCTTTGTTGTTACCTGGAGCCGGAAAGCTCTTTTTGTAGTAATGTTTATTTCTGTTTTTCTTCAAAAAAATCACTATTAAAGTTAAACGAAATTTTATCTTATTCAACATTTATAACAAAAATTAACGGAGATAAGCATGTTGGTATTAATTTGTTCATTACCAGGTTAAATTAACCTGATCCATTTAGTTTGAATAAATCTATGAGCTTTTATTAATTAACATAAAATCTTCCTGGTATTAATTTGTTTTTTAACCAGGTTAGCTTAATATACCAAGATCTATATATAAAAACTAAATAAAAGCTTACAGATTTTGAAGGAAATATCCTAGATTCACAAGTATTACATCATAAATTATTTGTACATTCTCACTACCCCATCTTATAATATTAAAGTACTAAGCATTAACAAAACAAATTTACACTTGTAACATTCCAAACCAAAAATTTTGCAACATTATCAAAGAAATACCAGACAATTATACACCAACGTTAACTACGTATTATCTTCAAAAAATCACTAATCCGGTGAAAATCATTAGGAAGAGGATGGCTAAAGATATGTAATACACATTGTGTGGATGAAGTATAATCTAATGCTGCAGGTGGTACCAATGTGGCAAGAGTGACTAAATTAAAAACATCCTTGCAATGGCTTTGGCATATTATGGATTACAAAAGCAGAAGTGATCAATGTAGCAGGACTTTAACAGGTTAAAGATCATAGCTTGTTAGAACATAACATCCTAGCAAAGGTGAGATCATATTTATGTGAACCGGATGTTAGGATTTCAATATAAATTAACAATAAACAATCATGAAACCCTAGACCCAAACATGTAATCCATATTGATTTAATTGAGAACAAAAAAGATAAATAGATTAGCGGAAATGTACCTGAATCCGTTGTTAACCACTATAGTACCAGAATCCATAACTGGTTGCTACGGAGAAGATGGATTTGGTTTGGTCTTCCAAATTGACACAAACTGAAGATTAGATTCAGCTCTCCATAGAAAAGGTTAGACAGTTGCTAAGGCTCGTGTAATTCGGGGACCATAACCCCTTATTTATAAAGTTGGCATTTTATAATTCGTCCCTTCAACAAATTAAAAATGCCTCGATGTCTACCCATTAAGCCCATGATAACTTAAGTTTTAAGCCTTTTATTCTAATCTAAAATTAGATCACTTTAATTAGGATTTACACTAAAATAACACAACTCATTTTATTTTACATATGTGATCCAATTATCAAAATATTCCAACAATCCCCCTGGGCCACATATGAAATAACTTAAAAAACGTGTTTAACTTTATGAGCTCCAAAATTTGCTATTTATAACATGTGGTGTATCTGAAACAATCTCGTCCATTAATTGTATTGACAAAGGATCAAAGCGACATTCGTTGCACATATCGTAACTAAACCCATCAATCGTCACATATATCAATACAATCAAATGATATAGATCGACCATGAATGCATAACATGGAAATTACATGAAACGTGACCTATACGTGTCTATTTCCAAAGGGTCCTTCTTCAGTGAGATCTAAACATTTAATATTTAAACAATCTGAGTGCAAAGAAAATTTGTTACTTTATTTTCGATTAGAAAAGAACTTTAATATACATATATCTGTAACCTAAATATAAAGCAACGAATCATACAACAATACCAAATACAAACTCCCCCTGAACCAAAATATCCTTACATATAAATTACACCAATTGAGTTACATGCTCATGAACGACCTTATGTGATAATCTTTTGGTAAGAGGATCCGCCATAATGGAGTTTGTCTATGTATGCTCTATGAATTACAATATGTATTTTGTACACTTCCCTTATTGGAAAATGATATGCTCTTTACTGTCACAATATTACTTGAGTCTTGTGACAAAATTTCTTTATTATTTTCCATATTTGGATGTCTTATAATTAACCAAAGACGATATTTTCAAAGTGGTGAAAGATATAAGTGTTTAAATGACACTTTTCCTTATATAGTTTCACCCATAAAATATATTATCCTTGCATAAAGTGGATCTTTTACAACTGACGTCCAAAATATCTGGATCGTGATTCTTTATGATCTCCAACCAATTCGATCTTTTATCTATGAGCATATAATCTTTTATTTTGTCCCTTAAAGATATCTCATAGCCATTATGGCTACTAAATCAATGATCCACTTTTAATATCAGCAAGGTATCTGCCAAATAATACACGCATATCCATATATGTATATACATCAGTATGCAATATAATTCACACTGCAAATGCATGAGAAATATTTTGCATTTCTTTAGTTTCAAGGATGTTAACATTTGTCTATTTTAGCAAAAGAGAATCAACAGAATCACGGTATGAATACTAAACTTTTTTTAAGCAATTACCTATCAATTCTTTTGTGATAATTCAAATATCACCCGTAAATAATAATGTGTACTTGAATCCCAAATACAAAAGAATAGTCCAAAAGTGAGTTCCTTAGGTTGTTTCATCAATGCCTTCGTTAAGAAAAATGACTTTAATATCCATTAAATATTTCTCAACAGTAAAATATATAAAAAACAAAACTTAAAAGTTGTTCTAAAGCATCCTTAATTAAATTCATATGGAGTTTCTGTAAGGAAAACAAAATTTCCTTTTAAGAATAGTTTTTTCTATGCAAAATGCCTTATACAATTCCATATCACCCATTTATTTCCTTTTACTATTGAATGGTTATTCACACACAATAATCTTGTTACTTAAGTTAGAGGGAAACTGCAAGCTTTATTGTCGATATAGATGCACACTATATGTTCATATCCTTGATCCACCTTCTAAAATTAGTACTTTATATGGATTGATGTAAGTACATAAAGTCATATTCACCAATCCATTATTTATCTTTAAGGAGAAACACTAGATAGTCATCATGAATAGTATTTATTCTTCTACAAGTGGATTTCCTTAATAACCATATACTTTGAGGTTGTTGAGTTTGTCTTCTTGAAACAGTAACCTTATCTTAAAGGAAAAATTTTCTTTAACATCATCTCATCATATATGGCTTTTAATTTACTTCTTCTTAATGAAAGAAAACAAATCTTATACTTTAACCGAAGAAGCAACCGTAATGAATTAAAGAAAATTATTCTCTCTAAAGACAATGATCATACTTTATTTCTCCCCTCAAACTCAAAATCCTCAAAAAAACTATTGCATTTCCCATCTTAAAACTTTTCCTTAGTATGGGTTCATAACTATATATAAACTATATTTTAAACATTAGGAAGTTTATTTCCAATATATATATATATTTGAATTTATTTATAACTCAACCTTATTATATCAAGATGAGCAATAATAACCTAATTTGCTCATATTAGAAAAAAATCTGTCTAAATGACAGTACGACAAATATATGAGATAAATTCAGATAGTGTAACTGAAATCTCAATAATTACTTAAAAATAACTAATATATTTTACTTTATATATATGTATATCTCATTAAAGAAACAACTATAGATATGTCTATATGTCATTTCTTTTCTTCTAGGTCCTTAGCGATTTCATCTTTATTAATACAAAAATATATCAAAGGAGTACTTTCAATCTTAAAAACCTCAATCTCTCTTCTAATTACCAAAGCGCTAGATTAGCCCAATAAGAAGGCATTTTATTCTTAAAATAATATTAAACTTAAAATGATCATACAGGAGATAACACCAAAAATAACAATAAGTTAAGTGATTTTAACTTTTGATGAAATATTTTTCCATACAGTACTCACTTATATTTCTTTTACTTTGAATTTATGGAACCAAGCACCACAAAGAGTGCTAGTTTCCCCTTATTGTTTTCACAAATCGTTTCCATTCTCAGTAGACAACTTATCAAAAATTAGTTATCGTTACATATAGCACATCCTCGAAAACTTCTGAAATATTTACTTGATGATCTTCTTGCCTTTTGAATCATACTACCTTTCAATATTCTTCATAACATTATAAGAACATCTAACCGTAGTAGGGCTGGTTGTAACCCTCCTAATTGCAAGAGCTAAATCTATAAAGTCAAGAACAAACAATATGTTCTCTTACAAATACTTATAGTTATCCCAAAAATAAGATGAGAATTTTCTTAAAATTGGTAGACGATTCGGTTAAATTAGCCGAAAAATGAACAAAAAATAAATATTAGCCTTGTATATGCTCATAGCCAAATAATAACCATAGTAAATTCAAATAATTGGTTAGTCTCTTATCAAGATACCTAGTACACATCGATATTAAGTCTTTGGATAGTAACATCAATTGTAAGTGGTACTCTTATTGTAATGATCAAACACTACAATAAATTCAAGTCAAATAATAATCTTCCTTTGGACTGATTGATTATTCACTTGTAAAACCTTATAATTGTCAGTATTTATCATCACACATGTATATTGATTCGGCCAAGCATTAGCCTTCCTTTAGGCCGACTAATATTCACATGAATAACTACACACAAATATCAAAAAATTTCATGTACCACCAAAATAAGAGAGGTCACTTTGGTGACATGTTATTTCAGTTATTTCACTATGTATGTAGGATATTTACAAGGGTATTGTTAATGAAACTCCAAAAATGGTTAAGGAGGGACCATTTTTTGTTTTATTTTAAATTTGCTAAGGGGTGGATCATTTAACATAGCCTCCCTTTAACAATTTATAAAATATAGACTAAAATGCCCTTTTATTATTTTACCCTAATTATATTTTACTGTCCATTAAATCCTAATCATCTTTTTTTCTTTCCTTTTAAAGTAAACAATTAATCACTTTTTTCATGAAGTAGCCAATTTTTAATGAAATTTCTAACTTTGAAAAAGAAGGCAACAAGAGTTTTACTCAAAAAAGTGGATGACATGTTGAATTTTTTGAATAAATCACCAATGCAGTATGTAATGGCCCGCAAATCCGTACTATCTGAGTTGACTAATAACACCACACGTCCAACCCAAATTGCACAGAAATACGAATCATTATTAGAAAGAAGTTGGAGGATGAGAAATAGAAAGAAAAAAAATATTAGAATAGAAGAAAACGAAAATCACAGACTCACAGCGGAACGAATAAAATATATTATATAACATAACTTTTGAAATACAAATCAGTAACTTTATATACATACCATCATCAGAGCACAACAGTTATTCCTGGAACAGTTATAAACACCTGTTTCCAGATACAAACATGGTTCACAGCGGAATATATGATAGTCTATAGCTAACTGGCGAAGTCTCCTGCTTCCAGCTCTTCCAAGTGAATCTGAAAAATCCCGACTACTTGACTGCCCGTACAAAATTGGGCACCCAAGAGTTTAGGGAAAACAAACAAAATAAACTCTGGGTCAGTCATAGGACTGGTGTGAGTAAACTCCAACCATTTGTTTAACTTTAAAAATCCTTTCGAAAGAAAAGATAATAGTAAGACCAACCAACACATAAACATGGACGGCTTTTACTTTACTATAACCCAAAACACTTTGATACAAAAATCCAGTGATATTATAATAGTGTCTAAATCAAATAAATAGAATCTAGCGGAATGCTTGCATCTCACGCTCCATATATAATATAAAATCAAAAACCGCATGGTGCTTATTGGAGATTGGATTTCCAACATGACAAGGTATGGAACCACCTTCCGCTAGTGTATCTCTAGAGAGGAATACACCGGGTTCAACAAGAACATCTTGCAACCCGGCCCACACATGACCGACCACTCATTTTGCTTGAGTGTATCGAATGTATATCACCAACGGTTGGGATCAGCAACCGTTTCCCGAATGGGACAACATCAAATAGAATAAGTAATTAAATGAATCTCTAGATAGGTGATTATACACCCTAATGGGAGCGACCCACATAGCCATGCTGCCTGCCCGATTTTTGTCATTTCCCAGTTGTTGAGGCCTGATGCTACGATTACTTTCTATTCATTGATAGCACAATCACTTTGAATGCCACATTGTCAGATCCCTTAACCACTAATTGATTTGCACAAATATTATGGATGTTATGCTAAGGGAATAAATCTATTGCAACCATATATATTTATACAGACCAACTCATATGATCATTGGAAATACTCTGTCAGACATTCGTCCATTTACGTTCGTTCTGGGATTGAACGAAACCGAAGGCATAATTTCTATTAATAGAAAAAGCCCTTGCACTTTACTCCATCTTCGATTATCTTCATATAATCTGATTCGCAACGCTACTGCCAATACAGAGTGGTTCTCGGATAATAATCCAAGCGGTCTCTCCATATTGACAACGATATTGGCAAACACTTCGATAGTCGGTTATTTAACTATCGAAGAAAACAAACATCCATTCAAAACATCAAACAATCACTGGACCTTTACTAAATATTTCATTCATTAATTAAATCACGACTGTATTTCCTTATCAATATTTGTTAGCCAAATATTTTCAATAACCATCTTGGTCCCTTACGCCATTTGGAAAACGTTTCCAAATATCAACTTCTTTTATTTTCTATATTTAGAAAATATCTCTATTTGAAATTGAAAACAATTTCAATCACTTATCTCTTTCCCGACTACTTTAATTATACTCAGGAAATATTTACTTTTATATTTCCAAAATTTCCATCACTTGGGTTAAAACGAATGCTGTGTAAAACATCGTTACAACAACCCAAAATATTTTATTCAACTAACTATTATTCAACTCTTCTCTTCGAGGCTGGATCCTGCTATTTATCAATTTAAAATGAAATCAATCAAGCTGGGGTAAAATTACCTCTCAGACCTTGACTGAAAACATCCTCAACTTCAAAACAGACAAAACCACTAACCTCGAATAAACACACTATAAAACCCAATTATTAATTTTTAAAACGTATATAGATCGCTTTCTATTTCTAATTTATAGGTTTCCCTTTTTGTTTTACAATATTCTATTTTTTATAATTCATTTCCTTATAGAATTCAATATCTATCGATACATTGATTTCCAATTATCAAATTATCTTAAAAATATTCTAACTCCTTAAATTCCCGGAAAAATTCGCCATAACCTCCCTTGTACCGAGAGCTTCGGGATATTTCAAATAGCCTCCCATGGCCCTCACCAATACAAAAGAAAAAGAAAAAGAAAAAGCCAAGCGGCTAGCCAATACGGCGCATAAAATCTCATATATGAATTTAAACGTGTACCTTTTTGTCGGGAACATAAATTAAAACCTTCATATACTTCATCCTATACCTGTCTAACACATGCTCACCTGTTTCCAATTCTGTTTCAACTCAATCCAATTGTCTTAACTAAATTTGATAATTTACTCCTTAGTTAGCTCCTTTGCTTATTTCACTGCTTATTTGAACATATCACATTCAAATATATTTTAATCTATTCATGAACCCCATCTAATTCCATTTCAACTTGAGTTACATATTCGATTTCGAATATGAATTTTCAAATCTCTTTCACTTATTCAACGCCCCATTTCAATTCAAATCTCGGTTTAACTATTTATTTTTCAAACTATTTAATAATTAAAATTCTGATTTTTATTCAAAAATCATTTCACTTACTTCACTGGAGTTCATATTTATTTTATATCTCCAGTCTGGATTTTTTTAATGGCAAATTCGGATTTTATTTCTTTAAAATCCTTTTATTTCTATAAATAAACCGTTATGGTTTTTAAACGATTATGGCGCTGCTTTTCTGAAAATTTGATTTTGACATAACTCAAAATCTATACGACGAAATCTAGATTCTTCTTCTCCATTAGAAAACTATTATCAAATCGGTCCTGACGTTTCTTGTTTCAAAGAATTCCGACTTCAATTGAGTCCTGTATATTCAATTGAAGCTCAAAACGACAATTTACGAACTGCAGTGCTGCGGCGAGTTCGTTTTAATTATATTTATAAATATAAACGTTTTAACTTCAATTATAATAAATTCAACACAATTCTGATATATATCAAATCAATTTTCCAATTCAACATAATATTTCCGATCTATTTCACTTCTATTTGAAATTCTATATTTAAATTTCAATTCGCTTCTATTTTCAAATTCTATTTGAATTTCTATATTCGAATTTTCTTTATTCAAATCCCATTTGAATTTCTACGTTCAAATTCTATATTTGAATTTCCTTTGAATTTCATATATTCAAACTCCATTTGAATTTCTATATTCAAATTACCTTTGAATTTTCTATTTGAATCCTATATTCAAATCCCATAGTTTAAATTCCATTTCACTTCTAATTTCAAATTCTATTGTTAAACTCCATTTGAATTTTATTTTCAAATCTCTATAGTTAACTCCATTTGAATTCTATTTTCAAATCTCTATAGTTAACTCCATTTGAATTTTCTTTATTCAAATCCATTTGAATTCCTTTGAATTCAAATTTTATTTGAATTCAAATTTATGTATATTTAAATTCTATTCAAATTCTATTTAAATTTTCTATGTATAAATTCTATTTGAATTTCATTTTCAAATTCCATTTTAACTCTATTTGAATCTTATTTTCAAATTCCATTTTAACTCTTTAAATTCTATACTCAAAGTCTGTTTCTATTTGAATTCTATATTCTTGTTTCAATCTGTTTGAATTCTATATTTGAATTCCTTTATCTTTTCTATATTCAATTTCTATTTGAATTTTTATATTCAAATTCTTTAAACCAGTCTCGATTTCAATTCCTTTTGAAATCGATATTTCTATTTTTTTTGAAAATAGATTTCTCTTTTCCAATTTCACACTTGTATTTTTATTTCTGAATTATCAAATGATAATTCTTTTCACTTCATTTATAACTTCGTTATAAAAGAACTATTTATAAACTTCGTTTATAAAGGAACTACTTGATTTATTTTTCAAAACAAGTTTATATTTCAAATCTATTTAAAAATTCAAATTCTATTTTTCTAAAATAGAATTTCCTTTTTAATCTCAAATACCCCTTTCAGTGTAATTTTATAAATTAACACTTAGCCCAGTGATATTTAAACCAATCAAATCATCCAATTTTCAATTATTTGATTTTTAACACGTCATATATGAGTATATATGAAATCAAGCAAACAAACAAACAGATAATATATTTTTGAGGAATCCAGATGGATCCTTCCAACCTGTTTTTCCTGCATCCACAGATGTTTGTCAACAGAAATAATACCCATCCTGCTTCAAGGCAGGATATCGCGGTATAAAAGGGGATCCACTTATATATGTGGGCGTAGGGTCATCAGCTAATGATACTGCGGGCATCCGCTAATGATACTGCGAGAATCAATCCAATCACCAAACCAATATATATAATAGTCAACCCTAAATAACTAATATATTTAAATCAACTAGAAAGCATTCAAACAAGCATCAAACTATTATTTTTAACGAATAAAAATAATTCTAAATAACAGGTGAGTGAGATTTACTCACCGAAATTGTAGTTGTCGAATATCCCGTTTAATTCCAAATCATCGGCTACGATTCTTCTCGAATGAATTCACACCTACGATAATTTGATTTTAATTTACTAATTAACATTTATTTATTTAATTTAACGAATAAATAATTTCTTATATATATATATATATTTCTTTTTCATTCATCTAATTTATATTTTATCAAATGATTCGCTAAATAAAATTTTCTTTTCAATTTCCCAATTCTAGATTAACAGTTGATAACATTTCCTTTAAATGTATACTAAACTTTAGTTTTTAACTAATATACTAAATAAAATAAGTAAAACAAATTCAAATAAGGATTCACCTCCTATTACTTTGAATTTTCCAATCCTGATCCCTACTACAAATCAACAGCACTTCCCACCGTGCTCATCCGACACTTCCTTGAAGTCTGTTTCCATTATGGCTCCTTCCAGTGATCAAATCCCAAAGTACTGAACCCACCCTTGTGTATGAACCTGCTCCTCCACCTACCTCGAGGCCCACACTTCCCATTGCAACTGCCATAACTAACATCGAATTCCCAACTGAAGACCAAAACCATTTGCAACCCCTCAAAAGTACGGCTCCTCAAATCCATCGCACCAAACTTCCCCAAAACTCCATCGCTTGGAATTCCGATCTCATCAGCTTCGACCTTCACCCGATTCGAACCCTAACTGGCCATCGCGACTTCCCCATCTGACCATCGCGACGTCGTGCTTTAGGAAGGAACACAGCGATGTTCACGAGCTCCTCCACCTGTATTCTACCCATCGCGATTTCAGAACACGGCTCCCGATTTCCATTCGATCCCCTTTTTCCGTGGATAGGTTGAACAGTCGAACACCCTTGTCTTCCGTCCTCTGATAGATCGAATAAATCGATGCTCGATTTAATAGAAAGTTGAAAAGAATGTGATTTGTTTTTCCCTTTTTCTGTGTGTTTGAAAGCTTCTGATGCGATTGAAGTGTTGAGGAAAAGAGGAGCATCGGTTTTCTTTTGATTTTTCAGAAGAAGCAATGAGAAGAGGAAATGCGATTTTAGAGAAGAAGGGGGGACATGAAGTACACAACAGATCTGTGTAAAATATTTTCTAATTAATTTGATTTGATTTCGATTCGATATAAAGAGATCTTTTATTCTTTTTAAACAGATGTCGATTTGATTTTGATCTTATCCACAATCAAATATCTCGGGGTTCATAATTTAAAATCGTGAACCGCTATTTTAGCGTACCGACCGTCGTTATAATGTTATAACGCTATTTTGAATTCAACGAAATAGATTATACAATTAATTTGAACGTATATTTAAAATAGCCATGTTAAATCAATATAATATGATTTAAATTCAAAAAAAAAATCTCTGATAATAAAATATTTTTAGTATCATCTATATTCAAATACAATTAATACTGATCATCTAAATTGTTTTGATTAAATTCTAACTTCAAATTGAATTATTTTAAATCCTCATATTTCGATGATTATCAAAATAAATCGTATTTCGATTATTTAATCGACAACCGAATAAAATACCATTTATATTATAAATTCAATATTTAAAACCATATTAAATATTTAAAATTAATCGACGAAAAATCTGGGTCGTTACATTCTTCCCCCCTTAAAATAATTTCGTCCTCGAAATTGCTAAGTTAGGAAAAATGGTACAAATCCATTATTTTTCAAAATCTCACTTATGTTGAAACTCAACTCCTCATATTTCAACAAATTTAATTCCACCAAAACTTTTGGTTTTCTTTCATATGCATTCACATCCAATTCATATTTATTTCAATTTATTTCAAATTCATTCTAGTCAATTTATCCACCCCGAACCATTTAACTTGCTTAAGTTAAATTTTAATTCCAGAATTCAAATTCCCGGGTTTTCATTTCAAATCCTTTTTGAAATTATATAAATATGTACATATATATTTATAACTAATTCAAATTCAAAACATTTGAATTTTCAACTAAACCTGTTTTCCTTTAAACAAATTCTTATCAAAAATTTTCTAAGGTAGCAATTCATCACTTAGAAACTCGAAAATGAACACTGATGAAGCTGCAGTCCTCATCAGAATTATTTTCCAGCCACTGAAGTGAGTTCAGTGCTTTATCACTTTCAAAATCCATTCAAATATGATTTTTATTCAAAAATCCTTCTAAAACAAAGCTATATTGTTTTAATATACTTTGAATTTTTTTTAACTTCCCAGGATTTAAATTTCTGAATTCAGGTTTGAATTCAATTTTAATTCATCCCATTTGTATATCTTATTCATATACAAGTTCTATTCGGTTCTATATAACTATTTCAATTTTTATAATCTCGTTTAATTATAATAATAACAACAACCAATACATCCATATATTATAATAATTTCAAGAATTATCCTTTCTATATCAAAATAGAATTTTGGGTAAAATAATTTCATTCACCCACTTTAAAACAATATCGTGTTCCATCTTCTGTTCAAGTGTTTAGAAATTCCTATCGACTTTGTGGCGTCCCACTATTCGATCAGAATTCATAAACCACTCAACAGACTAGCCAACATGATATAAAACAACTTTTTATCAACTAACAAATACGCTCTCTCGTATATATATACTCAACTCATTCTAGGGTACTACTGACCCTATCTCTAATGAGCACAATCCCACCAAAGCCTAGGTATTCGCTCAACCTAAGCTCTGATACCAACTGTAATGGCCTGCAAATCCGTACTATCTGAGTTGATTAATAACACCACACGTCCAACCCAAATTGCACAGAAATACGAATCATTATTAGAAAGAAGTTAGAGGATGAGAAATAGAAAGAAAGAAATATTAGAATAGAAGAAAACGAAGATCACAGACTCACAGCGGAACGAATAAAATATATTATATAACATAACTTTTGAAATACAAATCAGTAACTTTATATACATACCATCATCAGAGCACAACAGTTATTCTTGGAACAGTTATAAACACCTGTTTCTAGATACATACATGGTTCACAGCGGAATATATGATAGTCTATAGCTAACTGGCGAAGTCTCCTGCTTCCAGCTCTTCCAAGTGAATCTGAAAAATCCCGACTACTTGACTGCCCGTACAAAATTGGGCACCCAAGAGTTTAGGGAAAAAAAAACAAAATAAACTCTGGGTCAGCCATGGGACTGGTGTGTGTAAACTCCAACCATTTGTTTAACTTTAAAAATCCTTTCGAAAGAAAAGATAATAGTAAGACCAGCCCACACATAAACATGGACGGCTTTTACTTTACTATAACCCAAAACACTTTGATACAAAAATCCAGTGATATTATAATAGTGTCTAAATCAAATAAATAGAATCTAGCGGAACGCTTGCATCTCATGCTCCATATATAATATAAAATCAAAAACCGCATGGCGCTTATTGGAGATTGGATTTCCAACATGACAAGGTATGGAACCACCTTCCGCTAGTGTATCTCTAGAGAGGAATACACTGGGTTCAACAAGAACATCTTGCAACCCAGCCCACACATGACCGACCACTCATTTCGCTTGAGTGTATCGAATGTATATCACCAACGGTTGGGATCAACAACCGTTTCCCGAATGGGACAATATAAATTGAATAAGTAATTAAATGAATCTCTAGTTAGGTGATTATACACCCTAATGGGAGCGACCCACATAGCCATGCTCATTGCCCGATTTTTGTCATTTCCCAGTTGTTGAGGCTTGAGGCTATGATTACTTTCTATTCATTGATAGCACAATCACTTTGAATGCCACATTGTCAGATCCGTTAACCACTAATTGATTTGCACAAATATTATGGATGTTATGCTAAGGGAATAAATCCGTTGCAACCATATATATTTATACAGACCAACTCATATGATCATTGGAAATACTCTGTCAGACATTCGTCCATTTACGTTCGTTCTGGGATTGAACGAAACCGAAGGCATAATTTCTATTAATAGAAAAAGCCCTTGCACTTTACTCCATCTTCGATTATCTTCATATAATCTGATTCGCAACGCTACTGCCAATACAGAGTGGTTCTCGGATAATAATCCAAGCGGTCTCTCCATATTGACAACGATATTGGCAAACACTTCGATAGTCGGTTATTTAACTATCGAAGAAAACAAACATCCATTCAAAACATCAAACAATCACTGGACCTTTACTAAATATTTCATTCATTAATTAAATCACCATTGCATTTCCTTATCAATAACTGTTAGCCAAATATTTTCAATAATCATCTTGGTCCCTTACGCCATTTGGAAAACGTTTCCAAATACCAACTTCTTTTATTTTCTATATTTAGATAATATCTCTATTTGAAATTGAAAACAATTTCAATCACTTATCTCTTTCCCGACTACTTTAATTATACTTAGGAAATATTTACTTTTATATTTCCAAAATTTCCATCACTTGGGTTAAAACGAATGCTGTGTAAAACATCGTTACAACAACCCAAAATATTTTATTCGACTAACTATTATTCAACACTTCTCTTCGAGGCTGGATACTGCTATTTACCAATTTAAAATGAAATCAATCAAGTTAGGGTAAAATTACCTCTCAGACCTTGACTGAAAACATCCTCAACTTCAAAACAGACAAAACCACTAACCTCAAATAAACACACTATAAAACCCAATTATTCATTTTTAAAACGTATATAGATCGCTTTCTATTTCTAATTTATAGGTTTCCCTTTTTGTTTTACAATATTCTATTTTTTATAATTCATTTCCTTATAGAATTCAATATCTATCGATACATTGATTTCTAATTATCAAATTATCTTCAAAATATTCTAACTCCTTAAATTCCCGGAAAAATTCGCCATAACCTCCCTTGTACCGAGAGCTTCAGGATATTTCAAATAGCCTCCCATGGCCCTCACCAATCCAAAAGAAAAAGAAAAAGCCATGCGGCTTGCCAATACGGCGCATAAAATCTCATATATGAATTTAAACGTGTACCTTTTTGTCGGGCACATAAATTAAAACCTTCATATACTTCATCCCATACCTGTCTAACACATGCTCACCTGTTTCCAATTCTGTTTCAACTCAATCCAATTGTCTTAACTAAATTTGATAATTTATTCTTTAGTTAGCTCCTTTGCTTATTTCACTGATTATTTGAACATAACGCATTCAAATATATTTTAATCTATTCATGAACCCCATCTAATTCCATTTCAACTTGAGTTACATATTCGATTTCGAATATGAATTTTCAAATCTCTTGCACTTATTCAACGCCCTATTTCAATTCAAATCTCGATTTAACTATTTATTTTTCAAACTATTTAATAATTAAAATTCTGATTTTTATTCAAAAATCATTTCACTTACATCACTGGAGTTCATATTTATTTTATATCTCCAGTATGGATTTTTCTAATGGCAAATTCGGATTTTATTTCTTTGAAATCCTTTTATTTCTATAAATAAACCGTTATGGTTTTTAATCGATTACGGCGCTGCTTTTCTGAAAATTTGATTTTGACATAACTCAAAATATATACGATAAAATCTAGATTCTTCTTCTACATTAGAAAACTATTATCAAATCGGTCCTGGTGTTTCTTGTTTCAAAGAATTCCGACTTCAATTGAGTCCTGTATATTCAATTGAAGTTCGAAACGACAATTTATGAACTGCAGTGTTGCGGCAAGTTCGTTTTAATTATATTTATAAATATAAACGTTTTAACTTCGTTTATAATAAATTCAACTCAATTCTGATATATATCAAATCAATTTTCCAATTCAACATAATATTTCTGATATATTTCACTTCAATATGAAATTCTATATTTAAATTTCAATTCGCTTCTATTTTCAAATTCTATTTGAATTTCTATATTCGAATTTTCTTTATTCAAATCCCATTTGAATTTCTACGTTCAAATTCTATATTTGAATTTCCTTTGAATTTCATATATTCAAAGTCCATTTGAATTTCTATATTCAAATTCCCTTTGAATTTTCTATTTGAATCCTATATTCAAATCCCATAGTTTAAATTCCATTTCACTTCTAATTTCAAATTCTATAGTTAAACTCCATTTGAATTTTATTTTCAAATCTCTATAGTTAACTCCATTTGAATTCTATTTTCAAATCTCTATAGTTAACTCCATTTGAATTTTCTTCATTCAAATCCATTTGAATTCCTTTGAATTCAAATTCTATTTGAATACTTTTGAATTCAAATTTCTGTATATTCAAATTCTATTCAAATTCAATATATTCAAATTCTATTTAAATTTTCTATGTATGAATTCTATTTGAATTTCATTTTCAAATTCCATTTTAACTCTATTTGAATCTTATTTTCAAATTCCATTTCAACTCTTTAAATTCTATACTCAAAGTATGTTTCTATTTGAATTCTATATTCAAATTCTTGTTTCAATCTGTTTGAATTCTATATTTGAATTCCTTTATCTTTCCTATATTCAATTTCTATTTGAATTTTTATATTCAATTTCTTTAAACAAGTCTCGATTTCAATTCCTTTTGAAATCGATATTTCTATTTTTGTTTCAAAATAGATTTCTCTTTTTCAATTTCACACTTGTATTTTTATTTCTGAATTATCAAATGATAATTCTTTTCACCTCATTTATAACTTCGTTATAAAAGAACTATTTATAAACTTCGTTTATAAAGGAACTACTTGTTTTATTTTTCAAAACAAGTTTATATTTCAAATCTATTTAGAAATTCAAATTCTATTTTTCTAAAATAGAATTTCCTTTTTAATCTCAAATACCCCTTTCAGTGTATTTTTATAAATTAACACTTAGCCCAGTGATATTTAAACCAATCAAATCATCCAATTTTCAATTATTTGATTTTTAACACGTCATATATGAGTATATATGAAATCAAGCAAACAAACAAATAATATATTTTTGAGGAATCCAGTTGGATCCCTCCAACCTGTTTTTCCTGCATCCACAGACGTTAGTCAACTGAAATAATACCCATCCTGCTTCAAGGCTGGATATCGTGGTATAAAAGGGGATCCACTTATATACGTGGGCGTAGGGTCATCCGCTAATGATACTGCGGGCATCCGCTAATGATACTGCGGGAATCAATCCAATCACCAAACCATATATATATATATATATATATATATATATATAATAGTCAACCCTAAATAACTAATATATTTAAATCAACTAGAAAGCATTCAAACAAGCATCAAACAATTATTTTTAACGAATAAAAATAATTCTAAATAACAGGTGAGTGAGATTTACTCACCGAAATTGCAGTTGTCGAATATCCCGTTTAATTCCAAATCATCGGCTACGAATCTTCTCGAATGAATTCACACTTATGATAATTTGATTCAAATTTACTAATTAACATTTATTTATTTAATTTAACGAATAAATAATTTCTTATATATATATATGTATATATATTTCTTTTTCATTCATCTAATTTATATTTTATCAAATGATTCGCTAAATAAAATTTTCTTTTCAATTTCCCAATTCTAGATTAACAGTTGATAACATTTCCTTTAAATGTATACTAAACTTTGGTTTTTAACTAATATACTAAATAAAATAAGTAAAACAAATTCAAATAAGGATTCACCTCCTATTACTTTGAATTTTCCAATCCTGATCCCTACTACAAATCAACAGCACTTCCCACCGTGCTCATCCGACACTTCCTTGAAGTCTGTTTCCATTATGGCTCCTTCCAGTGATCAAATCCCAAAGTACTGAACCCACCCTTGTGCGTGAACCTACTCCTCCACCTACCTCGAGGGCCACACTTCCCATCGCAACTGCCATAACTAACATCGAATTCCCAGCTGAAGACCAAAACCATTTGCAACCCCTCATGTGAAGACCCGTAACTTCCCGGTGAAGGAAAGCCCGGATAGTTCGAGAACAAGCCACAAAAGAACGCAGACGGAAGAACATTTCATTGTTATTACAACAATTCCATCAGAATACAAGAATATACAGAGTATGAACACATAAATTACATTCGATAAATATCAGAGATTACAATAAATTACATAGCAGCAGAAAATAATACAATATTCAACTAGAAGTAATACACGAATACAAAGCTTTCCGAGTATCGTTCCAGCTGTAAATCAAGATCCTGTGAATATAAATCTGCAAAACAAAAACTACTAGCTGCCCATGTCAAAATAAGGGCACCCAGTGTTTAGGTTAAAACAATAAACTCCAGGTCAGTCATGTGACTGGTGTGAGAACTAAAACAGTTATTATTCTTTATTTTAAAGTTCGGTAAATCAAGGGACCACGTCGCATAACACGGAACGGGTTTCCTCCCAAGAATACCAGTGCATAAAACAAACAACGCAATGCTAAATAAAGAAAAATGAAGCTATTATAAGACCCAAGTCCCATCACACAATGCAACGTAAGCCGGAGGATAGGGTTTTTTTACCTTATAATAGCCAAAGAATGCTTGATACGTTTAAAACAGATTATTTTGATGCTACTATAAGTGTATAGTGTCAAAACAATTTCAATCATAAATATCAATCATAGGCGGCATAACTTCCCATGCTACTATGTCGCCATACTAGGCTCTACAATTAAAACTGCACATGTCACGTATTTGGAAATTTGATTTTCGTCTGTGAACCGAGGCAAAAGATAGTCCTCACCGACTTTGAGACTCTCTAGCCCGAGTCTCAGGGTCAGAGCGCATCGACCCTTGGATCGTCAGGGCCGATCCACCGATGTGGATTAAAATTCCTGAACACTGCGTTTCCCCGCCCTTTGGGGCGTAAATAAGCCAACGAATGACTCCATCGGTCCCGGATCGACCGATATATCCAAGGCGCCTCGCAACAGCAACCACATAAGTCAAACTCGTCAGGGCGTGTAAAACCACTGACGCCACTTCTAACTAGAAAGAAACGCATGTCCTCCCTGAGGTCCTCTCCCGTTTTTGGTTCACAACCGGGGTGTGAGGCTCGCGAATTCACGTTACACAAAGCTGTGCCACACAGGCTGTGCTTTGATCATCACCACAAGACTTTGCTTTTCAACAGAAGCCTTGATTAATTGCCACTTAGGCGTGCCACACAGGCAATTCACTCCATGCGTTTGATATCCATCAATATATAACCCCTGAGCTCGTACGTCTCAGAGAAGGGCGTTAAGCAAGAGAATAAATTCTCCACCGCCAAACAGATATATATTTAATAGAAATCAATCACACAGACTAAAATCCAATGTCAGACACACAGTCCATTTACAAGTTCGTTCTGGGTCTGAACGAAACCGGAGGCACCTAGTACCCCGCATATCCATCGATCTCCAAGTACGTCTGGACGACCACCAACTGATTCCCTCCTCTTGGGTGTACGGCCCAATCAAGATCATCAGTAATTATCCAAACGACGTGAAGACCTCCGGTCTTCAACCACCGTCTTCATCTTCGACACCACGTCGAATCAGTTATTCAGAATGGGATAAACCCGGTCTTTCTGAATAACTCACGTATATAATAAACAAGTATTACACAAACACAACTTACGCCTCATTCCAATTCAGAATATTCTTTTGTTCAAATATTCTTATACTTTGGGAAAGGTTACCATTAATTTTATCAAAGATAAATTCTTTAAATTTATTCTTTAATCTTCTTTGAATATCAATTCAAACTAGTCGGGATTAGCGAACCACACCGAAGTAATCATTTATTTTATTTCCCAATCCCAACCTATTCATCCTATGAAATAAAACTGGTCATACTTCATATCTAACACCACGGTGTTATCGGTAAATTCAATTACCATTTCACGTTCAAATCTAATTAAAGATTTTACTATCGCCTGGAGCAAAACTGGTGATACTCCATTCTCGATCTTTTCAATCTAATTAAAGATTCATTAAAACTTCACTTAGTTTTAATCCTTAACTGGGTTAAAGAATCAGTGTCATTTAAAACACGGTTCACGATAAACCCAAAATCACATTCCATTAATTATCGGGTTAAAGAACAAGTGTTATTTAAAACACTGTTCACGATAAACCCAAAAATCAATACCAATTCAATTCCAATTAAATATTATTTAATTGGCACACTTCATTAAATCTAAATAAAAAGATTTAATCTTTTTCTCAACTGGGTTTAAGAATAGTGTTAATGAAGACACCATTCACGACAAACCCAAATCACATTTGATATTAAATACAAGGCTCTTAATAGAAAATATATCGGCTTATATTCAATATGAAATTCTACGACCAACAAATATCGTATTGGAAATAACGATATGTATATATATATCTTTCAAATTTCCATAACAACATCTGTATATTCACTAAATCCAACATCGAAATATTCCAAAGACAATTTCGATTCAAATCCATTCCAATTCAATCATTGGAAATTCTGGTTACTTTTAAAACCCTTTCAAAACCAATTTATTTATTTTAGAAATAAATAGAATTATAATTCTAGTTCAAAACTAGTTCATTTCGATAAAAATCTATTTTTATCTTTTCAAATAGGGAGTTTTTCATCCCAATTCTTCACAAATCATTTCTTATGATTTTACAAAAATTATTACTATTTTCAATAATTTTATCAAGGCCCGTACAGTCGATTTCCATCAACGGCTATAGAACTGCACTTACAGCGACCTTTTTCAAACTAATTTGGACATAATTCCAAATCCAACCGTTAGATTTCAAGTTTCTAATATTCGTTAGAAAGCTCTTTTCAATACGAACCCAACGGTTCCGGTTTTAGGAGAATCCGATGGTCGGATCTCCCGCAATATTCATTCGAAGTCAATGGTCGAAATTCACGAACTGCCGCGGCGCGGCGCGTTTTATTCAGGCCATTATATATATAATATATATTATATATATATATTTCATCGATTTCCTTTTAAAACATATTTTATAAATCGTTTTAAATTCGTTTTCAATTCCATTCAATTCGAATTCATTTCTATTCAATTTCAATTCGAATTCTAATTCTTTTCAATTTCAATTTTGCAATCACTTTCGATATTCATTATAAAATGAATAAAATCGATATAAATATCGTCACATCAAAATGGCGTCAATCTAATCCACACGGCTTCATATATTTCTATTTTCGAATATTCTATTTCATATATTTCTTTCATTTTCAAATATTTCAATTTCAAATATTTCTATTTCAAATATTTCTATTCAAAACTGGAATGAAGCCCAATCAATTACCATAGATTTTATTTCTATGGATTTCCATACAACGCATGTATATATCAACAATGACGAATAATCAACCATCATCCAGAGTGCATTCTACGTTGTATAAGCATCAAATATAAATATTTAACGCTCATAACAGTCTGTCCATCAATCGATCGACATACAACTAATTATTGGGACTAGTGTATGTCATATATCATCTCAATACCCGTGTGGGATTTCAAACAACCAAACACAGATTTTATTTGTGCAGTTGGGCGATGTGTAAAATTTATCAACCCAATCAATATCAATCAAATCAGTGCATATAAACAAATCTCCGATTTGATTATATTAATTTATTTCATTTCATATACACGTTAAAAATTCTATTTTTAACTATATAATATTTTCCACTATAAAATATTTTATTTTGTTTCACACCACACAATCAACTACACATCAAAATCAAACAAACAAGCATACAAGCCGTCCATGGTCTGAGGACGACGGGTGTCGGGTGCTACTAAACACCGTCTTCATCCTACTATATATTATTAACTAGAAAACAAAATTAAAAGGTGAGAAGTTCTCACCGAGGGTTCCACTCCGCCATTCTTTGCTTCTGAACTGTTGAACCGTCTGGATCTGTTTGAAATTCCAATACAGTTCTCTTCACGCTGTTCATAATAAAAATTATATTTTTATCACTTCATTTCAATAAATAAAAATCATATTTTTATTTCTGTTTCAAATATTTTTACAACGCTCCTTCCATGATAAAAATTATATTTTTATCTTGCTAGCAATATAATAAAAATTATATTTTTATTACTCTACATGAATAAAAATCATATTTTTATATCTCCTACATAATAAAGATCGAATTTTTATTCTTTCTAAAATATAAAAATCATATTTTTATAAATAAAAATATAATCTTTTCACTTTTATAACGATGTTTACATAATAAAAATCCTATCTTTATTCACAAAACAATGATATTTTTGTTTACAAAAATATTGCTATTTTTATTTTATCACTTCATGTTGTTATTCACATGAGAAAAACCCTATTTTATATAAATAAAAATATTGCCCTTTTCAAATTAAAAATCTCATCTTTACTTCACCATTTCAACTATATAAAGATTCAAATTTTTCTAATATAAAAATCCGACCTTTTCTATGATAAAAATCAATCCTTTTTAATGGTAAAAATCATATTTTTGAAACCAATAATTTCTTCATCTAATTTTCTTGATTTATATAATAAACTGAATAATAAATAAATAATAACAACGTTAAAAAAAACACTCAAAAAGAAAAGGGATAGAAACTTACAGTTTTCGATTTTAGCGGGGGGGGGGGGGGGGGGGGTTGTGTCGGATTGGGGATGAGGAGGGAGAACCGAGGGCGGAGGGAGGAGAAGGATCAGTGGTGGGCTAAGGGGGCTCGGTGGGTTTGGATTCCGCGACTGGAGATGGGAACGGAGGAAGAAGGGGAAGACGATGGAGGTGGAGGAGGGGGTGACGAACCTGAGGAGGGGCGACTGGTGGCAGGCGGCGCGGTGCGTGGATGGGGTGGCGGCGGGTTTTAGGGCTCCGGCGATCTCCTTTTTTTTAGTTTAGTTTTGAAATGAATTTGAAAGGGGGGGGAGGGGGGGCGAGGTAAAAGGGAAGAGAGGAGTGAGGTTTTATTTTTTTATTATTTAATTTACAAAAAGTTGACTTTTTATTCGATCACAAAACGAGGCCCACCGCCCATCGTTCATAGCTAATTACCCCCATTCCGAACACAATGGGATATGTATCGTAAGATGATTCAATCGTTTCGATCAGTTTTCATCAAAATCAACATATAACTCTATATATTGATTTTGAACGCGCATTTCAATTTACTGAGGCCACATACTAATTCGAAAAATTCCAGAAAAATATTTTCTAGCTTCGTATTGACGATACTGTCCTAACAAAACTAGTTTCGTCGAATTCCGAGAACGTTTGAAAAATGGCCATTTTCCTATCAATTAAAATCAACTGAAACTGGTCAAACGCGTTTTCCTTTGCCACGCTCACATATTGATTCAAAAAATTACGAAATTTGAAACCTTGCAATAACTTGACATCACGGATCCAACAAAAGTGGTTTTGTCGAAATCCGAGGTCGTTTGCAAAATTTCCATTTTTAAGGGCCAGAATTCCATAGCGACTATTCTGAATTTTCATCTGAACGTATCTTTTGATTCCCACTATGAAATTTCAATTTTTCGGATTCATTGGAAAGATATTCTCAAATAGATTCTATTATTTTTGGTTTTGCTAAATTTCGGTTTGTTTTGCACCCGGTACATTCATTTGAACTTTGAAATCGAATTATCGAACTACCGCGCCATTTTCAATTCCTTTTATATATATAAATAAATATTTATATTCTAACGGCGATTCGAATAAATATATACGTTCGAATTCCATTCAAATTAAATTTCTTGTCGTTATTATTTAAAATAATCCATTTTAAATATTCAAAATTCACCAAAATTACCAAAATAAAAATTTTAAATTGCTCGGATTTCCGGGTTATTACAATCTCCCCCACTTAAAACTTTTTGTCCCCGAAAAGGAACGAAGCCGAAAGTTGTTTAACAATTCAACTCAACTTTCACTATTTTCACTACGGCTTAAGTTTTTCAACTTTCCAGTTTCTAAAAACTTTTCAAAAATTTGGCTAACACTCTAAATTTTCGGAAAATTTCGCCATAACCTCCCCTGCACCGGGGATTTCAGGATATTTCATATAGCCTCCCATGGCCTTCTTCAATCCAAAAGAAAAAGAAAAAGCCAAGCGGCTAGCCAATCGGCTCATAAAATCATCATCACCCAAACAAAACAGTAAACTATGATAAATATGTACCTATTTGTCGGGCAAACAAATTTTATTCCTCTTCTCTAGCCTCCTTGTTATGACCTGTTCAATGTAAGTACATGTATATGCAAGCAAATGCGACTAATTTTCAATACAACTCACTATTTGATTAATTTGGCTAAATGGCCCAAATTTTAACTAATTAAACTATAATCAAACAACACAACCAGCAATCAATTAGTTGTTTAGCTTTTCAAATTCATAATTTTGATATATAGTCAAAAAAATCAGATTTTTAGTGCCAAATCACAACAATAAGCCCTATCTAATTTTGGTTCTCATACCAGTCAATTGGAAACATATAGAAATCCCACTTTCGTCACTCGAACACAACACCGATGATGCCATGGTCATTATCAGCATCATCTCCGGGCAACTAGAGTGTGATTCTATATCTATCCAGTATATTAAAACTTCGAATACCCGTGGATCAGACGTATATGCAAAATCTATATATACTGGATTGTCCAAATTCAATATAAATAAATAATCAAATATGAATAATTGATTTAAATTTTCAAAACAAAAATTGTTTTCATTTTAAAAATATACTCTTCACACTCATTCTAGGATACTACTGATCCTATCTCTAACGAGTCATTCTCATTGGATATTACTAATCCAATTTCTGATGAATTCTTTCGTATGGTTCTAACGTGTCTTGTTCTCTGAGCTTTGTAAACCAAAGCTCTGATACCAACTGTGAAGACCTGTAACTTCCCGTTGAAGGAAAGCCCGGATAGTTCGAGAACAAGCCATAAAAGAACGCAGATGGAAGAACGTTTCATTGTTATTACAACAATTCCATCAAAATACAAGAATATACAGAGTATGAACACATAAATTACATCCGATAAATATCAGAGATTACAATAAATTACATAGCAGCGGAAAATAATACAATATTCAACTAGAAGTAATACATGGATACAAATCTTTCCGAGTATCGTTCCAGCCGTAAATCAGGATCCTGTGAATATAAATCTGCAAAACCAAAACTATTAGCTGCTCGTGTCAAAATAAGGGCACCCAGAGTTTAGGTTAAAACAATAAACTCCAGGTCAGTTATGTGACTGGTGTGAGAACTAAAATAGTTATTATTATTTATTTTAAAGTTCGGTAAATCAAGGGACCACGCCGCATAAAACGGAACGGGTTTCCTCCCAAGAATACCAGTGCATAAAACAAACAGCGCAATGCTAAATAAAGAAAAACGAAGCTATTATAAGACCTAAGTCCCATCACACAATGCAACGCAAGCCGGAGGATAGGGTTTTTACCTTATAATAGCCAAAGAATGCTTGATACGTTTAAAACAGATTATTTTGATGCTACTATAAGTGTATAGTGTCAAAACAATTTCAATCATAAATATCAATCATAGGCGGCATAGCATCCCATGCTACTATGTCGCCATACTAGGCTCTACAATTAAAACCGCACGTGTCACATATTTGGAAATTAGATTTCCGTCTGTGAACCGAGGCAAAAGATAGTCCTCGCCGACTTCGAGACTCTCTAGCCCGAGCCTCAGGGTCAGAGCGCATCGACCCTTGGATCGTCAGGGCCGATCCACCGATGTGGATTAAAATTCCTGAACACTGCGTTTCCCCGCCCTTTGGGGCATAAATGAGCCAACGAATGACTCCATCGGTCCCGGATCGACCGATATATCCGAGGCGCCTCGCAACAGCAACAACCACATAAGTCAAACTCGTCAGGGCGTGTAAAACCACTGACGCCACTTCTAACTAGAAAGAAACGCATGTCCTCCCTGAGGTCCTCTCCCGTTTTTGGTTCACAACCGGGGTGTGAGGCTCGCGAACACGTTACACAAAGCAGTGCCACACAGGCTGTGCTTTGATCATCACCACAAGACTTTGCTTTTCAACAGAAGCCTTGATCAATTGCCACTTAGGCGTGCCACACAGGCAATTCACTCCATGCGTTTGATATCCATCAATATATAACCCCTGAGCTCGTACGTCTCAGAGAAGGGCGTTAAGCAAGAGAATAAATTCTCCGCCGCCAAACAGATATATATTTAATAGAAATCAATCACACAGACTAAAATCCAATGTCATACACATAGTCCATTTACAAGTTCGTTCTGGGTCTGAACGAAACCGGAGGCACCTAGTACCCCGCATATCCATCGATCTCCAAGTACGTCTGGACGACCATCAACTGATTCCCTCCTCTTGGGTGTACGACCCAATCAAGATCATCAGTAATTATCCAAACGACGTGAAGACCTCCGGTCTTCAACCACCGTCTTCATCTTTGACACCACGTCGAATCAGTTATTCAGAATGGGATGAACCCGGTCTTTCTGAATAACTCACGTATATAATAAACAAGTATTACAAAAACACAACATATGTCTCATTCCAATTCAGAATATTCTTTTGTTCAAATATTCTTATACTTTGGGAAAGGTTCCCATTAATTTTATCAAAGATAAATTCTTTAAATTTATTCTTTAATCTTCTTTGAATATCAATTCAAACTAGTCGGGATTAGCGAACCACACCGAAGTAATCATTTATTTTATTTCCCAATCCCAACCTATTCATCCTATGAAGTAAAACTGGTCATACTTCATATCTAACACCACGGTGTTATCGGTAAATTCAATTACCATTTCACGTTCAAATCTAATTAAAGATTTAACTATCGCCTAGAGCAAAACTGGTGATACTCCATTCTCGATCTTTTCAACCTAATTAAAGATTCTTTAAAACTTCACTTAGTTTTAATCCTTAACTGGGTTAAAGAATCAGTGTCATTTAAAACACGGTTCACGATAAACCCAAAATCACATTCCATTAATTATCGGGTTAAAGAACAAGTGTTATTTAAAACACTGTTCACGATAAACCCAAAAATCAATACCAATTCAATTCCAATTAAATATTATTTAATTGGCACACTTCATTAAATCTAAATAAAAAGATTTAATCTTTTTCTCAACTGGGTTTAAGAACAGTGTTAATGAAGACACCATTCACGACAAACCCAAATCACATTTGATATTAAATACAAGGCTCTGAATAGAAAATACATCAGCTTATATTCAATATCAAATTCTATGACCAACAAATATCGTATTGGAAATAACGATATATATATATATATATATATATATATATATATGTCTTTCAAATTTCCATAACAACATATGTATAATCACTAAATCCAACATCAAAATATTCCAAAGACAATTTCGATTCAAATCCATTCCAATTCAATTATTGGAAATTCTGGTTACTTTTAAAACCCTTTCAAAACCAATTTATTTATTTTAGAAATAAATAGAATTATAATTCTAGTTCAAAACTAGTTCATTTCGATAAAAATCTATTTTTATCTTTTCAAATAGGGAGTTTTCATCCCAATTCTTCACAAATCATTTCTTATGATTCTACAAAAATTATTACTATTTTCAATAATTTTATCAAGGCCCGTACAGTTGATTTCCATCAACGGCCATCGAACTGCACTTACAGCGACCTTTTTCAAATTTGATTTGGACATAATTCCAAATCCAACCGTTAGATTTCAAGTTTCTAATATTCGTTAGAAAGCTCTTTTCAATACGAACCCAATGGTTTCGGTTTTAGGAGAATCCGATGGTCGGATCTCCCGCAATATTCATTCGAAGTCAATGGTCGAAATTCACGAACTGTCGCGGCGCGGCGCGTTCTATTCAGGCCATTATATATATATATATATCTATATTATAAGGAGAATACCTTGAAATGAAGCTTTTGAAGTTACAAAAATACCCTTTTAAATTTACATTGTGTGATGAGGGCAATTCTTCCATTTCTGTCTTCACGTCACAATACACGTTATCCACGTTGTTTCTGCACAAAATCTAACTTAGTTACCATTTCCACTCCTCGAAGATTTTCAACATCCTCTCCTTAATCCTCCCAATTGCCAGTGTCATCGTCGTAAACTTCAAAACCCCATTGCAATCGATCGTGTGTGGCTCGATTGCACTTGGGGACTCATCGCCGTAGTGGAGGAACGACCGCGTGATCCCCATCGTCAGAATCGCGTATGACGAGCGGAGGGAGAAGTCGTGGGCATGTTTTAGCTTTAAATTACGAAGGATTTAGGTAGCAGATGACATTCTGGAGGCAAAAGGAAATGTCAAATTGTTGCTTGATTCTTCAATTGGTAAATTAATACTGACTCGCCATTGCTACCCCCAAATCAATTGCCATCTGTTGTTACTACATCACCTAATTTTGTTATTATGTACAAATTTTGTTTTTTATTTCTTTGTGTAAATTCATGTTTAACATTAACACTTATTTGTTATTTGCAGTTTGAGGTTCTACATATAATAGGATGGATAAGCAAGAAGTTTCATAGTGGTAAAGGCACACTGCTAATGATAAAGAAATACCTAGGCTTGCATACATTGTACTTTCCCTATTATTAACCCGAAAAGTAGTTAATTTCATTGTATGAACCGCTAAGTAGAAATTTATGTCAGCTGTTGTTAGCAATATTTTGAAAGAGTGAGCTTATTATAGTTTGTCCTTTTAATTGTTTTTCTTAGGTTGTTTCAATCTGTGAAATTTTGGGGAGGAATTTAGGAAATAGTTTACATTGAAGATTCCAGACAAAAAGAAAGTTTCAGCCTTTAGTAGTTACAATTCCTTTGTCTGTTTTGCTCCATATCTTCGTTGATTGGTTGAATGTTAATGTCCGATGAATTATAGTTATTTGTGTGCTGTAGTAGTTCTCCCAATATTATGTCACAGAAGCGATAGCATGGACTCGAAGATGAATCCGGCTTTGATGAAAACAGGCAGAATGTCAAAGAAAAATAAGTTTGCATTTATAGGATTTTGCAAATAATTATAATTGATGATTGTACTGGACTTAAATCTTTATTCTGATGTTTTTTCTTCTACTTTCTACTACAGATCCATGTTGGATATTTACAAAATGTTGCGATCAGAATTTGTTGGGTGCTTTTGAGCCTTTCGTTAGGATAGCGTAAGTTTTTCCTTTCACTTTCATTAATTCCTGAGTTTTCTCATATATTTTTTGTCAAATGATATGCTCTCCACAAGGAACAATTTGACAACATGCAATTTTTTTTGTGTGTGGTGAATTTGTAAAGCAAACTCTTTTTCTTCCATTCAAAAGAATTATGAATCAGTAAGATTTTATTTTAGCTGCGTTTTTATCATCTTAGTTTTTAATTTTCATGCGTTACTTCATGTGAAAACCTACAATTTCAATTTATTTAACTTACAATTTTAATTAAATGATTTTCATACATGGGCGGAGGGGAGGAAGTGGAGAAAGAGCTGCTGAGTAGAGAGGGAACTGTGGCAGCTTAATGGCTGTATAAAACAAAGATTAGTAAAGTCGAAATTGTAGAGTATTGAGTATGATATGCCAACAGACACATGTGTTTCTATCGAATAAGTTATTTTTAAATTTAATTTTGGAAAATCAATTTGTTAGCATAGGTTGTGGTAGTATTCTATAAAGCTTTAGTACAATATAAATGTTGTCATGTGAATATGTACGTGTGAAAGGCAAAATCAGTCTCATTGAGTTTTATGTTGAAGGCAACCGTTATCGTAAGTATGCAATATCAGAGGCATTCATGTGCCTATAACAAAGCCTAACTCCATGTCGAAACCTATCTTTTACGCCATAAATCATCAGACTTTTGCCTAAACCAAAGTATTCATATCGAAGAATGGAAGAGTTCGTAAACTTGGATCGAAATAGGGTTGTTCATATTGAAGAAGAAAGAATTATAACGTGAATCATCAAAGCTTCATGTCCTCAAAGCCCAGTTCAAAAACTCATTATGATTCATGTTGAAATTGGGCATTAAGTGCTCTTAGGCATATCAGTCGCTAGGTTACATATATGGAGTTTCAAATGGATGGCATTAGCTATAAAAAATAGTCAAGAATTTAAAAATAGGGCAAAGGTGGCAAAGTATTTGGAAGGTTGTGTAATATTACCCTTATCATTTTTAACCTAACATGTATTGTGAATCAAGAGTTCACTGAATTCAAATAACAATTCAAAGTCATAAGCAATTAAGGGTAACTGGTTAACGTTGAAAAATGCTTTTCGCAACTAATCTTACATTAATATGGACAAAAGGAAAACAAGGCCATCAGGTCGAGTGCACATCTGTTTGGGTGCCATATAAAAAAAATAGAGAGATAAAAGGAAAACATGATTTAATCCATGCAAACATACAGTGTACTAACTATTTAGGGGAATTGGGTTTTCATGTATGAACCTGAAGTAATGTAAGAGAAGCAAGGAGGGGGTTGTCCAATAAGAAAAATATGTTCAGGGTGTTTAGTGAAAAATGTAGAAAACGAAGGGGATGCATAGTTGAATATTGTGATAAGATACTTCGCCTTTGCTACCATTTTTAGACTAGAACGTTTGATTTTCTGGGATGCAGTGTAGCTTTTTGTTTAGTAAACAGGTTTTGGAAGGTTTGTTAGCTATCCAATTGAGAAGGTAACTACAGCTAGAAGATGATTCATAGTTTGTGTAGATAATCACCTAGGCTAAATGCTGTATGTAGGAAAATTAAGGGGGTCAAACAGAAAAACAGTTTTTGGTTAGGAGGAGGATTGAAGAGTAGCAACACTATTATTGTCTTCATACGCCATGTACGTCACGCACGATAGTTTATCACAATTTTGATATATTGTATCCCTTGCATAATTTATAGATAGAAAAACAGTAGTACATACTACATAGCATGGCTTTTAGCCCACTAAGTTTCTCGGTACTCAAACAAAATATACAACCATATAAATTAGCTCACTCATTCATACTGTAAGTTTCATCTACCTCACATCCTAAGTATCAGAGTGGCAAATAATATGCATCTGATGTGTACATATTCTATGTAGATAATGGTTTGCTCTCTTCATTCCCATAATAGTTTTTAAATTATGCCTTTTTTGGGGACTCTTGCACTAAAAGCTCAACATGCTCTTTGCAAAAGAATAGCCTTAAACATATTTTTTGAGCAGTGAAAGCCCAATATGTCTGCATATTGAAAGCCTAGAATGTTCTCAATAAGCTGCCTTGATACTCTACTTGGATCTCATGTTCATCTAGATCGCCAGCTATTCATGTCTATGACCAAATCATCATTCCCAAAGCCTTCACTTTCATAAGTACTTCGTTGTAATTTGCATTTCATGGAAAGTTTAATATGCAGTCCAATGCAAAGAAACACATGTCAGTTCATAAACTTCTTAATCATCATGCATTGCATATTCCTCCAAATTGTAGAGCAACCTTTAGCCAGTGTTGTCCAAGAAGGTCAGGAAGTTACAATTTGATTACGACAATTTTAGCTTTGCAGAGCCACCTTCACTTCTGCATTTTGTATGGACTTACTCATACATTGCATGACAGCAACATTTGTGGCTTGGGTTCGTTTGTTTCACATCAGGATATCTTCTTGCATTGGTACATGCGGTCCTGAAAAAACTTCTATCTGGATGCTATGGACATGTCAAATGCCATATCTTTAATTTATGTATACTAACATTACCTTTGCCAAGTTACAAAACCACAGTTAACAATTAATAATATATCACTATTGTATCGTATTCTCTTAATTATTTAGAAAATAGTATCTTTAGTTAGTTTGGTTATAGCAGTTTTAGCTTTATCCATTGTAGGTCCAAGCCAGTCAGGAAGTTACAGTTTGATTAGGGCAATTTTAGCCATATCAATCACTATGCCTTGAACAAATTTTTATGGTTTGATATGAATAATTGGACATGGTTTGCGATTGAGCTTCCATTTTTAAACTTCAAAATAGTGTTATTGTGTTTTGCATGGATGACAGAAATATTCTTTAACCAAATCCAGAATTTTTAACAAAATCAACTGCAAAAATCAAATAAAAATCATCGTAGCTTTTTTTTCTGTTGATAAAATAATAAAACATTGAAATGGCACTGAAGTTGATTTCGTGCATCTGGATTACTAACTGACTGTTATGTTTCACATGATTTTTAGTGTGTTGTTCTTAAGCAGTCCAGATTAATAGTGACAACGTGTTGCTGTTTATTGTACTGCTATATGTATTAGTTTTATTATTTTATTATCATCTTACAATCATTATCATATAACAACAATTACTATTTGCAATCTAATCTATGTTGTTATGCTTGATTACTGCTTACTGAATTAATGATTAATTATGAAGGTTTCGGGACCATGTTCTATTTACAAGTATTTTAATCATGGTTATTTCTGGATTAACCAGTCTAATGTTTGCTAATTGCAGGCATTAATCCACATTATTAGATTGACCAAGGTAAGGCCTGTGAGCTCTTATACAAAAGAACTATCATGTTATTGCGTTTGGCATTTAATCCTTTGCAGGGGACTCATGATTTTATCAATACTGAAGTAAGTATCCTATGCAATTTTTGGACATGGATTCTTTTATTTTGTGATCATTGTCCTAAGGATTAGACAAATAAATAAGTAAAAATTAGCTGACAAGATCCTTCATAATGCGTTATTTAACAGAAAATGCATTATTTCATGTGAAGCGTTCTGACAGTACCTTAAGCTATATATAGTTTACTTTTGTTTTACTGCATGCACTTGAAATTGTTGCAACATAACCTGCTGCTCATCATCAACAGGTCTGGGCCTTAAATGTTGTGTAACTTTTTAGCGTTTCACGGTGTCAAAAACTGTTATGTGCTTTAGTCAACTTAAATTTGATAATTAAATAATTGATTGTGTTCCCTTTCAATGTTGTCAATGACTCATGTCATCGCCACCTCAACAGTTAGAACAACTCTTTTTTTTTATTAAATTCCTACTGAAAATATGTTTATACAATTATATGACTAGCGTACTTTAGCAAACCAAAGTTCAATTTATTAACAACTCATTTTTTGTGTGGTCTTCATAGGTTACATACACATGCCCTGTTTCTTCTTCCCCTGTTGGCAGTTAAAGTGTTCTTTCAGAATCTAATGTTGTTGGATGTTACGTTTTCCGAGATGGGTTTGTGGGTAGTGTCTCTTATTCCCTTTTGGCAATTCTGCGGTGATCCTGTTTTTCAGGTGAATATGACTATTTAGTATTTAATATTTGTGGTAATTTGGTGAATGTTTTAACCATTGATATGCACTATATGGACATAATCTCTACTACATGAACATAATTTCTGTTTTCTTATTGCAAGAGATGTCAGGATGCTAGAGAAATATTAAAGAGGATGCACTAGAACGCGTGAGCATGTATTGTTGCATGGCAGTATGGTTAGAATGAGGTCAGGAGGGCTTGAATTCATAGTGGAGTTAGGATGCAGTTATGAGTACAGACAGGTTGCATAGCTGAAAAGAAGGGAGAGTTGCTCGAATTGCTGGACGTGAAGTAGCGGAAATAGAAGCACCTGAATGCTATAAGGGACCATGATGATTGACTTAATTGAAGGAGGTTGGAGCTGCTACAAGAACCATGCTTGGAAATGTATAGGCTTAGTATCAATCCATGTGATGTATTGCTGCAAGATTCACATCAAAAATTCACTTAATGTTTGTCTTCGCTTTAGTTATTTGTTATTAAATTCCATTTAAATTTACTGAACGAACCGTCTTTTGGTGGATATGCATCATATACAGCCAAGAGAATAGGGATATCCCTGCAGTTGGTTTTCATTTGTTGATTTCTGTTTGGAGATTGCTATGCAAACTTTATTTACATAGAATTCTATCTAAAAATATAATAAGTTCTCCAAGCTTTTACGTTTTGTTTACCGATTGACTAATTTTATCTCTAATTCCCTCTTCCTTTTCCATCTTTTAAGCTTAATATGTAGTTTACGTAACTGAAGTTAGTATACTCGGATTATATATTGAACATACTGAACTAAGTTTTATATATAGCGTGGAGATATGCTGATGTCAACAGATGCATGTTTGCATGAAAGCTTCATATCAACAGTAGGTTTCAGGTTCATTGTTTCGTGATAACCCTACAATTTTAGAAAATAAAATATCATCTACAATAGCAAACTATAAACAACAGACACCAGCAGCAGATCGTTGTAGTCATTTAAATATGGAAAAGCAAAAAAATAGATTTTAAATCCTCATTAGAAAAGGCTAAATTTTGTTTGTTTAGCATTTATGTATTGGATGAATGTGGCATTTGTTTTACTCTCACATAGGGGGCACAATCTATTGATGGTGTTGATGGCGATGACAACTGAAGAAAGCTTTTAATGATCAAAAAAATGAAATCCATTATAATCCTCTCTTCATGATTTTGTTTATAATCATGATAATATTAAACTTCTTCGTAAGGGAAATAAATAATGATTCAAACAACATTATTACAACTACAAATTTATACAAGGATGCATTTTTTTAATTTGATTATTATTTTACAATTAATAAATTTGGTCTCAATATTCTTTGCACACGTCCAACGGACGTGCCTAACATACTGGTAATATATATATTATATATATTTCCTCGATTTCATTTTAAAACGTATTTTATAAATCGTTTTAAATTCGTTTTCAATTCCATTCAATTTCAATTCGAATTCATTTCTATTCAATTTCAATTCGAATTCTAATTCTTTTCAATTTCAATTTTGAAATCACTTTCGATATTCATAATAAAATCGATATAAATATCGTTCACGTCAAAATGGCGTCAATCTATTCCACACGGCATCATATATTTCTATTTTCAAATATTCTATTTCAAATATTTCTTTTATTTTCAAATATTTCAATTTCAAATATTTCCATTTCAAATATTTCTATTCAAAACTGGAATGAAGCCCAATTAATTACCATAGATTTTATTTCTATGGATTTCCATACAACGCATGTATATATCAACAATGACGAATAATCAACCATCATCCAGAGTGCATTCTACACTGTATAAGCATCAAATATAAATATTTAACACTCATAACAGTCTGTCCATCAATCGATCGACATACAGCTAATTATTGGGACTAGTGTATGTCATATATCATCCCAATACCCGTGTGGGGTTTCAAACAACCAAACACAGATTTTATTTGTGCAGTTGGGCGATGTGTAAAATTTATCAACCCAATCAATATCAATCAAAACAATGTATATAAACAAATCTCCGATTTGTTTATATTAATTTATTTCATTTCATATACACGTTAAAAATTCTATTTTTAACTATATAATATTTTCCACTATAAAATATTTTATTTCGTTTCACATTACATCACGCAATCAACTACACATCAAAATCAAACAAACAAGCATACAAGCCGTCCATGGTTTGTGGACGACGGGTGTCGGGTGCTACTAAACACCATCTGCATCCTAGTATATATTATTAACTTGAAAACAAAATTAAAAGGTGAGAAGTTCTCACCGAGGGTTCCACTCCGCCATTCTTTCCTTCTGAACTGCTGAACCGTCTGGATCTGTTTGAAATTCCAATACAGTTCTCTTCACGCTGTTCATAATAAAAATTATATTTTTATCACTTCATTTCAATAAATAAAAATCATATTTTTATTTCTGTTTCAAATATTTTTACAACGCTCCTTCCATGATAAAAATTATATTTTTATCTTGCTAGCAATATAATAAAAATTATATTTTTATTACTCTACATGAATAAAAATCATATTTTTATATCTCCTACATAATAAAGATCGAATTTTTATTCTTTCTAAAATATAAAAATCATATTTTTATAAATAAAAATATAATCATTTCACTTTTATAACGGTGTTTACATAATAAAAATCCTATCTTTATTCACAAAACAATGATATTTTTGTTTACAAAAATTATGCTTTATTTATTTTATCACTTCATGTTGTTATTCACATGAGAAAAACCCTATTTTATATAAATAAAAATATTGCCCTTTTCAAATTAAAAATCTCATCTTTACTTCACCATTTCAACTATATAAAGATTCAAACTTTTCTAATATAAAAATCCGACCTTTTCTATGATAAAAATCAATCCTTTTTAATGGTAAAAATCATATTTTTGAAACCAATAATTTCTTCATCTAATTTTCTTGATTTATATAATAAACTTAATAATAAATAAATAATAACAACGTTAAAAAAAACAATCAAAAAGAAAAGGGATAGAAACTTACAGTTTTCGATTTTAGGAGGGGGAGGGGGTTGCGTCGGATTGGGGATGAGGAGGGAGAACCGAGGGCGGAGGGAGGAGAAGGATCAGTGGTGGGCTAAGGGAGCTCGGCGGGTTTGGATTCCGCGACTGGAGATGGGAACGGAGGAAGAAGGGGAAGACGATGGAGGTGGAGGAGGGGGTGACGAACCGGAGGCGTGGCGACTGGTGGCAGGCGGCGCGGTGCGTGGATGGGGTGGCGGCGGGTTTTAGGGCTCCGGCGATCTCCTTTTTTTAGTTTAGTTTTGAAATGAATTTGAACGGGGGGGGGGGGGGGTCCCTGAGGGAAAAGAGAAGAGAGGTTTTATTTTTTTATTATTTAATTTACAAAAAGTTGACTTTTTATTCGATCACAAAACGAGGCCCACCGCCCGTCGTCCATAGCTAATTACCCCCATTCCGAACACAATGGGATATATATCGTAAGCTGATTCGATCGTTTCGATCAGTTTTCGTCAAAATCAACATATAACTCTATATATTGATTTTGAACGCGCATTTACTGAGGCCACATACTAATTCGAAAAATTCCAGAAAAATATTTTCTAGCTTCGTATTGACGATACGGTCCTAACAAAACTAGTTTCGTCGAATTCCGAGAACGTTTGAAAAATGGCCATTTTCCAGTCGATTAAAATCAACTGAAACTGGTCAAACGCGGTTGCCTTTGCCACGCTCACATATTGATTCGAAAAATTACGAAATTTGAAACCTAGTAATAACTTGACATCACGGATCCAACAAAAGTGGTTTCGTCGAAATCCGAGGTCGTTTGCAAAATTTTCATTTTTAAGGGCCAGAATTCCATATCGACTATTCTGAATTTTCATCTGGACGTATCTTTTGATTCCCGCTATGAAATTTCAATTTTTCGGATTCATTGGAAAGATATTCTCAAATAGATTCTATTATTTTTGGTTTTGCTAAATTTCGGTTTGTTTTGCACCCGGTACATTCATTTGAACTTTGAAATCGAATTATCGAACTACCGCGCCATTTTCAATTCCTTTTATATATATAAATAAATATTTATATTCTAACGACGATTCGAATAAATATATACGGTCGAATTCCATTCAAATTAAATTTCTCGTCGTTATTATTTAAAATAATTCATTTTAAATATTCAAAATTCGCCAAAATTGCCAAAATAAAAATTTTAAATTGGCTCGGATTTCCGGGTTATTACACCTCAAAAGTACGGCTCCTCAAATCCATCGCACCAAACTTCCCCAAAACTCCATCGCTTGGAATTCCGATCTCATCAGCTTCGACCTTCACCTGATTCGAACCCTAACTGGACATCACGACTTCCCCATCTGACCATCGCGATGTCGTGCTTTAGGAAGGAACACAGCGATGTTTACTAGCTCCTCCACCTGTATTCTACCCATCGCGATTTCAGAACACGGCTCCCGATTTCCATTCGATCCCCTTTTTCCGTGGATAGGTTGAACAGTCGAACACCCTTGTCTTCCGTCCTCTGATAGATCGAATAAATCGATGCTCGATTTGATAGAAAGTTGAAAAGAATGCGATAGGTTTTTCTCTTTTTCTGTGTGCCTGAAAGCTTCTGATGCGATTGAAGTGTTGAGGAAAAGAGGTGCATCGGTTTTCTTTTGATTTTTCAGAAGAAGCAATGAGAAAAGGAAGTGCGATTTTAGAGAAGAAGCGGGGACATGAAGTACACAGCAGATCTGTGTAAAAGATTTTCTAATTAATTTGATTTAATTTTGATTCGATATAAAGAGATCTTTTATTCCTTTAAAACAGATGTCGATTTGATTTCGATCCTATCCACAATCAAATATCGCGGGGTTCATAATTAAAAATCGTGAACCGCTATTTTAGCGTACCGACCGTCGTTATAATGTTATAACGCTATTTTTAATTCAACGAAATAGATTATACAATTAATTTGAACGTATATTTAAAATAGCCATGTTAAATCAATATAATATGATTTAAATTCAAAAACAAAAAAATTCTCTGATAATAAAATATTTTTATTATCATCTATATTCAAATACAATTAATACTGATCATCTGAATTGTTTTGATTAAATTCTAACTTCGAATTGAATTATTTTAAATTCTCGTATTTCGATGATTATCAAAATAAATCGTATTTCGATTATTTAATCGACAACCGAATAAAATACCATTTATATTATAAATTCAATATTTAAAACCATATTAAATATTTAAAATTAATCGACGAAAAATCTGGGTTGTTACACAGTATAGCCGAATATGTAGGATTTTAATTTTTTTTTCAATTAATATATTTTTGACATGTTATTTCCGAAATTTGTAGTGAATTTCAGTATGTCATTGACAATTTTTACCGTGTTTTGTGTATTTGAATGGAAGGGTAAAATTCGGATTTTTTTATTAATTTTTCCATTATGTTTGGTCCCCCCTTAATAATTTACTTTTTAATGGAGTGAAAATAAAATATGACTCCCTTTATCCGGTTTTGGAGTGGCATTAACAACACTCATTTACAATTATAAAGAGATACCAAAATTATATTTGAATTTATTCCTTACTGTTTGTACAGCGTGCCACAAGTGCCATAAAACACTTAAAAAAATGTTTTACGTCCATGTAGCAGTTAAAAAAAAGGGCATTGTTATTGACACTCTCAATATTGTTAAGGGGAGGTTAAATTTTAAAAACACTCCAATCATAAAAATAATATTAAGGGGGGGTTACACACTTAATTTTTTACGTTCCCTTTTATCCTTGTAATAACGTCTGGTAATAACATCAGTTACCATCCCAAATCCAAATCAATTTCAAATGCAAAAAAACCAAATCCCTAAATTATTTGAAAAAAAGCGATTGTTTTAGGAGAAGTAATGGTATGAATAAAGAATGTAATACCATACTAAAAAAATAATTGTTCGATATATGTATATCGATTTCCTATCAATGATATTTATTCATCTAATCTGACAAATGAAATTATTAATAATTCGATATAAAAATATGATGTAGTTGACTAATATACCGTATAATTTTTTTGATTAACAAATAAAAAAGAGATTATTGTAAAGAAGGCTAATTTGGTAAAATAAAGTTTATTTGTTAAGGGGGTACTCTCTCCATTGGTACTCCCCTTAACAAATTTTATTTTAAAAAAAAATTGACCTCCCCTTAACAATATTTAGAGTGTCAATAACAACCCCCAAAAAAATTCCAAAACAAAACTCTTACTATAGGATAAAATGTTTTAGTCATAACTACTTTAATCTTTTCTTTAAATACGCGGCTATATTCCTGACATTTCCTTATAATAATGATATAGTACAAGATAAATCATCCAATAAATGTCACATGTGAACGTCATAATTAAATACCACATGAAATTACAAATTAAACATATGTCGCACTGAATAATATAAATGAACATAGTAGCTATGATGTATATCGAACAATAATATAGCTTCACGGAATGCAAGAATCAAATGTCACATAAAATTATATATGAATGACATAGTAAATGTCGTACTTAGTGACATGAATGAATGTAATAGGTATATTGTATGACCGAACCATAACACATTGAAGTGTTATTATATAACTTTATTTATTATTCATATATTACCTTAGTTCATTCATTTTCATATCGCCATGAATATTAATGTCAACCATATCGCGTATACACAAAGGAAAAACATACATCAAAATGTGATTTTCATAACCGAAAAGTTGACATTAATTACAATATATATAGACAGAATTTTGCAATAATATTGACTTAGTCAAATGTGCTAATTTACCCTAGGTCTCATTCTACACAGAGTCGAATCCCAGAAATAATGTAGAATTACATATTTACTCATGAATAGGTACATATGTAGACCACATAAATTCTATACAAATTTTAGTTAATAGCACCGTCGAACAAAAGGTAGCGAATAAGAAAATATGTCTACAGGTAATACTATACTTTATGCAAAGTAAATCCAAGCCACCAATACAATATTAATTTTAGTAAACACATGTGCAGATGAATAATCCATCTGACAATATATATACTATATTCATCAATTTATATAAAGATAATGAAGATCTTCTTTTACTAGTCATTTGATAAGTCAAAAGTCAATTTAACGCCATATTCCAAGCCTTCAATTTATGCGTATCCATTTAATGAAAGAGAAAAACAATTCTCAGATATAACCTTACTTTTACCCTTAAACATAGATTAAGAAAATAAAATCTGTAGGTTTGAAAAGTTCAACGTAATATTGTCCAGAGCATATCTTAATGTTCGCCCAAAAGGTTGCAATCCTCAGAAGCCTAGTTTGATTTATTCTTTTGCAAGTCTTGAAACCCTTTTTTTATTTAAATTATTATTATTATATAAAAGAATTGAAATTATAGAGTCATAACCATGACCAGTAAATCAATACAGTGAATCATCAATAGATTATGTGACGAAGTGGAAGATTTACCATACGAGCGAGAGGCTTGAATGGCGATGACTATATATTACAGGTTGAACTGATGACTGATATGGACCATATAAAATGTAACGATAAATTGCCAGAATAATAAAAACCCCACACGGGTCTGGAGTTGACAATAATCACATCTCTCTAGTCATTAGATACGGCACATGGATTATTTATTTCCCACACAGGACGAGGTGACGAGAATTTATTCTCTAGAGAAATTAAAAATACACACTCCCTCAGGCTTAGACAGGGTGACGAGAATTTATTCTCTGGAGTTATTATCTATACACGCTCCCCGGAAAACACCAGAATATATCACTATAAATATGTGTATGCTTTATAGGATTTATTGGGTACCTAATACGGCCCAATAAATTTCCAAACCCCTCCCCGTACAAAGGAGGTTATGGCGAAATTTTTCGAAAATTCCGGGTGTTAGCCAAATTTTTGAAGAATTTGAAAATTCTCAGAAACTGAAAAGTTAGAGAATGGAAGCCAGATTGAACGTAGAGTTGATTAATCAAACCACTTTCGACTTTGTTCCTTTTCGGGGACGAAAGGTTTTAAGTGGGGGAGATTGTAACGACCCGGAAAATCTGAACCAGTTTGAAAATTTTAAATTGGCTAAAATGGTGGATTTTAAATATTTAAAATAAATATTTTGAATAATAAAAATGAAAAAAAGTTTGAATCGAAGTTTGAAAACAAATATAATTAATTCTAATTATAAACATGGCCTGAAATGGCGCGGTAGTTTCAAAATTTGAATTCAAACTTTGACTGATTGTACCGGGTGCAAAACAAAACGGATTTGAATGAAACCAAAAATATTTAAATCTGTTAGTGAATATCTTTCTAATGAATCTGAAAAATCGAAGTTTCATAGCAGGAAGCAAAAGATATGGCCAAATGAATTTTCTGAAAGGTCGCTATAGAATTTATATAGCCCGTGAAAATGGCCATTTTGCAAACGACCTCGGAATTCGTCGAAACCACTTTTGTTGGATCCGGGGTGTTAAATTATTGCTAGGTTTCAAATTTCATAATTTTTGAAGCTAGTATGTGAGCGTGGCAAAGGAAAACGTGTTTGGTCGATTTCTATTAAATTGGATCGACCAGAAAAGGGCCATTTTTCAAACGGTCTCAGAATTCGACGAAACTAGTTTTGTTGGGACCGTACCGTCAAAACATAGCTAGATTTATTTTTCGGGAATTTTTAGAATCAGTATGTGGCCCCAGCAAATTGAAATGTACGTTCAAATCAAATATTGAATGTTTTATATTTTAATTTGAAGAAAAACTGACTGAAACAGTCGAATGGGTCTACGAAACATATCCCATTGTGTTCGGAATGGGGGTATTTAGCTGGGGATGACAGTCGTTGGGCTTGAATTGGGGTTCGTGGGTGAAAGAGGGTATTTTCGAAATTTAAAAATATATAAATAAAAAAAACCTCATTCGTCCACCTCAAATTTTCTCTCTCCCCGACGTCGAATAACAGGCGGAAACCCCTCAAAACTTCCCCCTTCGATTCCTCCTCCTACACGCAATAAAACACCATGCTCCTTTGGAGATTTTTGTAGTGCTATCAACGAGCTTCACATCCATATGAAGTTTGGATTTTTTCGTGACCTGTGGAGCTCGAATCGAGCTCGGGAAGTTCGGGGCTTTCAGCCGCCGCCGCCGACAGCTGGCGCCACCGAGTGGGCCCACTTCCCCTGGCGCCTGAGCGCCTCTCCTCCCCCTTCGACACTGCGTAGCCCGATCCTCTTCAAGCTTCACGGATTTCAAGTAAAGTCGAAACCTAGTTTTGAACGAAACTACTGAGGTACGACTGATTTAATTTTAAACTATATTATAGCAGTTTAAAGCGCTACGGTTTTTGATTTCACTGTAAAAATCAAATCTTTTTCGTTTCTTGACGAAATTCAGTGAAACAAGAGACAATGGACTCGTGTGGACGTCTTCTATATTCTAGAAGAGACCGCATATTTTTCTAAGCCTTCTGCTATTTTTGGTGGAGTGGAACCCAATGTGAGATTTCTAATTTATAAACAATATGGAAAATGATGATGTATAAATTATATAGTCGATGTATGAGTTATATAAGCATTGTACACCTCTTGTATAAGCGTTGTATAAGTTGTACGTTCGATATATAAGTTATATATGAGTTGTAAAAATTATATATGTGTTGAAATAGAAGTGAAATGCTTATATATATATATATACACACACGCCCCTCATCCACAAACCATGGACGATATTTATTGGTTGTGATTGGTGTGAAAATTGGTTGATAGCGAATGGTTGATTAAAATTGTTTGTGGTTGAAATTGATTGATTGTGGTTGAAACATACCCGTTTTTGGTTGAGAATTATTTGGTTGAAACCACATAGGATTAGTTTGTGGAAAAGAAAGAAAAAATTATACATGCCGCCTGCATGCGAACTAGATGCATGAAATCCCCATTGTCAAAAGCTGCGAGGCTTTAAGGTAGAGCGAGGAGTCGTACTAGGGACGGCCCCGGTTTTAACTACCCTGCCGTTATGCTGCCGAAATTTTGAATAATATTCATGTGTAGAATTATTTTCATGTGTTGAAACTATATTCGTGTGTTGAATAGAAATTCATTTGTCGAACGACATTCGTGTTTTGAAATAAATTGTTTTATGATAAAAATCATATTTTTATCATCTATATCAACTATATAAAATAGTCGTGTTTTGAAATAAATTGTTTTAAAATATAAAAATCACATTTTTATTGTATATATATACACTATAGAAAACATTCATGTGTTGAATAGAAATTCATTCGTTGAATAGAAATTCATGTGTTGAATGGTATTCGTGTTTTAAATAAACTGTTTTAAATTTAAAAATCACCTTTTTATTGTGTGTGTATATATATATATATATATATATATATGAACTATAGAAAACATTCAGGTGTTGCATAGAAATTCATTCGTTGAATAGAAATTCATGTGTTGAATGGTATTCGTGTTTTGAAATAAATTGTTTTGCAATAAAAATCACTTTTTTACTTTATATATACGAACTATAGAAAAAATTCATGTGTTGAATAGAAATTCATTCGTTGAATAGAAATTCATGTGTTGAATGGTATTCGTGTTTTGAAATAAATTGTTTTACAATAAAAATCATATTTTTATCATCTATATGAACTATATAAAATAGCCGTGTTTTGAAATAAATTGTTTTACCATAAAAATCACATTTTTATCATATACATGAATTGTTAAAAATAGTGAAGTGTTGAAATAAATGTTGGTTGGATAAAAATATCATTTTTATCAAAGGTATGAAAAGAATATGGTTTTGTAATCGAAGAATAGATTATATATATATAAATATAATTTAAACGAATCAAATAACGAAGCTGCAGTTCGTGTTTTGAAACCAAGATTTCAAACGATTAGTGCGGGAGATCCGACCATCGGATTTTCCCGAAACTAAAACCGTTGGGTCCGCTTTGGAAATATCTTTCCAATGACATCAACTTTGTAAAGATCCAACGGTTGGATTGTCTGGAATGTTTAATTCAAATCTGAAGAAAAACAGCGCCAGAATCGATTATATATATATATATAATTAAATTAAATCAAATAACGACGCTGCAGTTCATATTTTGAAATCGAAACTTCAAACGAATGTACCGGGAGATCCGTCCGTTGGATTTTCCTAAAACTGGAACCGTTGGATTCGTTTTGAAAAGATATTTCTAATGATATAAATTTTGTGAAGATCCAACAGTTAGATTTTCAAATATGTGTAAATCAAATCTAAAGAAAAACAGCGCCACGGCCGCGTTATGGCCTGAAGCGTCGTTTGAATAAATTGGCTATTTTTAACTAAATAAAAATAGCGATAAATCGTTATAAAATATTATGAATGATATGGAATGTGAAATTTAGAAACTAATTGAAGGTTAGCTAAGTCGAATGGTTTCCTGGGTTTTGATCTGATGTTGGTTTCGGCCTTCGGGGTTAATATTTGGGAAATCGTTCTCTTACTGATTTACAGTTGGTGACTAATGAATTGGAATAAGGCGTGTGTCATGTTTGTGTAGCACTTGTTTATTATATATGCGAGTTGCTCAGAAAGACCGGGTTTATCCCATTCTGAATAACTGAATTGACGATAAGAAATCGATGATGAAGACAGTGATTGAAGACCGGAGACCTTCACCTCGGTTGGATGATAACTGATGTCCTGATTGGAAGGCATCCCGAAATATGGATAATGAGTGGTGATCGTCCAGACGTACGTGGAGATCGATGGGTATGCGAGGTATATAGTGCCTCTGGTTTCGTTCAGACCCAAAACGGACTTGCAAATGGACTGTGTGTCTGACATTGGAATTCATTCTGTGTGATTGATAGCCATCAGTTGCATGGTGTGAATTCCCTATGTGGCATACTAAGATGCAGTGATCAAGGCTTCTGTTGAAAAGCAAAGTCTTGTGGTTGATGATCAAAGCACCGCCTGTGTGGCGTAGCTTTGTGTATAACATGAATTCGCGAGCCTCACACCCCGGTATGAACCAGAAATGGGAGAGGACCTCAGGGAGGGCATGCGTTTCCTTCTAGCTTGAGGTGGTGTCAATGCTTAAACTGGCTGACATTTATATTATTTTCACCTATGTGGTTGTTGCTGTTGCGAGGCGCCTCGGATATATCGGTGACTATGTGAAGCCGATGGAGCCATTCGTTGGCTCATTGACGCCCCAAGGGGCAGGGAAACACAGTGTTCAGGAATTTTAATCCACATCGGTGGACCGGCCCTGTCGCTCCAAGGGTCGATGCGTTCTGATCCTGAGACACGGGCTAGAGCGTCTCGAATTCGGTGAGGACGATCCCTTGCCTCGGTTCATGACGGAAATCCAATTTCCAAATACGTGACTATGCGGTTTTGATTGTATACCTGTATATGGCGACATAGTGGTATGGGGCATTAATGCCGTCTATGATTGATACTTATGATTTGAAATTGCTTTTGAAAACATATAAACACTAGTAATAATATCAAATGCTTTTGTTTTATTCATATCAAGCGTATTTTGTTCATTATAAGGTAAAAACTCTATCCTCCGTTTTGCGCTGCATTGTGTGATGGGAACTGAGTCATATAATGACTTCATTTTTATAAAAAGCATTGCGATATTTAAAAGAAATACTTGTTTTAAAGCACTGGCAATCCGATGGAGTAAACCCGTTCCGCGAAAGTGGCGTGGTCCTATGATTAGCCATATTATAAAATGTGTTAAGTAGATTTTTCATACCAGTCCCATGACTGACTCGTAGTTTGTTTCACTTGCAAACTCGGGTGCCCCTTTTTCTACACGGGCAGCCTCGTATTCAGGTTATTAGAAGGCTCTTTCTGGATAGCTGGAGCTGAAGATGGATTCTATCATTTATCTCTTTTTATGTTGTTCAGCTCCTATTGTACATATTATGCTTGTTTCCGCTGTAAACATTTATGTATAGCTGAACTGTATTTGTACTAAGTATGATCCTGTATACTGTGTAACTCTGATGATTACGTTTATCCAGTGTATTCTATTGTACATTATCTGGTGTATTTATTTAATTTTGTTCTGCTATTATCTGTTTATGTGTTATATCCCAAAGATTACCCTTAACACCGTCGTACGGGTTTTGGGGTCGTCACAGATTATAACAAATGGCAAATGCAAGTATGAACCATATTTTAATAGGATGGTGACATATTCATATCAGTAGATCTGTGTAGCATATACAATTCCAAAGAGTACAAATAGCATCCAAATCTAAATATGCTTTTAAATTATTTAGTACAAGTCAATTGGAATTGAAAGTATCTTCAAATGGGAACAAAATAGGGCTATTCACGTATGTAGGCTTCTTTTTGAAAATTATAACGGATTTAGCTATGTTTCTAACATAATTACAGAAATAGACCTATTTTGGTCTGGAAAGTGCGATGGCGAACTTTGAAAACTCGCCTTTGTGCGAATTTTGGAAACTCGCCTTCGGTTTTGAACTATTTAAAAACCAGTTTAAACATGCCAAACAAGTTTACATGAACAACATACAACATACAAAATGCATCCATCCAATTCGAGAAAAACATATTACTACGACCCAGTACGACATAACCAAGAGCCAACAAAACAACATAAATAAGACCCAATATAACCACGACCCAGCAATACAACATAACTATAAACCAATACAACATAATTATGACCCTTAGCTTCGGAATGAACCGTAGCACCCATGAAACATTTCATTCTTAATTGCCACATTCATTCTTTCCAAGCGATTAACCTCAGCTTGCATCTCAAATGCGTATTGGACACCCCTCTCTGTTAACGGTGGATCGATCCATGAAAAAATTACAACTTTGCAATCCTTGGCTATTATGTGCATCAAAGTACGTTTTGCAACCATAAAAGCGGCGACCTGCATTCGTTTAACTTTTAGAAACAAGCACATTACATTTGACTCCGTAATAGCATAGGACTAAATGACTTGTCATGCTAGAGCTTGACCTATCGGGGTTCTGTCGAGCAAGAACTTCCCTCAACTAAGCATTAATGGATTTTTGAACCGACCCGATGCGCTGAACTGCAATGTTTGGTTGCGTTGCACTAAATAGTTCAGACTCGACCTCTGTAGCATCTACTTGGATCCCATTTGAGCTTTAGGAACAATGTTGACATCTTCGGCGGGCTGTTTACCACGTTCGTACTCATCGTACATTTGAACCATGGTATCGTCATTGAATTCCCAGTTAGCCATTTTGACGGTGAAGTACTCTACCAAAAACCAGGTTTTCAGAGCGTGTTTGATGCCAAAAAAATGAAGAGAGGAAGAAGGACTAGTTGGTCTTTAATAATGGAGAGAGTGAGAGAGGCTGGTTGGCAGCATTGATCATTTCAAACTCTAATTTAAGGCAGCTTTAATCATTAAGCCTGGTCAACTCAGCTTTATTCATTTCGTTGGACAAGCTCTGTCACATTGTACTAGTATTGCAGAGTAGAGTGTAGGAACATCACCTGTGTAAATGCAATGCTCAGCTTTATTAGTACATATACTAGGCTATAATATCTTATGCGACTTCTCAACACGATATCCAAGTCGAAATAGTGACCGATCACATCATGGAAGTACGTAAATCAGATTCCCTACAGTATTATGTCGGGCGAAATAGTGTCGGGCAGCACGTAAAGCACATGCGTAACAGTGACCGGTTACATCATTATTTATTTTATTCATTTGTACACTATGCAGCTATATGTCTCTATCAAATTACTCACAACTTATCTCACTCAAACAACTTTGTTTCCAGCTATTCTTCGCATTCCCACAACTATTCCTTCTTAGCCATCATCTACAGCCTCTGATGAACAGGCGTATGAACAGATGCAACTTCAGGAGTTTGCGGACGAATTCCCAGATCTAAACCTATTGGGACTTTAGGAAGAACCACCTATTGAACGGACGAACGTACAACCTCCATAAGAAGATCTAGTACCTCATGTTCAACTTTCGTATGAACAGTCGGTGGCTCAACCACGACACGAAGTAGAGGTATATCGAGTACTACATGTTCAAATTTCTTTTGAGCAGGAAGTTGATTCTTATCCAGTTTGTTGCTACTATGGTTATGCGGTTGAAGTTGTGGTTCGAGCAGATGGCAACAATATAGGTCGGCGCATTCAGAAATTTCCATACTATCTGAATGGATGCAATTACACAGAATAGATAGATGAACCTTTGTGCCCAAAGGGAATAGCATATGCAAATGAACTTGAACGAGAGATTAGATGTCTCCAAAATGTTATTGAACAGTTGTGGTTTGACCTTAATGATTAGGAAACTTAGAATCCCTTGAGCTTGAATGTGAGATGTAGTTTGGTTGCGAACTATTTTCCTAGTTATCATCTGTTTTAGCCTACGTTTTAGTACCTAGTCTCATGTTAGAAGCACTTCTGTCCTAAGTTTTATTATCTATTTCTATGTTAGTATCTGTTGTATTCAACTTTTTAGTTAACATTTGTTGTTATTTGGTTTATGAAAGTCGCTAAAATTAAATGTATAATTTATAATATAATTAAAAATGAGCTCGTAACGTCGCGGTAGTTCGTATTATTATGTTTTGAGTTTTAGCAGAATATATATGATTCTTTATACGTCGGAATTTTTTGTAACAAGAAACGTTCGAATTGACTAAACTATATTTTTATAATGGAGGAAAAAATGAATATTCCATATTACAAATTTTGAGTTATGTCCAAATCAAAGTTTCAGAAAATCAATGTGGAACCGTTTATAAACCATAACAATTTATTAAATATATGTAAATCATTTTTAATATAAATTAAACGTCGATGTTAATGTAAAAGGAATAGCCGACATAGCATTACAACGTTTTGTTATTAAGAAATTACCTAGAAGTGAACAATGTAGGATTGTTGTGTGTAAACTTGTTCGAATGAAGTGTTGTGTGTAAAATTCTTTGAATGTGGGGTTGCTGAAGGCGAATCCCCAAAACTCGCCTTTGTGCTAGTTCCTAAAATTAGCCTTCGGCAACCCCAAAATAGGTCTATATATGTTATTACTTTTGAAACAAGGCTATTTGTGTGTTTTTATAACAAGCCTAAGTATGTTAATTACCCAACAAAATAAGGTCATGGAATGAATTGAAGCTGCTAACGAAATAGCATGGGGGCTGTTTTCTGAATCTGAATCCATGGTTAATTAGCTACAATCTACAACCGCAATATTCGTACACCATACAACCAATATATGAATTAATATATATAGTGTTACGTTATGCCAAACAAATTAAACAGCGAGTAGGTGCAAATATCTGAATGCATTAAGATGCATGTGAAACCAAATTCAGATCTTAAAAAAAACATTTCTTTTCTCAACAGAACCAATTATGGATGGATTTGATACCACTTGTTAGGATTTCAATATATGTTAACAACAAACAATCATGAAACCCTAGATCCAAACATGTAATCCATATCGATTTAGTTGAGAACAAAATAGATAAATAGATTAGCGGAAGCGCACCTGTCAATCGCTATAGTACATGAACCCATAACTGGTTGGTATGGAGAATATAAATTTTTTAGTCCTATAAATTGACATAAACCTAGATCAGATTCAGGGACCATAACCCCTTATTTTTAAAGTTTGCATTTTATAATTCGGCCCTTCAACAAATTAAAAATGCCTCGGTATCTACACATTAAGCCCATGATAACTTAAGTTTTAAGCCTTTTAATTCTAATTTAAAATTTGATCACTTTAATTAGGCTTTACACCAAAATAGCACAGCACATTTTATTTTACATATGTGACCCAATTGTCGAAATATTCCAACATCAGAGTTGTAAATTAAACCTTATCAGGGGTGGGTTTAAAAATTCTTAAAATAGTCCCATTTCCTTCATAGTACAGTAGTAAATAAAAAACATATTACTAAATAGATGTAATCATGGGGAAGATATTATCCATTTTGAGATGAACTGTGATGCTGATATTAGGGTAATGACCTTTTGAGAAATAAAATAAGTATTAACCAGTTCCAACTAGGAAAGTAAGCAAAATTCCACACGTTATCTTCCTTGTTTGGAATATACAAAATTACTACATTATATTTCAAATCTTTAGGTTGGGTTCGTTTTCCCAAATCTTTGTAAATAATAGGGAAGAAAGGCATGAACAAACATTCCTCTCCAATCATATTCATAGTATGTAATTATGATCATGGCATGTTTTCCTAATTTAAAAGATAATTAATGGGTTTAACTAAAATTTGGTTGAAAAAACAAAATAATCGCGCATTTCATTTAAAAGATAATTAACGGGTTTAATCAGGAATCCAACAAAACTTCATTCATAGTTTGAAATTATAATGTTCACAAAATAATTAAAGCTAGATTTGAGGAATAATTTAGAAAATAACTCCCCACTTAGTTCTCTGGAAAAAAATCCATCTTAGTGCAAACAATTAATGAAAATTATGCATGAACCTTGTTCAACATCATATCAAATGCATCCCACAAATAATTACTTTTCCAAGCTGTAGCATTACAATAAAATATATACACCACCACTTACATATACACATTTGCTCCATAGTAAATGAATTTCACTGCTGATTCATCTTCCTTGTCTTCCTTATAATATTTTGTTCCACCGTCTACATATACTTTCTTGCTCCTCGAGACCAAATATATTAACCCATATATTAGAAAAAAAGAAGCGCTAAATCATAAGTAAAGGATATCCGGCGCGAGATTGAAATCGAAATCAATATCATAGCAAGATGGACTGGAATGACCAAATCTAATGCCGGAATTTCAAAGGTTAGGATGCATATCAGACAGGAGAGTCCATTGTCCGGCTCGGTCCGAAGCTATAAGGTGTTCGGTCCTTGTCCGTCCGATTCTCTAATAGGAAAGAGCTTGGACACACCAGGGACGGGTCCGATCCAAAATGTTTGATGTTTTTCTATTGCCCGAATGTTGTTCGTCCGTTGTCCGTCTCGTACGAACATTGCTCGAACTTAATGCTTATTTGGTTCGTGTCCGTCCAAATCTCTTATAGGACAGAGCTTGGACACACCTCCGTCCGGTCCGGTCTGACTCGTTTACACCCCTATTCATAGGGCAGTAAAATGGACGGTGGGATATATTTATTTCTATTTTTATTCGGTAAACATGAATGTACATGACCAGTCGGTGAGATAAACCAACAAATGCTAAATGTCGTGTTCTATCCAATTGGATTTTGGATTAATACAAAGAGACTTATTGTGAAGATAAACTTCATGATTTTTTTAAGTTTAAGGAGAATTCATCGAAAAATTATTTTCGAGGGCAATAAACACTGTAAAACTAATACTATACACACCGTAAAATTGATAATTAAATTCTGATACTGTACACATTGTTAAACTGATACTTAAAAACTGGTAGTCAAATTCTGATACCTTGCACATTGTAATACTTATACCTAAAAATCAAATGTTTTCTCCTTTAAAATAAAATTTTACCCGGTTGAAAAACCCCCTAACTTTGTCCTTGCACTATTTTCATATAATAAAAATGAGCATTCTAAAAGAGCAACCATGTTAATTTTCAAACTATAGGGTCGTCCCTTCTCAAAAACAGATATAAAAGAAGTGTGCTGCTAAAGGTGTTTCGTTTTCTTTTTCTTAATACCATTACTAAAACATACCATAAATTTTTTATATTATACTCTTCCTAATACCAAATTTTTTAAGAGGCTACCGAACACATCATTTTTTTTTGCATAACGAACAACGGCTGACCAACACTGTTTTCAATGATGATTAACCACCAAACAACATTAGTCCATGATTGATTATCGTAGAAAAATGTGTTGGTCGGCGGTTGTTTGCTGATCAAAACAATTTTGCACGATCGTTGAATGTCATGCGAATTGTGTTTGGTATTAGGAAGTATATAAAATTTACCGTGTTTATTAGTTTTACTCATGGTATTATGAAAAGCAAAATTAAGTTCCCATAGCATTACACAAAAAATAGCAAGAATGACAAAATTTCATTATCTTTTAAGCGTCTTGATCAACCGTTTATTTTTAAACATGAAGGACAAATTATAGTTGGGTTTTCTTTTCACATGATGGAGTCCAAAATAAAGCAAAGAGGGTGGAAGAAGCAACAATTTACTATGGTGGCACTCAAGATTGGCGATGACAATGATATAGGAGGTGGGACCAATTTGACGATGATAGAAAGAGGAGATTGTGATGCAACACAAAGATGGTTGAAGAATTAAGGTGTTGATTCAATGATGAAGAAATGATGTTTTATGTGATTATAAAGCTAGGAATGAAGGAGAAGCAATATGAAATTGGGATAGAAGCAAAAATTGGCATTGGATAATGATATTGATTAGTATCTTTATTTTTGTTGAAAATAGAATAATTGTATATGTTTTCGATTTTGATGCTATTTTGCACTTGTATTTGTACATCGTAAATGTATACTTTGCAGTACCATTTCATTATTTTTATATCATTTTGTAGCACCATTTTTATGTGTGTAGCAATTCTACTGTGCAATATGTAATGTCCCATATTTTTTATAATCAAATATTAAGTTTAATTTATTATTTTAAATATTGTATTTGGAATGTTAATTGATTTTAATATTGAATTCATTTTTTTAAAACAAAATTTGAATGTTAAGTTTATATATAATTTAAATCGAGCTCAAAATGGCGCGGCAGTTCGTAATATTGAGTTTTAAACTTTAATTGAATATACTGGATCCGATATAAGTCGAATTTCTTTGAATCAAGAAACGTTTGAATCTTGTTGATCATATTTTTCATATAAAAGAGAAAAATTCGGATTTCAAGTTATAGATTGTTAGTTATGTCCAAATCAAATTTTAAAATAGTCGTTATGGAATTCGTTAATAAATGTTAACGTTTATTAAATAATATAATAGGGTTTTTATATAATTTGGATAATGGTTAACTTGAAAATGATAATATTGAGTTGTATAATTTTTATTTGAAGTTGTGTATATATTCTGTTTGGACATATATGATGAAAATAATTTATTTTTATTTTATTTGATTATTCTAAAATTTAATTAATATTTTATTTATATTTTATAAGCGTTAAAATAGCCATTTTTGCAAACGGTCTTCGTTTTCGATGAAATTAGTTTAATTGGAACCGTAACGTCAAATTATTTTGTGGTGTCAAATTACATGGCAAATCGATGTCGTTTGTGACAACGACAGCCGTAAACGCCCAATCATTTTCTATAGCGCGTAATTAAATTAAATTAATTAAAGGATATTTGTATATGACTTGAGCAGACGGTTTAATTAACCCACGAAACCAATTCCTTTGAGTTCGTATAGACGATTAGAGTCGGAATAGATATATAGTTTGTTATTTTTGAGACTGGGTAACTTGGTGTCCAAAATAGCACTTTGGTGCATATAAAACTAGCGTACCAGGAAAACAGTCTTAGAATGCGACGAAATGAGCGTCGTTGGAATCTTATCAGTTAATTATTGCACAATTTCAATTTTCATGTCAATCAGACTTACCGTTTGATCGTGGCAACGATAAATGCCTTTGTTTTTATTTAACCATTTATATCATTAGACAGGGTTAACTTTAAAGGAATAAACGGCTAGCCTAAAAAACACCGATTTTAATGAAAAAAAATCATTGGATCCGTAAGGAAAAGGTCTAGTATAATTTCAAGTTTCAAATTAATTGGATTTATTTTGTGATCATGGGAAATTTAAACGCGTGATTTTTAGTCTGTGATTTATAAAGGACTTTTTACGAATGACCTCGGAATTCGACGAAACCTGTTCCATCGGGTCTGAAATATTTTTCTGTGCTAAGATTAGGGTTTTATCTCGATTGGACATTGTGTGTGCTGTTTTTTACATGATACTTCAATACTTAGCTTCATTGAATAATAATTAATAATATTTATGTCTAATATAAATAACCCACCCCAAACCCTTCCTGCATCAAACATGTTATCGCCTGGTCAACCCTTCTGTAGCCGCCACCCTAATCGAATGAATGGCGGAACTCTCTCAACATTTTCCTCCCTAAATCTTCAATCTACACATCAATTCGCAAAAACCTCTAAAGCAAAACTATAGAGCTAGGTTAGATCTTCAACATGTCCGGTTGCGATCTGATATCAACTATCGTAGAGTCTTAAATCCCCTAAAACTACCGAAGTTCGAGAAGCATTTGCGGACCAACAATATGATCGAGCTCTACAGGGCTCGGTGTGAAGGGAAACCAGGTGAAGACGCACGATCTGGTGGCGATGGGTGATCAGTCGAAGGAGCAAAATGATCGTACAGAGGCCATTGTCGTAGTAGACGAGGTGTTCTGGAGCACGAAGTAGAATATGAAGGAAGCAAGAGCATCAGTTTTGTTCCCTGATGTGCAAGTTCAAACAATGTGATCAGCCTGGGTATTCAAACTGTAAATTAGTTAATACGTTGATTAAGATTCATTATTTAATTATAAAGGTCATTAACTCAAATCATTTGTAGACATGAGCTGCATGACACTAAGCACTGAATGAAATAGTGGAGAAGAATTATCCTGGGAAATTAGAAAAGGAGGTCGACCCATTTTCGTTAAGTCGTAGATTAATGATAATTGCTTATAATTAAGGGATTAAACATTTTTTTTATAATTCCCATATTATAACAATTATAAATGGATGCACTATAGGGTTTCCAAATAGGAATTGTAGCGTGAGGAGGGAACAACTAGTTAAAGCATGCTGATGAATTTAGAAAGTAATGAACCTTATTATTTGTTTTAGTTAAGGAAATTGTTTTAATTAAGGAATTTAATTAAAATTTTATACTAAAACATATATTACTTTTATGCCGTGAACAAGAGCTGTATATGGAAAACAAAGAGGAACGAACTAAAAAAGTAATCGTCCAGGTCTTTAAATGAGATGTAATTACTCTATTAGTCGATGATTAGGAATTAAATTGTAATTAAATAGTTAATTAAAATTTTAACTTAAAATATTTATAACTCGTTAACATCTTATCAGAATTGGACAAACAAGCCGCCATTGGAACCGCATTGACGAGCACTACATTATGGAACAGAAATGCACGAAATTAGAGTCAAATGGATTTTTCGGTTACATTAAACAACTGTTTAATTTAACTGAAACGAACGATTTAAACCACGAATAAAATCAAGGTGAGTTAAACTCACTTAGTTCTTCCCACTTATATTTCATATAAATCGGGTTTTTATTTTGTGTGCTATAGTTGCAAATGGTTGACTGTTTGTGTACATATATATTCATATATTGATTGAACCAATGAAATTAAACGTTTTTTAAATTCTATGAAAACCCAAATCGTTATTTTAACGATTGGATCAAATGAAGGTAACTTACCTTGTTGGTTACGTTTATAAAATAAATATGTTTAATTGTTTGTTGTGTTAAATAAATTGGTTGATGTTATTTACTGTTTTATAAATTATCAGTTAAATTGAATTTAATGATTTTATTTGAGATAAGCTATTTAAAGGCAGGGAAGAACAGGTTGGAGGGATCCAACCGGATTCCTCAAATATATTTGATATCATTTATTCTCATATTAGCATTGTATGAACTGTTTTGATCGGACGATTGATTTGGTTGTTGACCATTGATCTGAAATTCAACATTTGTTTTTTTTAACCAATGGGCAGTATTGGTTGAATAACTGGCAATATATGGCCAATAAATTAATCATTTTCTAACTACTGATCTACCATCAGGTAAATCGATAGAATTGAAGTTATAAATTTATTTTTATAACTTGAGAAAGATTTTTAAATATATTATTTTGAATAAAAGTTTATTATAAGAAAATAAATATTTATTATTTAAGTTTATAATTAATTAGTAAATGATTTTATAAAGAAAATTCTTATGTAAGAAGATTTATAAGCAAATGAGCAGGAATTAACCTAATGGTTAAGAGTTGGATAATTATTTGTGTGACGATCCCAAAACCCCGTTACACGGTGTTAAGGATAATCATTGGAATATAACACATTAACCATCATTAGCAGATCACAGATAATAGCATAAACATAAAATAGAATAATTTACACACATATGACAGCGGAATCATATAGATATCACCACATCAGAGAGCACAGTGTAGGATACAACTTAGTGCATAATAATACATAATCAGTCACCATCGCCAGAGGCGGAATCATACATAAAGAGTACACAAAAAATATCAGTCTACATCGCCAATGGCGGAATCATAATATAGATACAATAATGGCGGAAAGAGTCAAAGTCAGTACGGTGTAGTCAAGCCTCGCCATGAACCAAAAGGTGCACCAGATACCTGTAACTAGGCTGCCCGTGTGAAAATGAGGGCACCTGAGTTTGCAAGGTGAAACAAACTACGAGTCAGTCATGGGACTGGTATGGGAAATCTACTTAACTTATCAACAACAATTATACGGCAAATCAAAGGACCACGCCACTTTCGCGGAACGGGTTTACTCCAATGAGTGCTAGTGCATGAAATAAAGTAAATGATTAAACCATCGCAATGCTTTTTATAAAATGAAGCCATTATAAGACTCAGGTCCCATCACACAATGCAACGCAAGCCGGAGGATAGAGTTTTACCTTATAATGGCCAAAAATGCTTCATACGTATAAAACAAAAGTGTTTGATATTATTACTAGTGCATATATGTTTCAAAAGCAATTTCAATCATAAATATGAATCCTAGACGACATGGGTACCATATATCATGTCGCCATACTAGTAATATAATCACATTCGCATATTTCGTATTGGAAATTGGATTCCTTCATGAGTCGAGGCAAGGGGCAAGCTCCTCTCCGTTCGAGACACTCTAGCAAATGCCTCGGGACCGCACACAGCCATCCCTGGATCCTCCAAGGCCGGTCCTCTCTTACTTTTGAGGATTGACAATTCCTGAACACATGTTTCCCGGTCCTTACAGACCTATAATCGTGGCGCCTCGTATTCCAACAACCACACAGGTGTAAAGTAGATATAAATGTCAGGGCTGGGAGGTCACTGACACCACCATAGCTAGAAAGAAACGTCGTGCACTCCTTGGGTCCTTCTCCCGTTTTTGACTCATACCGGGGTGTGAGGCTCGCGAATTCACGTTATACACAAAGCTACGTCATACAAACTATGCTTTGATCATCAACCACAAGACTTTGCTGTGCAATAGAAGCCTTGATCATATGCCACTTAGGCGTGCCACACATGCAATCCACTCCATGCGACTGATTTCTATCAATACATAACCTCTGAGCTCGTACGTCTCAGAGAAGGGCGTTAAGCAAGAGAATAAATTCTCTGCCGCTAAACAGATATATATTTAACAGAGATCAATCAGCACAGAACAAAATCCAATGTCAAACACACAGTCCATTTACAAGTCCGTTCTGGGTTTGAACGAAACCGGAGGCACCAAATTCCTCGCATATCCGTACAATCAACAGTATGTTTGGACGGCTACTACTTCAGCTCCTTCAAGGTAGCTACTCTGATCACGAGCATCAGTAGCACCCATCCATCCAATGTGAAGATCATCGGTCTTCAACCGTCTTCGACTCTTCGACTTCTCAACGTCGATCGATTATTTGAAATGAGTTGAACTCGGCCTTTTCAAATAACCCACGTATATTTAGATTTTCAAATCAATTTATCACATGGTTGGACTATTCAACATTCACATTCAGTTCTTTAGTTATAATTTTCATGTTAGATATCTTCAACCATCACATATCAAGCAAACACAACAAAATTGGTTAATTTCCACTCTATATCGTCAATAGTATTTTTTAACGATATATCGCCATTTTTATTTATTTTAAAACGGCCATATTTAATTAAATGACGTTTCAGGTCGTGCCGATGCACTGGCGCTGTTTTTCACTAATTTTGTTTTACACATATCTGAAAATCTAACCATTGGATCTTCACAAATTTTATATCATTAGGAAGGTCATTTCAAAACGAATCCAACGGTTTCAGTTTTGGGAAAATCTGACGGTCGGATCTTCCACACTAGCCATTTGAAGTTACGATTTCAATTTACGAACTACAGCATCGTTATTCGATTTAATTTAATTATATATATATATATAAATATAATCGTTTCTGGCGCTGTTTTTCTTCAAATTTGAATTAAAAATTCCAGACAATCCAACCGTCGGATCTTCACAAAGTTGGTGCCGTTGGAAAGATATCTCCAAGGCGAACCCAACGGTTGCAGTTTCGGGAAAATCCAATGGTCGGATTTCCTGCACTAGTTGTTTGAAATCATGGTTTCAAAACACGAACTGCATGGCCACGTTTCGTTTTAATTTTATTTATATTTATATATTTATATAAATATAGTTCATTCAAAAATTCCTATATCGTTTCCACTTCAAATATTTCACTAACGCCTTTAAATTTTGGAAAATTTCGCCATAACCTCCTTTGTACGGGAGGGGCTGGGAAAATTCCCAAATAGCCACACGGGCGTCTCATGTCAAAAAGAAAAAGAAAAAGCCAAGCAGCTAGCCAACAGGCTCATAAAATCATCAACCAAACAAAACAGTAAACGTGTACCTATTTGTCGGGCACAAAATTTTATTCCTCGTCTAGAGCCCCTTTGCTATAACCTGTTCAATAAATATGTATGTACATATATACAGTTCTTATCACTTATCATTTTCCATTCAACTTCATCTTTGATTCAATTTGGTTTAAAAACACCATTCATTCTAATGTTGCATGCATAGGCAAAAATCATATCATTAGCTAATTAATGAATATTTCAACTCATGCATATTTATCTGAACGAGTGGCTATTTTTAACACTTCACATTTCAAAATTGATAATTTTGGCGAACTAAAATATGACTATTTTATTTAGTTCCTATGCATGTTAAAAATAATATTTCTTTCACAAATATTAATTTCAACGCTCGCATATCTTTAGCATATCACATATATGATAAAATGATGTTTTTATCGTTTAAAATATTTATTCAACAAATGAATGTTTCCAACACTTCATAGTTTCAATAAAAATGTAATTTTTATTGTTTGATCTTTTTATTCAACACATGAACTTTTCCATTACACACACTTCTCAACACATGAGCACCTCCACACATGGATATTTTATATATGTTGTTCATATAAGAAAGATGGAATTTTTTTATTGTTGAAACTATTTATATATAATGCGAATATTTTTCATACTTCATATATATTATAAAAATGTGATTTTTATTGTTTAAACACTTCATTCATTCACAAATGAATTTAATTTTCACCCATCACTTTTCAACACATGAACATTTCCACACATGGATATAGTTTCAACATATGACTTTAATTTCAACGCATGAAGATAACTTCAACATATGAAAATAATTCTAACACATGAATATTATTCAAAATTTCGGCATCATAACGGCAGGGTAGTTAAAACCGGCACCGTCCCTAGTACGGCTCCTCGCTCTACCTTAAAACCTCGCGGTTTTTGACAATGGGGATTCATGCATCTAATTCGCACGCAGGCGGCATGTTTTATTTTTATTTCCACAATTTTTCCAATTCATTTCAATCACCAATGGGTATTTTTCAACCACAACCAAACAATATCAACCACAAACAATTATTCAACCATTCGTATTTTTCATCCAATGTTTCACACCAATTCACAACAATAAATATCGTCCATGGTTTGTGGACGAGGGGAGTATATATATATATATATATATATATATATATTATTGCTATATTTCACTTGCATTTCAACACATATATCAATTATTCTATGCATGTATAATTCATACTTCGCTTATATAGCTTACACATCGCATGTACATGAGGTATACAACATGTGTGTAATTTATATTTCGCTTATATAATTTATACACGACATTTTCTATTCAAATTCATTTAATTTAGATTTCTCACATTGGTTTTCAGAGTGCTAAAAATCGTAGATGACTCAGAAAAATCCGCGGTCTCTTTTATGTGGTAGAGAGCTTCCTTGCGGTCCCGATGTTTCCTGTTTCATCGAATTTCGTCAACATACCATAAAGATATGATTTTTCAAAGTGCAAACATAAAAAAGAACTCACCTTTCACGATGGTTCGAAACTAGGGTTGCGGTTTTCGCGAAAATCTAGGCACGAGGGGATGATCGGAGTTGCTGACGTGGAAGAGGAAGGAGAGGGGAATCGATCGGTGGCGGTTTTGGGTGGCTCGGTGGTCGGTGGCGATCGGGGCGGCGCCGGGAAATCGGCGACTTCCTGGGCTCGATTCGCGACGCTGGCTTGACGAGAGGTGGTGAGAGTTGGTCGGATTTGAAGAAGGGAGGGAGGCGGTTCGATTCTGGGTGGTGGCGCGGGGTATCGTCGCCTGTGGCGGCGGTGATCGCTCGGGGAAGATTTGAACGGGTTTCGCCATTCGTTTCGAAGGGAAGCGGGTTTTTTATTTATTTTTATTTTATGAAAGGAATTTTCTGATTCGCCGATGTATATATTATTCAGAAAATTAGGGTTTTCCCATACGAACCCCAATTCGAACCCAACGACTGTCGCCCCTAGCCAAATACCCCCATCTCGGACACAATGGGATATGTTTCGTTGGCCAATTCGACTGTTACAGTTAGTTATTTTTCAAATTAAAGTATAAAACATTTAATTTTTAACTTTGAACGTACATTTCAATTTGCCAGGGCCACAAACTGATTCGAAAAATTCCAGAAAAATAAATCTAGCTATGTTTTGACGCTACGGTCCCAACAAAACTAGTTTCGTCGAATTCTGAGATCGTTTGAAAAATGACCATTTTCTGGTCGATCTAATTTAACAGAAATTGACCAAACGCATTTTCTTTTGCCACGCTCACATACTAGCTTCAAAAATTATGAAATTTGAAACCTAGCAATAATTTGACATCCCGGACCCAACAAAAGTGGTTTCGTCGAATTCCGAGGTCGTTTGCAAAATATCAATTTTCCAGGGCTATATATTCTATATAGCGACCTTTCTGAAAATTCATTCGGCCATAACTTTTGATTCCCGTTATGAAACTTCGATTTTTCAGATTCGTTAGAAAGGTATTGACTAACAGATTTAAATATTTTTGGTCTCGCTAAAATCCGTTATATTTTCCACCCTGTACAGTCAGTCAAAGTTTGAATTCAAAATTTCAAACTGACTCACTATTTCTAATTCACTATTTTATTGAAATATTCTATTTCAGTGGTTCAAATTCCTTTGAAATGACTAATTTAAAATTTTTAAATTGGCTCATATTTTCCGGGTTGTTACAATCTCCCCCACTTAAAACTTTTCGTCCTCGAAAAGGAAACAACAGTAAAGTAGGAAACAAAATGTAAATGCAAAGTATTGTAAAGGTACCTTGCACTGGAGTTAGTCAGATATATCCACTCTGCATTTGGGGTAAGCTTGCTTAATGCTTTCCTCAGTCTCCCAAGTAGTCTCTAGGATCACTGCTCCACTGCACTTTAACTAAATGAACCTTTTTGCTTCTTAGTTCTCTAGTTTCTTTGCCAACAATCTTTAATGGCTCTCTTCTGACTGCCAATTCTGGAGTTATATCTATATCCTGTTGCGCTGCTTCTTCTACAACAAGATCTGGATCATGCACATGTCTTCTAAGTTGAGATACGTGAAATACATCATGCACTCCAGGCAACCAATCTGGTAATTGAACCCTATAAGCAAGAGTTCCAATTCGTTCAAGTATAGGAAAGGGACCAATAAATCTCGGTGCCAACTTCCCAATTTTGCCAAACCTGATTACTCCTCTCATCGGAGAAACTTTCAAATAAACATGATCACCAACATCAAATGTCAAATCTCTTCTTCTAGAATCTGCATAACTTTTCTGTCGGCTTTGCGCGGTTCTCAATCGCTTTTTGATGAAGTCGACTTTATCAGACGCTTCTCCAATCATATCGGGTCCTAACACAAGTCTGTTGCCAGGTTCTACCCAAAATGCTGGAGATCTGCACGGTCTGCCATATAATGCTTCAAATGGCGACATTCCCAAACTTGCTTGATAGCTATTGTTATACGAGAATTCTGCCAAATGCAAGTGATCTTCCCATGACCCACCAAAATCAATTATACAAGCCTGCAATAAATCTTCTAGAATTCTATTCACCCGCTCAGTCTGGCCATCTGTTTGAGGGTGATAAGCGGTGCTCATATTCAGTTTCGTTCCCAACTCTGTCTGGAAAGCCTCCCAGAATTTGCTAGCAAATATTGGGTCTCTATCACTTACTATGCTGATGGGAATTCCATGCAGCTTAACGATTTCCTTTAAATATATCTGTGCTAGACTTTGAGCGGTTCTATTGGATCTGACAGGTATAAAATGGGTAGTCTTCATGAAGCGATCTACGATTACCCAAATGTTGTCGTTACCTTTCCTGGTTCACGGCAAACCATCTATGAAATCCATGGAAATCTGTTCCCATTTCCAACCTGGGACTTCCAAAGGCTGCAACAATCCAGCTAGCTTCTGTTGGTTGCTCTTGACCAATTGACAAGTAGGGCATCTGCTAACATACAAAGAAATATCCCTCTTCACTGCCTTCCACCAGAAAGTGCGTTTGATATCGTTGTACATTTTACTCACACCAGGATGGATGCAAAATTTGGATTTATGGCATTCATCTAGCACTTCTCTTTTGAGCTAAGGGATGTTGGGAACACATATTCTCCCTTTCAGTCTTAGAACTTCTTCTTTATCTACCTGAAAACTTGAGGGCTCTCCTTTCTGGATTCTCCCTCTGATCCTTTGAATGAAATAATCATTCCTCTGGAGGGCACATATCTTATCAATCAAGCCAGGCGTAATTATAAGATTGGCAATGATTGCGGTTTTTCTACTAAGCGCATCCGCTACAAGGTTAGCCTTCCCCGGCGTATACAGGATATCAAGATCATACGCTGCAAGAAATTCTAGCCAATGCTGCTGTCTCAAATTCAGATCTTTCTGGGTGTATAAATACTTCAATGATTGATGATCTGTGTACAGCACAAATTTCTCGCCCAATAAATAATGCCTCCAGATTTTCAAAGAAAAAACGATGGCTAGCAACTCAAGATCATGAGTTACATAATTCTTCTCATGCGGTTTCAGTTGGCGGCTTGCATAAGCGACTACTTGGCCTCTTTGCATTAACACTGCACCAAGACCTCTAACAGAAGCATCTGTCCAAACCGTTAAATCCTGATTGCCATCAATGATGGTTAACACTGGAGCACTCGTCAGTTTCGATTTCAATTCCTGGAAAGCTTCTTCACAGTCGGAAGTCCACTTAAATTTCTCATGCTTCTTCGTGAGCTTCGTTAACGGACCGGATATCTTCGAAAAATCCTTAACGAACTTTCGATAATAACTAGCCAACCCCATAAAACTCCTAACCTCTGTAGGTGTAGTGGGTTGTTTCCAGTCTTGAATCGCTGTTATTTTGCTTGGGTCTACAGAAATCCCTTTCTCTGACACGACATAGCTAAGAAACTTCACTTCTTCTTGCCAGAAGACACATTTAGAGAATTTGGCTTTGAAGACTTTCTTTCTTAGAATCTCCAATACTTGTTCTAAGTGTTTTTCATGCTCGGGTTTTGATTTGGAGTAGATTAAAATATCATCGATGAATACGAGGACATATTTATTCAGAACTCCCCTGAACACTCTATTCATTAGATCGACAAAGTATGCTGGAGCGTTGCACATGCTGAACGACATTACTAACCATTCATAAAATATGTCTGGACCTCTGAAAGCTATCAAAGGAACACACTCTTCTGCTATTCTCAATTGATGAAAACCTGTAGCTAGGTCCATTCTGGAAAATACTCTCGCCCCATTTAATTGGTCTAGCAGATCGTCGATGCGGGGTAATGGATACTTGTTTTTGAGCGTTTGTTTGTTGAGGTCTCGGTAACCAACGCATAATCGAAGAGTACCGTCTGACTTTGGGACAAACACAACAGCTGCACCCCAATTAGAAAAACTAGGTCTGATTAGACCCTTCCACAACAGTTGACGAGTTTGATCGCCTAATTCTTCTTTTTCCTTCGGAGTCATTCTGCGAATTGGGTGTACCACTGGTCTGGCATTAGGAATTAGATCGATTCGGAATTCAATTTCTCTTTGCGGAGGTAAGTTTTCAACTTCTTCAAACACATCCGCATAGTTCCTAACAATAGGAATCTTTTCTATGGGTGTGGGGATAACTCCTAACGCCGACCAAAATTCTTCTCTATTTGGATTCGAACCATGACAGGGTACCGTAATATATCCAAGCTTCGTTCGAATTTTAATGATTCTTTCCACGTAATTTACTTCGGCTTCGTATTTCGTTAACCAATCAAGCCCGAGAATGATATCGAATTCGGGAAAATCCATAACGACCAGATCAAAAGGAAACTTGTAGAAAGAATAAAAGGCTGGCACTTTACAATATGAACTAAGAATAATAGAACCCCCTATCGGATTATGTACTTCAACCAAATCTTTAAGCTTTCTTGGTTTTAACTTTAATTTGTGCACTATGTTACCAGCAATAAAACTACGTGATGCACCCATGTCAAACAATACAGAAACAGGAATATTTTTAATTGTAAGGGTACCTCCCAAAACATCGGGTTTACCTGCTACATCGGAAGCAGCCGGCGGGCTCGACCCGTCATACACGTGAGCTACTGCGGCCTTCTTCAGCAGAGGACAGTCTTTGACAAGATGATCCGTCTTGCGGCAATTAAAGCAGGAGCGAGGGTTCTGAGAACCCTGGCTTGAACCATGTGAATTTGTCTTCTGCCTCTTCGGGGCTGTGCACACACTAGAGAAGTGCCCCATTTTGCCACAGTTATAGCAGCTTCCTCTTGGTGGCTTGCCAGTCTGAGATTTCGAGGATGCTGCTTGGCTTGACTCAGCTTGATTCACAGCAGGCTTGCATTTGTTCCCGGCTTGGCTTCTAGTGCGATCCTGCTCCAGATGCCTTTGGTCAAGGTCTTCGTAGTTGCATGTCATTTCCACCAATTCATTAAATTCTAGCTTGACGTGGGCCATGGCTCTATCATGATACTGTTGCTTTAGCCCGAGGATAAACCTCTTATTTTTGGACTTTGCAGTGGCGACGAGCTCCGGAGCATAGGGCGACAACTGTGTAAATTTATTCAGATAATTCTGCACTGAAAGATCCCCCTGCTGGAGGTTGGCGAAGTCATCGTGCATTCGTTCTACTGCTTGTTCCGGGACATATTTCTCTTTGAAGAGTTCTTTGAATCCATCCCATGTTCTTCCAGCTTCTCTATTCCCGGCGGTGAGAGATTCCCACCATAGTTCAGCTTGTTCCTGCATAAGCCAGGCGCCCATAATAGCTTTATCTTGGTCTCCAAGCCTTAGGCCTTCTAGAATTTTCTCGCATGTTTTGAGCCATGTAAGGGCCTCTATTACTGTGCCAGTTCCCGAGAAGGTCTTGCCTCCTAGGTTTTTTTTATCTCATAGCTCCGCGGTCCAGCTCGAAGTATTGAGCGGCCGGAGGTTGTATCAAAGGTCCTTCTTCTACTGGGACTTCTCCCCGTCCTCTGCCACGGCCGGCACAGCCTCCTCTAGCGGCGGCTGCTCTGGTAGCCATTTTTCAAGTTCTGTATAAGCAAGGAAAGAGTCAGCTTACAGAAATGATAATTCATTGCATGGTTAAGCAGAAAATTTAAGGAAAGATAATGACGGACTGATCAAATTGTTTTTGCTATTCTGCTTGGCTCATTCTAGGACTTTACTAGCCCTATCTCTAATGAGCTACTCGCCTTAGAATACTACTGATTCTATTTTGATGAAGTGTTTAATGTGTTAGACTCCAGAACTAAGGTTAACCAAAGCTCTGATACCAGCTGTGATGTTCCCAAAACCCCGTTACACGGTGTTAAGGATAATCATTGGAATATAACACATTAACCATCATTAGCAGATCACAGATAATAGCATAAACATAAAATAGAATATTTACACATATATGACAGCGGAATCATATAGATATCACCACATCAGAGAGCACAGTGCAGGATACAACTTAGTGCATAATAATACATAACCAGTCACCATCGCCAGAGGCGGAATCATACATGAAGAGTACACAAAATAAATATCAGTCTACATCGCCAATGGAGGAATCATAATATAGATATAATAATGGCGGAAAGAGTCAAAGTCAACACGGTGTAGTCAAGCCTCGCCATGAACCAAAAGGTGCACCAGATACCTGTAACTAGGCTGCCCGTGTGAAAATGAGGGCACCCGAGTTTGCAAGGTGAAACAAACTACGAGTCAGTCATGGGACTGGTATGGGAAATCTACTTAACTTATCAACAACAATAATATAGCAAATCAAAGGACCATGCCACTTTCGTGGAACGGGTTTACTCCAATGAGTGCTAGTGCGTGAAATAAAGTAAATGATTAAACCATCGCAATGCTTTTTATAAAATGAAGCCATTATAAGACTCAGGTCCCATCACACAATGCAACGCAAGCCGGAGGATAGAGTTTTACCTTATAATGGCCAAAAATGCTTCATACGTATAAAACAAAAGTGTTTGATATTATTACTAGTGCATATATGTTTCAAAAGCAAATTCAATCATAAATATGAATCCTAGACGACATGGGTACCATATATCATGTCGCCATACTAGTAATACAATCACATTCGCATATTTCGTATTGGAAATTGGATTCCTTCATGAGTCGAGGCAAGGGGCAAGCTCCTCTCCGTTCGAGACACTCTAGCAAATGCCTCGGGACCGCACACAGCCATCCCTGGATCCTCTAAGGTCGGTCCTCTCTTACTTTTGAGGATTGGCAATTCCTGAACACACGTTTCCCGGTCCTTACAGACCTATAATCGAGGCGCCTTGTATTCCAACAACCACACAGGTGTAAAGTAGATATAAATGTCAGGGCTAGGATGTCACTGACACCACCATAGCTAGAAAGAAACGTCGTGCACTCCTTGGGTCCTTCTCCCGTTTTTGACTCATACCGGGGTGTGAGGCTCGCGAATTCATATTATACACAAAGCTACGTCACACAGATTATGCTTTGATCATCAACCACAAGACTTTGCTTTGCAACAGAAGCCTTGATCATATGCCACTTAGGCGTGCCACACAGGCAATCCACTCCATGCGACTGATTTCTATCAATACATAACCTCTGAGCTCGTACGTCTCAGAGAAGGGCGTTAAGCAAGAGAATAAATTCTGCACCGCCAAACAGATATATATTTAACAGAGATCAATCAGCATAGAACAAAATCCAATGTCAGACACACAGTCCATTTACAAGTCCGTTCTGGGTTTGAACGAAACCGGAGGCACCAAATTCCTCGCATATCCGTACAATCAACAGTATGTTTGGACGGCTACTACTTCAGCTCCTTCAAGGTAGCTACTCTGATCACGAGCATCAGTAGCACCCATCCATCCAATGTGAAGATCGTCGGTCTTCAACCGTCTTCGACTCTTCGACTTCTCAACGTCGATCGATTATTTGAAATGAGTTTAACTCGGCCTTTTCAAATAACCCACGTATATTTAGATTTTCAAATCAATTTATCACATGGTTGGACTATTCAACATTCACATTTCAGTTCTTTAGTTATAATTTTCATGTTAGATATCTTCAACCATCACATATCAAGCAAACACAACAAAATTGGTTAATTTCCACTCTATATCGTCAATAGTATTTTATAACGATATATCGCCATTTTTATTTATTTTAAAACGGCCATATTTAATTAAACGACGTTTCAGGTCGTGCCGATGCACTGGCGCTGTTTTTCACTAATTTTGTTTTACACATATCTGAAAATCTAACCATTGGATCTTCACAAATTTTATATCATTAGGAAGGTCATTTCAAAACGAATCCAACGGTTTCAGTTTTGGGAAAATCCGACGGTCGGATCTTCCACACTAGCCATTTGAGGTTACGATTTCAATTTACGAACTACAGCATCGTTATTCGATTTAATTTAATTATATTTATATATATATAAATATAATCGTTTTTGGCGCTGTTTTTCTTCAAATTTGAATTAAACATTCCAGACAATCCAACCGTCGGATCTTCACAAAGTTGGTGCCGTTGGAAAGATATCTCCAAGGCGAACCCAACGGTTGCGGTTTCGGGAAAATCCAATGGTCGGATTTCCTGCACTAGTTGTTTGAAATCACGGTTTCAAAACACGAACTGCACGGCCACGTTTCGTTTTAATTTTATTTATATATTTATATATTTATATAAATATAGTTCATTCAAAAATTCCTATATCGTTTCCACTTCAAATATTTCACTAACGCCTTTAAATTTTGGAAAATTTCGCCATAACCTCCTTTGTACGGGAGGGGCTGGGAAAATTCCCAAATAGCCACACGGGCGTCTCATGTCAAAAAGAAAAAGAAAAAGCCAAGCAGCTAGCCAACAGGCTCATAAAATCATCACCCAAACAAAACAGTAAACGTGTACCTATTTGTCGGGCACAAAATTTTATTCCTCTTCTCTAGCCCCTTTGCTATAACCTGTTCAATAAATATGCATGTACATATATACAGTTCTTATCACTTATCATTTTCCATTCAACTTCATCTTTGATTCAATTTGGTTTAAAAACACCATTCATTCTAATGTTGCATGCATAGGCAAAAATCATATCATTAGCTAATTAATGAATATTTCAACTCATGCATATTTATCTGAACGAGTGGCTATTTTTAACACTTCACATTTCAAAATTGATAATTTTGGCGAACTAAAATATGACTATTTTATTTAGTTCCTATGCATGTTAAAAATAATATTTCTTTCACAAATATTAATTTCAACGCTTGCATATCTTTAGCATATCACATATATGATAAAATGATGCTTTTATCGTTTAAAATATTTATTCAACAAATGAATGTTTCCAACACTTCATAGTTTCAATAAAAATGTAATTTTTATTGTTCGATCTTTTTATTCAACACATGAACTTTTCCATTACACACACTTCTCAACACATGAGCACCTCCACACATGGATATTTTATATATGTTGTTCATATAAGAAAGATGGAATTTTTTTATTGTTGAAACTATTTATATATAATGCGAATATTTTTCATACTTCATATATATTATAAAAATGTGATTTTTATTGTTTAAACACTTCATTCATTCACAAATGAATTTAATTTTCACCCATCACTTTTCAACACATGAACATTTCCACACATGGATATAGTTTCAACATATGACTTTAATTTCAACGCATGAAGATAACTTCAACATATGAAAATAATTCTAACACATGAATATTATTCAAAATTTCGGCAGCATAACGGCAGGGTAGTTAAAACCGGCACCGTCCCTAGTACGGCTCCTCGCTCTACCTTAAAACCTCGCGGTTTTTGACAATGGGGATTCATGCATCTAATTCGCACGCAGGCGGCATGTTTTATTTTTATTTCCACAATTTTTCCAATTCATTTCAATCACCAATGGGTATTTTTCAACCACAACCAAACAATATCAACCACAAACAATTATTCAACCATTCGTATTTTTCATCCAATGTTTCACACCAGTTCACAACAATAAATATTGTCCATGGTTTGTGGACGAGGGGAGTATATATATGTATTATTGCTATATTTCACTTGCATTTCAACACATATATCAATTATTCTATGCATGTATAATTCATACTTCGCTTATATAGCTTACACATCGCATGTACATGAGGTATACAACACATATGTAATTTATATTTCGCTTATATAATTTATATACAACATTTTCCATTCAAATTCATTTAATTTAGATTTCTCACATTGGTTTTCGGAGTGCTAAAAATCGTAGATGACTCACAAAAATCAGCGGTCTCTTCTATGTGGTAGAGAGCTTCCTTGCGGTCCCGATGTTTCCTGTTTCATCGAATTTCGTCAACACACCATAAAGATACGATTTTTCAAAGTGCAAACATAAAAAAGAACTCACCTTTCACGATGGTTCGAAACTAGGGTTGCAGTTTTCGCGAAAATCGAGGCACGGGTTGATGATCGGAGGTGCTGACGTGGAAGAGGAAGGAGAGGGGAATCGATCGGTGGCGGTTTGGGGTGGCTCGGTGGCGATCGGGGCGGCGCTGGGAAGTCGGCGACTTCCTGGGCTCGATTCGCGACGCTGGCTTGACGAGAGGTGGTGAGAGTTGGTCGGATTTGAAGAAGTGAGGGAGGCGGTTCGATTCTGGGTGGTGGCGCGGGGTATCGTCACCTGTGGCGGCGGTGATCGGTCGGGGAAGATTTGAACGAGTTTCGCCGTTCGTTTCAGAGTGAAGCGGTTTTTTTTATGAAAGGAATTTTCCGATTTGCTATATTATTCAGAAAATTAGGGTTTTCCCATACGAACCCCAAATCGAACCCAACGACTGTCGCCCCCAGCCAAATACCCCCATCCCGGACATAATGGGATACGTTGGCCAATTCGACTGTTACAGTCAGTTATTTTTCAAATTAAAGTATAAAACATTTAATTTTTAACTCTGAACGTACATTTCCATTTGCCAGGGCCACAAACTGATTCAAAAAATTCCAGAAAAATAAATCTAGCTATGTTTTGACGCTATGGTCCCAACAAAACTAGTTTCGTCAAATTCTGAGATCGTTTGAAAAATGGCCATTTTCTGGTCGATCTAATTTAACAGAAATTGACCAAACGCATTTTCTTTTGCCACGCTCACATACTAGCTTCAAAAATTATGAAATTTGAAACCTAGCAATAATTTGACATCTCGGACCCAACAAAAGTGGTTTCGTCGAATTCCGAGGTCGTTTGCAAAATATCAATTTTCCAAGGCTATATATTCTATATAGCGACCTTTTTGAAAATTCATTCGGCCATAACTTTTGATTCCCGTTATGAAACTTCGATTTTTCAGATTCGTTAGAAAGGTATTGACTAACAGATTTAAATATTTTTGGTCTCGCTAAAATCCGTTATATTTTCCACACTGTACAGTCAGTCAAAGTTTGAATTCAAATTTTCAAACTGACTCACTATTTCTAATTCACTATTTTATTGAAATATTCTTTTTCAATGGTTCAAATTCCTTTGAAACGACCAATTTAAAAATTTTAAATTGGCTCGTATTTTCCGGGTTGTTATAATTTGTTTTAAAATTTATTAAATGGAATTATTTAAATTAATTATATTATTAATTAATTTAAAGGAAGGACTAATTGGAATTGGTTAATGAGATAACCGTGTTTGAGTTGACTAAGTCGACCGTTTTAACTAGGATTGATTTTTATAGTAATTTGTTTGAAGTAATTTAATAAAATAGTTTAACAAATTTTTGTTTTAATTTTAATAAGATTTTAAAAAGAAACTACTAATTGTTTTAGTTAATAAAAGAAGGTAACTACTTATATAGTAGTTAATGATGTAGTAAATTATTATTTTAATTAATAATAATTTAAGTGTAGTTTAAATGAAATAAAATTGAACTGGGAAAGGAGTTTGTGAACAAGGTTTATATTAAAACCCGAGTTTTTATAGTGAAGTTATAAAAAGAAAATTTAAGCGAATACGAGGGCTTAAATTAATGTTTACTTAATATTTGAATTAAGTAAAAGGAGTTTGAAAATAAAAGGGTTTATCTTAAACCAGAATTATATAAACGAAATTTATAAAAAGAGATGTGAAGTTAAAGTGTTAATTTTAAATCAACATCATTAAATAATGGAATTGAGAGAAATGAATGGAATCGAAATAAGAATTTACAAAAATAAAGATTAAAAAGGGATTTGTAATTATATTTGGTAAAAGATTTAGTAATGGGATTTGGTAATAATAATTCGAGTTATATAAATTCCTTAAAATAAGTTAATCTTAAGAAGTGATTTTATTTAGAAATAGCTTAATCAATATATTATTCTATATATATTAAATTAATTCAAGTTTTATGTCTCTTCTTAAGAAGTGATTTTATTTAGAAATAACTTAAGAAGTGATTCTATATATATTAAGAAGTGATTCTATATATATTAAAATAAGCTTAAGAAGTGATTTTATTTAGAAATAACTTAAGAAGTTATTTTATTTAGAAATAACTTAATCAACATATTAAAATAATTCGAGTTTTGTGTCTCTTCTTATTACTCTGGGTGCTCTTAATCGGGCAGACTAGAGATAGGTTTGCTGGTTGTGCACGAGTAGCTGTCCGGAGAAGAGCAGGAGGCTTACACGTACTATTCTATATATATGCTCCCTGTGTCACTGCTGGTCACTACTTAGGGCATTAGTAGTGTACCTTTCCTTTACTTTAGAGACAGTTTTAAAAGTTGTAACAAAGATGATGTGGAACATAAGATGTGTTAGGATTTTCCGCTGCTATGATGGTTTAGTTTTCAGCTTATGCACTGTCTCGCCTGTTTTATGTCAAGTATGTTATTATTATATTTTATTCCATGCGCTATGAGACATTCTACATGTTCCTTGTTAGTTCAAATTCCCTTCTTTCCCTTTCTTCGGGGACCATCCCGTGCTGATTGGACAGCGACACAACGCACTTTCATTGGAAATGTCGGCTGGTGCGGGGTGGGCCGTCATAGTATATGTATACAATAACATTTATCAGAGTACAACACTTACAACACAACGGAAATAAACAATTGCTATAAAATACTGAAGCCTCCTGCTCCAAGCTCTCAGTATATCTGTAAATCCCTGACTACTTGACTACCTATACAAATTTGGGCACCCAAGAGTTAGGGAAAACAAAATAAAATAAACTCCGGGTCAGTCATGAGACTGGCATGAGTAAACAATTTAAAACAGTTTGAGATACTAAACGATATCTTATAAGACCACGCCGTATAACACAGAATGGGTTTTTCCCTTATGAGAATCCAAAGCATTTGATTTAACATCAAAAATCCTTTTTTAAGAAACAATGATCTTTTATATCAAAAATCCCTTGATATTATGATAGTGTCTATCAACCACAATATAATAATCATCTTGCAGAACACTTTCATCTCGCGTTCCACATACATAATATATAACCAAAAATCACGGGTGCTTATTGGGAAATGGATTCCAACTGGCAAGGTATGTGACCACCTTCCGACAGTGTATCTCAAGAGAGGAATACATCGGGTTCAACAAGAACATCTTGTAACCCAAGCTAAACATGACCGGTCACACATTTCGCTTGAGTGTACCGAATGTTTTATCACCAACGGTTGGGATCAGCAACCGTTTCCCGAAAGGGACAACATCGAAATAGATTATAGAAGTAAATGGAATTTCTCTAGATCAGGTGACAATACATCCTAATTGGCAGCTAACCACTTAGTCATGCGACCTACCCGATTTTATACCATTTCCTGATTGTGAGGCTAGAGGCCATAACGTATAGATCACACTTTTATTTACTTTGAATGTTCTATTGTCATACCCGCCAAATCACAAATTGATTTCCCCAAAAATACCACGGGTATACAGCTAAGAGAAACGAATTCCTCCGCTACCAAACGTAAATATGTTTGAAGAGATCAACTTACACGATCTATTAAATATACTCTGTCAGACATTCTTCCATATAGGTCGTCCTGGGACTAGACAGACCGAAGGTACTATTCTGTAAATCCATCTTAGGAAATTTCTACCTAGGATTTTCTGAACAGCCCTTGCATAACTTCGTCTTCAATTATCTTCATCATATTTGATTCGCAACACTAATGTCATACGAAGTGGTTTTCAGATAATATATCCGATCCCGGTCTCTCCGTATTGACAACTGAAATGGTCAAAATCTTTGATAGTCGGTGATTTAACTATCAAAAGAAAACACATGTACAAACAACGGTCATATTCCCAAATGGAAATCTTACCGATCAATCATCATTTCATTTCCCAATTTCCCATTTATCGTTTCCATATATTCATAAATTCCTTATTTTCTAAAATTAGAAAATATACGTTATTAACTTTGGGAAGCATTTCCATTTCTGATTCACGCATCAATATCTTCCCACATCTATCAGTCTCTAACTGTAAACTAGTAAGAGAAAAACTTCCCAAGTATAAACCCCAAAGGCCGAAACCAACATCAGATTGATACCCAGAAAGCCATTCAACTCAACTAATTTCCACTCAGTTTCTAATTTCAGTAATTCCATTTAAATTCCTAATTCAAAACACCAAATTCCTTTATAATATTTTATTTGCAAAATATTTACCTTAATCTATTTTTCACATAGAATGCGAATAATATTTCTTTATATAATCAAAAAAGTTTGATTTCGTATTTAAAAACAATATCTCAAACCCAAATTCTATTTATATTTTTATTTGTAGAATTATTCATACAAATCTCCTTTTTATTTCAAACACTTTAATCTCATTTATAATTCCCTTTATATAATTCTATTTATTTTATATAAATCCTTTTATATAATTCTATTTATTTTATATAAATCCTTTTATATAATTCTATTTATTTTATATAAATATTTGCTTTTTAATATTCACTTTGAAAATTCCCTTTTAAATTACTGTATTTCTTATGGTATTTAAAATACCAATTAAACAGACCAGTGTAATCATAATCAACCACAAGGTTTATATCACATCATATATCACAATATATGAAAACAAACAGTATTATAAATATTGAGGAATCCAGTTGGATCCCTCCAACCTGTTTCCCTGCGTCCACAAATGTTAAATAATATAAATAACATCGATTTCATTTCACTATGCAATATTCTGATAAACAGAATCAATATTTGATTAACGATATACATATATATATCATTAACTATAATTTCAACCAATAAATCAGCAATTTAACCAAACAATCAACACACAGCAATCAACCATCATTTATCAATACTAGATTATATTTATAAAAATATAAACTGTACAGAGTTAGTGAGATTTACTCACACTGGACGGTTATCATTAAATAACGATAATTGTCGGTTGATTCAGACAGACAATTTATTTCTCTATAAATTATAACGAGCTCCAATTCACTCCCAGTCAGTTCCATTGCATAACACCCATCCATACGATCCCAATGCGGCATACGGTTTGTAAAACTGATGATGTATGAGAGAGATATGGTGTTAACAAGTTATATGCTAATTTAAATTTGAAATAAGCTAGATATTTATTCAAAGTGGGATTCATCATTTTCCAATGGGCCCAAACCCAACTTTAGATACACAAACCCCGCCTCCCTCCTAATTGCTTCTTCCCAAAAAAATAAATCCTCCAGTTTTCGTTTTGTTTACAATGGCCATGACCCATTCAAAAATCAAACTCCTTTTCCACTTCAAACATTTTAAAAATCAAAACAAAATCACCACTAACCCATTGATTAAAATTTAGACCACCTAACTCATTCCTCATCGCTTCTTCTCATCCTCATAGTGTACAGGAAGCTGCACCGTAAATAAAACCCATGGCCGATTAATACCTAATCCATTCTCCATCTTTCCTTCATGAAAAATCAAACAAAAACCATCACAAATTCCCTTTTCGCCTTCTCTCCAACACCATATCACTGTTATTAAACTCGAGGCCTGCTTATAAAATCCATCGTCGACCATATCGAGATGAAATAGTGACCTTCGCGTCGCTTAATGTAATCATACGTTCCCAAAATCTCAAAATCGATGCAACACAACCTCCTAAACTCCAAAGTAACCTCAATAACTTTGTTCGATGCTCGAATCTCTAGCAAATACAAACCCTAGGTCTTTTGTTAGCTTTCATGTGTCCAGGAAAAGTCATCGCACCAAGTAAAAATGACTAAGAAATGAAGAGGAAGATTCAAGAAGTTCAAATATCCTTGTTTGATGACTTTAGGGTTTTTCTATGGATTTATCTTGACTTTTTGAAGATCACGAAATGTTTTCTTGGAAAGAAAATGCGGTGGCAAAAACATTTTTGACTAGAAAAAAAATGATCTTAGGGTTTAGAAACATTACAACATATTTATAGGAGAGATTTAAATAATTTTATATTCATTGTTTAATTTATTTTTATTACAACGCTACTTGTATTTATTGTTAAAAAATCCTATAATCACATACAATATCCAAATTCGATGAAAATGGACATACAGCTATATTTTGACATTACGGACCCAACGAAACTGGTTTCATCGAATTACGAGTTCGTTTGCTCACACAACGTACTTTTAAAGTCAAATTATTGACTGTTTTTCACCTTAAAATCCCATACGGCCAAATTCTAACTCCAAAAATCATGAAAATTAAAATCAAACAATTATTTTAATATTCTAGATCCAACAAAATTAATTTCGTCGAAAACGGAGGTCGTTTGCAAAATTGGCTATTTTAAAGCTCTAAATAAACCTTTTTAAATATTAATATATTTAAAAATAATTTAACTTAATATTAATAAATTAATATTATCATGTATATATTCACATAGAATATCATACAACTATAAAATAAACACAGTTGGATTTATAACTCGATATTTCAAATCCGGGTTAAATCGATATCCAATTTATATTCAAAATCCTTTTATAATATAAATAAATCATTATAAATTATAAAGGAATTCCATAGCGACTTTTCAAAAATTTGATTTGGACATAACTTAAAATATACACAATGAAATCTCGCTTTTTCTCTTCCATTAGAAAATTATACTTCACCAGCTCCGAACGTTTCTTGTTTCAAAGAAATCCGATTTAAAATGGATTTTGTATATTTGTTTAAAGTTCGAATCACCAAATTACGAACTGCCGCACCATTTTGAGCTCGATTATAATTATAATATAATTATACGTTCAAACTTCGTTTAAATAATATATTTGTTATTATAATTCAATTCTAAACTGAATTAAATATTATAATTAATCCAATTCACACAATATTGTGAATTCTACTATTTCCGACTATTTCGGAATTATAATATATTTTTATATTATAAATATTAATTAAATATTCAATATTATTTAATTAAATAACCATTTAAATCACTATTTAAATAATTAAATAAATTAATCGTTATACCGTAAAAATACGGGATGTTACATAAAGATTCAAGAGTTTTAAATTAACTATCATTAATTGTTTTTAATTAAAAAAGGCTATGTAATGTCGGGTACTGAATTAGTGAACTCATTTTAATTTCATCACCGTATATTTTATAGTTAAATAATCAACTATCAAAATCTGACCCATACGATTGTTGGTATGTAAAGACCGGGATCGAATTTATATTTGAAAACCATTCCGAACCAACAAATACATGAAGATGCTGACTGAAGATGGAGAAATTGAGGATCGTGAATCTTCATAAGCGGAAGGACTACTCGTTAGATTTATCTAGTGGCCGCCAGAGATATATTGACTTGTGATTCTATCGTGGTTGAGATCTGTGAATTGCAAGGACTACTCACTACTGATCCATGGGGTGATTCCTATATCGGATGTAGTAGGAGAGTACCTTCGGTTCATCCTGTTCCTGGATGACTTATATGGACGAATGTCTGACAGAATATTTCCTAAAAATCACGTACGTTGATTTATACGAATACACCAAGTCGGTGGTAAAGAGGAGCACTTCTTCTATACCCAGAGTGTATTTATGGACGTCATTAGTGATTTGACGGATCTGACGATGTGGCATTCAATGTGAATGGTGGCCAGATGTTCTAAAAAGTAAATATGACCTCAAGCCTCATCAAACGGGAAATGGTTGAAAAACGGGTAGGTCGCATGGCTATGTGGGTCGCACCCATCAAAAGGGTATATTCATTACCTGATCTAGAGAAATCAAATGCCTTTGGTTGTCCCCTTTTATTTTTGTATGTATGCTATCGGTCCGGTTGGTTGGTCCTCAACCATGGTAATGATATATTCGGTACTCTTAAGCGAAGTAAGGGGCCGGTCATGTTTAGCCTTGGTTGCAAGATGTTCTTGTTGAACCCCAATGTATTCATCTTACATTGTCGGAAAGGTGGTTGCCCATACCTAGCCATGGAAATCCATTCTCCCCATAGTGTTGATTGTATACTTTGTATATAGAGCATGAGATGAAGCATCCTGCTAGATTAATATTTATTTGTATTTATACACTATTATAATATCAGAAAAGATATTGATTTCAAAAATGTTTATGGGTTATCGTTAGGTAAAAGCCATCTGTATTTATATGTAGATTTGGTCATATGATTATCCTATTCTTTCAAAAAGATTTTGAATTTAGAATCAAGTTGTGTGATACCTATACACTTAGTGTGTTTTTCTCACTTTGGTTCACCAGACTGATCCGGTGTTTGTAATGCTCGGTTTAGACCTGGTTGTACAGGTCCAGGTTATCGGGTGTTGCGAGACCCAGAGATGAGCTAGAAATGTTCAGACGATGGTATCTAGTATTTATTCTGCTGTGTGTTGTATATGAGGTCAGATTAACATAATTGTCCAGATGTGTTGATGTGCTCTGATGATCGTAAGTATTTTTAAAGCTCTCAGTAAAGATTTATTTCTATGTTATATTTTGTTCTTTTGCGATGTGAGACTCTTTGTTGTGTTGGTTTTTCTTCTTTTTTTATTCTAATATTTTTTTCTTTCTTTTCTCCCCCTTTCACTTCTTTCTAATAATGTTTCGATATTTTATGTTCTTGGAAGGTCGACATGTTATACGATAAATGTATTTATGTCGATTTTCAGGGTCAAAATTATCTAGGGTCGTTAAAGTGGTATCAGAGCTATTGCTTTTGTAATAACCTTGGCCATGTGGCGTAACTCAATATAGATAGGGTTAGTAATACCTTAGATTGAGTTGAGTATATATATGTGAGAGCGTATTTGTAAATTTTATATACAAATGTTTTGTATTGTGTTGTTTGATCGGTTCAAGTGTTGAGAAGCATTGAATTAGAAATGGATACAATATTGTTTTGTAAAGAGGGTAAATGAAATAATTTTACCCAAATTATATTTTTATATATAAAGGAAATAATTTTATTAGATTATTGAGATATTGGTGTGCTTAGTCAAATTGAATGAAATGAAAATTTGATTAAAATTTTGAAGTGGTTGATTATAGCCAGATGAGATTGAATAAACCAGGATTTGGGTTGTAAAATTAAGATAAACTAATTAGAAAAATCAATTAGTTAATTGGATTTTAAATGGAACTTAACCGGGTTAAGTGGAGTTAAGAATTATATTGAAATTAAATAAAATAAAATTGGATTTGAAAATTTAATGAATAATATTAAATAGAAATCAATCGAATTTTAATCGACTGATGTTCAATTATGTTAGACTAAAATAAATATTAATATTGAATATAAATTCAAATGATTTGGTTGTGTATTGATTGTGAATTATTTGTTATTGGATGGTTGATTGTTTGAATAGAAATAATCAACAATTTAATGGAGCTGAATGAATTATAAACTAAAGAATAGATTCCAACATAATAAAACTAGAATAAAAACCTCATATGAATTGAAATTAATGTTTAAACCCCTGTATTTGCAAATAAATGATGTTCATGTTTGATTTTGGATTTGGTGTTGATATATTAAATGATTAGTGAAGTATTACTTTAAAATTTCATGTAATTGTTATTTACAGGTTGAATTAAGTTAAGTACAGGTGACATATGACTATGACAATTGATTATGGTTGCGTAGATTGCACGTAAATTGAGCAAGTATGCTCAATAGCACTCGTAAAAGATATGCCTACGCGAAAATATAAATTATTAGGTTTTGAATTTTGTTTTCCGACCATGTGAGTTGATGTATATATATATTATTTGTTACTGCGATATATCATATGTCACTCCGTACAGGGGAGACTTTGCCGAATTTTTCCACAAACTTAAAGTGTTAGAAATTTTTCGATATTTTTGAAAATGTTATTAACAGTATTGAGCTGGTTTTTGATTTATAATAAATTGGATTTTAAATTATAATAGGTTTATCACATTTTTCCTACCTTAGTAATTTCGGTGACGAAATTCATTTAAGGGGGGAAGATTGTAATGTCCCGTATTTTTTAGTAGTCAAATATTTAATTTAATTTATTATTTTAAATATTATATTTTGAATATTAATGGATTTTAATATTGAATTCATTTATTTAAAACGACATTTGAATGTTAAGTTTATATATAATTTAAATCAAGCTTGAAATGGCGCGGTAGTTCGTAATATTGAGTTCTGAACTTTAATTGAATATACAGGATCCGACATAAGTCGGATTTCTATGAAACAAGAAACGTTTGAATCTTGTAGTTTATATTTTTCATATGAAAGAGAAAAATCCGGATTTCGAGTTATAGATTGTTAGTTATGTCCAAATCAATTTTTAAAATAGTCGCTATGGAATTTGTTAATAAACAATAACATTTATTAATTAATATAATTGGGTTTCTATATAATTTGGATAACGGTTAACTTGTAAATGATAATATTAAGTTGTATAATTTTAATTTGAAGTTGTATACATATTCTGTATGGATATATATAATGAAAATAATTTTTTATTATTTTATTTGATTATTCTGGAATTTAATTAATATTTATTTACATTTTATAGGCGTTAAAATAGCGATTTTGGAAAACAGTCTCCGTTTTTGATGAAATTAGTTTCATTGAAACCGTAACGTCAAATTATTTTACGGTGTCAAATTTCATGGCAAAATGATGTCATATGTGACAACGACAGCCGTAAACGCCCAGTTATTTTCTATAGCGCGTAATTAAATTAAATTAAATTAATAAAGGGGTATTTGTGTATGACTTGAGCAGACAGTTGAATTAACCCATGAAACCAATTCCGTTGAGTTCGTATAGACGATTAGAGTCGGAATAGATATATAGTTTGTTATTTTTGAAGACCGGGTAACTTGGTGTCCAAAATAGCACTGTGGTGCGTACAAAAATAGTGTAATAGGAAAACAGTCTCAGAATGCGACGAATTGAGTGTCGTAGGAATCGTATCAGTTAATTATCGCTTGGTTTCAATTTTCGTGTCAATCGGACTTGCCATTTGATCGTGGCAACGATAAATGCCTCCCTTTTTATTTAACCATCTATATCATTATACAGGGTTAACATTAAAGGAATAAACGGCTGGCCAAACAAACTCCAATTTTAACGAAATAAATTTCATTGGATCCATAAGGGAAAGGTCTAGTATAATTTCAAAGTTTCAAGTTGATTGTATTTATTTTGTCATCATGGGAAATTTAAATGCGTGATTTTTAGCCTATGATTTATAAAGGACTTTTTACAAACGACTTCGGAATTCGGCGAAACCTGTCCCATCGGGTCTGGAATATTTTTCTATGCTAAGATTAGGAGTTTCATCTCAATTGGACATTGTGTGTGTATGCTAGTTTTTACATGATACTTCAATACTAAGTTTCATTGAATAATAATTAATAATATTTATGTCTAATATAAATAACCCACCCCAAACCCTTCCTGCGTCAAACATGTTATCGCCTGGTCAACCCTTCTGTAGCCGCCACCCTAATCGAATGAATGGCAAACCTCTCTCTACATTTTCCTCTCTAAATCTTCCAATCTACACGTCAATTTGCAAAAACCTCTAAAGAAAAGCTGTAGGGCTAGTTTAGATCTTCAACATGTCCGGTTGCGATCTGATATTGACTATCGTGGAGTCTGGAATCCCCCTGAAACCATCGAAGTTCGAGAAGCATTTGCGGACCAACAGTATAATCGAGCTCTACAGGGCTCGTGGTGAAGGGCAACCAGATGGAGACGTGCGATCTGACGGCGATGGATGATTAGTCGAAGGAACAAAACGACTGCGCAGAGGCCATTGTCGTAGTAGATGAGGTGTTCTGGCGCACGAAGTAGAATATGAAGGAAGCAGGAGCATCAGTTTTGTTCCATGATGTGCAAGTTCAAACAACGAGATCGACCTAGGTTTTCAAAACGTAAATTAGTTAATATGTTGATTAAGATTCATTATTTAATTATAAAGGTCATTAACTCAAACCATTGGATCATACGTAGACATGAGTTGCATGACACTGAGCACTGAACGAAATAGTGGAGAAGAATTAACCTGGGAAATTAGAAAAGGAGGTCGGTCCATTTTGTTTAAGTTGTAAATTAATGATAATTGCTTATAATTAAGGGATTAAACATTTTTATATAATTCCTCTATTATAATAATTATAAATGGATGCACTGTAGGGTTTCCAAATAGGAATTGTAGCGTGAGGAGGGAACAACTAGTTAAAGCCTACTAATGAATTTAGAAAGTAATGAACCTTATTATATGTTTTAGTTAAGTAAATTGTTTTAATTAATGAATTTAATTAAAATTTTATACTAAAACATATATTACTTTTATGCCGTGAATAGGAGATGTATATGGAAAATAAAGAGGAACGGACAGAAAAAGTAATCGGCTAGATCTTTAAATGAGATGTAATTACTCTATTAGTCGATGATTAGGAATTAAATAATTAATTAAAATTTTAAATTAAAATATTTATAACTCGTTAACATCTTATCAGAATTGGACAAACAAGCCGCCATTGGAACTGCATTGCCGAGCACTACATTATGGAACATAAATGCAAAGAATCAGAATCAACTGGATTTTTCGGTTACATTAAACGATTGTTTAATTTAACTAAAACAAACATTTTAAACCAAGAATCAAATCAAGGTGAGTTAAACTCACTCAGTTCTTCCCACTTATATTTTATATAAGTCAGGTTTTAATTTTGTGTTCTACGGTTGCTAATAGTTGACTGTTTGTTATATATATATTCATATATTGATTGAACCAATGAAATTAAATGTTGTTTAATTTCAGTGAAAACCCAAATCGTTATTTTAACAATTGGATCAAATGAAGGTAACATACCTTGTTGGTCATGATTATAAAATAAACATGTTTAATTGTTTAAATTGCTTGTTGTGTTAAAATAAATTGGTTGATGTTAGGTAGTTGTTATTTACTATTATATAAATTATCGGTTAAATTGAATTTAATGATTTTATTTGGGATAACCTATTTAAATGCAAGGAAGAACAGGTTGGAGGGATCCAACGGGATTCCTCAAATATATTTGATTTCATTTATTCTCATATTAGCATTATGAACTGTTCTGATTGGATGATTGATTTAGTTGTTGACCGTTGATCTAAGATTCAACATTTGTTTTGTTTTAACCAATGGGCTGTATTGGTTGAGTAACTGGCAGTATATGGCCTATAAATCAATCATTTTCTATATATTGATCCATCGTTAGGTAAATTGACAGAATTGAAGTTATAAAGTTTATTTTTATAACTGGAGATAAATTTTTAAATATATTATTTTGAATAAAAGTTTATTATAAGAAAATAAATATTTATTATTTAAGTTTATAATTAATCAGTTAATGATTTTATAAAGCAAATTCCTATGTAAGAAGATTTATAAGCAAATGAGCAGGAATTAACCTAGCGGTTAAGACTTGGATAATTGTTTGTTTTGAAATTTATTAAATTGAATTATCTAAATTAATTATATTATTAATTAATTTAAAGGAAAGACTAATTGGAATTGGTTAATGAGATAACCGTGTTTGAGTTGATTAAGTCGACCACTTTAACTAGGATTGATTTTTATATTAATTTGTTTGAAGTAATTTAATAAAATAGCTTAACAAATTTTAGTTTTAATTTTAATAAAATTTTAAAAAGAAATTACTGATTGTTTTAGTTAATAAAAGAAGACAACTACTTCTACAGTAGTTAATGATGTAGTGAATTATTATTCTAATTAATAATAATTTAAGTGTAGTTGAAATGAAATCAAATTGAACTAGGAAAGGAGTTTGTGAACATGGTTTATATTAAAAACTCGAGTTTTTATAGTGAAGTTATAAAAAGAAAATTTAAGTGAATACGAGGGCTTAAATTAATGTTTACGCAATATTTGAATTAAGTAAAAGGAATTTGAAAATATGGGTTTATCTTAAACCGGAATTATATAAATGAAGTTTATATAAAGAGATGTGAGTTAAAGTGTTAATTTTAAATAAACATTATTAAATAATGGAATTGCGAGAAATGAATGGAATCAAAATAAGAATTTACAAAAAGAAATATTAAAAAGGGATTTGTAATTATATTTGGTAAAAGATTTAGTAATGGGATTTGGTAATAATATTTTGAGTTATAAAATGAATTTCTTAAAATAAGTTAAGGTTTAAGAAGTGATTTTATTTAGAAATTACTTAATCAACATATTAAGTAGTAATGAGTTATAAGTAATAAAGAGATATTTCAAAAGAAAGAAGGTTGTATAAACTATATTTTTTTAAACTAAAATAGTTTAAAGAGATTTGTTTGATATTAAAATAAATATTGGTTTTGAATTACAACTTATATCTATCTTAAGATAAGAACGTTGTTGATCAAGGTCTAAGAGGTAAATAAATACCCTAACTTGAACGACTTCAGGATTATCTGAGGATGATATTAGTTTGTAATGGGAAAGAGGTTAAGAATAATTTATTATTTCCATATATGAAATAATAACACAAGGTTAATCGCAAGATTTGAGAATATATATTAAGATTTCCAAAGTAACAGAAATAAAAAGAATTCGAGAATATATAAAATGTAATTTCCTAGGTAACGGAAATGAGAAGAATCGAGAATATATATATATCTATATATATAATATTCCCAAAATAAAGGAAATAAAAGGAGAAGGTGTAAAGACCCAGTTTTTGATCGATTAATTTTAAATATTTAATATTGTTTAAATATAGAATTAATAATATAAATTAATTTTTATATTGAGTTATCGATTTAATAATCGAATATAATTTGATTTAGAATATATTGAATTATTTTAATTTGAAATACAGTTGAAATCGAAGTTAAATACGGAGTCAAAAACAATTTAGATGATCAGTATAAATTCTGTTTGAATATAGACGATAACAGAAATAATTTATTACCAGTGAATTGTTTTATTTTCGAATTTAAATTATTTTATATCGATTTAAAATGATTATTCTATATACATTCAAATTAAATATCAAAATATATTCAATTCAGTTCAGAATAGTGTTATAGTATTGGAACGACGGGCGGTATGCTGAAATAGCGGTTCACGATTTTTAATTATGAACCCCGAGATATTTGTAATGGATAAGATCAAAATCAAATCGAAATCAAATCAAGATCTATTTAAAAAGAAATAAAAATCTCTTTAAATCAAATCGCATTAAATAAACATCAAATCGTATTTAATTTAATGTACCACATACTGACTAAATTTCCTTAAGGGCTAAGTATCTCCTTCTATATAATCGCATCATCCTCATCATGGCAGTGCTTCTGAAAAACAATGTGGAAACGGCCGATCCTTAAGTCAATATCAAAGCTTCAGTTAAAATGGCCAAACCAAATTCGTTCAAACAAAGTGGACCGCTCCTCTCAAATTCTCCTTGTTATAAAACCGTAAGCCTCCCTGTTATTCCTCAAACAAAATCAAATCGAAGCTTCAATTCGAAGAATTAAAATGGTCGTTTTCTTCTGTTCCTCTTTAATACAATCAATCGAAAATCCGGGTTTTGATTTGGGTATTCGACGTTGATCTAAGGGTTCAGAGATAGGAATACACGCGCGCGCGAGGACATCAGGCATCGCGAGAACCAGGTTCAACATTGATCGATTTTTAGGGCAAATCAAAATCGCGATTAAGTGTATTGGGAGCATCAGGTTTTTGATTCTGAGTACGAGCAACGATTTGAAGTTAAGATTCAGGGATTTTGGGAGGTTCGGAAATCAGATGGAGTGTAACAACCTGAAAATCTGGGCCAGTTTAAAATTTTTATTTTGGCAATTTTAGCAAAGTTTGAACATTTAAAATGAATTATTTTAAATAATAACGACGAGAAAATTTATTTTGAATAGAATTCGAACGTATATATTATATACATCGTCGTTAGAATATAAATAATTATATATAATTATAAAAAGGAATTGAAAATGGCGCGGTAGTTCGATAATTCAATTTCAAATTTCAATTGAATGTACCGGGTGCAAAATAAACTGGATTTTAGTGAAACCAAAAATAATAGGATCTATTTGGGAATATCTTTCCAACGAATCCGAAAAATTGGGATTTCATAGCGGGAATCAAAAGATATGTCCAGCTGAAAATTCTGGATAGTCGCTATGGAATTCAGGCCCTTAAAAATGGGAATTTTGCAAACGACCTCGGATTTCGACGAAACCACTTTTGTTGGATCCGCGATGTCAAATTATTGCTAGGTTTCAAATTTCATAATATTTCGAATCAATATGTGAGCGTGGCAAAGGAAAACGCGTTTGACCAGTTTCAGTTGATTTTAATCGACTGGAAAATGACCATTTTTCCAACGGTCTCAGAATTCGACGAAACTAGTTTTGTTAGGACCGTATCGTCAATACGAAGTTAGAAAATATTTTTCTGGAATTTTTAGAGTTCGTATGTGACCCCGGTAAATTGAAATGCGCGTTCAAATTCAATATATAGAGTTATATGTTGATTTTAACGGAAACTGATCGAAATGGTCGAATCGGCTTATGGTACATATCCCATTGTGTTCGGAATGGGGGTGAAACGCTATGGACGACAGGCGGTGGGCCTCGTTTAGAGGTTGTATGAAAAAGTCAACTTTTTGTAAATTAAATAATTAAAATTAAAAACTCTCTCTCCTCTCCATACTTCCTCTCAGCCCCCTCCGATTTAAATCAGAAGTCGATCGAAAAAAAAGAGAAAGAGGAGCGAGCGACGCGGGGGGGGGGGGGGGGGGGCACCGCTGCCGCCATCGCGCCCCCCAGGTGGTGCGCCGCCTTCCTCCCCCCTTCTTCTTCTTCCTCCTTCCCTTCTCCCCTACCGACCCCATCCACCGCGACCTCGCTTCCCTCCCCAGACCGACGCCGCTCGCCCCCTTCTTCCCCTCCTCTCTCGCCTTCGCTCCCCCCTGACGCGAAGACCGACGCCCACCGCAAGCGACCTCACCCCCTCGTCCAAGCCCTTCCACCGCCGTCCCACGTCAGCGCCTCGCCCCGACCTCCCCGTTCTTTAATCGGTGAGTTTTATTCTGTTTTCTTATTTATTTTATTTTGGGTTATCTAACCAATAAAAATTTGTTTTTATATATATGTATATATATATGCGAAGAAAATATGATTTTTATATAGTATGAAGAATAAAAATATGATTTTATATAATGTATAGTAATAAAGATGTGATCTTTACAGTAGTAGCAATGTAAAGATATGATTTTTATAGTATGGAAAGTATAAAAACACGATTTTTATATTATATAGATAGTAAAAATATCATCTTTATAGATATAGCGAAACAAAAATATTTATTTTTGAAAAGGCAAAATATTTATTTTTGAAAAGGCGAAATATTTATTTTTGAAAAGGCGAAATATTTATTTTTGAAAAGGCAAAATATTTATTTTTGAAAAGGCGAAATCTTTATAATTGAAAAGGCGAAATCTTTACAATAGAAAAGGCGAAATCTTTACAATAGAAAAGGCGAAATCTTTACAATAGAAAAGGCGAAATTTTTATATAAAGAATAGCGGTGTAAAAATAGAATTTTTATCTATATAGTAGCGGTGTAAAAATAGAATTTTTATCTATATAGTAGCGATGTAAAGATAGAATTTTTATCTATATAGTAGCGATGTAAAAATAGAATTTTTATCCTTATGGAGTAATTATAAAAATAGAATTTTTATATACATAGCAACAATATAAAAATATGATTTTTATATATGTAGTGGCTACGGGCAACGAAGGTGACAAAAGGCGAGAACGACGAAGATTTCTATAAATGAAGTGTCGTGGTATTGGGATAGCTTTTGTGAGAACTTCTCACTCTAAATTTCTTTTTCTAGTTATATATATATATATATATATATATACTATGATGCAGACGGTGCTTAGTAGCACCCGACACCCGTCATCCATAGACCATGGACGGCTTGTATGCTTGTTTGATGTGTTGTGAAATTTGTTTGTGTTGTTGATGTGAAATCGATAATCAAATGTAGATAGTTGAAATAAATTAATTATCGTTAAAAATATAATTTTTAACGTGAATATGAATATAGTGAATGTTAGTAAATAAATATTTATAAACAAATCGGCCGATTTGTTTATATACACTGATTTGACTAATATTGATTGGGATGATAAATTTTACACATCGCCCAACTGCACAAATAATATTTAGTGTTTGCTGATTTGAAACCCCACACGGGTGTTGGGATGATATTTGGCGTACACTAATCCCAATTATTTAATTGTATGTCGATCGATTGGTCAACAGACTGTGTAAGCGTTGATTATTTATATTTGATGCTTATGCAGTTGTGTGGTGCACTTTGGATGATGGTTGATTGTTTATTGTTGCTATTATATACATGTGTTGTATGGAATTCATATAATTAACATTATATTGTGATTGATTGGGCCTCATTCCAATCGGGAAAATAATGAATATTATAAAAGAAAATTCATGTGTTGAATATAAAAATAGTCATGTGTTGACGATGTTCATGTGTTGACACTATTTATGTGTTGAGTAAAATATTATAAATAATAAAATTTACATCTTCATCATATTTAAATTATAAACTACTTCACGGTGGAGTCTGATTTAAAAATCAAACGATAGATACCATAATTTTACAAAATATTTTACATAACAAAAATAGTTGTGTGTTGGCACTACTCATGTGTTGAGATTGGTCGTGTGTTGAAAGAAATATAGATTCATGTGTTGAATAGAATAAATATTCATTTGTTGAATAGAATAACGAATTTATTGAAATATATAAAGCCGTGTTGATTAGAGTTGCGCTATTTTGACGTGAACGAAATTTATATTGATTATATTCGTTTTTATAATGAATATTGAAAAGATAGTGATTTCAAAACATAACGTTTTGAAAATATTATCATCTATATAGTAATGATATGAAATATTCAATTTTGATTAGAAATTGAAATAGGGTTGAAATGGTTTTGAAAACAAAGTTAAAACGATTTATAAAATACGTTTTAAAAGGAAATCGACAAAATATATATAATATATTTATATTATATATATAATGGCCTGAATAGAACGTGCCGCGGTAGTTCGTGAATTTCGACCATTGACTTCGAATTGACATTGCGGGAGATCCGACCGTCGGATTCTCCTAAAACCGGAACAGTTGGGTTCATATCGAAAAGAGCTTTCCAATGAATATTAAAATTTGAAATCTAATGGTTGGATTTGGAATTATGTCCAAATCAAATTTGGAAAAGGTCGCTGTAAGTGCAGTTCGATGGCCGTTGATGGAAATCGACTGTACGGGCCTTGATAAAATTATTAAAAATATCAATAATTTGTGTAAAATCATAATATATGAATTGGAAAGAACTGGGATGAAAAACTCCATATTTGAAAGGATAAAAATATATTTTTGTTGAAATGAACTAGTTTTGAACTAGAATTAAAATCAATTTATTTTTGAAATAAATAAATTGAATTCGAAAGTGATTTTAAAAATAATCAATATTCCCAATACGTGAATTGGACTGGAGTTGAATCGAAATTATCTTCGGAAAATTTCGATGTTGGATTCCGTGATTATACAGATATTGTTGTGGGAATTTGAAAGATATATTTATATCGTTATTTCCAATACGATATTTGTTGGTTTCAGAATTTGGTATCGAATATAAGCCGATATATTTTCTATTCAGAGCCTTGTATATAATATCAAATGTGATTTAGGTTTGTCGTGAACCGTGTTTTAGATGACATTGGTTCTTTAACCCGGTTAAATGCAGGATATTGATTTTTGAAAAGATTAAAACTAAGTGGAGTTTGAATGAATCTTTAATTAGATTGAAATGTGAATTGATAATTTAAATTATCAAATCTGAAAGGTGATCGAGAATGGAGTACTACCAGTTTTGCTCCAAAGCAATAGTTAAATATTTAATTAGATTTGAACGTAAAATGGTAATTAATTTTACTGATAACAACTTGGTGTTTGATTTGGAGTATTACCAGTTTTGCTCCATGGGATGAATAGGTTGGGATTGGGAAATAAAATAAATAATTACTTCGGCGTGGTTTGCTAATCCCGACTAGTTTGAAATGATATCCAAAGGAAGATTAAAGAATAAATTTAAAAGAATTTATCTTGGATAAAATTAATGGGAACCTTTCCCAAAGAATGTGATTTTGTGAATAAAAGAATATTCTGAATTGGAATGAGGTGTTTGTTGTGTTTGTGTAACATTCGTTTATTATATACGTGGGTTATTCAGAAAGGCCGGGTTTATACCCATTCTGAATAACCGATTCGACGAGATGTCGAAGATGAAGACGGTGGTTGAAGACCGGAAGTCTTCACATCGTTTAGGTGATTACTGATGATCTTGATTGGGCTGTACACCCAAGATGAGGGAAACAGTTGGTGATCGTCCAGACGTACTTGGAGATGGATGGATATGCAGGGAAAGTGCCTCCGGTTTCGTTCAGACCCAGAACGAACTTGTAAATGGATTGTGTGTCTGACATTGGATTTTATTCTGTGTTGATTGATCTCTATTAAATATACATCTGTTTGGCGGCGGAGAATTTATTCTCTTGCTTAACGCCCTTCTTTGAGACGTACGAGCTCAGAGGTTGTATATCGATGGACATCAGTCGCATGGAGTGAATTGCCAGTGTGGCACGCGTAAGTGGCAATTGATCAAGGCTTCTGTTGAAAAGCAAAGTCTTGTGGTTGATGATCAAAGCACGACCTGTGTGGCGCAGCTTTGTGTATAACGTGAATTCGCGAGCCTCATACCTCGGTATGAGTCAAAAACAGGATAGTGACTGCAGGGAGAGCACGACGTTTCTTTCTAGCTAGGGTGGTGTCAGTGACCTACCAGCCCTGACATTTATATACTTTTCACCTATGTGGTTGTTGGATACGAGGCGCCTCGGATATAGGTCTGTAAGGACCGGGAAACGTGTGTTCAGGAATAACTAATCCTCAAAAGTAAGAGAGGACCGACCCTGAAGATCCAAGGATCATAGTGGGGTCCTGAGACATTTGCTAGAGTGTCTTGAACGCGGAGAGGAGCTTGCCCCTTGCCTCGACTCATGACGAAAATCCAATTTCCAATACGTGATATTGCGGTTTTAATTGTAGAACTAGTACGGCGACATGATAGATGGTACCCATGCCGCCTATGATTGATATTTATGATTTGAATTGTTTTGACACTATGCACTTATAATAGTATCAAATGATTTGTTTTAAACGTACCAAGCATGTTTGGCTATTATAAGGGAAAACCCTATCCTCCGGCTTGCGTTGCATTGTGTGATAGGACCTGGGTCTTATAATAGCTTCATTTTTCCAAAGAGCATTGCGCTGTTTTGTTATATGCACTAGTATTCTTGGGAGGAAACCCGTTCCGTGTTATACGGCGTGGTCCCTTGAATTACTATCTTTTAAAGTAAAGTTTTAAATAACTGTTTTAGTTCTCACACCAGTCACAAGACTGACCTGGAGTTCATTGTATTAACCTAAACTCTGGGTGCCCCTATTTTCCACACGGGCAGCTAGTAGTTTTGGTTTTGAAGATTTATATTCACAGGAACCTGGTTTACAGCTGGAACGATGCTCGGAAAGCTCTGTATCCGTGCATTACTTCTAGTTGTGTTTTTGTATTATTTTCCGCTGCAATGTAATTTTAATCTCTGATATTTTCTATGTTATATTTATTCATTTATATACTCTGTATATTCTTGTATCTGATGGAATTGTTGTAATATACAATGAAATGTTCTTCTGTTTGCGTTCTATTTTGTCTTGTCCTCAATTCTATCCGTGCTTTCCTTCACGGGGAAGTTCGGATCGTCTCATGGAGGGCGGTGGTGTGTCACTGGAAGGGTGCGATAAGTTATGGAGTGCGATTTTGGTGGGTTCTTGACAGTAGAGGCAAGTTGGTGGTTGCGCTGGTGTTCAAAGGCAGTCGAGGTTCATACGATGGCAAGGTGAAATGGGTTCGGGTAATTTCCTGTATGCGATGTCAAGGGGACGAGCTCAGAAGTGAGGGCTAGCAAAGATGACTATTTTCGAATAGTGAAGTGTTGAGGATTCAGGAAAGAAGAGAGCAAGCTGTAGTAATGGCTTTTCCTTACTGTCATTAGTTTGAAGGTTGAAGGGGAAATGATATTTAGGCTTCAATTAAGGTTAGTTTAATTTATTTAATTTGAAACTAATAATGGTTTAATTAAATTCAAATTAATTTCCTCATCTTTATAACAATTAAGTTATAATGTATAACCTTCGTATTCATATCCAGAATCAAACCAAATTTGATTATGGATTTGAATTGGCAAAAGCTTTGCATTGGAATTTATTCGAAGTGATTTGGAATGTTTCGGGTCTATTCAAATCAACTAAAAGTGTATCAGATCTGCAAATGAAATAACTATGAGTAAATCTCACTCACCTTTTATTTAAAATTATTTTTATCAGTTAAAAATAATTGTTTGTTGCTTATTTGGTTGCATTCAATATTTCTGTGCATCTTAAAAATATATTAGTTATTTAGGCTTGGTTGCTATTATATATATATATACACATATATATATATTGGTGGTTGGATTTCCCGCAGTATCATTAGCGGATGCCCGCGGTACCATTAGCGGATGATTACCCTATACGCCCCACGCTATGATACTGGATGACCTTCTATACCGCGACATCCTGCCTCGAAGCAGGATGGGTATTATTTATGTTGACTAACTTCTGTGGATGCAGGAAAAACAGGTTGGAGGGATCCAACGGGATCCCTCAAAAATATATTATCTGTTTGTTTATTTGTTTGCATATATACTATCATATATGATGAGTTAGAAAAATAAATAATTGGTTGTTTGGTGTTTAAATATCACTGGGCTTAAATGTTGATATTTTAAAAATAACATGAAAAGGAATTTTTTTTCAGATTTAAAAAGGAGATTCTATTTTTCTAAAATAGAATTTGAAATTTCGAATAGAATAGAAATGTTAACTTATTTTTAAATAATAAAAACAAGTAGTTCATTTATAAACAAAGTTTATAAAGAAAGTGAAAGGAATTATCATTGGATAAATTCAGGAAATATCTACACAGGTGTGAATAAATGAAAAGGGAAATTTATTCTTCTAAAGTAGAAATTTTATTTCAAATTAATTGAATTGGACTTGTTTAAATATATAAACAAGTAAAAGAAATGATGCTTGTAAATGATAAGGAAAAATTATCATTTGGATAACTCGTATATTTAAATTCAAATGTGAATTTAAAAATCGAAATGGGAAAATTGTTTTAAAGAAATAAACGATGGAATTTATTCTGATGTTCAGAATATAAATTAAATGAAAATAAATCGATAAGGATTTATGATTTGAATTCGATTAATTCGAATTTATTTAAGTACAAGTTAAATTGAATATGAAAATAAATTGGGTGCTATATTTATAAGTTATTATAAATAGAATTTCCAAAATGAGATTTTGGTTTTAAAAGAAATTTGAAAGGGGAACTTGTTTAAATATTAAACAAGGAAATTGGTAAAATGGTGTTTATAAATAAAATGAATAAATTATCAAGAGATAATTTAAATATTAAAATTCAAAGAGAATTGAAATGGTATTCGAATAAAGAAAATTCAAATATAGAATTTGAATATAGAAATTCAAATGGGATTTAAATATAGAATTTGAATATAGAAATTCAAATGGGATTTAAATATAGAATTTGAATATAGAAATTCAAATGGGATTTAAATATAGAATTTGAAGAAATTCAAATGGGATTTAAATATAGAATTTGAATATAGAAATTCAAATGGGATTTAAATATAGAATTTGAATATAGGAATTGAAATGTAATTTGAATATTGAATTCAAATAGAATTGAAATGGGATTTGAATATAAAAGATCGAAGTATAAATAAATTTATTTACGAGTTAGGAAAAACGACAATTTTAGATAATCGAAAATATTAAGTTGAATTTGGAAAATTGGTTTAAAATATATAAATATTTCAGAATGGAGTTGGAATTTATATATAAACGAAGTTTAAAAAGTTTATATATAAATATAATTAAAAACGAACTCGCCGCAGTGCTGTAGTTCGTAAATTGGCGTTTCGAACTTCAATTGAGTATACAGAACTCAATTGAAGTCGGAATTCTTTGAAACAAGAATAGTTAGGACTGATTAGATAATAGTTTTCTAATGGAAGAGAAAATTCTGAATTTCATCGTATAGATTTTGAGTTATGTCCAAATCAAATTTTCAGAAAAACAGCGCCGGAACCATTTTAAAACCATAACGGTTTATTTAAATAAATAAAAGGATTTTAAAGGAATAAAATCCGAATTTGCCGTTAGAAAAAGCTACACTAGAGATATAATTTAAATATGAACTCCGTTGAAGTAAGTGAAATGATTTTTGAAACAAAAATCAGATTTTAGTTATTAAATAGATTTAGCTAATTTTGAAGAATAAATAGTTAATCAAATTTTGAATCGAAATTGGCATTGGATAAGTAAATTGGTTTATGGATTCATATTCGAAATCGAATTTGAAACTCAAGTTAGAAACGAAATTCTACTTATAAGCGAATTAAAATATATTTGAACATGATATGTTCAAAATAAAGGGATTTGGCAAAATAGCTAATTAAAGAAGAAATTAGCAAATTGAGTTAGGGATGACCGAATTTAGTTGGGATAAACTGGAAATAGGTAAATATAGGTTGAGCAGGTATGGATGAAGTGTATGAAGATTTTAATTCGTGTGCCCGACAAAAAGGTACATGTTTAAATTCCATATGGGATTTGATGCGCCGTATCGGCAAGCCGCTTGGCTTTTTCTTTTTCTTTTGGATTGGTGAGGGCCCCGGGAGGCTATTTGAAATATCCCGATGCTCCCGGTACAAGGGAGGTTATGGCGAAATTTTCTGGAAATTTAAGGATTTAGAATATTTTTAAGAAATTTTGATAGTTATAAATCAATGTATCAATATATATAATATTCGATGAGGAAACAAACTTTTAAAAATAAAATATTATAAATAAAAAGAAATCTATAATTAAAATTAGAAAGAGAAATGTTACGAGTTTAAAATGGATAATTGGTTTTATGATGTTGGTTATTCGAGGTAAGTGGTCATGTCTGTTTTGAAGTTAATGATGTTTTCAGTCAAGGTCTGAGAGGTAATTTTACCCCAACTTGATTGATTTCATTTTTAATTGATAAATAGCAGGATCCTGTCTCGAAGAGAAGTGTTTGAAAAATAGGTAGTTGAATAAAATATTTTGGGTTGTTGTAACGATGTTTTACACAGCATTCGTTTTAACCCAAGTAGTGGAATTTTAGAAGTATAAAAGTAAATATTTCCTGAGTATAATTAAAGTAGTTGTGAAAGGGATAAGTGATTGAAAATGTTTTCAATTGCGAATAGAATATATTTTCTAAGTATAGAAAATAAAAGAAGGTGATATAAGGAAGTGTTTTTCCAACTAGCGTAAGAGATCAATAAGATTACTGAAAATGTTTGGTTAACAAATATGTGATAGGGAAATGAAGAAGTGAATTAATTAATGAAATATTAATTAACAGGCCCAGTGATTGTTTGATGTTTTGAATGGATGTTTGTTTTTCTTCGATAGTTAAATAACCGACTATCGAAGTATTTGCCAATATCGTTGTCAATATGGAGAGATCGGTTGGATTATTATCTGTGAACCACTCTGTATTGGTAGTAGCATTGCGAATCAGACTATATGAAGATAATCAAAGACGAAGTAAAGTGCAAGGACTTTTTCTATTAACAGAAATTGTGCCTTCGATTTCGTTCAATCCCAGAACGAACGTAAATGGACGAATGTCTGACAAAGTATTTCCAATGATCGAATATGTTGGTCTGTATAAATATACATGGTGGCAACGGATTTATACCCTTAGCATAATATCCAAATTATATTTGTGCAAATCAACTAGTGATTAACGGATCTGACAATGTGGCATTCAAAGTAATTGTGCTATCAATAAATAGAAAGTAATCGTAGCCTCAGGCCTCAACAACCGGGGAATGACAAAAATTGGGCAGGCAACATGGCTATGTGGGTCGCTCCCATTAGGATGTATAATCGCCTATCTAGAGATTAATTTAATTCCTTATTCTATTCGATGCTGTCCCATTCGGGAAACGGTTGCTGATCCCAACCGTTGGTGATATACATTCGATACACTCAAGCGAAATGAGTGGTCGGTCATGTGTGGACCGGGTTGCAAGATGTTCTTGTTGAACCCAGTGTATTCCTCTCTAAAGATACACTATCGGAAGGTGGTTCCATACCTTGTCATGTTGGAAATCCAATCTCCAATAAGCCCCCTGCGGTTTTTGATTTTATATTATATATGGAGCGCGAGATGCAAGCGTTCCGCTAGATTCCATTTATTTGATTAGACATTATTATAATATCACTGGATTTTTGTATCAAAGTGTTTTGGGTTATAATAAGGTAAAAAACGTCCATGTTTATGTGTGGGCTGGTCTTACTATTATCTTTTCTTTCGAAAGGATTTTGAAAGTTAAACAAATGGTTGGAGTTTACTCACACCAGTCCCATGACTGACCCAGAGTTTATTTTGTTTTGTTTTCCCTAAACTCTTGGGTGCCCAAATTTGTACGGGCAGTCAAGTAGTCAGGATTTTTCAGATTCACTTGGAAGAGCTGGAAGCAGGAGGCTTCACCAGTTAGCTATAGACTATCATATATTCCACTGTGAACCATGTTTGTATCTAGAAACAGGTGTTTATAACCGTTCCAAGAATAACTGTTGTGCTCTGATGATGGTATGTATATAAAGTTACTGATTTGTATTTCAAAAGTTATGTTATATAATATATTTTATTCGTTCCGCTGTGAGTCTGTGATCTTCGTTTTCTTCTATTCTAATATTTCTTTCTTTCTATTTCTCATCCTCTAACTTCTTTCTAATAATGATTCGTATTTCTGTGCAATTTGGGTTGGACTTGAGGTGTTATTAGTCGACTCAGATAGTACAGATTTCCGGGTCGTTACAGAAGGTGTGAAATTATAATGGTACTTTCAAGGTAAAACGAAACGACATGTGGAGTTTGGAATGAATTTATTCTAAAAAGAAAAAGGGTTGGTTATTGTTTTTAAATAATGAAACCAAAGAAATTTTGTAATGAGCGATAATATGAATTGATTTCCAATTAAGGATAACAAGAAATGATGTGGCAAATGTTTTTGAAAATGATAGTAAATTAGAGAATTGGATATGATTTATAGGATATTTTCCAAAGTATTAAACTAAAATAGTTTTGAAAGTAATCTTATGTTAAATAAGAAGTAAAGAGCTATATTCGTAATATTTAAAGATTCAAGGGTTTTAAATTAACTTTAATCAATTGTTTTTAATTTAAAAAGACCAAGCAATGCTGAGTATTGAATCTGTGAACTCATTTTATTTTCATCACTGTTTATTTGATAGTTAAATAACTGACTATCAAAATCTGACTCACAGAATTGTTGGTAGGAAAGACCGGGATCAAATTTATATTCGAAAACCATTCCGAACCAACAAATACGTGAAGATGCTGATTGAAGATGGAGAAATTGAGGACCATGAATCTTCATAAGCGGAAGGACTACTCGTTGGATTTCTCTGGTGGCCTCCAAAGATATTTTGACTTATGATTCTGTTGTGGTTGAGATCTGCGGATTGTAAGGACTACTCGTTACTGATCCATGGGGTGATTCCTATATTGGATGCAGTAGGAGAGTACCTTCCATTCATCATGTTCCTGGATGACTTGTATGGACAAATGTATGACAGAATATTTCCTAAAAACCGCGTACGTTGATTTTTACAAATATTCCAAGTCGGTGGTAAAGAGGGGCACTTCTTTTATACCCATAGTATATTTGTGGACGTCAATTAGTGATTTGACGGATCTGACGATGTGGCATTCAAAGTGAATGGTAGCCAGATGTTCTAAAAAGTAAGTGTGACCTTGTAACAACCCGCACCTCCGCTCGCGCAAGATATTGCCCCCAACTTAGCCACCGTATAGGTGTGGGGTTTTGTTCCTCAAAAGACCTCGGCATTAGTAAGAGATGGGCTCTACTATATAAGTACCCACTTCACACAGGCTTCCACGATGTGGGACTTAGGGGTGTTACATTCTCCCCTCCTATAGAGTCCAACATCCCCGTTGGCTCACAAACACCTCACCCCAGGAGCTGTGGTCCACAAAGGAGCCACAATTCTAGCTGGGTATTGGCTCTGATACCACTGTAACAACCCGCACCTCCGCTCGTGCAAGATATTGTCCCCAACTTAGCCACCGCACAGGTGTGGGGTTTTGTTCCTCAAAAGGCCTCGGCGTTAGTAAGAGATGAGCTCTACTATATAAGTACCCACTTCACACAGGTTTCCACGATGTGGGACTTAGGGGTGTTACAGACCTCAAGCCTCATCAACCGGGAAACGGTTAAAAATCGGGTAAATCGCATGGCTATATGGGTCGCACCCATCAAAAGGGTTTATTCATTACCTGATCTGGAGAAATCAAATGCCTTCGGTTGTCCCTTTTTATTTTTGTATGTATGATATCGATTCGGTTGGCTAGCCCTCAACCATGGTAATGATATATTCGGTACTTCAAGTGAAGTGAGGGGTCGGTCATGTTTAGCCTGGGTTGCAAGATGTTCTTGTTGAACCCAAATGTATTCATCTCCAGAGGTACATTGTCGGAAAGGTGGTTGCCCATACCTTGCCATGGAAATCCATTCTCTAATAAGTGCCCGTGGTTTTGATTGTATACTATGTATGTAGAGTGTGAGATACAAGCGTTCTGCTAGAATTATATTTATTTGTATTTAGACACTATTATAATATCAGAAAGATATTGATTTCAAATTTTTTTGGATTATCGTAAGGTAAAAACAATTTGTATTTATGTGTGGATTTGGTCTTACTATTATCCTTTTCTTTCAAAAAGATTTTGACTTTAAAATCAAGTTGTGTGTGCCTATACACTTAGTGTGTTTTTCTCACTCTAGTTCACCATATTGATCCGGCGTTTGCAATGCTCGGGGTAGATCGGGTTGTACAGGTCCAGATTATCGGGTGCTGCAAGACCCAGAGACGAGATGGAAATGTTCAGACGTATGATATCTGGTATTTATTCTGATGTTCGTTGTATATGAGGTCAGATTAATATAATTGACCAGATGTGTTGATGTAGTCTGATAATTGTTAATATTTTTAAAACTCTCAATAAAGATTTATTTCTATATTATATTTTGTTCCAGTGCGATGTGAGACTCTGTGTTGTGTTGGTTCTTCTTCTTCTTCTATTCTAATATATCTTTCTTTCTTTTCTCACCCTCTCACTTCTGTCTAATAACGTTCTGGTGTTTTCTGTGCTTGGAAGGTCGGCATGTTATACGATAAATGTATTTATGTCGATTTTCAGGGTCGAAAATCACCTGGGCCGTTACACAATAACACTATTAGTTCTTAAAAATAAATTAATTTTTATGCATATTTATGTAATAGCTTTTACAAATTATAATAGAAAAAAACAAAGTTTATGTATATTTATGTGGTACCTTTTAAAAATTATAGTAGCAATTAATACTGTTAATTTTTTGTAGATGTACGTAGTAATAACGCAATGTATTATTGGTTTTTGTTTCTTTAAATAAATATGGTTATGTATAACATATTTCATAATACTATTTGTAGTAACATTTTAGAATTACATTAGTAGTTTTTGAATTATAATAGTTTTTTGATTAACAATAGCGGTTTTGTTAACAGTCATGTAGTATCATTTTCTATTTATTTTTGCATAAGCATAGTTATTTATTTTTGTTCTTTATGCTACTTCATAATAGGATTTCATGAATTATAGTAGTTCTTTTTATTATAGTATTAGTTTATTAATAATTGTAGTTTCTCTTTAATGATGTATATATTCACCAATATAATTATGTGATTTTTTTTGGGCATTTGGCATTGCCAAATTTTTCAGCAATGTCAAAACGCATTAAAAAATGGACGTCACTAAATTGTAAGACATCATGAATGAAAAAAAAAACATTTCAAGGGCATCGCTAATTTTTTCGCTTAATGCCAATTTTTAGATGCAATAATGACATCCTAATTGCCTTGCTAATTTTAACCAATGCTATTACAATGTCAAATTTATGATTTAATAATGGCGTAGCTAATATTTACCAGATGTCATTGTGATGCCAATTTTTCACGGTAGAAAAAACAAATCCTTCCCCTTTATCTACTATCTCAAACAACATACATATGTGAAGCTAATGTATATAATTATATTATTAATAAAAAATATAAATAAAGTTTAAACACATGAAAGAAAATTTTAACATAACATAACTATGATTTTCAACCCTACATGTTCGAATAACACTTAGCAACAAAAAACCATATATAGTACCCAATCCATCACAAGGTGTCCTGATGAAGCATTTTATATAAGTCAAACCATTGTCGTCATCACCTCTCTTGTTGGAGAACGGAGTTTTGACGACAACAACCTTATTTCAATTATCATTATTAATTGATTATAAAATATATACTAGATATATGTGTATATATATATATATATATATACACACGCAGGACTTGTATACAGGATTTAATACTGAACACTGTGCAGTTTTAGAGTTCTAAGAGATTCAGAATTCAGAAGAGATTCAAGACTCGTGTATGTTTTTAAACTTTGCAAAACTCATTTTGGAACACTAGTTTTGATTCAAAAATTTATATAATGGTTTAAACACTTGAAAAATGATTTTAAAAATAAAAATATACAACATATGTCGACATAGACATAATGACATGTCCACATATAACTGTCATTTTTTCAATTTTCAACGGAAGTGTCTTTTCACTATTTGTAACGTTCCAAAAGCGTTGCAACCTTTAGGACACTATAAAAAGGGGCTGATTTCAAATTTTTATTCATTCTTTCTTCTTCTTCACCCCTTTACTTACCACCATTAAAATACTTAAATTTCTTGATTTCTACACTTATACTCTGCCGATTTCAACAAAATTTATATCATTCTTCGTCTCTTTTCATTCTTTATCATCTACTCTCTGTTTGTAGTGTTAATTGAAGAGTTCTAGGGCTATTGTAATTGTTTGGGAAAAGATACGTTCCTTGTAGTCTTGAAATCAAGGAATGGGAGCGGTGTTAACCTTGTAGCCATGAAATCAAGGGTGGTGGAAGCGGTGTTAATCTCGTAGCTCTGAAATGAAGGGTGGTGGAATCAGTGTTAACCTTGTAGCTATGAAATCAAGGGTGTTGTACTTGGATATTAATAATAATAAAACTCTGTGCAATCCAGCATTGCGTGGGACTAGACGTAGGAGTAATCCGAACTAGCATAAAATCCAGTGTGTTCTTTCCTTTTCAGCATTTTATATTTATCCATTTCAGTGTCTGTGATTGTTTATGTGATTGTGATCATCTCTGGTGTGATAATTATTGTATAATTCATATAGTTGATCAAATTAGTTTAAGTTTTGCATAAAATCCTTATAAACACTATTCAACCCCCTTTATTGTTAGTTTTGCCTTAAGAACCGCATTCTGCATCCCTAACAATTGGCATTAGAGCATAATTTTCAAAAAGTTCATCATTTGATTTTTGAAAATCTTAAATGGAAAATTTGAAATGGTTTATAACACTAGTACTAATTCATGCATCACATCAATGTTTAATGAGTTTGCATTCAATTATATTGAAAATTCAAGCGATCTAGTGAATTTTTGTCTAAAACAGGAAAAGGTGTGTTACACGGTTGTTGAAAATTCAAATTTTGAAATGGTGTGTTACATGGCTATTGAGAATTCAAATTCTGGTGGTTAAATGGTGGAAATCAAAAAGGACAAATGGATATTGGATAGTGGAAGTTCAAGGCATATGACGAGAAATCCAAAATTACTAAATAATCTAGTATATTAAGATGGGGGTATGGTCAATTTCGGTGATAACTCTAAAGGATATATAGTTGGCATCGGAAATGTCGGTAATTTTGAAACTCCTACTATTTCTGATGTTTTATTATTTAGGAATTTAAAACATAGGTTATCTTTGCGATAAAGGCTATAAATCAACTTTGAAAAAGATAAATGCTTTATAGAAGATAGGAATTCAAAAGTAATATTCAAAGGAGATAGGAAGAAAAATGTCTATATATTTAGTATGAAAATTTCTGATGATAACTTATGTCTTATGGATACTACAAGCGACCCTTGGATTTGGCAATATAAATTTCAAACATATTTCTAGGATTTCAAATTTAGATTCAATTAAAGGATTACCCAAAATGAAATTTAAGGTAAATAATTTATGTGACGCTTGTCGGTTCAGAAAATTGACAAGGAGTTCATTTAAATCAAAAGAGGAAATCCTCAAAACCGTTAGATTTAATTTACATGAATCTATTCAGTCCATCCCAAACACAATCGATAAATCATAACAGATATGTTTACACAATAATCGATGATCTTTCTAGATTTACTTGGATTTTATTTCTTAAAAATAAAAGTGATGCTTTTGATCAGTTTAAAACCTTTGCGAAAAGAATTCAAAATTTATTATCTTTAAAAATAAAAACAATACGAAGTGACTACGGGGGAGAGTTCGAGAACGAAAATTTTGATAAATTTTGTACTAAAAAGGGGATAACCTATCATTTTTCTTTTCCCAGAACCCCTCGACAAAATGGAGTAGTTGAACATAAGAATAAATCAATTCAAGAGTGTGCGAGAACTATGTGATCTGATAGTAACTTACCAAGATTTTTTTGTGCAGAGGCGGTTGCAACAACTTATTATATATTAAATAGAATTTTAATAAGACCCTTAACTCATAGAACACTATATGAACTTTTGTATAATAAGAAACCAAAAGTATTTGATTTTAAAATATTTGGAAGTAAATGTTTTATTCTTAACACTAAAGAAAATTTAAACAAATTTGACTCTAAATCTGATAAAGGAATATTTATTAGATATTTAGAAAGAAGTAAAGCATATAGAGTTTTTAATTTAAGAACTACTACAATAGAAGAAACCTTAAATGTATCCTTTGACGAAACTATAAAAATATAACACAACACAACGAAGATGAATGTGAAAATGAGATTAATGAAACAAATAACAAAAATAATCAACCAAATAAAAGAATTAGATTATTAAGAGATCATCTTGTAGAAAATATCTTAGGAGATATTGAATCAGTTGTTAGGACTAGAAATCAATTAAATAATATGAGTAATTCAGCTTTTATTTCAACTATCGAACCTAAAAATCCAAAGGAAGCATCATCTGATGATTCATGGATCCTTGCTATGCAAGAAGAATTGAATCAGTTTATCAGGTATGATGTATGGGAACTTGTTCTTAGACCAGAGGATAAAACTGTAATTGTAACTAAATGGGTTTATAAAAATAAAATGAATGAACACGGTGAGGTCATAAGAAATAAAGTACGATTAGTTTCACAAGGTTATAGTCAAGAAGAAGGAATAGATTATGATGAAACCTTTGCCCCCGTAGCAAGATTAGAAGCAATTAGAATCCTACTAGCTTTTGCTAAGCATAATAATTTTAAATTATTTCAAATGGATGTTAAAAATGCTTTTCTAAACGGATATGTTAAAGAAGACGTATATGTAGAGTAACCATTTTGAAGGTGAAAAATTACCAAATCATGTATGTAAATTAAAGAAAGTGTTATATGGATTAAAACAGGCTTCTAAAGCATGGTATGATTGATTAAGAACGTATTTATTACAATCAAACTTTGAGATTAGTAGGATAGATAATACACTGTTTATTTAAAGATATAAAAACAATATTCAATTAGTACAAATATACGTTGATGATATAATCTTCGGATCAACCAATAACCAAATGAATAAAGAATTTTCAGATATTATGATCTAAGAATTTGAGATGTGTCATATGGAAGAACTAACATTCTTTTTAGGCTTACAAACCCGTCAACTAAAGAATGATATATTTATTAATCAAGAAAAATACACAAGAGATTTAATCAATATATACAATTTAACTACAACTAATGGGAGACCAACACCAATGGTAACTAATATAGCTCTAAGTAAAGATGATATGTCAAAAGACGTTGATAAAAAATTATCTAGAAGTATGATAGGATCATTATTATATATAACTGCTGGTAGACCAGATATAATGCATAGTGTATGTCTCTGTGAAAGATATCAATCGCAACCTAAGGAAACACATTTGAAAACCGTAAAACGCATTCTCAGATATGTAAAATATACGTTAGATTTTGGATTATATTATCCTAAGGATGATTCATTTGATTTAATCTCTTATTGTGATGATGTGTAACGATCCGCCATTTTGACTGTGCCGAATCGACAAAACATGTCAACTCGAACCATCCAAAACAACAGATTGTTATTAACTTCTGGGGTAAATAAAATAAATTACAGAATGATGGATCACTGACACTGATACAGAGCAATATAATATCTGGCAGCGGAAAATACAAAATACAATAATAGTTCATGAAGCTACTAAATAAAATTTTGCATCAGAGTATACATAAATAATACAGCAGAAGTCTAATATAATGAATGTTAGATACATAATAACAGAATGAAACAGAAACAGCAAGAATAACTAAAACTGGATCAACTGAATAGGTAGACATAGTTGAGAAAAAACCGATATAAGCTCCGACTCTAAGGGTGAATCTCGAAAACTGTATACTCGATACACCCCGAGCAATAATGCAAAACAATTCAACTCGGATCAGGACTAACATTCTCATGGAAGTAAATCAATTCAAATGAAATGTTAGATGAAATGCAATCAGTAACTTAAAGGATGTTTGCGAACACCATCCTCTAAGGATCCGTCAAACTAATACTATATAGTATAATACGCTATATATATACAATAGTGTCTATTAGTAAAGTATCAAAATAGCATAAGCGGGATTACCATATTACCCTTACACCGTTTATATATTCCCATAGTATATAAAGTACCGTAATTCCTCCGTAAACTGGAGGGCTATCTGTAACATCCCATATTTTTATGGTATAGTAATTAATTAATTTAATTATTTAAATAGTGTTTAGAGATTTAAATGGTCGTTTAATTAAATAATATTGAATATTTAATTAATATACATAATAGAATAATATATTTATTTCTGAAATAAACGAAAATAATAGAATTCACAATATTGTGTGAATTGGACAATTTAAAATATATAATTCAGTTTAGAATTGAATAACGAATTTATTTATAAATGTTAGTTGAATATATAATTTATATTATAATTATAATCGAGTTCGAAATGGCATGGCAGTTTGTAATTTGGCGGTTCAAACTTTAAACGAATATACATAATTCGTTTTAAGCCGGATTTCTGTGAAACAAGAAACGTTTGGAACTGGTGAAGTATATTTTTCTAACGGAAGAGAAACATGGGGATTTCGTCGTATAGATTGTAAGTTGTGTCCAAATCAATTTTTCAAAAATTCGCTATGGAATTCCTTTATAATTTATAATGGTTTATTTATATTATAAATGGATTTTCAATATAAATTGAATACCGATTTAATCTGGATTTGAAATGTCGAGTTATAAATTCAGATTGGAATATTTTGGAGCTGTATTATATTCTATGTGAATATATACAATAATATTAATTTATTAATCTTAAATTTGATTATTTTTAAATATATTAATATTTAAATGGGCTTATTAAGAGCTTTAAAAATAGCTGTTTTTGCAAATGAATTCCGTTTTCGATGAAACAAATTTTGTTGGATTCGGAATATTAAATTATTGCTAGATTTCAATTTCCGTGATTTTTGGGAGTCAGTATGTGGCCATCTGGGATTTTGATGTGAAAAACAACCAATAATTTGACTTTAAAAATACGTTGTGTGAGCAAATAGATTCGGAATTCGACAAAACAAGTTTCGTTGGGTCCGTAATGTCGAACTGTAGCTACATGTCCATTTTCATCAAATTTGGATATTATATGGGATAATAGGGATTTTTAATGATAAGCACAAATAGGGATTGATTATAAATGAATTTTTAAATCGAATATAAAAATATTATATTACTTCTATAAATACTCCTTAAAAATCTTCTAACCCTAAGACTATTATTTCTCTGGTCAACTTTCGTTTTTGGCCGCTACTAATTTCTCGTTCACTGTGAATCTTAAAAAAAACAAATCAACAGAAAATCCTAAAAATCAAATGATAATATCTTTGAGTTGTTGGGAGGTTTATCTTGGCGCTGGTATACATTTCAGAGGAGTCGGCATTCACTTGGGTCGCTGTCATTTTGCGTTGTGAACTAGGGTTGAAGACATGTAGATTTTGGAGCTTCAACTCATGAATTAGCTGTTATATTTAAATTAAGGAGCTGGATTGGAAATTGTATGCATTTTTTTGGAATCTATGGAAAATATAAATGTCGATTTTGCTCCAGGAGCAACATGAGGTTGCTATTCGAACGCAGCCAAGAAGAAGCATCGAGCATGATGTTTGCAGTGTAGGGTGAGAGATATTTTGATGAGAAGAAGTTTGGTGAAATTTGTTTGTGTTTTAAGGGAAAGACAAAGGAGCGGTGTGGAATTGAAGCACGACAATGGCCATGTTCTATTCTGTTTGAAAACATACAGGTTCGTGACTATAAGGGGAGTGCGAGATGAACTAAATGGTGTGGAAGTTGAATAGAGTGAGATGAGAATCATGATGGTGGTTTTTAGTTTTGGAATCCATGAAGTTTGGAGGATTTGAGGAAGCATCGGACAAGAAGAAAATGGCACGAGTTCGAACTGGAGGTGGAACTCACGGCTGTAGGAGAAGAAGGTTGCAGGTTGGGATGATAATGGGCCAGGATAGAAAAGAATGGGCCCAAATAATTTAAATAATCTAATTTAAATTATATAAATGTCTATGCAAAATTATTAAATTGGTAACTTTGTCATACGTTGACCAAATTCAGCGAAACAAGATTCGTTGGGATCGTATGGACGGCGGCTACATAATGGAACTGACTGAGAGTGAATGCTTGTTACAATTTATAACGAAATAAATTGTTTATTTGAATCAACCAATAGTTATCGTTATTTAACGATGATCTACCAATGTGAGTAAATCTCACTAACTATGATCAGTTTATATTTTTATAACGTATTTTTAGAATTCATAAATGATGGTTGATTACTGTGTGTTGACTGTTTAGATGAACTGCCAATCTATTAGTTGAAGATATAGATAACGATATATATATATATATATATATATATATATATATATATATATCATTAATCAAATATTGATTCTGTTTATCAGAATATTTCATATTGAAATGAAGTTGATGTTAATTATATTGTTTAACATCTGTGGATGCAGGGAAACAGTTTGGAGGGATCCAACTGGATTCCTCAATATTTATAATACTGTTTGTTTTCATATATTGTGATATATGATGTGATATATAATCTGTGATTGATTATGATGACACTAGTCTTGTTATTTGGTATTTTAAATACCATAAGAAATACTGGAATGTAAAAAGGGAATTTTCAAAGTGTATATTGAAAATAAAATATTTATTTGGGAAATAAATATAATTATAAAAGGAAATATTTATATGAAATAAACAGGATATTATAAACGAAATATTCATATGAAATAAATAGGATATTATAAAAGGAAATATTTATATGAAATAAACATAATTATAAAATGGATTATTTGGAAAATAAATAGAATTATAAAAAGGAATTATTCGGAAAATAAATAGAAGTATAAAAAGAAAATTGGTGAGATATAAAAGAACTATGAGATGTTGGATTTAAAGGAGATTTTTAAATAGAAATCTGTTTTAACAGATAAATGGAGAAGATTAATTTATAAGTAATGTTTTTATAAATTAAGTGAAATAATTTATCATGGGATAAATTGAATATATAAGTCTAAATTTATATAGAGGAGTAGAAATCGGTTTTAACACCGATATTTTAAATAGAAATTAAACTTACCATTTATAAAGGGAACTGTAAATGAGATTTAAATGTTAGAAATAAAAAGGAGATTTCGTATGAATAAAGTCTATAAATAGAAGTATAAATAGAATTTGGAAATGGGATATTATTTTAAAATACGAAATCAAACTTAATGGATTATATAAAAGAAATATTTTTCACATTCAATGTGAATAATGGATTAAAATGAATATTTTATAAATTAAAACAATTATAAGGAAAATTGGGTATTGAAATAGGAATTCAAATGGGAATTTGAATGAGATAGAAAGTAGAGTTAATCGAATATTAGTTATTCGAGTAGAGTTAAATCGAATATAGTTATTCGAAGAGAGTTAATCGAATATAAGTTATTCGGAGAGAGTTGATCAAATATTAGCTTATTCAAAAGGAAGTTATTGAATAGAGCTTGTTCGAAAGAGAGTTATCAAATATAGTTATTTGAAAAATAGTTATTCGAATAGAGTTATTCGAAATAAAGTTATCAAATATAGTTTTTCGAAATATAGTTATTTGAAATAAAGTTATCAAATATAGTTATTTGAAATATAGTTATTCGAAATAGAGTTATTCGAAAGGGAGTTATTGAATAGAGTTATTCGAAAGAGAGTTATCACATATAGTTATTTGAAATATAGTTATTCGAAATAGAGTTATTCGAAATAAAGTTATTAAATATAGTTATTTGAAATATAGTTATTCGAAATAAAGTTATCAAATATAGTTATTCGAAGAGAGTTATCGAATAGAGTTATTCGAAATAGAGTTATTCGAAATAGAATTATCATATATAGTTATCCGAAAGGGAGTTATCGAAATAGAGTTATTCGAAATAAAGTTATCAAATATAGTTATTCGAAATAGAGTTATCAAATAGAGTTATTCGAAAGGGAGTTAATCTAACATAATATATTCGAAGAGAATTAATCGAACATAATTTATTCGAAAAAGAGATTATCGAATATAGTTTATTCGAAGAAAAGAGTTATCGAATAGAGTTTATTCGAAAGAGGGTTATCGAATAGAGATTATTCGAGAGAGAATTATACGTTGAAATTCGATTTTATCGAATTCGGGAAAGTACTATCCACTTTCCGTTTTTAATCAAGATTTATTTATTTATTAATAAATTAGTTGTTTGTTTATTTTTCCAAATTAATAAATAAAAGTTATATTTAAGTTATTATATTTCGGAAGCATGGGATTATAACACTACTGTTATAATCAAACAATTTCTGTAAAAGAAGAGGATTCGTAAATCGAATCCGAAAGTTACATAAGGAAGTTTGTTAAAGATTTAAAAGGTGAACTTTGTCTATTTCGAGGTTAGAATTGTTGTTCAGTTAAGGTCTGAGAGGTAGTTATACCCCAACTTGATTAACTTCATTTTTAACTAAGGAATGGTTAAGGTTCGATAGTAAAGGTTGGTTAAGTGAATTTAGTTAATGAGTGTAATAGTTTGAGTTGGCATATCAATGTTTTATTAAACATCTGTTTAAATCCAATGAAGGAGTTTTGGAAATGTTTCCAAATAAGAATCAAAAATGTTTTCTAATATAAAAAAATAGAAATGAGAGTAAATATGGAAATGTGCAATGATTAATAACGTATATTTTCTAAATTTAGAAAATAAGAATTTACGAATATATGGAAACGGGAATAGGGAAATGGATAATTGAATGACAAATCAAATTAAAGGGGATCAATGTTGACTGATGATTTGCTCGGTAAGATTTCCATTTGGAAATACGACCGTTGTTTGTACACACGTTTTCCTTTGATAGTTAAATAACCAACTATCAAAGTTTTTGACCATTTCCGTTGTCAATACGGAGAGACCGGGATCAGATTTATTATCTGAAAACCAGTCTATATGGGCATTAGCGTTGCGAATCAAATATGATGAAGATAATTGAAGACAAAGTTTGTGAAAGGGTTATTCTGTTAAATCCTAGGTAGAAATTGCCTAAGATGGGTTTACAGAATAGTGCCTTCGGTTTTTCCAGTCCCAGGACGACCTGTATGGAAGAATGTCTGACAGAGTATATTTAATAGATCACGTAAGTTGATCTCTTCAAACGTATGTACGTTTGGTGGAAGAGGAATTCATTTTCTCTTAGCTATATACCCGTGGTATTTTTGGGGAAATCAATTTGTGATTTGGCGGGTATGACGATGTGACATTCAAAGTAAATAAAGGTGTACGTTATGACATCAAGCCTCACAACTAGGAAATGGTATAACATCGGGTAGGTTGCATGGCTAAGTGGTTAGCTACCAATTAGGGTGTACTGTCACCTGATCTAGAGAAATTCCATTTACTTCTATAATCTATTTTGATGCTGTCCCTTTTGGGAAACGGTTGCTGATCCCAACCAATACATTCGGTACACTCAAGCGAAATGAGTGACCGATCATGTTTAGCCTGGGTTACAAGATGTTCTTGTTGAACCCATTGTATTCCTCTCTATAGATACACTGCCGGAAGGTGGTCCCATACCTTGCTAGTTGGAATTCATTACCCAATAACCGCCCATGGTTTTTGATTATATATTATGTATGTGAAAGGTGAGATGAAAGCGTTCTGTTAATGATTATTTAGTTGTGGTTGATAGACATTATTATAATATCGAAAGAGTTTTGATATAAAGATTATCATTTCTTTCAAAAGGATTTTGAAAGTTAAATTAAGTGTTTTGGATTCTCATAAGGAAAAAACCCGTTCCATGTTATACGGTGTGGTCTTATGAGATATCATTTAATTTCTCAAACTGTTTTAAATTGTTTACTCACACCAGTCTTATGACTGACTCGGAGTTTATTTTGTTTTGTTTTCCCTAAAATCTTGGGTGCCCAAATTTGTACGGGTAGTCAAGTAGTTGGGATTTTACAGATATACTGAGAGCTTGGAGCAGGAGGCTTCAGGATTTTATAACAATTGTTTATTTCCGATGTGTTGTAAGTGTTGTATGTGATGACCCCAAACTTCCGTAGACCGAAAGTAAGGATGATCATTTTGGAATACAACATATTTACAACAAAAACAGATCTCAGATAATTATCATAAAACATAAACAATTGCAGCAGAAATAAACGTCATCAGCATCACAGCAAAACATCAGAGTATGCAGTTTTACAGGATCCACTTAGCATAATAGAAGTCTTAACAAAAGAGGAACAAGTCTGAAATGAAAATAAATGAGTTTCAAATCCCATTACATACATCAAAAGCAAAAGATAGAAAACGTCTCAAAAGCAGAATAAAAGGTGGAGGAAAGGTCTTCTTCTTCTTCCTCCCAAAGCTAGCTCCCACCAAAAAGTATCACCTAGAAACCTGTCAATTGGCTGCCCGTGTGGAAAGAGGGCACCCGAGTTTGCAAAAGTGAAACAAACTACGAGTCAGTCATGGGACTGGTGTGAGAATTCTTAACTAAATTAACTATCAAGATGGCGAATCTCAGGACCACGCTGCCAACGCGAAACGGGTTTACTCCATTGGATTGCCAGTGCAATATTTTATAAAGTTTATATAAAACAGCGGAATGACTTTTGAAAAATGAAACCATCATAAGACCCAAGTCCTATCACACAATGCAACGCACACAAGAGGATAGAGTTTTCCCTTATGATGATCAAACATGCTTAATACGTGAAAAGTAATGTTTTGATATTATCATTAGTGTTTTAACAGTATTAAAATACTTCAAAATACATATATCAATCCTAGACGGCATAGGTACCATATACTATGTCGCCGTATATAAGTTTAAAATCAAAACCGAAATGTCGTCGTATTGGGAATTGGTTTTCTGTCATGAAATCGAGGCTAGGGATCGTCCTCTTCCGATTCGAGACACTCTAGCAAATGCCTTAGGATCACACCTATGGGCAACCCTTGGATGCGGTAGGGCCGGTCCCTACCTAAAGGTAGTGGATTAGTTATGCCTGTACACACGTTTCCCGGTCCCTTTGGACCTATAATATGACCACTTCCGGCCTATAAAAACCCGAGGTACCTCAATCCAAAATCCACATAAGTAAAATGTCGGGCCGTGTCAAAACCCAAGCACCACTCCTAGCTAGAGAGAAACGTGTGAACTCCCTACGGTCCATATCCCATTTTTGACTCATACCGGGTGTGAGGCTCGCGAAGCTACGTTATACACAAAGCTATGCCCAAACAGTCTATGCTTTGATCATCCGCAACAAGGCCTGCTTTTCAACAAAGCCTTGATCATTGCATCTTGGCGTGCCACGTTGACAATTCAACACCATACTATCGATAACTACTACTACGTATCCGAGGGTTAAGTAGAGAATAAATTCTCCACCACCAAACAGACATATATTAATAGAAAGCGATTTAATTATATGAAGTGAATTTCAACGTCAGACACGCATCCATTTACAAGTCCTTTCTGGGTCTGAACGAAACTGGAGACACCAAAGAGGTTCTCGCTAATCCGCACGACCAACACACACGTCCGGGCAATTACTGCTTCAATCCAGTCCTGGGAGCAAGTCAGTCCAAGGTGTCAGAAGTCATCGCCCATTCGATGTGAAGATCGCCGGTCTTCTACACCGTCTTGTTACATCTTTGATTTAATCGCCGTTCAATTATTTGAAATGAGTTAAACTCGGCCTTTTCAAATAATTGTCGCATAATTATAGTTTAAAACTTTTCATATATATATATATATTTATAATTATTTATCGCTATTTTTATCTATTAAAAATAGCTCGAAATATATAAACGACGTTTCGGGTCAATGGGCGGCGCTGGCGCTGTTTTTACCAAAATTTGATTTACACATATCTCAAAATCTAACCGTCGTATTTTGATGAAATTTATATCGTTGGAAAGCTCTCCCCAAAGCGGTCCTAACGGTTCTAGTTTTGGGAAAATCCAACGGTCGGATCTTTCTATATATTCATTTGAAGTTACGATTGCTGATACGCGTACTGCAGCGCTCGTTTTGTTTAATTTTATATTTTATATTTATATATAATATATAAACCATTTGGGCGATTTCCTTTATTAAAATTCATTCCTTTTATTCTACGAAAGAAATACTTTCGTCCGCCAATTCTAGTGCGACAAAATGATGGTTTCAACAATGTATCATTTTATATCAGATAGACATGACACTTTTGTTCGCCAACTCCAATGTGACTAAAAATGATAATTCAACAATATATATTTTTATATTCATCAAAATGTCATTTTTGTTCGCCAATTCTAATGCGACCAAAAATGATAATTCAACGATATATATTTTTATATTCATCAAAATGTCATTTTTGTTCGCCAATTCTAATGTGACCAAAATGATAGTTTTAAAATGTATATTTTCAATGTTCAACAAAATGACATTTTTGTTCGCCAATTCTAATGTGACAAAAATGATAGTTTTAAAATGTATATTTTCAATGTTCAACAAAATGACATTTTTGTTCGCCAATTCTAATGCGATAAAAATGATAGTTTTAAAATGTATATTTTCAATGTTCAACAAAATGACATTTTTGTTCACTAATTCTAATGCGACAAAAATGATAGTTTTAAAATGTATATTTTCAATGTTCAACAAAATGACATTTTTGTTCGCCAATTCTAATGCGACAAAAATGATAATTTTAAAATGTATATTTTCAATGTTCAACAAAATGACATTTTTGTTCGCCAATTTTCAATGTTCAACAAAATAACATTTTTGTTCGCCAATTTTAATGCGACAAAAATGATAGTTTTAAAATGTATATTTTCAATGTTCAACAAAATGACATTTTTGTTCGCCAATTCTAATGCGACAAAAATGATAGATTTAAAATGTATATTTTAAAATAAGAATGTAAAAGTCCCTTACTCTTTTATTTACATTTAAAAATGTAAATCTCTTTTTATTCTTTCCAATTACATTGAAAATGAAAATGTTTTTTTTCTTATTCTTCTCTATAACATTGAAAATAAAAATGTCTTTTTATTCTTTTCTATTATATTGAAAATAAAATGTCTTTTTATTCTTCTATTACTAAGAGAACTTAATAAAAAGTAAATTCATCATTCTATGTAATATTTGCATTGTAAAATGCAAATAAAAGGGTGGACTTTATTTCCAATGTAAACATCTTTTCTAGCGTCAATCTTCCTAAAATAAATATATTTTCTAATGTCAAGATTTGGTTCATTTCAACTATATTAACATAACGATGAAGTTTTGCTCATTTCAACCATATAAACATGACGATGAAATTTTGGTGTCATTTCAACTATACTAACATACGATGAATTTTGTGTATTACAACAAATGGCAACATATGATTGGTTGTAAAATTCCTATGAATCAAAAATAATAGACCCTGCCTTTATTTTGCGAAATAAAACAAAATATATGAATTTTATTCATTTTATAGGATAAAAGATCAAATCTTTATTCACTATATAAATCCAACTTCTTTTATTTTATATGTCAAAATAAAAGATCAAGTCTTAATTTATTATTTAAAAAAAAATGAAAGGAAAATAAAACTTTGTTTTATTCGTAGATCAAAAACAAAAGATTCAACTTTAATTTGTTTTCAAAAACAAAAGATTAGAGCTAAATTTTGTTTTCAATACATGAGAACTAACTTAATTTTGTTTCCAAAACAAAAGATCAAAAACCTTCCCACAAAGATCTCAACTTTATTATATTTCATTTTCAAATCAAAAGATCTAAACCTTTAAACAAAGATCCCAACTTTATTTTATTTTAATTCCAAATCAAAAGATCAGTTTCAAGAGGATAAAATAAAAATAAAAACAAAGGCGAGAACTTTATTATGATTACATTAGAATTTTACAGATCCAACAGTCAAATTATAACATGATATCACGACGAATAAGATTCAACAATACAACAATCACCACATAACAGATCAGAATAATATGCAAATATTCAACTGATCGAATAGGATTTAAAATAAATTATTTAATTATTTAAATTCAGAATCTCACAGTCGTTGACGATTTTTGGCCAAAATTCGAACTGTTCAGAATCAACTCCAGTCAGTTTCGTTGCGTAGACCTCAGTCACACGATTATGTCGCTGAAATCATCGAATTTCGAATTGAAACGAGTTAGATATGATAAATTGAAGTTTTAAAATAATTTGAATTAATTAAATAATAAATTAATTAGAGAAATCACCTTCTTCCTCTCAGACAAGAACAGGCCGACAGTTTTCTATATTGGGTTCAAATTTAGGGTTGGGTTTTTCTTCCAATTAGTTGCAGTGTTTGCCGATCGGGAGGGGGGACGTCGGACCAGGTGGAGTGGTGCATGCGGGGGGTGGGGGGGGGGGGGGGGTGGGGGGTTGGTTTGGTCAAACTCGGCGGCGGCTAGGGGGGCCCACGGCGGACGAGACGCGGCGGGTTTGGGGGGGTCGCTGCTCTGGCTTCGGGCGACGAGGAGATGATTAGGTGGTACAGAAATGAAGAGGGAGAGAAGAGCTTCGACGTGGTATATGTGTTGGGGTCTGAAAATTAGTGATGGAGGAGAAATTAGGAGGAGAAGAAATGAACAATATCGGCCATTCAAATTAGGGGCGGCGGCAACGAAGATGAATAGTAATTAGGGTTTGGATTTTCCCATTTTTATAATATTTTATGTGTAATTTTATAATTAAATCCATAATTTCTAAACTATTTCGATTTCAGCCCAGAAGAAGGTGCCCCTAGCCAATAACCCATATTCCGAACCCAATGGGACAGGTCCCGTCAGCCCAAACGGCTGTCTGTGGCCTATATTATTTAATTTAATATTTAATTCTTTTATTAATTTAATTCGTCTGCATAAATAAATTCACCGAGGCCATAAACGGACTCAGAAAAATCCAGAAAAAATATATTTGTCTATGTTATGACGATACGGTCCTAACAAAATTAATTTCGTCGAATTCTGACACTGTATGAAAAATGGATATTTTTCAGTCGATTAAATTTGACTGTAAATCGACCAAACACATTTTCCTTCGCCACGCTCACATATTAAATCAAAAAATTCTAAAAATTGAAACCTAGCAATAATATGACATTCCTGTTCCGATGAAAGTGGTTTCGTCAAAAACAGAGATCGTTTGAAAATTGACTATTTTCACTGGCTTTAATATTATTTAAAAATGGAATTTTGAATTTCTGCCACATTTTTCCACCAGATAATTTAAAATAAAAATTTTAAATTGGTTCGGATTTTCCGGGTCATTACAATCTCCTCCACTTAAGAATTTTCGTCCTCGAAAAGGAAACAAAGTCAAGTAGGAACTAAGATGGAAAATGTAAATTGAGGAAAATGTACCTTAACACAAGAGTTATTCAGAGATATCCACTCTGCACTTGGGGTAAGCCTTTTTGATGCTATCCTCTATCTCCCAAGTACAGTCTCTAGGATCCCCACTCCATTGAACCTTGACTAGGTTAATCTTCTTGTTCCTCAAGATTTTGGTTTCTTTGCCAATGATCTTAATCGGGTCCTTTCTCACTATCAGATTTGGAGCAATATCTAGGACCTGTTGGTTTAGTTCATCCTCAATCAGATCTGGATCGTGCACATGCTTGCGGAGTTGAGACACATGAAATACATCATGCACCCCTGGCAACCAGTCGGGCAGCTGCACTCTATAAGCGAGAGTACCAATCCTTTCAAGAATAGGGAATGGACCAATGAATCTCGGTGCCAACTTTCCCGTCTTCCCAAAACGAATCATGCCTCTCAAAGGAGAAACCTTCAAGTATACTCGATCACCCACAGAGAATTCAAGATTCCTTCTTCGCTGGTCTGCATAGCTCTTTTGTCGGCTCTGAGCAGTCAACAAGCGCTTCTTAATCAAGTCAACCTTATCCGATGCTTCTCGAACCATGTCGGGGCCCAAGACTAGTCGATTTCCTGACTCCACCCAACATGCTGGAGATCTGCATGGCCTGCCGTAAAGTAATTCAAATGGTTACATCCCCAAGCTTGCTTGGTAGCTATTATTATAGGAGAATTCCACTAAGTGCAAGTGGTCCTCCGATGAACCGCCATAGTCGAGAATGCAAGCACGCAATAAGTCATCCAAAACACAATTCACCCTCTCAGTCTGGCCATCTGTCTGAGGGTGATAGGCAGAGCTCAGATTTAACTTGGTCCCAAGTTCCTCTTGAAAAGATTCCCAGAATTTACTGGTAAACAATGGATCCCGATCACTGACAATGGATCCCGATCTCTTTAAGATAGAGTTGCGCTAAACTTCGAGCTGTTCTATTGGACCGAACAGGGATAAAATGGGCAGATTTTGTTAAGCGGTCGATAATCACCCATATGCTATCGTTGCCCTTTCGGCTTCGAGGCAAGCCATCTATGAAGTCCATAGAAATTTCCTCCCACTTCCAACCAGGAACTCCTAGCGGTTGCAACAAACCTGCCAGTTTCTGCTGATCACTTTTAACTTGTTGACAAGTGGGACATCTAGCAACATAAATGGAAATGTCTCTTTTCATCGACCTCCACCAAAATGTGCGCTTGAGGTCGTGATACATCTTGATCACTCCAGGATTAACACTAAGCTTGGATTTATGACATTCATCCATAACCTCCCTTATGAGCTTAGAGTCATATGGGACACAGATTCGGCCTAATAGCCTCAGAACCCCATTTTCATCAATCCGGAAACTTGTGGTTTCGCCATCCTGAATTCTTTTAATAATCCTCTGAATAAATTTATCATCCTTCTGAAGAGCAGAGACTTTATCAATCAAAGAAGGAGTGATAATGAGACTGGCGATAATGAGATTGTTGCATTCTGCATTCTTTCTACTGAGTGCATCGACTACAATGTTTGCTTTTCCCGGAGTATATAGGATATCCAGGTCATATGATGCAAGAAATTCGACCCAGTGCTGCTGCCTCATATTCAAATCTTTTTGGGTAAAAAGGTGCTTCAAGGATTTGTGATCCGTATAAATTTCAAACTTTTCACCCAAAAGATAATGCCTCCATATTTTAAGAGCAAACACAATGGCCATTAGTTCAAGGTCATGCGTGACATAATTATTCTCATGCGGTTTTAGTTGGCGGCTAGCATATGCGACTACCCTGCCTCTTTGCATCAGCACCGCACCAATACCTTAAATAAATAAGGGATAACATGTTAAAATGAGATTTGTCATTAAAGGAAAAATATTATCTCAGACATGTAAATTTATAAAGAGACAACCTTGCTTAGAGGCGTCGGTCCAGACCTTCAAATCCTGATTGCCATCTATGATGGTCAACACAGGAGCATTGGTCAACCTCTTCTTTAGCTCTTGGAAAGCGGCCTCGCATTCGGGTGTCCACTTGAATTTCGTATGCTTCTTGGTCAGGTTAGTCAATGGACAAGCTACTTTCAAAAAATCTTTAACAAATTTCCGATAATAGCCGGCCAGTCCTAAGAAACTTCTGACCTCCGTGGGAGTTCTAGGCTGCTTCCATTCTTGGATGGCTGAGATCTTTCCTGGATCTACTGAGATGCCCTCCTTTGATACAACATGGCCGAGGAATTTCACCTCCTCTTGCCAGAATATGCATTTAGAAAAATTTTCTTTCAGCACATTTCTTCGCAAAATCCCTAAGACTTCTCTCAGATGATGTTCGTGCTCAGCAGCGGATTTAGAAAAGATGAGGATGTCATCGATGAACACGAGCACAAATTTGTTTAAAACATCTCTGAATACTTTATTCATCAAGTCAACGAAATATGCTGGAGCATTACATAAACCGAAAGGCATTACTAGCCATTCATAAAAGATGTTAGGGCCTCTGAAAGCAGTTAAAGGCACACACTCCTCTGCAATGCGAAGTTGATGGAAGCCTGTAGCTAGGTCCATCCTAGAAAATACTCGTGCCCCATGCAATCGGTCAAGCAAGTCATCAATAGAGGTAGTGGATATTTGTTCATAAGAGTTTGCTTGTTGAGATCACGGTAGTCTACACATAGCCTGAGAGTACCGTCTGATTTTGGGATGAACACCACTGCTGCTCCCCATTCTGAGAAGCTGGGCCTGATCAGACCCTTCCACAAAAGCTGCTTGGTTTGATTTTTCAGCTCCTCTCTTTCTTTTGGCAACATTCTCCGAATGGGATGTACAACAGGTCTTGCATTCGGAGCCAAATCAATTCGGAAGCTGATTTCTCTGTGTGAAGGTAGGCCCTCGACTTCTTTGAAAACATCAGCATAATCTTTGACGACAGGGATATCCTCAATAGAAGTAGGGGTAACTTCTAGAGAAGACCAGAAAGCTTTCCTGTCGGTGGCTGAGCCATGGCAGGGGATACATACATTACCGAGTTTAGTTTTAACTTTGACAATTCTTTCGGCGCATACTAACTCAGCTTCATATTTTGCTAACCAATCTATACCAAGTATGATGTCATATCCAGAAAACTCCATGATGATCAAATTAAAAGGAAACTGATAGCGAGAATAGGAGATAAGCCCTTTACAATACTGATCTAGAATGAGGGAACCTCCTATCGGACTATTAGCTCTAATCAAATTTTTGAGTTTTCTAGGTTTCAGTTTCAACTTTTTACTTGAATCTTTAGAAATAAAGCTTCTTGCAGCACTAGTATCAAATAAGACAGTAATAGGGATGTTCTTAATATTAAGCGTACCTCCTAAGACATCGGGTTTATTAGGCCCCTCAGTCGAAGCTGGTGCAACTGCTCCCTCATAAACATGTGCCACTTCGGTTTTCTTCAACAGAGGACAGTTTCTAGCAAAGTGCCCCGGCTTATGGCAGTTATAGCAATCCCGTGTGTTCCTGGGTTTCTGACCTCGATTCTGAGAATTCTGACCACGGTTCCGGGAGCTCTGACCACAGTTCTGACTAGGGCCTGAATCATCTCTCTTGACCCTTTTTGGTGCTCTACACTCATAATCAAAATGCCCAATCTTGCCGCAGTTATAGCAGGTCACCTTGCTCCTATCCCTCTTCTTCCCTTGGGGCTTAGCTGCAGAAGAATTGCTCGCCTCCTGTTTTTTGTTAGCCTGTTCCTTCTGGTTGTTGCTTTGACCTTTCCCTCTATCCTGCGGTCCAGACTCATCATTCTCCTCATAGCGGCACGCCATTTCCACTACTTCATTGAAAGGAAGCTTAATATGGGCAGTGACTCGATTCAAATATTTCTTGGACAGCCCCTTGATAAATTTCTTATTCTTCTCTACTGAATCTTGAATCAAACTAGGGGCATATCGTGAAAGCTCATCAAACTTCCTCACATACTCAGAAACGGTCATACTGCCTTGCTGTAGGTTAACGAACTGCTCGCGCAGATGCTCTCTAGCTTGTGGGGGTATATACTTCTCATTGAAAAGCTCCTTGAATCTGGCCTAAGACATATTGGCCACGTCATTGCAGATTTTAATTGTATCCCACCAATGCCCTGCTTCCTCCTTTAGTTGCCAAACTGCCAGGTAACGCTTTTGCTGATCTTCCAGTTCCAGCCTTCTAGGATCTTCTCGCAATCTTTAAGCCATGCCTCTGCTTGAATCGCAGACTCCCACCCTGTAAAAGGTACACCTCCAAGGTTCTTGAATTTCTTTGACATTCTCTCCAAATCAAAAGGATGTGGAGGTGGTTCGACTACGACCTCTGAATTATGCTGGTCTTGAGTGATGGGTGTCTCGTCTCAAGCTTGCCCTCCAGCTCCTACTCGGGCTCCTCCTCTAGCCCCGCCTCGAGCTCCACCACGGGCTCCGCCTCGAGCTGTTCTTGATCTAATATCAATTTAAATCAGTCTGTACCATCAAGGAAAGAGTCAGACCAACAAAAATGAGAATTTTCAAGAAAAGAAAAGATAAGGACGAGATGAAAAGATGATGATGTAATGACTGGTAAATATGTGCTATTCTGCTGTGCTCACTCTAGGGCATTACTAGACCTATCTCTAATGAGCTACTCGTCTTAGAATAATGTGGATTCTATCTAGACGAATTGTTCTAAATATGTTATATTCCGTAGCTAAAGTAAACCTTAGGCTCTGATACCAACTGTGATGAACCCAAACTTCCGTAGACCGAAAGTAAGGATGTTCATTTTGGAATACAACATATTTACAACAAAAACAGATCTCAGATAATTATCATAACACATAAACATTTGCAGCGGAAATAAACGTCATCAGCATCACAACAAAACATCAGAGTATGCAGTTTTACAGGATCCACTTAGCATAATAGAAGTCTTAACAAAAGAGGAACAAGTCTCAAATGAAAAGAAATGAGTTTCAAATCCCATTACATACATCAAAAGCAAAAGATAGAAAAACGTCTCAAAAGCAGAATAAAAGGTGGAGGAAAGATCTTCTTCTTCTTCCTCCCAAAGCTAGCTCCCACCAAAAAGTATCACCTAGAAACCTGTCAATTGGCTGCCCGTGTGGAAAGAGGGCACCCAAGTTTGCAAAAGTGAAACAAACTACGAGTCAGTCATGGGACTGGTGTGAGAATTCTTAACTAAATTAACTATCAAGATGGCGAATCTCAGGACCACGCCGCCAACGCGGAATGGGTTTACTCCATTGGATTGCCAGTGCAATATTTTATAAAGTTTATATAAAACAACGAAATGACTTTTGAAAAATGAAACCATCATAAGACTCAAGTCCTATCACACAATGCAACGCACATAGGAGGATAGAGTTTTCCCTTATGATGATCAAACATGCTTAATACGTGAAAAGTAATGTTTTGATATTATCATTAGTGTTTTAACAGTATTAAAATACTTCAAAATACATATATCAATCCTAGACGGCATAGGTACCATATACTATGTCGCCGTATATAAGTTTACAATCAAAACCGAAATGTCGTCGTATTGGGAATTGGTTTTCTGTCATGAAATCGAGGCTAAGGATCGTCCTCTTCCGATTCGAGACACTCTAGCAAATGCCTCAGGATCACACCTATGGGCAACCCTTGGATGCGGTAAGTATAAGCAGCGGAATTCAAATATGTTTAAACATTTGCAATACAAATTCCCAATTAGCAGAGTCAAATGCTTTTGAAAAGTCTAATTTAAGAAGAACACCTGGTATTTTCATATTGTGACAATAAGAGATTACCTCTTGAGTAGCTGCAATGCAATCAGAAATGTTTTGTCCAAGAATAAAAGCTGATTGTTCAGCACCAACAAGATCAGCGATGATAGATTGAAGTCGATTCGCGAGAGTTTTAGTCAGGATTTTGAAAGTGGTATTAAGCAAACTGATAGGACAAAAATCAGACAAAGAGTTTGCACCGGCAAATTTGGGAAGAAGCACAATATTTGCATAATTCAAATGAGATATGAGATTAGGGTTTTCAAAAAACTCATTGCACATATTCATTATATCATTTTTCACAATAGCCCAAAATGATTTAAAAAAGGAAGGCCCAAACCCATCAGGCCCAGGGGCTTTATCATCATCCATGTCTCTTAACGCAGCCCATACCTCATTTTCAGTGAACGGTTGATCTATACAAATAGAAGCAGGTGAAGGATAAAGAGAATACCAATCAATAAGATGAATTTCAGACGATGAGCAACCCAGAATGGAGCGATAATATTTGGAAAAAAGAGAAAGAATATCATCAGGGTTTGAATAAAGGGTGCGTTTTTTACAGGTCCCTATTAAGTTTCAAAATATAAAAAAAACCCGGTGATAAAAATAATATAGAATACATCCCTATTTTTGAATTTCCGCTAAAAAAATTCCAGATCTACCCTTACACACCTAAAAAACTATCCAACAACTGTTTGTCCTCATTTACTCAGTCTATCGCTCCTATAATCTCGCTCATAAACCTAATCCTACAATTCTAGAAAACCGTCGATCACTCCAACAACGATTTTTTATTACTTTTTTTTGATTTTTACGAAAAAAATAGACAATTAGATCAATATATAGCGTAAAATTGCATACATTCATGCAAGTAAGTGGAATAATTGCATACAATTATTAATATTATGCAGAAAATAAATTATTAGTTTTGCGCAACAATAAAGTAGACGTGCATACATTAATATTATACAGAAATAAATAATTACTTGAATGTAGGGACTACAATTTTTTTATTAAGATTTTTACGAAAAACTAGACAAATAGATACAAATATTAACTAAAATTGCATAAATTTATGCAAAAAAGTGAAATAATTGCATACATATACAGAACTGTACTGCATAATTGCTGAAGCAAAATAAATGACAAAAAAGTAAATACATATAATAATAACAAGATGCATATATATATGCAAATAACAGAAATATGTGCATACTTACATGAAAATTTTCATAACAATTACACGTACTACATCAAAAAAAAAGTACAGACCACATTTACATGTACTATATCAAAAATTTCAGAACATTTACAAAGCAAAGATGATGGTCTGTTGAAGAACAAATAAATTTGTTAAGACCCAGCTTATTGCGCAAACCACATCTAGTAGTCTCGGTAGAAACAACTGAAGATTTCAATCATTTGGAAAAGGATGGAGGACCAAGCTTCAACAACACCACTACACCAATATCCACCAGAGCACTGTTATCAAAAAAAGAAAATCAACATTAATAAGCTTATTGCAGTAACCTAAAGTACAAAAACTGCTTCAGAATAATATAAATACATGCGAACAATTCAGCAAAAAACAATAATTTATGAATATTTATATGCACGTATTCTAGATATATGCATAGAAATATGAATATATTTGTAAAATAATATGTTTTTCTGTTTTTCTGATAAAAAATTGCATACATATATGCATGTATGAAGAATAGATGCATATATGTCCGCAACTTTTAATGAGAAGTTCAGCAAAAAATTACAAAAAATGCTTCAGAATAATATAAATACATGGTTACAATTCAGCAAAAAACAATAATTTATGAATACTTATATGCACGTATACCAGATATATGCATAGAAATATGAATATATTTGTAAAATACTATATTTTTCTGTTTTTCTGATAAAAAAAATGCATACATGTATGCATGTATGAAGAGAAGATGCATATATGTCCGCAACTTTTAATGAGAAGTTCAGCAAAAAAATTACAAAAAATGCTTTTGAATAATATAAATACATGGTTACAATTCAGCAAAAAACAATAATTTATGAATATTTATATGCACGTATTCCAGATATATGCATAGAAATATGAATATATTTGTAAAATAATATGTTTTTCTGATAAAAAAATGCATACATATATGCATGTATGAAGAAAAGATGCATATATGTCCGCAACTTTTAATGAGAAGTCCAGCAAAAAATTACAAAAAATGCTTCAGAATAATATAATTGCTTGTTGCGTTCTGAACTCTGGTTTAACAGAGGATAATTAGGTTTTAATTACATATGAAGGAGAAGTTGTTCCAGTTCTCTTCTACGAGGGAATTGATTTGACCCAGTTACTCAGGTGATTGTAACCCTCTTAAAAATTACATGATTCAAACATAGAAAAACGCAGAGACTATTTAAATATAACAAATAAATTTAAACAAAATCAAACTACTGTCATCGAATTACTAACCGACCGTGAAAGATTAGAAGCAGACCCTACGTTGGAATAATGGAATTGCTACGTTGCCGTTCCTGGATCGCTTTAGAACTGGAATCGCTGCCGTTCCTGGATCCCAGAAGGAATTTTTTCGGATTCAGTTACTGCGTGAAAATCGAATGAGGGTTCTCTTGAATCGCAACCGTTCAGGGTCAGGATTTCTGGAAACTGACGATTCAGGGTTCTCTTGATTGGAGTTCCTAGAGCGGCGAGATCTAGAAGAAGAAGGAGGAGAATCCTGGTGCTGGAGCCGCCGCCGCCATGAAATAGAAAATTAGGTTTCTGTAAAGAATAAAACCCTAATACATAACCTATAAACAAAAACGAACCGTGAAAATCGAACGAGGGCATTTCCGTAAAAATAAAAGCTGTGTTTTGAAAATAGGGATGAGAATTATATATTTCAAGAGGGGAGGATGTGAGTCTAATTAAGTTTGGTTTTAAGGATGTGAGCCTAATTTTCACTTGAATAAACTTGATCCTCATGGGTTATTTCAAGAATGCATGATGCTCGTCTTCTTCCATTAGCTATTCTATGAAAGTAAGCTGAATTTCTATCTCCTTCCTTTAGCCATTTGGCTTTGGATCTCTGCTTCCAACCCATTTCATCTTGTTTAAACGATCTGTCCAACTCAGATTCCAGATTATTGAGAGAGTTTAGTTCAACATCATTAAGAGGACGAGATTCCTCCAATATATTGAGATCTAAGATAGAATCTTGGATATTAGAAATAAGAGTTCGAATTGAGCCCCAGACTGATTTAGCCTAAGGTTTTATCAGTTTTCTCAAAGATCTCAATTTAAGAACAATTATGTGAGTGGCTGATTGGGATTGAACAGGATTATCCCAAACCTTTTGAACAAATTCTTTAAAAGATGGTTCAAGTAACCATAGTCTCTCAAATCTAAATGGGCGTTTAAAATTAGATAGTGAACCCGAATCAAGTACAACAGGGCGATGATCAGAAATAATGGTAGCAAGGCCAGAAGCAAAGGATAAAGGGTGAGATTCTTCCCAAGCTTCATTGAAAAGAAATCTGTCCAGTTTGGCGAGGGATGGGTTCATTCTGATGCTTGACCATGTAAAAGATCTATTGCAAATAGGGGATCGAAAAGACAACAATCAAAGATAAAAGTGTTAAAAGCTTCAGAATCAGCTGATAAAGAAAAAGATTTTCTCTCATCAGGATATCTCACAGTATTGAAATCACCCTCTATCACCCAAGGTCCAATAACATTGTTTGACATTTGTTTACAATGTTCCCAAATAGCAATTCTTTCATGATAATCTTGAGGACCATAAATATTGGAAAAAAGATATATTGAATTAGAAGCATTATTTTTCAGAGCAACATGAAGAGCAAATTGAGAAGGGAAAGTTTGATACAGAGACCACTCAACATCATTATATGCAGTAATAAAGCCACCTCTTGTATCAATAGCATTAACATAGGTCCAACCTCTCAAGAAGGACCCTCCAATCAATCTAAAATGATAAGTAGATGGCTCAACTAGTTTTGTTTCTTAAAGGAAAAGGATATCTATTTTAAGTGGGGACAAAACTAAATTTATAGCATGACATTTCGAATGGTCCCCCAAACCCCGTACATTCCATGTGACCACTTTCATTGATGTCTATTAATACGCTCTTGTTCTAATGCCTGCATGGCTTTATAGTGTGAGTCACGTAAATTTACACCCATGCAGTTTGCTATCTTTTTGTTCAAACGCTTATTTGAAGTGGAAAAAACAACAGGAGTAAGAAACTACCTATTACATCAGGATTGTTGCGTCTCCCACTACGACGAACAAAGATGGGGGAAAGGAATTGAGGCCAATCATTGTCATCAAACCATGGTTGCTGAGGAGGAGATTGTGGAGGAGGAATAAAGCTGATGTCAAAAGGAATGGCTTGAATAGGGAGCATAGAAAAATCGTTACCATAAGGGATAATCTAATTAATAGGTGGGTCTTCAACATTTTGCACATTCTGGTTCTGATCATCTTTTACTTCCTGGTTCACTTCCTCTTGATCACCATGTTCCATCTCTTGATCGTCAAATTCTGGGTAATTAGGGTTCATGTTAATCTCTCTACAAATCGAGGGAAAAGGTGGTAACATCATCGCCTCCTCAATCATTGCATCAAATCAATCCTCCGAATTTGTATCTTGATCATTATGGATGCACGGAACCACTTGCTCATCATTATTCCCTATGAATATGAGTTCAGGTCTTGTACTTGGATGTTCATGCTTACAACGCTGGACTTTAATGATGTGAGTTTTGTTGTTAAAACAAGCTGCAAATTCATTTTTTGTGCCGATTCCTTTGAAAAATTGTAATTTTACCAAGAAATCTCTGTGGTCAATATGGTACCAGTCACAATCATCAACTGCTAAAACTCTACCCATAGGCTTAAGGATTTCCTTCACCGCTTCATCGTTGTACTTTAAGAATTCAGGGAATCCTTCTACCCTAGCCCATGATTCGTCCAATGCGGGTTCAGGTTCCATTGTTTCCTCATCCCATGCTTCCAAACCAATCGTTGCTCCCTGCTTAGTAAGGATTTTAAGTAAAAGTGCATGATCTCTTTTACCATAAGAAGGGCAATGGACCAAGAATGAATTGTTAGTGATAATCGACATCGACCAAGTATCATGTCCAAGGTTAACTTCTAAGGCATGATGAAGGGTTTCTATGCTCCATTTTCCTGAGAGTGTTTTTGCTACAATGCATTTTGAGGAATCCATTTTTCAGAAAATTCTTTTTTTTTTGGAGATGAAAGTGAATCAGGAGGGGAAGAGTGAGGAGAATTATAATTAGCTGGTTTCGAAAAATTGAAATTTCCATGGTGAGTAAATTGACGGCTGGCATTACGAAGTGACTGTTGATGTGCTGAGTTGGCAGAGCAATTGAGTTGTTTTGGGACCCAACGAGTATGATTATTACATTTGTTACTGTTGGCTGTAATTGTAGAAGCCGAGGAGCTACCAACGAAGAATTTTTTTCGTAAATCCATTAATTATTTCTTAAAAACAATTATTCAACTTTTAGCCGTTAAGTCAATTTTTATCCATTTGTTTATAATCTAATTAGCATCGGAATTTACTTTATAAAAATCGATGTATAATTAATTATAAATTTGAATAATAAATATTTATTTCCTTTAAACTATTATTCAAAATAAAATAGATTTCAAAATCTATTTCTAGTTATAAAAATAAGTTTTATAACTTCATCTCTGTTGATCTGCTTGACAGTAATTCAACATTTATAAAATAATTGATTTCATAGGCCATATTGCCAAATACTCAACCAATACCACCCATTGGTTTAAACTAAACCGATGTTGAATTTTCAGTCAATAATCAACAATCAAATCAATCGATGTCACTTAACTGATCATTTCTATAACAGTAAATAATAACTATTCAGCATCAACCAATTAACAGAACAATTCAAACACGTTTATAGACAAACGTGACCAATAAGGTAAGTCACCTTCATTGGATCCAATCGTTAAAATAACGATTTGGTATTTTATTGAAATTAAACACAGTTTAATTCCATCAGTTAAATCAACAAATAAATTTATAACTAGCAAACAGTCAACCATCAGCAAGCAGAGCACACAAAATAAAAACCAAATTTATATAAAATATAAATGGGGAAACTGAGTGAGTTCAACTCACCTTTGGTTTAATTCCGTTGTTAAATCAGTTCGTTTCAGTTAAATTAAACGGGCATTTAATTTAACTAAAAAATCCAGCTGCTTCTTGCCATGTTCGGTTCTCTTCCAATGCGTAGTACTCGTCGACGTGGTTCCGATGCTTTTTTGTTTCATCGAATTCTGATCACGTGTGCATTTGAAATTAAAAATCTAAGTTTATACAAATATTTAAATTAAATAACTTTAATTTAATAAAATTTTGAGCCTAACTTAACTCGTTTAACCCACCACTAATCAACCCGCACCCATTCCCCTATTCACTAAAACGATCGAAACCCTCATTTCTTCATAACATCCGCCGCCTCCAAAGTCAGAAAAAGAAATTTCCATGCCGAACAAATTCTCCTCGCCATTCCAGCCCTTTCTCCGATGACCGTGGTTCGATCTGACGCTTCCTGGAGAAGCGCGTCTCCGCCATCATCCAAAGGCCAAAACCCCCTGCCTCACGATCGCCTCCACCTCCTGAGGTTTAACTTCGAACGGTGCTCCCTAAGGCTTGATTTCCGGTCTCCAAGCTAAAACAGATTTCATCAAAAAAGAGGAAGAGCTACTGAACGATTTCTATCGTTCATTCAGATGGAGGCGCTGCTTGTTTTGGGTTGACCATCCCTCTGAAACCCACTAAAATGCTTTCGCACTTCATTTCTCCTGCTAAAACTCATGCCCATACGCCTGTTACACACTGAAGCGCGTACATCTACATTACAGATAAGTATTTTAATTGATCTATGTCTTCTGCGTTTTGTTTTGATTTATTTGAGGGTTTTGAATGGTTTTGTTTTGCCATATGGTTCATATGATTTTGGAATAGGAAAGCATACTGTGTGTACACGCATATTTATAGTGTTGAGAAATTTAGATGAGATCAATGTCCATCAGTAGCTCAGCGTAGGCAGTTTAGTTATTGTAATGGCCCGCAAATCCATACTGTAACACCCTACCTCCGCTAGGGTCACTAGCAAAGGAATGCACTAGCTAAAGAGGGGTATTATTGGTAAACATGTACAAAAATATTACAAGACAGAACATATATATATAAAACAGCGGAAGTAAAACAAATTTCATTACCTTGTAAAATAAGGTCTAAAGCCTTTTACATCAAAATACATCAAAACCTGTCTTGCAATAATAAAGAAGCATAAAGCCATTTCATAAATTATTCCCCAAGTAAAACAGTAAAATAGCCATAGCCAAGAGAAGTCCAAGCCATGCGTGATGACCTTCAAACAAAAGAAGTCCAAACTAACAATAGCATTTCCTCCCTGTAACCTTGGGGGGGGGGAGGGAACGGAAGACAAGAGGCGAAAGAAAACAGGGTCAGTCATAAAGACTGGTAAGCCCTATCAACTATCAGTATATAAACTAGTAAAGTTAACTGGCATGAGGAACTGAGATGATCATAAGTATGATGACAAGATAGATAAGCTAAACCAAAATAACAGGATGAACTACTGTACCAAGATAAACGAATGCGTCATGATAAACTACGGTGTCAAGATAAATCAAGGTACCACATCGTCAGGTTTCTATCAAGTATACTATCCCAAGGTATCTACCATGTATAACATCCTAAGGTATGTATCATGTATATTTGCTCTGCACCCCTCGTACTAGTATCCCAACCCGTGTCATGTGTCAACTATGAATGTCCCTTGCCCAATGTCATGTAATGGTCCATGTCACCCTAATATATATAGCATATGTAGGTTTTTCCAACTCGTATGTTTCCTTCCATGTATAAGTTCAGTCCTTTGCCGTAGGCCATACGGGCTTTCCCATGTAAACGTTTTATCCTTGAAGTTATTTTGGACTGCTACCCTCGATCTAGTTATGTTTCCTTACCATGAACTATCGCGTGTCCACTTAGGATTTATGCCACCTAGGACCACTAGGGATTATGCTACCTAATGAACGTTTTCGTGTCTCGGTTTGGGTTCAGCCACGTAGGGCCACTAGGGATTATGCCACCCGTCAAATGCGCCCTTTATCCCACGTATGTATCGTGAATCGTTTTCCATGTCTAGATGCACATGTTCCTCAATGTGCCATCCGAGTTCCGTGCCAGGGCAAATCAAGAAATACGGAACTCGGTCGGGAGCTTTAAGTCGTCTGCTGATGCAGATATCAAGGTCTGTTTTTGTACCCGTGGCTATGGTCCCACGTGATCCCTCCCTCAACTACTGAAAGGCAATCCAAGAAAAATCATGTATGAGAACTACACTAAGGCCCATCGATACCCACTTCCAGATAGCCAACCTCACCCATAACTTGATAGCTAGTATATGGTCTTTTGGGAGTTCGCTGCCTTTCCGTACGTACACGATTGACTAAAGATGGTAGGTAGTCGACGACTTGCTATCCCGGGGCAAAATCAGGTATCGTCGACTCCACGCTATTCCATCCCAGTCTTTAGGTCGCTCGCATAGCAACCAAGGCATACTCTTGGCTCTTCTACCGCAGACCTTAAGCTCTGTGAGGCCGGGTTTCATGGACCACACGCCACATCACCGAGGGATACCAAGAGTACCCTCACGTTCCCCGAAGCTTCCGCTTCGTTACCCAGTTCGCTGGAGCTTTTATCCAAGTCAGATAACTTGCTCCTCCTCGTATACTAAGCGATGACCTACCGTACCAGGTTACTCATCTCTTTATGAACTAGTCCCATGTCCTTAGCTAAGAATTATTACTTAGTTACCCTTAACTAAGGTTTACCACTTAGCCCCTCTTTCCGCTATCCTTGTTAACTACGATTTCCAACCTAGTCCCCTGAGCTAGGGTTTTGTCAAATGGGTTAAGTGTTGTTATCCAAGTTCATGACTTAACCCGCCTACGAATCATGTCAAGATTGGCTAAGTACTCAAGTTCAAGGCTTAGCCCTACAAGTTGGTTAAGTGTACCAAGAAGCTCGTGACTTAACCCTATCAAGTCAAATTGGTTAAGTATTTATTTGTCTTAACCCTATCAGATTATCATGTTAGATTGATTAAGCATAGATCAGATTATCGAGTCGGATTGGTTAAGTATGGGTTAGCTTAAACCCATCCACTAATCGTATGACAATGGTTAAGCCTAATTTTGAAAGGCCTTGTGACTTGACCCTATCAGGTCCACCTATTAGATTGGTTAAGTATAGGTTACTTAACCTCATCAAATCATCACGTATAATTGGTTAAGTATAAGTTACTTAACCCCATTAAATTACCGTGTTAAATTGGTTAAGTATTGGTTACTTAACCTCATTGAATTAACGCATTTAGATTGGTTAAGTGTTTAACTTAACCCCACCGAATTACCGTGTTTAGATTAGTTAAGTGAAGGTTACTTAACCCCATCTAATTACCGTGTTTAGATTAGTTAAGTCTAAGTTACTTAACCCCATCTAATTACCGTGTTTAGATTAGTTAAGTCTAAGTTACTTAACCCCATCTAATTACCGTGTTTAGATTAGTTAAGTGTGGATTACTTAACCCCATCCCCTAATTGTCTTGTATGGTTAAGTGTCATTAAGAAATCAAGCCCGGTCCCACTTAACCTACCCATTCGTGTCATATCGGTTAAGTGTCATTAGTCAAATTTACTTAACCTTATCATGTGGCATTAATTTAATTAATGCACTCTTAACCTCTCACATTAGACCTTGTTGTGGTTACTAGTTAAGCCGGGCGGGTCCGGGTAGTTTTACACCACAACCTAGTCTAACCTCGGGTCTTAAGCGCGACATGACCAACTTCTCACATTGGATCCTATTGTTTGTAGCCACTAGTTAAGCCGGGCGGGTCCGGGTAGATTTATGCTACAAACTCAACCCAACCTCGAGTTGGCCATTTTCATGTTTGGTCTTGTGTCTTGTTACACTTACAACCCATACGTGTCAAGTTTCCAAGTCCCATGCTCATAGCCAAAGTTACATGTTGTCACGTTTATACCAATTTACCCAAATCATGTTTCATGTCATTAAAGTTTACCCATAACATAACCCCAACGCTTTTAAACTCGCATATACATTCGCAACAACGTATAATGTTTTAAAAGAAGGAACTTGGCAAGGGCATGAAAAAAAAGGGGTATAAGGCCACAATTTAAACATGGTGGAAATGAGGCATAAATGTGCTCACAAACTTGCATGTTACATTGTCAAACCTCAAAAACATGCATAACATTCAAACTTGGCAAATAGGTGATACATGGTCATAGATGACATGAAATGATGACAAGTAACTCGCATATAACATCACATAAGGGTTATGACTTCATATGCAAGTTAACCTAAAGGTTATGAGGGTTCTCATGTTGCATAATGCAACATTTCAACATAAAGGTTATAGCTTTTAACCCACAAGATCAAGGTAATGACTTTATAGACTTGCATAACATGATAGCATGTATCATACTTAATGATCAAACCCAAACTTGCAACATTCATTTAACTTTATAGTTAATATCTAAGAGTAGGAGGGGCTTACAATGCTATGAAGGCACAAATCAACATATAAAATAAAGATTGAGACGAAGCCATTCATGCTATCACCCAAAAACCCCAAAAGAACAAGCTCCAAATGAAACCCTTGAGCAAATATCAATAAAAATCCTTGCTTTGAAGAAGAAAGGTTTCAACTTTGGCTTTGAATGAAGCTTATGAGCTCTCATGCAAGATCCTTGCTTTTTGGTCAAGAAAAGGTTGCAACTTCGGCTAGAATGCAACTTATGAACTCTCATACAAACATGAAATCACTCAAATGATCATAGAATCTCTCATGAATGAAGAAAACAGGCTCCTTTACTTTGAAACTAGCTTAGAACACTTAAGCTATCATGAAGAAGAAGATGGAGGCCATGGGTTGAAGTGGAGGCCATGATGAGGAATCATTTTGGCATAGTTTAGCTATAGGATTGAATAATGAGCATTTAGGTTTAGGTTAGGGGTCTGTTTATAGAAGACTAGGATAGTTTTAGCCATAGGATAAACCTTAGTTTAGATCCTAGCCATCAAAGCATGTCTTAGGGAAGAAGTCAAGTGTAGGAACCATCTAGGGCCTTTAGATTAAAGCTGAACCATGAGAACCATTCCAATGCAAAATCTGCATTTGAGCGAATCGGCCCACGGGTTGACAGCCAAACACCCTGGATTAACCCCTAGTCGACCCAGCGAGCTTGGGTCGACCTCAAAAATCGACCGGTTCGGTTATTCCCCTCTCCCAGTTCGCTATTTTGAACATTTTTGCATATTTATTTATTAAATTTTCAATTATATATATATATATATATCAATATATATATTTCTCTGCGCAACCCATTTCACTTAATTAAGTATACTTTAATTTGTGAATTTTTATGTTCAAATTACGGGGTGTTACATTCTCCCCTCCTTAAAGGATTTCGTCCCCGAAATCTCTAAGTCAAGAAGAACGTATCCTACCATCCATCATCCATCTACTCAAAACATCATCCACATGCAACCATTGTCCTTAGACGATTTCTAATGCCATATGAACATATGCAGAACGTGTGTGCATATGCTACTTAGCTAATGCTAATGATCAGGCCTGAATGATCTTTCTAATGCAAAATATGTTTAGTGCCATGAGTCCAACATGTATGCGAATAGTCCTAGTCATATAAGTACTATATGCATGCACAAACATTCATTCATATGCAACATCCGCATGATAACACATTCAATTTCATCCATAAACAAGTATAAATACTCGTACATATGCAACATGAAACGTGACCGCGTCAATCTAGTATCTAATGTGTATTCGCGCATCCACGAGCAACCACTTGCAACCATATCAATCATAACATGTTTCAAATACATGTTTACATCCATAGAGTTCTATCTAAGGTTCCCAAGATAAGATCGAGGAGATAAACAAGACAAACTCCTTACGGGGTTTGTAACAGAAACAGGACCGAGAGGATATCAACCAAGCGATAGCATGTAAGCAAGCTCTACAGGAGAACCAGGGATCAACGATATACTCTTACAAAGAGACACGATGCGCGCGTCTAAGCCACATTTCCTCGAGCTTAATTCCAGTGTGTCTTGACTGCCTTTGACTTCATGATTTCGTAGTTCCTTGATTCCTATTTCCAAGGTATGAGTCGGAACTCTTTTCACTGTCGCTTCTCGTTTCACTTTCACTTATTCTTTCCCTAGTATGCTTGGTTCAACCATATCTACGTACTCATGCAAGCTCTCCAAAATTCACTAGTGAATTCTGGATCTCGTTTACCAATGCCAATCCATGTTACCACATGCACTTACTAGGGTGGTTCCTGTAACCCATACTCAAGCAGAATGAACCATCCGTCTTATTGGCGGACATTACTCGATTGGATCAGAGATTTCCGATAAATGCATCAAGAGATTCTAGGTAACTAACCATGACAGAACCTAAAAGGTTACACGAGACTTCGAAGGTATTACCAAAGCAAGCCAAGAGTCTAACTACCCTCTTTTCAAAACCGAGAATGGTATCCCTTACTGGATAACCACTTTACCCCTAGAATCCATCCATAGCTCAAAAATAGAAGTATTGCTTCTAATCTCAACACTTGGCATAGACGTTCTCAAATCCAACAAGTCATGAATAAATGGACCGACTCTCCAACCAGATTTTGGGACAAAAACTGGGATCCTCTACCATGCTAGTACTAAGGTGCAGAGACTCAACTATCCAAGCAGACTTAAATGATATGATTATCAAAACAAAGTCTGGACGGGATGATAGAAAAGAACGACTAAACCTTTACCAGAAACGGTACTATTTCTTTTAGGTACCCTAGAAATGGGAGCGTATAATTTTCCCTCTATGATGATCTTGTCCTTGTCCTCCTTGATGGACTAAGCCATACCAACAAGTTGCTTATCCTTAAGCTCGCGTCCTTACTCTTATTATCCTTCCTTGTACCACGGCAACAGGTCTCTCGAGAACCACCTCCATCGTACGGAAAACACCTACGTGGCTAGACAAGGATTAGTCACAGTTAGAACAACTGTGACCACAAATGGAGGAAAGAAAGGAAAGGAGATTCAATCAAGGAATCAAAGGATAATGCTAATGGCCTTTAGGGAATAGCCTTTTAAAACAAACTTTTCTTGAAAATTGCTTCTTTGTAAAACAGTTTCTCAAATAGTTTTCAGAAGGTTTTAAAAACTTTTGCCCGGTCTGGTAACCTTCTGCTCTGATACCAAATGTAACACCCCACCTCCGCTAGGGTCACTAGCAAAGGAATGCACTAGCATAAGAGGGGTATTATTGGTAAACATGTACAGAAATATTACAAGACAGAACATATATATAAAACAGCGGAAGTAAAACAAATTTCATTACCTTGTAAAATAAGGTCTAAAGCCTTTTACATCAAAATACATCAAAACCTGTCTTGCAATAATAAAGAAGCATAAAGCCATTTCATAAATTATTCCCCAAGTAAAACAGTAAAATAGCCATAGCCAAGAGAAGTCCAAGCCATAAGTGATGACCTTCAAACAGAAGAAGTCCAAACTAACAATAGCATTTCCTCCTTGTAACCTGGGGGGGGGGGGGAACGGAAGACAAGAGGCGAAAGAAAACAGGGTCAGTCATAAAGACTATTAAGCCCTATCTACTATCAGTATATAAACTAGTAAAGTTAACTGGCATGAGGAACTGAGATGATCATAAGTATGATGACAAGATAGATAAGCTAAACCAAAATAACAGGATGAACTACTGTACCAAGATAAACGAGTGTGTCATGATAAACTACGGTGTCAAGATAAATCAAGGTACCACATCGTCAGGTTTCTATCAAGTATACTATCCCAAGGTATCTACCATGTATAACATCCTAAGGTATGTATCATGTATATTTGCTCTGCACCCCTCGTACTAGTATCCCAACCCGTGTCATGTGTAAACTATGAATGTCCCTTGCCCAATGTCATGTAATGGTCCATGTCACCCTAATATATATAGCATATGTAGGTTTTTCCAACTCGTATGTTTCCTTCCATGTATAAGTTCAGTCCTTTGCCATAGGCCATACGGGCTTTCCCATGTAAACGTTTTATCCTTGAAGTTATTTTGGACTGCTACCCTCGATCTAGTTATGTTTCCTTACCATGAACTATCGCGTGTCCACTTAGGATTTATGCCACCTAGGACCACTAGGGATTATGCTACCTAATGAACGTTTCCGTGTCTCGGTTTGGGTTCAGCCACGTAGGGCCACTAGGGATTATGCCACCCATCAACCACGCCCTTTATCCCACGTATGTATCGTGAATCGTTTTCCATGTCTAGATGCACATGTTCCTCAATGTGCCATCCGAGTTCCGTGCCAGGGCAAATCAAGAAATACGGAACTCGGTCGGGAGCTTTAAGTCGTCTGCTGATGCAGATATCAAGGTCTATTTTTGTACCCGTGGCTATGGTCCCACGTGACCCCTCCCTCAACTACTGAAAGGCAATCCAAGAAAAATCATGTATGAGAACTACACTAAGGCCCATCGATGCCCACTTCCAGATAGCCAACCTCACCCATAACTTGATAGCTAGTATATGGTCTTTTGGGAGTTCCCTGCCTTTCCGTACGTACACGATTGACTAAAGATGGTAGGTAGTCGGCGACTTGCTATCCCGGGGCAAAATCAGGTATCGTCGACTCCACGCTATTCCATCCCAGTCTTTAGGTCGCTCGCATAGCAACCAAGGCATACTCTTGGCTCTTCTACCGCAGACCTTAACCTCTGTGAGGCCGGGTTTCATGGACCACACGCCACCTCACAGAGGGATACCAAGAGTACCCTCACGTTCCCCGAAGCTTCTGCTTCATTACCCAGTTCGCTGGAGCTTTTATCCAAGTTAGATAACTTGCTCCTCCTCGTATACTAAGCGATGACCTACCATACCAGGTTACTCATCTCTTTATGAACTAGTCCCATGTCCTTAGCTAAGAATTATTACTTAGTTACCCTTAACTAAGGTTTACCACTTAGCCCCTCTTTCCGCTATCCTTGTTAACTACGATTTCCAACCTAGTCCCCTGAGCTAGGGTTTTTGTCAAATGGGTTAAGTGTTGTTATCCAAGTTCATGACTTAACCCGCCTACGAATCATGTCAAGATTGGCTAAGTACTCAAGTTCAAGGCTTAGCCCTACAAGTTGGTTAAGTGTACCAAGAAGCTCGTGACTTAACCCTATCAAGTCAAATTGGTTAAGTATTTATTTGTCTTAACCCTATCAGATTATCATGTTAGATTGATTAAGCATAGATCAGATTATCGAGTCGGATTGGTTAAGTATGGGTTAGCTTAACCCCATCCACTAATCGTATTACAATGGTTAAGCCTAATTTTGAAAGGCCTTGTGACTTGACCCTATCAGGTCAACCTATTAGATTGGTTAAGTATAGGTTACTTAACCTCATCAAAACATCACGTATAATTGGTTAAGTATAAGTTACTTAACCCCATTAAATTACTGTGTTAAATTGGTTAAGTATTGGTTACTTAACGTCATTGAATTAACGCATTTAGATTGGTTAAGTGTTTAACTTAACCCCACCGAATTACCGTGTTTAGATTAGTTAAGTGAAGGTTACTTAACCCCATCTAATTACCGTGTTTAGATTAGTTAAGTCTAAGTTACTTAACCCCATCTAATTACCGTGTTTAGATTATTTAAGTCTAAGTTACTTAACCCCATCTAATTACCGTGTTTAGATTAGTTAAGTGTGGATTACTTAACCCCATCCCCTAATTGTCTTGTATGGTTAAGTGTCATTAAGAAATCAAGCCCGGTCCCACTTAACCTACCCATTCGTGTCATATCGATTAAGTGTCATTAGTCAAATTTACTTAACCTTATCATGTGGCATTAATTTAATTAATGCACTCTTAACCTCTCACATTAGACCTTGTTGTGGTTACTAGTTAAGCCGGGCGGGTCCGGGTAGTTTTACACCACAACCTAGTCTAACCTCGGGTCTTAAGCGCGACATGACCAACTTCTCACATTGGATCCTATTGTTTGTAGCCACTAGTTAAGCCGGGCGGGTCCGGGTAGATTTATGCTACAAAATCAACGCAACCTCGAGTTGGCCATTTTCATGTTTGGTCTAGTGTCTTGTTACACTTACAACCCATACGTGTCAAGTTTCCAAGTCCCATGCTCATAGCCAAAGTTACATGTTGTCACGTTTATACCAATTTACCCAAATCATGTTTCATGTCATTAAAGTTTACCCATAACATAACCCCAACGCTTTTAAACTCGCATATACATTCGCAACAACGTATAATGTTTTAAAAGAAGGAACTTGGCAAGGGCATGAAAAAAAAGGGGTATAAGGCCACAATTTAAACATGGTGGAAATGAGGCATAAATGTGCTCACAAACTTGCATGTTACATTGTCAAGCCTCAAAAACATGCATAACATTCAAACTTGGCAAATAGGTGATACATGGTCATAGATGACATGAAATGATGACAAGTAACTCCAATATAACATCACATAAGGGTTATGACTTCATATGCAAGTTAACCTAAAGGTTATGAGGGTTCTCATGTTGCATAATGCAGCATTTCAGCATAAAGGTGAGAGCTTTTAACCCACAAGATCAAGGTAATGACTTTATAGACTTGCATAACATGATAGCATGTATCTTACTTAATGATCAAACCCAAACTTGCAATATTCATTTAACTTTATAGTTAATATCTAAGAGTAGGAGGGGGCTTACAATGCTATGAAGGCACAAATCAACATATAAAATAAAGATTAAGACGAAGCCATCCATGCTATCACCCAAAAACCCCAAAAGAACAAGCTCCAAATGAAACCCTTGAGCAAATATCAATAAAAATCCTTGCTTTGAAGAAGAAAGGTTTCAACTTTGGCTTTGAATGAAGCTTATGAGCTCTCATGCAAGATCCTTGCTTTTTGGTCAAGAAAAGGTTGCAACTTTGGCTAGAATGCAACTTATGAACTCTCATACAAACATTAAATCACTCAAATGATCATAGAATCTCTCATGAATGAAGAAAAGAGGCTCCTTTACTTTGAAACTAGCTTAGAACACTTAAGCTATCATGAAGAAGAAGATGGAGGCCATGGGTTGAAGTGGAGGCCATGATGAGGAATCATTTTGGCATAGTTTAGCTATAGGATTGAATAATGAGCATTTAGGTTTAGGTTAGGGGTCTTTTTATAGAAGACTAGGATAGTTTTAGCCATAGGATAAACCTTAGTTTAGATCCTAGCCATCAAAGCATGTCTTGGGGAAAAAGTCAAGTGTAGGAACCATCTAGGGCCTTTAGATTAAAGCTGAACCATGAGAACCATTCCAATGCAAAATCTGCATTTGAGCGAATCAGCCCACGGGTTGACAGCCAAACACCCTGGATTAACCCCTAGTCGACCCAGCAAGCTCGGGTCGACCTCAAAAATCAGCCGGTTCGGTTATTCCCCTCTCTCAGTTCGCTGTTTTGAACATTTTTGCATATTTATTTATTAAATTTTCAATTATATATATATATATATATCAATATATATATTTTTCTGCGCAACCCATTTCACTTAATTAAGTATACTTTAATTTGTGAATTTTTATGTTCAAATTACGGGGTGTTACATTCTCCCCTCCTTAAAGGATTTCGTCCCCGAAATCTCTAAGTCAAGAAGAACGTATCCTACCATCCATCATCCATCTACTCAAAACATCATCCACAGGCAACCATTGTCCTTAGACGATTTCTAATGCCATATGAACATATGCAGAACGTGTGTGTATATGCTCCTTAGCTAATGCTAATGATCAGGCCTGAATGATCTTTCTAATGCAAAATATGTTTAGTGCCATGAGTCCAACATGTATGCGAATAGTCCTAGTCATATAAGTACTATATGCGTGCACAAACATTCATTCATATGCAACATTCACATGATAACACATTCAATTTCATCCATAAACAAGTATAAATACTCGTGCATATGCAACATGAAACGTGACCGCGTCAATCTAGTATCTAATGTGTATTCGCGCATCCACGAGCAACCACTTGCAACCATATCAATCATAACATGTTTCAAATACATGTTTACATCCATAGAGTTCTATCTAAGGTTCCCAAGATAAGATCGCGGAGATAAACAAGACAAACTCCTTACGGGGTTTGTAACAGAAACAGGACCGAGAGGATATCAACCAAGCGATAGCATGTAAGCAAGCTCTACAGGAGAACCAGGGATCAACGATATACTCTTACAAAGAGACACGATGCGCGCGTCTAAGCTGCATTTCCTCGAGCTTAATTCCAGTGTGTCTTGACTGCCTTTGACTTCATGATTTCGTAGTTCCTTGATTCCTATTTCCAAGGTATGAGTCGGAACTCTTTTCACTGTCGCTTCTCGTTTCACTTTCACTTATTCTTTCCCTAGTATGCTTGGTTCAACCATATCTACGTACTCATGCAAGCTCTCCAAAATTCACTAGTGAATTCTGGATCTCGTTTACCAATGCCAATCCATGTTACCACATGCACTTACTAGGGTGGTTCCTGTAACCCATGCTCAAGCAGAATGAACCATCCGTCTTATTGGCGGACGTTACTCGATTGGATCAGAGATTTCCGATAAATGCATCAAGAGATTCTAGGTAACTAACCATGACAGAACCTAAAAGGTTACACGAGACTTCGAAGGTATTACCAAAGCAAGCCAAGAGTCTGACTACCCTCTTTTCAAAACCGAGAATGGTATCCCTTACTGGATAACCACTTTACCCCTAGAATCCATCCATAGCTCAAAAATAGAAGTATTGCTTCTAATCTCAACACTTGGCATAGACGTTCTCAAATCCAACAAGTCATGAATAAATGGACCGACTCTCCAACTAGATTTTGGGACAAAAACTGGGATCCTCTACCATGCTAGTACTAAGGTGCAGAGACTCAACTATCCAAGCAGACTTAAATGATATGATGATCAAAACAAAGTCTGGACGGGATGATAGAAAAGAACGACTAAACCTTTACCAGAAACGGTACTACTTCTTTTAGGTACCCTAGAAATGGGAGCGTATAATTTTCCCTCTACGATGATCTTGTCCTTGTCCTCCTTGATGGACTAAGCCATACCAACAAGTTGCTTATCCTTAAGCTCGCGTCCTTACTCTTATTATCCTTCCTTGTACCACGACAACAGGTCTCTCGAGAACCACCTCCATCGTACGGAAAACACCTACGTGGCTAGACAAGGATTAGTCACAGTTAGAACAACTGTGACCACAAATGGAGGAAAGAAAGGAAAGGAGATTCAATCAAGGAATCAAAGGATAATGCTAATGGCCTTTGGGGAATAGCCTTTTAAAACAAACTTTTCTTGAAAATTGCTTCTTTGTAAAACAGTTTCTCAAATAGTTTTCAGAAGGTTTTAAAAACTTTTGCCCGGTCTGGTAACCTTCTGCTCTGATACCAAATGTAACACCCCACCTCCGCTAGGGTCACTAGCAAAGGAATGCACTAGCATAAGAGGGGTATTATTGGTAAACATGTACAGAAATATTACAAGACAGAACATATATATATATAAAACAGCGGAAGTAAAACAAATTTCATTACCTTGTAAAATAAGGTCTAAAGCCTTTTACATCAAAATACATCAAAACCTGTCTTGCAATAATAAAGAAGCATAAAGCCATTTCATAAATTATTCCCCAAGTAAAACAGTAAAATAGCCATAGCCAAGAGAAGTCCAAGCCATGCGTGATGACCTTCAAACAGAAGAAGTCCAAACTAACAATAGCATTTCCTCCTTGTAACCCCGGGGGGGGGGGGGGGGGGGACGGAAGACAAGAGGCGAAAGAAAACAGGGTCAGTCATAAAGACTGTTAAGCCCTATCTACTATCAGTATATAAACTAGTAAAGTTAACTGGCATGAGGAACTGAGATGATCATAAGTATGATGACAAGATAGATAAGCTAAACCAAAATAACAGGATGAACTACTGTACCAAGATAAACGAGTGTGTCATGATAAACTACGGTGTCAAGATAAATCAAGGTACCACATCGTCAGGTTTCTATCAAGTATACTATCCCAAGGTATCTACCATGTATAACATCCTAAGGTATGTATCATGTATATTTGCTCTGCACCCCTCGTACTAGTATCCCAACCCGTGTCATGTGTCAACTATGAATGTCCCTTGCCCAATGTCATGTAATGGTCCATGTCACCCTAATATATATATAGCATATGTAGGTTTTTCCAACTCGTATGTTTCCTTCCATGTATAAGTTCAGTCCTTTGCCATAGGCCATACGGGCTTTCCCATGTAAACGTTTTATCCTTGAAGTTATTTTGGACTGCTACCCTCGATCTAGTTATGTTTCCTTACCATGAACTATCACGTGTCCACTTAGGATTTATGCCACCTAGGACCACTAGGGATTATGCTACCTAATGAACGTTTCCGTGTCTCGGTTTGGGTTCATCCACGTAGGGCCACTAGGGATTATGCCACCCATCAACCACGCCCTTTATCCCACGTATGTATCGTGAATCGTTTTCCATGTCTAGATGCACATGTTCCTCAATGTGCCATCCGAGTTCCGTGTCAGGGCAAATCAAGAAATACGGAACTCGGTCGGGAGCTTTAAGTCGTCTGCTGATGCAGATATCAAGGTCTATTTTTGTACCCGTGGCTATGGTCCCACGTGACCCCTCCCTCAACTACTGAAAGGCAATCCAAGAAAAATCATGTATGAGAACTACACTAAGGCCCATCGATGCGCACTTCTAGATAGCCAACCTCACCCATAACTTGATAGCTAGTATATGGTCTTTTGGGAGTTCCCTGCCTTTCCGTACGTACACGATTGACTAAAGATGGTAGGTAGTCGGCGACTTGCTATCGCGGGGCAAAATCAGGTATCGTCGACTCCACGCTATTCCATCCCAGTCTTTAGGTCGCTCGCATAGCAACCAAGGCATACTCTTGGCTCTTCTACCGCAGACCTTAACCTATGTGAGGTCGGGTTTCATGGACCACACGCCACCTCACAGAGGGATACCAAGAGTATCCTCACGTTCCCCGAAGCTTCCGCTTCGTTACCCAGTTCGCTGGAGCTTTTATCCAAGTCAGATAACTTGCTCCTCCTCGTATACTAAGCGATGACCTACCGTACCAGGTTACTCATCTCTTTATGAACTAGTCCCATGTCCTTAGCTAAGAATTATTACTTAGTTACCCTTAACTAAGGTTAACCACTTTGCCCCTCTTTCCGCTATCCTTGTTAACTACGATTTCCAACCTAGTCCCCTGAGCTAGGGTTTTGTCAAATGGGTTAAGTGTTGTTATCCAAGTTCATGACTTAACCCGCCTACGAATCATGTCAAGATTGGCTAAGTACTCAAGTTCAAGGCTTAGCCCTACAAGTTGGTTAAGTGTACCAAGAAGCTCGTGACTTAACCCTATCAAGTCAAATTGGTTAAGTATTTATTTGTCTTAACCCTATCAGATTATCATGTTAGATTGATTAAGCATAGATCAGATTATCGAGTCGGATTGGTTAAGTATGGGTTAGCTTAACCCCATCCACTAATCGTATTACAATGGTTAAGCCTAATTTTGAAAGGCCTTGTGACTTGACCCTATCAGGTCCACCTATTAGATTGGTTAAGTATAGGTTACTTAACCTCATCAAAACATCACGTATAATTGGTTAAGTATAAGTTACTTAACCCCATTAAATTACTGTGTTAAATTGGTTAAGTATTGGTTACTTAACGTCATTGAATTAACGCATTTAGATTGGTTAAGTGTTTAACTTAACCCTACCGAATTACCGTGTTTAGATTAGTTAAGTGAAGGTTACTTAACCCCATCTAATTACCGTGTTTAGGTTAGTTAAGTCTAAGTTACTTAACCCCATTTAATTACCGTGTTTAGATTAGTTAAGTCTAAGTTACTTAACCCCATCTAATTACCGTGTTTAGATTAGTTAAGTGTGGATTACTTAACCCCATCCCCTAATTGTCTTGTATGGTTAAGTGTCATTAAGAAATCAAGCCCGGTCCCACTTAACCTACCCATTCGTGTCATATCGATTAAGTGTCATTAGTCAAATTTACTTAACCTTATCATGTGGCATTAATTTAATTAATGCACTCTTAACCTCTCACATTAGACCTTGTTGTGGTTAGTAGTTAAGCCGGGCGGGTCCGGGTAGTTTTACACCACAACCTAGTCTAACCTCGGGTCTTAAGCGCGACATGACCAACTTCTCACATTGGATCCTATTGTTTGTAGCCACTAGTTAAGCCGGGCGGGTCCGGGTAGATTTATGCTACAAACTCAACGCAACCTCGAGGGTGCCATTTTCATGTTTGGTCTAGTGTCTTGTTACACTTACAACCCATACGTGTCAAGTTTCCAAGTCCCATGCTCATAGCCAAAGTTACATGTTGTCACGTTTATACCAATTTACCCAAATCATGTTTCATGTCATTAAAGTTTACCCATAACATAACTGTAACACCCCGAATTTTCTATTAACACTAAAGTTGCTAAAATATTAATAAGTGTGTAAGAGAGGGGATGTATCTAATATGAATATAAAAATATTAATAAGTGTGTAAGAGAGGGGATGTATCTAATATGAATATAAAAATATTAATAAGTGTGTAAGAGAGGGGATGTATCTAATATGAATATAAAAATATTAATAAGTGTGTGAGAGAGGGGATGTATCTAATATGTATATAAAAACAATAATAAGTAAAGGGGGATGTATCTAATATGTACATTGTAGAAAAAATATATATATTTATGACATGAATAGAAGTTTATTAATATGCTGAGTGTTTGCTGAGTCACTTCTGACTCATTGCTGAGTCAACAAGATAAACCCCATCTTGTCTGAACGGCTGCGGTTATTTCTAGGTTAAATCTAATGGCCTAAATGAATTCTAAAATCTATAAATAAGTGGGTAGACCCTAGACCTAAATCACTTGTAAAATTAGAGAAGCTACCGTCATGCTGCTGCCATGGAGTTCAGCATAGCCGTCACAAACTAAGAAGAGGAAGCCTAATCATCTACAACTAAATCTACACAAATCAAATCAAAAGATCTCTCTTTCTCTAATTCTTTTCTTTTGTTGGTGAGTATGATGATTCTCACAAGACTATTACAAACTAATTTGACTCAGTTATGAATGGATCACAAGAAAGTGATGTGATTTGTAATTGTAAATTCTATATATTGTGGATCTCTTATTATGTTGTCGTATGATGTAAATTATATATGCTATGTCATGCTATGTTGTAAATTCTCTTATGCTATGTCGTGCTATGTTGAGAATCATGTCAAGCTATGTTATACTATCATACTATGTCATGTTATAAATCATGCTATATTATGTTGAAAAATCATGTTGTTGGATCATGCTTAAAGTTATGTTTTTTTTTTCTTAATTTAAATGGATCTTGTTTATGGGAATTTTCCTATTAGGTTAGGTGTACCCATAAACTTGAAACTATAATTAAATAAAACTTGATTATGGGAATTTGCCTATTGAGTTAGGTGTACCCATATAAAACCATGTTGCTAAAAAAATTAGATGATGTTGATTCACACATGTTCATATGTAAGTTTATGAAAATTGATTTAGATTATATTAGGTGAATTTTGAACAAGTTGACACCTTTAGGTCCATGACATGTATAATCTATGCAAGTTGGACATATGCAAGTTTCACCCCTTATTATGATTCATTTGGTCACATATACATGTTGTTATTATGATAATCTCTTTTATGCTATGAGTTAGGCTATTCGAGTCTAACATATATTTTGCGAATAAACATTCAAACGTGGGGTAGGGGTAATATTAGGAATTAATAAATTAGGTGCAATTTTGTAAGATGTTGCATACCATGAATGAATGTCCATAATTGAGTCAATTATGGACATTGTTAAAAATTGGAAGTAATTAATAATTCAAGTAGGGAATTATTAAAATTGGGGGAAAGTGGATTATTATTAATAATCAATGCTTAGGACACGAGGTTGGACCCATTTGTGATGTAAACCTGCCCGGACCCGCCCGGCAAATCCAGTAGTCACAAATGTCGGCCCAATGTGAGAGGTCCTAGGCCCAAACTAAAGCATAACAGTTGTAAAGACACGAGGTTAGACTCTTTTATGGTGTAAGACTGCCCGGACCCGCCCGGCAAATCCAGCTGCCATAAATGCCAGTCTAATGTGAGAGGTCTTTATGAGGTTATGGCCTTAATGAACTAAGAAATACTTAACCAGATAATCATGTAAGGTGGGACATGGGGGTTAAGTAGGTGCCTTGGGTGGCATGAGGAATCTGGTGGTTGCCTTTAGAGGCATTTGAAATACGATTAGACTTAACCAAACACACATGTAAATGAACATGACTAAGTGGGTTAAGTGGGATGGACTAATGGGGACAAGCTTAGGTGGAATGCTTGTGGTAAATAGTGGGGGCCCATTTCAACCAGTATCCCAAAACGTATCTTTGTGGGCTCGACCCAAGTCGAGGACGGGACACGCATACTGGGTTTGACTATAAGAGGCCAAAACAGGGAGCGGTGGCAATGCAAGTCCAACGGGTTTCATATGCGTGTGTGGACCCGGGCTGGTAGGTAAGACGTTGTTGCATCGTGTAGGTATAAGCCGTGCATGTCCGTTGTATCAGGTTGCCACTTTAGGGGAGTGATACACCCCACCGTGGGGCCAGCACGGGTATCTACGAGTTAGGGAGCCGATCGAATAATGGGAAGTAGGGTACACCTAGTGGAGATAGGGGCAGGCGGCACCTATGTAGTCAGCTAGGGGTACGTAAAGCCATTGGGAAAGTTTCTAAGTGAAGCTAAGTGGGATGAACCTTTAGGGTGACTGGTGTGGTGCAGTATAGTGTTTATCCTTTAGTATTTAGGAGCGCCTATAACGTTGCCTTTAGCGATTGTCTATGTCCTTAATCTGCTCTTCATAGACATTTTCTTGTTTTCCAGCTTATGCCTTAGTCCAGTTATTTTGGTAATAGTATTGTAGAATTATCATATTCACCAGACTTTATGTCTGACCCCCTCTTTTCCATCCTTTTTCTCCCTTCAGGTCCGCAGGTTGGGCCAAGTTCTAGTGGAGTCTAGTTGGATCGCTTATCTTCTGGAAAGCTTGGACTGCTGAAGTAAAGTCCAGCTTGTTATCTTTCTTTTTAATGGCTATTCATGTAATGGGATTATGTACTTGTTTTATCAAGATAGATATTGTACTTGACATTGAATGTGGTGTTATGATGTAATCAAACATGTTTTGACTTTTGCTACAATGAAATAAAGTTTTTGAATTTCCAAGTACTATTTTATATCTGTCTTGTTGTAATTTTACTGTTCTATATTCACTTAAAACCTCCATGGAAGTTAATGCATTCCCTTTGTGAGTGACATTAATGGACGTGGGGTGTTACACGTGGTATCAGAGCATAAGGTTACCAGAACAGATAAAAATTTTTTTTAGAAAAATATTTTTTTTCTAAAGTATTTTTGGAAGAAGTGCTTTCAAAAAAAAAAAACATGTTATTTAAAGAGAGTTTTTATGAAAAACATAATCCCAAATAGCCACATCCTTATCTTTATCTTTCGAATTCTCCATTTTGAATCTTTCCTTTTTCGTTTCAGCATGGCTGAAGATCTTAATCTCCCAGAAGGTGTGACGATTCCAGGGTGGTTTAGGAGATACTTGGAGGCTAGGGCCACCACTGCAGGACCAGCGGATACTCCTCCACCCCTAGTTGCACCCATTCCTCCTCCTCCTCGTGTTGACACTTTTGCAAACACGTGTAAGGAATTCAAGGCTATGGGAGGAAAAACTTTTCAAGGGACTGAGACGTTTGTGGAGGCCAGAGATTGGCTTAAGGAGACTGAGGAATTGTTGGATATCTTTGAAGTGGAAGATGGGAGGAAAGTCCGTTTAGCTGCTTGGTTAATGAAGGGAGAGGCCTCGTTTTGGTGGGAGGTCACTAACGGGGAACGTCCAGTTGATTCATGGGCGGATTTCAGACGAAGGTTTGAGGCAAAGTTTCTTTCAAGGGCAGAGGAGAACTTAAATATGGAAAAATTCCTGGCACTAAAGCAAGGGAGCTCATCAGTAAAGGAATATGTCAATAAATTTAATCAGTTAGCAAGGTTTGGCTTGGAGTTGGTGAACACGCCAGAGAAGAAAGCTTTGAGGTTCGTTAGAGGCTTGAATGAACCGTTGCAAGGGTTGGCTATGACCCACATCCCTATGGGAGCCACCTTTGAAAAGCTAGTAGAAATGGCACTTATGCATGAGGATAAGGCAATTGAAAAGAAAGGGGATCAGAAGAAACCCCAACAGCAAAATAAGAAGGGTGGTAAAAACAATAATGGCAAAGGGAAGAAGAAATGCTTCAATTGTGGGACGCCTGGCCATCTCAGCAAAGATTGTAGAAAGAAAAAGAAGACTGGTTGTTTTCATTGTGGAGATGCGGGACATTTAGTGTAGGACTGTCCAAAGAAGGGGCAGAGGGCAGGGTCTACCTCGGGAGGACAGGTGCAAGCTCTTATGGCACCAGGGCAGGCAAGGGGGCAAGTTCAGGCTATTGCGGCCCCACCGCTGCAAGAAAGAGGTAGAACAATTTCTGTTGAAAGCTTAGTTTTTCTGTTTGATCATCCTGTCCGTACCTTATTCGATTCTGGCGCATCTCATTCGTTTATCTCTGCATCATTAGTTGAATCACTGCACTTGAACACCAGTTTAGTAGAGGATCCCCTGGTCGTTTCAAATCCAATTGGGGGTTCGGCTCATTTGACCATGATATGTTTGGATTTGAAAATCTCTATACTTGCGTTGAATTTAGATGTGATGCTTATGTATTGGGCTTCACGGGCTATGGGCTAATTTTAGGAATGGATTGGTTGTCTAGAAATAGGGCCATTCTTGATTGTGAAAGGAGAGTAGTTAGGCTTGTGACTCGCCTTGGTAATGCTCTCGACATCTTTTGTAATCCCATAAATTCCGTTATGCTAAGTTATCTTGAATCGCTTGACGCGTCTGTAGAGAACCTACGATCGGTAAAAGTGGTCCGGGAATATCCGGATGTGTTTGAGGAGGTGAAGGGCTTACCTCCAAAGCGGGAGATAGACTTTCGAATTTATCTTGTGGATAATGCTAAACCCGTATCTTTGCCAGTGCGCCACATGGCTCCTCGTGAAAGGAGGGAACTCAATAAGCAAGTAAAGGAGTTGCTTGAGAAGGGGTTCATAAGACGTAGTATATCGGAGTGGGGTGCTCCAGTAGTTTTTGCCACAAAGGCGGATGGGTCTCTTAGACTTTGTATGGACTATAGAGAACTAAACAAGCTTACTAAAAAGAACCGACACCCACTGCCGAGGATTGACGATCTCTTTGATCAGTTAGTTGGCGCCTCAGTGTTTTCGCAGTTGGACTTAGCCACTGGCTTTCATCAACTGAGAGTGGCTGAGGATAGTATAGATAAGACTGCTTTTAGGACTCCTGACGGATTCTATGAATGGCTAGTGATGCCCTTTGGTTTGACAAACGCCCCTGCATATTTTGTTGATTTGATGAGTAGGGTGTTTAGGGAATACCTTAACAAATTCGTGGTAGTCTTTGTGGATGACATCTTAGTCTTTTCTAAGAATAAAGAAGAGCACTCCCTACATCTTAGGGAAGTGTTGGAAACCCTTCGAGCGCATAACCTTAAGGCAAAATTTTCTAAGTGTCACTTCTGGAGGAAGGAAGTACGGTTCTTAGGGCACGTGGTTTCCAAAGAAGGGATAGCAGTGGATCCCGCAAAGGTGGTGGCCATCCAAGATTGGAAGGTCCCTAAAAATGCAACCGAAGTAAGAAGTTTCTTGGGGTTGGCTGGCTATTATAGGAAGTTTATCAAAGACTTCGCAAAAATATCAGCTCCATTAACACGGTTAACGAAGAAGAACCTGGTTTTTACGTGGGACAAAGATTGCGATGATGCGTTCCAACGTTTAAAGAGAGCCTTAACTTCAGCCCCAGTCTTAGTGCTGCCAGACGGGAATAAACCGTTTACCATCTATACTGATGCTTGTGGGACGGGACTCGGCGCGGTCCTCATGCAAGAGGGAAGAGTAATAGCCTATGGTGGAAGACAGTTGAGGGTTCATGAAAAGAATTACCCCACGCATGACTTAGAGCTAGCCGCAATTGTTTTCGCGCTTAAGTCTTGGCGTCACTATCTTCTTGGTGAGAAATTTGAACTGTTCACTGACCACAAATCATTAAAATACTTATTCTCTCAGAAGGATTTGAATTTAAGGCAGCAACGGTGGATGGAATTCTTAGCCTCCTACGATTTTGAAATAGCATATACCCCGGGCAAGGGTAACGTGGTGGCAGACGCCTTAAGTAGGAAAAGGTTGTCCTTGAGTCCGTTGTTTGTTGAACGACAAAGCTTAGAATTCATCTCTATGTTTGACTTTAGACCCTCCGTTGACTTAGTACCCGGTCTGTTAGCATCCTTGGAGGTTAGACCTACACTTCTAGGACGGGTTGGTGAGGCACAGCGAGACGACCCACAGTTGGTTGAGATAGTAGAAAAGCTCAAAGGGGGGGAGTCGTCAAGCCATCTTCGTAGGTATACCCTAGACGATAAGGGTTGGTTACGAAGGGATAATAGACTTTGTGTACCACAAGACGAAGACTTAAGGAAGGCCATTCTTGATGATGCTCATCACTCAAAAATGACCATTCATCCCGGCGGGGATAAGATGTACAAAGATATGAAGCGGGTTTTCTTTTGGGCCGGTATGAAAAAGGATGTGGCCGAGTACGTCGCTAGATGCTTGGTGTGCCAACGAGTTAAAGCAGAACAAAAGAAACCCGGTGGGTTGCTTCACCCATTAGAAGTTCCACTATGGAAATGGGAAAGCATCTCAATGGATTTTGTGGATGGATTACCAAGATCAAGGAAGGGTAACACGGGGATTTGGGTTATAGTAGATAGACTTACTAAAAGCGCCCATTTTATTCCCGTGAAAAGTAAGAGGACTGCTCCGTGGTTGGCTTCTGTATACATTAAGGAGATAGTTCGTTTGCACGGTATTCCTTCTAGTATAGTAAGCGACCGTGACCCCATCTTTACTAGCGAATTTTGGAAGAGTTTACAAGAGGCGGTAGGGACTCAGCTATGTTTGAGCACCGCATATCATCCTCAGACAGACGGCCAGACCGAGAGGGTGAATCGCATTCTAGAGGATCTTTTAAGGCTTTGTATCCTAGACTTTGGGGGTACATGGGAAGAGCACCTTCCGTTAGTAGAATTTGCATATAACAATAGCTTTCAGTCTAGTATTGGCATGGCACCTTTCGAAGCTCTTTATGGAAGGCCTTGCCGTTCGCCTACATGTTGGTGGGAATCTACCGATAAAATCCTACTTGGGCCCGATATGGTTAGGGAAACCTCGGAGAAGATTGAGTTGATTCGAAGGAGGATGAAAGCAGCACAAGATAGGCAGAAATCGTATGCTGATAAGAGGAGGACAGATCTTGAGTTTGACATTGGGGACATGGTTTTTATCAAAGTATCTCCGTTACAGAATGTTGTTCGCTTTGGGTCCGTGGGGAAATTAGCACCAAGGTTTGTAGGGCCGTTTCCTGTAAAAAACAGGATTGGGAAGATGGCATATAGGGTGGAGTTGCCTGAGAAACTTAGTGGAGTACACGACGTATTCCATGTATCACATTTGAGGAAGTGTTTGCACAAGACCTCGGAGGTGGTAGAGCCGAGCTTGCTTAAAGAGGTGGAAATAGAGCGTGATGCAACAATTAGACGAGCTCCTACATGCATTCTTGGGTCGGAGATCAAAAAGTTGAGGAATCGAGAGGTCAGACTGGTTAAAGTGCAATGGGGAGATGATGAGAGCAACGAAACTTGGGAGACAGAAGAGAAGATGCGTTCGTTGTACCCTTTTCTTTTTGAGGGTATGTCTTTTAATTTCTCCTTTATCGCTTAGCTTATCTTATCTTATCTTTAGTATGTCCTCTCATTAGTATCTTTGACCTTTAGTTAGGATAATCCTATGGTTGAAACATGTGTTTGAGACATGTTATGTATGATGGATGCAAAATGGATGCAAGTGTTTGCTAGTGGTTGCTCGTGGATGCATATATACACACACTTTAGGCACTAGATCGGCTCAGTCACTTCATATTGCATATTGCATATATATGGATGTATTTAGTATAATGGATGTATAATGGTTGTACCATCATATGGATGCTGCATTCGGTTGAATGGGTGTGCACGCATATAGAAGTAGTATGTAAGCAATTAGGATCTTTTGCATACATAATGGATTCATGACACTTACATAATTTGCATTAAGGAGGTCAACTGAATCAGTAGACCGCCTGATTTCGCATTAGGTATGGACATGTACACACACTTTGCATATGATCATAAAGCATTAGAAGTCTTTTAAGGACAATGGATGCCTGTGTATGATGGATGAGTAGATGGACGTTTGGATGGTAGGATATACATTCTTCCAGACTTGAAGATTTCAGGGACGAAATCCTGAAAGGAGGGGAGAATGTAACACCCCGAATTTTCTATTAACACTAAAGTTGCTAAAATATTAATAAGTGTGTAAGAGAGGGGATGTATCTAATATGAATATAAAAATATTAATAAGTGTGTAAGAGAGGGGATGTATCTAATATGAATATAAAAATATTAATAAGTGTGTAAGAGAGGGGATGTATCTAATATGAATATAAAAATATTAATAAGTGTGTGAGAGAGGGGATGTACCTAATATGTATATAAAAACAATAATAAGTAAAGGGGGATGTATCTAATATGTACATTGTAGAAAATATATATATATTTATGACATGAATAGAAGTTTATTAATATGCTGAGTGTTTGCTGAGTCACTTCTGACTCATTGCTGAGTCAACAAGATAAACCCCATCTTGTCTGAACGGCTGCGGTTATTTCTAGGTTAAATCTAATGGCCTAAATGAATTCTAAAATCTATAAATAAGTGGGTAGACCCTAGACCTAAATCACTTGTAAAATTAGAGAAGCTACCGTCATGCTGCTGCCATGGAGTTCAGCATAGCCGTCACAAACTAAGAAGAGGAAGCCTAATCATCTACAACTAAATCTACACAAATCAAATCAAAAGATCTCTCTTTCTCTAATTCTTTTCTTTTGTTGGTGAGTATGATGATTCTCACAAGACTATTACAAACTAATTTGACTCAGTTATGAATGGATCACAAGAAAGTGATGTGATTTGTAATTGTAAATTCTATATATTGTGGATCTCTTATTATGTTGTCGTATGATGTAAATTATATATGCTATGTCATGCTATGTTGTAAATTCTCTTATGCTATGTCGTGCTATGTTGAGAACCATGTCAAGCTATGTTATACTATCATACTATGTCATGTTATAAATCATGCTATATTATGTTGAAAAATCATGTTGTTGGATCATGCTTAAAGTTATGTTTTTTTTTCTTAATTTAAATGGATCTTGTTTATGGGAATTTGCCTATTAGGTTAGGTGTACCCATAAACTTGAAACTATAATTAAATCAAACTTGATTATGGGAATTTGCCTATTGAGTTAGGTGTACCCATATAAAACCATGTTGCTAAAAAAATTAGATGATGTTGATTCACACATGTTCATATGTAAGTTTATGAAAATTGATTGAGATTATATTAGGTGAATTTTGAACAAGTTGACACCTTTAGGTCCATGACATGTATAATCTATGCAAGTTGGACATATGCAAGTTTCACCCCTTATTATGATTCATTTGGTCACATATACATGTTGTTATTATGATAATCTCTTTTATGCTATGAGTTAGGCTATTCGAGTCTAACATATATTTTGCGAATAAACATTCAAACGTGGGGTAGGGGTAATATTAGGAATTAATAAATTGGGTGCAATTTTGTAAGATGTTGCACACCATGAATGAATGTCCATAATTGAGTCAATTATGGACATTGTTAAAAATTGGAAGTAATTAATAATTCAAGTAGGGAATTATTAAAATTGGGGGAAAGTGGATTATTATTAATAATCAATGCTTAGGACACGAGGTTGGACCCGTTTGTGATGTAAACCTGCCCGGACCCGCCCGGCAAATCCAGTAGTCACAAATGTCGGCCCAATGTGAGAGGTCCTAGGCCCAAACTAAAGCATAACAGTTGTAAAGACACGAGGTTAGACTCTTTTATGGTGTAAGACTGCCCGGACCCGCCCGGCAAATCCAGCTGCCATAAATGCCAGTCTAATGTGAGAGGTCTTTATGAGGTTATGGCCTTAATGAACTAAGAAATACTTAACCAGATAATCATGTAAGGTGGGACATGGGGGTTAAGTAGGTGCCTTGGGTGGCATGAGGAATCTGGTGGTTGCCTTTAGAGGCATTTGAAATACGATTAGACTTAACCAAACACACATGTAAATGAACATGACTAAGTGGGTTAAGTGGGATGGACTAATGGGGACAAGCTTAGGTGGAATGCTTGTGGTAAATAGTGGGGGCCCATTTCAACCAGTATCCCAAAACGTATCTTTGTGGGCTCGACCCAAGTCGAGGACGGGACACGCATACTGGGTTTGACTATAAGAGGCCAAAACAGGGAGCGGTGGCAACGCAAGTCCAACGGGTTTCATATGCGTGTGTGGACCCGGGCTGGTAGGTAAGACGTTGTTGCATCGTGTAGGTATAAGCCGTGCATGTCCGTTGTATCAGGTTGCCACTTTAGGGGAGTGATACACCCCACTGTGGGGCCAGCATGGGTATATACGAGTTAGGGAGCCGATCGAATAATGGGAAGTAGGGTACACCTAGTGGAGATAGGGGCAGGCGGCACCTATGTAGTCAGCTAGGGGTACGTAAAGCCATTGGGAAAGTTTCTAAGTGAAGCTAAGTGGGATGAACCTTTAGGGTGACTGGTGTGGTGCAGTATAGTGTTTATCCTTTAGTATTTAGGAGCGCCTATAACGTTGCCTTTAGCGATTGTCTATGTCCTTAATCTGCTCTTCATAGACATTTTCTTGTTTTCCAGCTTATGCCTTAGTCCAGTTATTTTGGTAATAGTATTGTAGAATTATCATATTCACCAGACTTTATGTCTGACCCCCTCTTTTCCATCCTTTTTCTCCCTTCAGGTCCGCAGGTTGGGCCAAGTTCTAGTGGAGTCTAGTTGGATCGCTTATCTTCTGGAAAGCTTGGACTGCTGAAGTAAAGTCCAGCTTGTTATCTTTCTTTTTAATGGCTATTCATGTAATGGGATTATGTACTTGTTTTATCAAGATAGATATTGTACTTGACATTGAATGTGGTGTTATGATGTAATCAAACATGTTTTGACTTCTGCTACAATGAAATAAAGTTTTTGAATTTCCAAGTACTATTTTATATCTGTCTTGTTGTAATTTTACTGTTCTATATTCACTTAAAACCTCCATGGAAGTTAATGCATTCCCTTTGTGAGTGACATTAATGGACGTGGGGTGTTACAATAACCCCAACGCTTTTAAACTCGCATATACATTCGCAACAACGTATAATGTTTTAAAAGAAGGAACTTGGCAAGGGCATGAAAAAAAAGGGGTATAAGGCCACAATTTAAACATGGTGGAAATGAGGCATAAATGTGCTCACAAACTTGCATATTACATTGTCAAGCCTCAAAAACATGCATAACATTCAAACTTGGCAAATAGGTGATACATGGTCATAGATGACATGAAATGATGACAAGTAACTCCAATATAACATCACATAAGGGTTATGACTTCATATGCAAGTTAACCTAAAGGTTATGAGGGTTCTCATGTTGCATAATGCAACATTTCAACATAAAGGTTAGAGCTTTTAACCCACAAGATCAAGGTAATGACTTTATAGACTTGCATAACATGATAGCATGTATCATACTTAATGATCAAACCCAAACTTGCAATATTCATTTAACTTTATAGTTAATATCTAAGAGTAGGAGGGGGCTTACAATGCTATGAAGGCACAAATCAACATATAAAATAAAGATTAAGACGAAGCCATCCATGCTATCACCCAAAAACCCCAAAAGAACAAGCTCCAAATGAAACCCTTGAGCAAATATCAATAAAAATCCTTGCTTTGAAGAAGAAAGGTTTCAACTTTGGCTTTGAATGAAGCTTATGAGCTCTCATGCAAGATCCTTGCTTTTTGGTCAAGAAAAGGTTGCAACATTGGCTAGAATGCAACTTATGAACTCTCATACAAACATGAAATCACTCAAATGATCATAGAATCTCTCATGAATGAAGAAAAGAGGCTCCTTTACTTTGAAACTAGCTTAGAACACTTAAGCTATCATGAAGAAGAAGATGGAGGCCATGGGTTGAAGTGGAGGCCATGATGAGGAATCATTTTGGCATAGTTTAGCTATAGGATTGAATAATGAGCATTTAGGTTTAGGTTAGGGGTCTTTTTATAGAAGACTAGGATAGTTTTAGCCATAGGATAAACCTTAGTTTAGATCCTAGCCATCAAAGCATGTCTTGGGGAAGAAGTCAAGTGTAGGAACCATCCAGGGCCTTTAGATTAAAGCTGAACCATGAGAACCATTCCAATGCAAAATCTGCATTTGAGCGAATCGGCCCACGGGTTGACAGCCAAACACCCTGGATTAACCCCTAGTCGACCCAGCAAGCTCGGGTCGACCTCAAAAATCGGCCGGTTCGGTTATTCCCCTCTCCCAGTTCGCTGTTTTGAACATTTTTGCATATTTATTTATTAAATTTTCAATTATATATATATATCAATATATATATATATTTCTCCGCGCAACCCATTTCACTTAATTAAGTATACTTTAATTTGTGAATTTTTATGTTCAAATTACGGGGTGTTACACATACTATTTGAGTTGACTAATAACACCACACGTCCAACCCAAATTGCACAAAAATACGAATCATTATTAGAAAGAGGTTAGAGGATGATAAATAGAAAGAAAGAATTATTAGAATAGAAGAAAACAAAGAAGACAGATCTCACAGCAGAACGAATAAAATATATTATATAACATAATTTTTGAAATACAAATCAATAACTTTATATACATACCATCATCAGAGCACAACAGTTATTCCTAGAACAGTTATAAACACCTGTTTCCAGATACAACATAGTACACAGCGGAAATGTGATATTCTATAGCTAACTGGTGAAGCCTCCTGCTTCCAGCTCTTCAAAATGAATCTGAAAAATCCCGACTACTTGACTGCCCGTACAAATTTGGGCACCCAAGAGTTTAGGGAAAACAAACAAAATAAACTCTGGGTCAGTCATGGGACTGGTGTGAGTAAACTCCAACCATTTGTTTAACTTTCAAAATCCTTTGGAAGGAAAAGATAATAGTAAGACCAGCCCACACATAAACATGGACGGTTTTTACCTTACTATAACCCAGAACACTTTGATACAAAAATCTAGTGATATTATAATAGTGTCTAAATCAAATAAATAGAATCTAGCGGAACGCTTGCATCTCACGCTCTATATATTAAATAAAATCAAAAACCACAGGGCGCTTATTGGAGATTGGATTCCGACTATGACAAGGTACGGAACCACCTTCCACTAGTGTATCTCTAGAGAGGAATACATTGGGTTCAACAAGAACATCTTGCAACCCGGCCCACACATGACCAACCACTCATTTCGCTTGAGTGTATCGAATGTTTATCACCAACGGTTGGGATCAACAACCATTTCTCGAATGGGACAGCATCGAATAGAATAAGAAATTAAATGAATCTCTAGATAGGTGATAATACACCCTAATGGGAGCGACCCACATAGCCATGCTGCCTGCCCGATTTTGTCATTTCCCGGTTGTTGAGGCCTGAGGCTACGATTACATTCCATTCATTGATAGCACAATCACTTTGAATGCCACATTGTTAGATCCTTTAATCACTAATTGATTTGCACAAATATTCTGGATGTTATGCTAAGGGAATAAATCCGTTGCCACCATATATATTTGTACAGACCAACTCATGCGATCATTGGAAATACTTTGTCAGACATTCATCCATATACGTTCGTTTTGGGACTGAACGAAACCGAAGGCACAATTTATATTAATAGAAAAAGCCCTTGCATTTTACTCCGTCTTCGATTATCTTCATATAATCTGATTCACAACGCTACTGCCAATACATAGTGGTTCACGGATAATAATCCAACCGGTCTCTCCATATTGACAACGATATTGGCAAATACTTCGATAGTCGGTTATTTAACTATCGAAGAAAAACAAACATCCATTCCAAACAATCAAACAATCACTGGGCCCCTTGATTACCATTCATTAATTAAATAACCCTTTCCATTTCCTTATCAATATTTGTTAAACAAATATTTTCAATTATCATCTCGGTCTCTTACATTTTTTGGAAAGCATTTCTATATCTCGCCTTCTTTTATTTTCAACACTTAGAAAATATATTCTATTTGAAATTGAAACAATTTCAATCACTTATCTCTTTCCCGACTACTTTAATTATACTCAGGAAATATTTACTTTTATATTTCCAGAATTTCATCACTTGGGTTAAAATGAATGTTGTGTAAAACATCGTTACAACAACCCAAAATATTTTATTCAACTAACTATTATCCAACACTTCTCTTCGAGATTGGATCTTGCTATTTATCAATTAAAAATGAAATCAATCAAGTTGGGGTAAAATTACCTCTCAGACCTTGACTGAAAACATCATTAACTTCAAAACAGACAAAACCACTTACCTTGAATAATCAACATTATAAAAACCAATTATTCATTTTTAAACGTATATATGTTTCTCTTACTATTACTAGCCTATCAATTTCCCTTTTTGTTTATAATATTCTATTTTAGATTCGTTTCCTTATCGAATTCAATATATATTGATATATTGATTTCTAACTATCAAATTATCTTAAAAATATTCTAACTCCTTAAATTCCCGGAAAAATTCGCCATAACCTCCCTTGTACCGGGAGCATCGAGATATTTCAAATAGCCTCCCATGGCCCTCACCTATCCAAAAGAAAAAGCCAAGCGGCTTGCCGATACGGCGCATAAAATCTCGTATATGAATTTAAACATGTACCTTTTTGTCGGGCACATAAATTAATATCTTCATATACTTCATCCCATACCTGTCTAACACATGTTCACCTGTTTACAATTCAATTCAACACTATCCAATCTTTTGAATTCAGTTTCGCTCATTTATTCTTTAATTAGCTATTTTGCCTATTTCACTTCTTTGTTTGAACATAACATGTTCAAACAAAATATTTAACTTGCTCATAACCAAATTGAATTTTCAATTTCAATTCTAGTTTCCTTTTCGATTTCGAATATAAATTTTCAAATCGAATTCACTTATTCCAAGCCCAATATCAATTCAAAATCTCATTAACTAATTACTATTCGAATTAGTTAATTCTATTCAATAATCAAAAATCTGATTTCTGTTTCAAAAATCAATTCATTACTCCACTTGAGTTCACATATAATCTACAACTCAAATCTGAAATTTTCTAAATAGAAATTCGGATTTTATTCGCTTAAATCCTTTTATAAAATTAAATAAACCGTTATGGTTTTTAAATGGTTATGGCGCTGTTTTTCTGAAAATTAGATTTTGACATAACTCAAAATATATACGACGAAATTCAGATTTTTCTCCTCCATTAGAAAACTATTGTCAAATCGGTCCTGACGTTTCTTGTTTCAAAGAATTCCGACTTCAATTGAGTTCTGTATACTCAATTGAAGTTCGAAACGACAATTTCGAACTGCCGCGCTGCGGCGGTTTATATTTATATATATAAACATTTAAACTTCGTTTATAATAAATTCAACTCCATTCTAATATATTTTTAATATATATCAAATCAAAATTCTCAATTCAACATAATATTTTCGATTATCTATAATTGTCAATTTCTCCTTACTCGGTAATATATTTATTTATACTTCAATTTTATATATTCAAATTTCATTTCAATTCAAATTGAATTTCCTATATTAAAATTCCATTTTCAATCTCCATTTGAATTTCTATGTTCAATCTATTTTCAAACTTCATTTGAATTTCTATATTCAAATCTATTTTCAAACTTCATTTAAATTATTATTCCAATTCCCATTTCAACTCTATTTGAATTCAATATTCAAATTCCCATTTCATATTTCAATTTTAAAATTCTATTTTCAAATTCCACATTTAAAATTTCTTTATTCAAATTCCATTTCACTTTCGATAATCAAATTCTATATTTGAATTACATTTAAATTTCTATATTCAAACTCCATTTGAATCTTATTTTCAAATTCTATAGTGAAACTTCATTCAAATCTCTATTTGACTTTTCTTTATTCAAATCCACTTGAATTCCTTTGAATTCAAATTCCATTTCAATTCCTTTTAATTCAAATTATATTTCAATTCCTTTGAATTCAAATCCCATTTTCAATTCCTTTGAATTCAAATCCCATTTTCAATTCCTTTGAATTCAAATTCTATTTTCAATTCCTTTGAATTCAAATTCCATTTGCATTTCCTCTGAATTCAAATATTCAAATTATCTCTTGATAATTTATTCATTATATTTATAAACACTATTTTATAAATTTCCTTGTTTTATTTAAACAAGCCTATTTCGAAATCTATTTAAAACCAAAATCTTATTTTGGAAATTCTCTTTGCATTTTCTATATTCAAATTTCATTGAATTTCTCATATTCAAAATTCAATTTGAATTTCTTATATTCAAATTCTATTTGAATTCCTCATTTGAAATTTCCAATTCTATTTAAAAAAAATAGAATTTACTTTTAAATCTGCGAAATTCCTTTTCATGATATTTTTAAATATCAACACTTAGGCCCAGTGATATTTAAACACCAAACGACCAATTATTTATTTCAGGGTTTCTAACACATCATATATGATAGTATATATGCAAACAAATAACAAACAGATAATATATTTTTGAGGAATCTAGTTGGATCCCTCCAACCTGTTTTTCCGGCATCCACAAACGTTAGTCAACAGAAATAATACCCAACCTGCTTCGAGGCAGGATATCGCGGTATAGAAGGTCATCCACTATAATAGCGTAGGGAGTATAGGGTAATCATCCGCTAATGGTACCGCGGGCATCCGCTAATGATATTGCGGGAAAACCAACCACCAATATATATATATATATATATATATATAATAGCAACCACCAAGCCTAAATAACTAATATATTTAAGATGCACAAAAATATTAAATGCAACCAAACAAGCAACAAATAATTATTTTTAACTGATAAAAATAATTATAAGTAAAAGGTGAGTGAGATTTACTCACCGAGATTCTCATTTGCCAAACATCCCAATGAAGCTTATAATATAGATTTTACAGTGCTTCCTCCATACATCTGTTTTTTTCTTCAATGTAAAACAATATTAATAAATTTCAGTTATTGGATTATACTCATCTAATTAAATAAATTATCCACGTGTAATCTAATTCCAAAATAAACTTTAATTTCATACTTGACGATTAGTTTACTCTTTATATTTCTTACAAATTAATTTTCCTTTATAATCTAAAAATTCCTTTTCATAAACTAGTTCTGTAACTAATTTACTTACATTTAAATTGAAACTATTTCATACTAATAAAATTGTTTTGGTTGGTTACCTACTATTGAATTTAATATGCAATTAGTTTAAAAATATATACTAATTACCTTACTGATTCACTTGATAATCTTCCTTCTTCATAGTACATTAAACACCAGATAACACACCGCACTCCACCACTAATTCTGACGCTACTTCGAACACCAACTCTCATCACAGACCATCGCTTTACACACACCAGAGATCGCGACACCCCCCTTTTCCACCCTTATCTCACGCTCGTACCCAAATCGTAACTTTGACCATCTACCATTTACTCGACATCGCGAGCCACTTACTGATCCCCAAAGCTTGTTAAACCTCTTCAGTCATTGCGAGACAAACCATGACCAATTTCGATTTCCATGCCTCGATCTTCTTCGAAACTACAGTGTCTCCGATACCCCTTCCAAACAACACAGATCCCATCGCACTTATGACCGAATCAAGTTCGAGCAACACCCGTACCCTTATTCGCGAGCATGCTTCCAACCTCGAGTCGAGTTCCTTCGAATCACGATTTGGATTCGATCTTTATTTTATTTGATTTTGCTAAACAGTGGAGAGAGCACTGTTTGAATTTTGGTTTGTTATTTGGGTTTGAGAAATATAGATTGGCTGTTTAAATTTCCTGAAGCTCGATCAAAATTTCAGCAGAAATGAAGGAGGATGTCACATTTTATAGACAGAGAACACTTGGTAATGAATGAATTAGACCTGCGTATGCTATTATATAGGTGGTAGATTAAGTACATGAAATTTAATTTGATTAGATTTTGACTTGATTGCTAATTAATACGATTTGACATAAAGAGATTTTTATTTCTTTTAGATAGATTCTGATTTGATTTTGATCCTATCCACTGATCAAATAAATCGGGGTTCAAAATTAAAAATTGTGAACCGCTATTTTAGCGTACCGACCATCGTTCCAATGTTATAGCATTATATTGAACTCAACATAATATTTTTCTGAAATTTATTTCGAACGTGTATATAAAATACCCATATTAAATTAAATTTAAATTCAAACAAATAAATTTCTCGAAAATAAAATATTATTATTATCGTATAATTTCAAATAAAAATTCATATAAATCATTTTGACTCCATTTCAAATTGAATTACTTAAGATCCTCGTATTACAATAATTACATCGATAATTCAATATAAAAATCGATTAATATTATCAGCTCAATATTTAAAATAATATTAAATATTCAAAATAAATCGACCAGAAAATCTGGGTCGTTACAGTTATAGATCCTTAGGCCATATGCCTTTTTCTTCTTTTTGCAGAAATTTTGATTTTATTGCTGATGGCTGTGATGTTTAGCGTTGAAATTCTGATCGAAATTCTGATGGCAGTTCAGTGTTGTTGGCCTATTCGAATTGAAATTCTGATTGAACTTGTACATATTTTTAGACTAGGTAGGACTGTAGCTATGAATTGTTATTTCAATTCAGAGATTTGAAAACTGTACCATAGATTTTCTGTTTGGATTTTTAACAGTGAATTTGCCATATAAATCTTCTTAGTTGTCCTTGTATTTTCAGTTTAATATGTTTATAGCTGTTCATCTCACTATTTTTGCTTCTGTATGAATATATATATATATATTTAGATGTGTCTAGTTCTTAGATGAAATTTCCTTTCATTACAGCTATTATGATTTGGGTACGTGATCTAACTGGATGATTTGAACTTGGTGGATGAGTGATACTTTGCAGAGAAATTTTGAAGATTTTGGGAAGATTTCATATTGAATTTCTTGTACTATCGTTCACTATGATGTGTACATGGAGTAGGGATGCATAAGATTAGTTTAGGCTATGTTGAATTGTCTATTCAATTTACAGATTCGAAATTGTATATTGAAATTTGTATATGAATACATTGAATTGTTTATTGTCTGTATGGATTTGATGTATGTATATATATATTCTCTTTCTTTTCCTTCTTCTTTCCGATCTTTTTATAGTTGTTCTTTATGTATATGTATGGTAGCTGTTATTTCCAATAACAATAGCATGTGCGGTTATTTCAATTTGAAACCTTAGTCTCGAAGGTAGGATGTTGTATATAGGGTACTTGTTTGCTTCCGCCTTAAGAATACATGCACATATTAATATATAGTAGGCAGCAAAGAGTAAGCTTGTACAGTCATTGATATTTGCTTTGGGGTATTTCCCTTCGAATTAAGGTTGTACATATGTAATATCTTAGGTAATATTTAACTATGATGAGGACTGCATGCTATAGGATATAGGATAAGACTTGTACCATATATAGACTGCGTGGGTATTTAGGATTTGCCTTACATATATTTTTAACTTTAGTCTGTGTGTAAAAGACTTGAGCATGAAGTGGAGACAAATGTCATTTCTATTCATAGATAGGCGGTAGCTTATACAACTTAGGGTGTGTACCTTATTACTTATAAGGGTGAAGCCTATAGGATTTATTCCATTTTATTTTTATTATACGGTATTAAACTATGTTGCTTATATCGTTGTTATAAACATCTAACCGCTTAACCTACACACCGCAATACGCGAATTCTAAACACAAAAATAAAATAAAAAGTCATACTGCTATGTCTTAACGTACCGGTCCCAATAAATTATTTTCATCGAAAATGGAGACCGTTTGCACAATGACTATTTTTAGCGCTTATATAATATCGATTAAAATATTATATAAATTCCAAATAAATTCAATAAAATAAAAATAAATTATTTTTATCATATATATCCAACCAGAATATATATACAATTCCATATATAATTTACATAGCTCAATCTCGTCAATTTTGAGTTAAACCATTTAAATTTCCCTATTTAAATATATTAATTAACGCTATATTTTAATAGCGATTTCCATAGCGACTATTTCAAAATTTGAATTGGACATAACTAACAATCCATAACATGAAATCTGGATTTTTCTCTTCCATATGAAAATTATCATCAATACGGTTCCAGCGTTTACTGTGTCACAGAAATCCGTCTTATATCGGACTTTGTATATCCAGTTGAAGTTCAAAACTCCATATTACGAACTGCACGCCATTTTCAAGCTCGATTTATATTATATATAAATATATAGTTCAAACTTTGTTTTAAATAATGAATTAAATATTAAAATCCATTAATATTTCAAATATAATATTAAAATACTAAATTTAAATTAAATATTTGACTGCCAAAATATGGGTCGTTACAAGTTCGATGACCGTTTATGGAAATCGATTATATGGGCCTTGATAAAATTATTAAAAATATCGATAATTTGTGTAAAATCATAATAAATGATTTGGAAAGAATTAGGATGAAAAATTCCATATTTGAAAGGATAAAAATATATTTTTATCGAAATGAACTAGTTATGAACTAGATTTGAAATCCAATAATTTTTAAATAAATAAATTGGATTTGTAAATGGATTTAATATAACCAGAAATTTCCAATATAAGAATTGGAATGGATTTGAATCGAAAATATCTTTGGAATATTTCGATATTCGATTCCGTGATTATACGGATATGGTGGAGGAATTTGGAAGATATATATATATCGTTATTCCAGTATGATATTTGTTGATTTCAGAATTTGATATTGAATATAAGCCAATATATTTTCTATTCAGAGCCTTGTATTTAATATCAAATGGGATTTTGGGTTTGTCGTGAATGGTGTGTTCAGTAACACTGCTCTTAAGCCCAGTTGAGAAAAGATTAAATCTTTTTATTAAGGTTTAATAAAGTTTACCAATTAATTAATATTTAATTGGAATTGAATTGAATTGAATTTTGGGTTTGTCGTGAATGGTATTTAAAAATGCTATTCTTAAACCTAATGGAGTTAAGAAAATTAGAAACTAACTGGAGATTAGCTAAGTTGAATGGTTTCCTTGGTATTGATCTGATGTTGGTTTCGGCCATCGGGATTAATACTTAGGGAATTGTTCTCTTACTAATTTACGGTTAGAGACTGATGGAATGATGAAATTAGAAACTAACTGGAGATTAGCTAAGTTGTATGGTTTCTGGGTATTGATCTGATGTTGGTTTTGGCCTTCGGGATTACTTAGGGAATTGTTCTCTTACTAATTTACGGTTAGAGACAAATGGAATGGTGTCTTCAGTAACACTGTTCTTAAACCCCGTGTGAAAAGAATAAATCTTTTAATTAAGATTACTAGAATTTCCAGTTACATTTAGTAATTGGAATAAAATGGAATGTGATTTTGAGTTTATCTTGAACCGTGTTTTAAATGACATTGGTTCTTTAACCCAGTTAAAGACAAGATATGATTTCCCAAGTTATATAATCATTAATATTGATTTTCGGGAAGATTAAAACTAAGTGGAGTTTTTAATGAATCTTTAATTAGATTGAAATGATCGAGAATGGAGTATCACCAGTTTTGCTCCAAGCAATAGTGAAATCTTTAACTGGATTTGAACGTGAAATGGTAATTAAATTTACCAATAACACCGTGGTGTTAGATATGGAGTATGACCAGTTTTGATCCATGGGATGAATAGGTTGTGATTGGGAAATTAAACAAATGATTACTTCGGTAAGGTGTTCTAATCCCGACTAGTTTGGAAAACCTTAAAATGGTTTAAATTGATATCCAAAGGAAGATTAAAGAATAAATTTTAAAGAATTTATCTTTTGTAAAATTAATGGGAACCTTTCCCAAATGATATGAATATTTGAATAAAAGAATATTCTGAATTGGAATGAGGCGTATTTTGTGTTTTTATAGCACTTGTTTATTATATACGAGTTATTCGGAAAGGCCGGGTTTGCACCCATTCTGGATTACTGATTCGACCATAAGTCGACGATGAAGATGATGGTTGAAGACCGAATGTCTTAACATCGTTTGGATGATTACAGATGTCTTGATTGGACTGTACACCCAAGACAAGGTAATAAGTGGTGATCATCCAGACGTACTTGCAGATCGACCGGATATGCGAGGGCCTCTCTCCTGTATTGGACATATGGGACGAGGAATAAGGTGCCTCTGGTTTCGTTCAGACCCAGAACGAACTTGTAAATGGATGCGTGTCTGACATCGGATTTCATTCTATGTGATTGAGAGACATCAGTTGCATGGCGTGAATTACCTGGGTGACATGCTGAGATGCAAATGATCAAGGCTTCTGTTGAAAAGTAGAGTCTTGTGGTTGATGATCAAAGCACGGCTTTAATATAGCGTAGCTTTGTGTATAGCATTGATTCGCGAGCCTCACACCCCGGTGTGAACCAGAAATGGGAGAGGACATCAGGGAGGACATTCGTTTCCTTCTGGCTAGGAGTGGTGTCTGGGTTTTGCAAGCCCAGACGTTTTACTTGTGTGGATGATGGATAGCGAGGCGCCTCGGTTATATCGGTAGCTACGGTGCCGATGGATGGTTTGGTCGATATATGACCAGTTTACGCCCTATAGGGCGGGGAAACGTATTGTTCAGGCATTTTAATCCACTTCGTATGGGCCGGCCCTGACAATCCAAGGCTTGTCTACGCGCTTGCCTGAGGCTCGGGCTAGAGAGTGAAACGGACCGAACTTCCCCGGTGTGGAAAGCCCGGATTGAGTCGAGAACGACACACAAAAGAACGCAGACGGAAGAACATTTCATTGTTAATTACAACAATTCCATCAGATACAAGAATATACAAAGTATAAATGAATAAAATGCATTCGATAAATATCAGAGATTACAATACATTACATAGCAGCGGAAAATAATACAAAATACAACTGAAGAAGATACACGGATACAAAGCTTTCCGGATATCGTTCCAGCTGTAAACCAGGATCCTGTGAATATAAATCTGCAAAACCAAAACTACTAGCTTCCCGTGTCAAAATAAGGGCACCAAGAGTTTAGGTTAAAACAATAAACTCCAGGACAGTCATGGGACTGGTGTGAGAACTAAAACAGTTATTAATCTTTATTTTAAAGTTAGGTAAATAAAGGGACCACGCCGTATAACACGGAACAGGTTTCCTCCCAAGAATACCAGTGCATAAACCAACAGCGCAATGCTAAATAAAGAACAATGAAGCTATAATAAGACCCAGGTCCCATCACACAATGCAACACAAACCAGAGGAAAGGGTTTTACCTTATAATAGCCAAAGAATGCTTGATACATTAAAACAAATCTTTTATTATTGCTATAAGTGAAGAAATCAATTTCAAATCATAAGTATCAGTCATAGGCGGCATGAATGCCCCGTACCACTATGTCACCATATATAGGTTATACAATCAAAATCGCAAAGTCACGTATTTGGAAATTGGATTTCCCTCTGTGAACTGAGGCCAGGGATCGTTCTCTACCGATTCGTGACAATCTAGCCTACCATGTCTCATGCAAGTACTAAGTCAAACCTTGGATCGTCAGGGCCGGTCCACCAATGTGGATTAAACTTAAACCCTGGACACTACGTCTCCCCACCCTATGGGGCTTAAATGAGCTAACGAATGACTCCATCGGCTTCACATGGTCACCGATATATCTGAGGCGCCTCGCAACAGAAACAACCACATAAGTCAAACTCGCCAGGGCGTGTAAAACCACTGACGCAACTTCTAGCTAGAAAGAAATGCATGCCCTCCCTGATGTCCTCTCCCGTTTCTGGCTCACAACCGGGGTGTGAGGCTCACGAATTCGCGTTACACAAAGCTGTGCCACACAGGCTGTGCTTTGATCATCACCTACAAGACTTTGCTTTTCAACAGAAGCCTTGATCATATTTCCACTTAGGCATGCCACACAGGCAATTCACTCCATGCGTTTGATATCCATCAATATATAACCTCTGAGCTCGTACGTCTCAGAGAAGGGCGTTAAGCAAGAGAATAAATTCTCCACTGCCAAACAGATATATATTTAATAGAAATCAACCACACAGAATAAAATCCAATGTCAGACACACAGTCCATTTACAAGTTCGTTCTGGGTCTGAACGAAACCGGAGGCACCTAGTACCCCGCATATCCATCGATCTCCAAGTACGTCTGGACGATCACCAACTGATTCCCTCCTCTTGGGTGTACGGCCCAATCAAGATTATCAGTAATCACCCAAACGACGTGAAGACCTCCGGTCTTCAACCACCATCTTCATCTTCGACACCACGTCAAATCAGTTATTCAGAATGGTATAAACCCGGTCTTTCTGAATAACCCGCGTATATAATAAACAAGTGTTACACAAACACAACATACACCTCATTCCAATTCAGAATATTCGTTTATTCAAAGATTCTTCTACTTTGGGAAAGGTTCCCATTAGTTTTATCAAAGATAAATTCTTTAAATTTATTCTTTAATCTTCTTTGAATATCAATTCAAACTAGTCAGGATTAGCGAACCACACCGAAGTAATTATTTATTTTATTTCCCAATCCCCACCTATTCATCCCATGAAGTAAAACTGGTCATACTTCATATCTAACACCACAGTGTTATCGGTAAATTCAATTACCATCTCACGTTCAAATCTAATTAAAGATTTAACTATCGCCTGGAGTAGAACTGGTGATACTCCATTCTCGATCTTTTCAAACTAATTAAAGATTCATTAAAACTCCACTTAGTTTTAATCTTTAACTGGGTAAAAGAATCAGTGTCATTTAAAACACGGTTCACGATAAACCCAAAATCACATTCCATTAATTATCGGGTTAAAGAACAAGTGTTATTTAAAACACTGTTTACGATAAACCCAAAAATCAATACCAATTCAATTCCAATTAAATATTATTTAATTGGTACACTTCATTAAATCAAAATAAAAAGATTTAATCTTTTTCTCCACTGGGCTTAAGAACAGTGTTAATGAAGACACCATTCATGACAAACCCAAATCACATTTGATATTAAATACAAGGCTCTGAATAGAAAATATACCGGCTTATATTCAATATCAAATTCTACGACCAACAAATATCAAACTGGAAATAACGATATTAATATATCTTTCAAATCCCATAACAATATCTGTATCATCACGAAATCCAACATCGAAATATTCCGAAGACAATTTCGATTCAAATCCATTCCAATTCAATTATTGGAAATTCTGGTTACTTTTAAAACCCTTTTCAAATTCAATTTATTTATTTAAAAATAAATAAAATTATAATTCTAGTTCATTTCGATAAAAATCTATTTTTATCTTTTCAAATATGGAATTTTTCATCCCAACTCTTCCCAAATCACTTCTTATGATTTTACACAAATTATTCCTATTTTTAATAATTTTATCAAGGCCCGTACAGTCGATTTCCATCAACGGCCATCGAACTGCACTTACAGCGACCTTTTCCAAATTTGATTTGGACATAATTCCAAATCCAACCATTAGATTTAAAATTTCCAATATTTGTTAGAAATCTCTTTTCGATACGAACCCAACGGTTCCGGTTTTAGGAGAATCCGACGGTCGGATCTCCCGCAATATCTATTCGAAGTCAATGGTCGAAATTCACGAACTGCCGCAGCGCGGCGCGTTCTATTCAGGCCATTATATTATATATATAATATATATAATATATACTTTGTCGATTTCCTTTCACAACGTGCTTTATAAATTGTTTTAAATACATTTTCAAAACGGTTTCAACTTCATATTCAATTTCAAATCAAAATTGAATATTCCAATATAAATTCATTTTAAATTCATTTCAAATCAATTTCAATTCGATTTCAATTTAATTCGGATTTCCCATCATTTCAATTTATTTCGAATTTCAAATCTATTTCAATTTCAAATCTATTTAATTTAATTCGAATTTATAAATCTATTCAATTTAATTCGAATTTCAAATTTATTTCAATTTCAAATCTATTCAATTTAATTCGAATTTATAAATCTATTCCATTTAATTTGAATTTCAAATCTATTTCAATATTCATTGAAAAATGAATAAAATCGATATGAATATCATTCACGTCAAAATGGCGTCAATCTAATCAACACGGCTTCATATATTTCTAGTTTCAAATATTCTATTTCAAATATTCCTTTTCAAATATTTCTATTCAAATATTTCTTTTCAAATATTTCTATTCAAAACTGGAATGAGGCCCACTCAGTTAACATTTAATGTTAATTATATGGATTTTCTACAACACATGTTTAAAATAACAACGATAAATAATCAACCATCATCCAGAGTGCATTCTACACTGTATAAGCATCAAATATAGATATTTAACGCTTATGACAGTCTGTCAATCAATCGATCGACATACAACTAATTATTGGGACTAATGTATGTCATATATCATCCCAATACCCGTGTGGGGTTTCAATCAATCAAACATAGATTTTATTTGTGCAGTTGGGCGATGTGTAAAATTTATCGTCCCAATCAATATCAGTCAAATGTGTGTATATAAACAAATTGGCCGATCTGTTTATATTTATTTTATTTCAAAATACACGTTAAAAATTCTATTTTTAACTATAAAATATTTTTAACTATATAAATATTTTATTTCGTTTCACATCATGTAATCCACTACACATCGAAATCAAACAAACAAGCATACAAGCCGTCCATGGTCTGTGGACGACGGGTGTCGGGTGCTACTAAACACAGTCTGCATCCTAGTATATATTATTAATTAGAAAACAAAATTAAAAGGTGTGAAGTTCTCACCGAGGGTTCCACTCCTCCATTCTTTGCTATCGCTCAGATCCGTTGTTTTGATTCCAACGCAATCTGTTAAACGAAATCTTATATTAAAAACCACATGTTTATTCTGCTATTGTATAAATAAAAATCATATTTTTATTCTGCTATTTCTATTCTAAAAACAATGCGGTATATATTTTCAAAACAGGGCGATGTATATTTTCAAAAGCAAAGTATATTTTATATTTTCAAAAGAAAAGTATATTTTATATTTTCAAAAGCAAAGTATATTTTATCTTTCAAAAGCAAAGTATAATTTATATTTCAAAAGCAAAGTATATTTTATATTTCAAAAGCAAAGTATATTTTATATTTTCAAAAGCAAAGTATATTTTATATTTCAAAAGCAAAGTATATTTTATATTTTCAAAAGCAAAGTATATTTTATATTTTCAAACATATGTTCTTTCTATATTTTTCAAAAATACGTTCTTTCTATATTTTTCAAAAATATGTCATTTCTATATTTTTCAAAAATATGTTCTTATATATATATTGAAATTTAAAAACAATGCTTATATATATTTTTCTTCTTTCCAAAGTTATTCATATCCAATTTTAATTAATCTAATTGCCTAAATTACAAATAAATAAATAAATAAATAACAAACAAACAAACAAAGCTCACTGTTTATACCTTCATATTTCACGTTTAAAACTTCACCGTCGAAGTTCGCTAGCGCTCCTCCCCTTGAGCCATCGGACGACGATCAGGGACCACCACCGCGAAGAGCTGGGCAGCGCCTCCCACCACCTGGCGCGGCGACCAACTCGAAGCTTCCAGGCGTGCTAAAATCGCCTTCAACCCGCACCAGTTCGAGCAAGAAATCCGAGCCGTACTTCAATTGAAGATTGATCTCCACCGTGTTGATATGAAGATCAAAACTTCTTCTAGGATTTCATTTTAGAAACTCGCGAAATTATCTTGTGGATTAGAAGAAAATTCAGAAGAAAATTTGGAGCGCTTTCACCGTTTAATTGGGGTAGAGCGACGGTAATAAGGTTTGACCGAGAATGAATAAAACTAGGGTTTGACCCAAGGAAGTTGGACTATATATAATATATTATTTAAATTTCAAAAAAAAAAAAAAGAAACTTTACGTTCAAACTCAGAATCAAACACAATGACTGTCGCCCCTAGATAATTACCCCCGTTCCGAACACAATGGGATATGTATCGTAAGCTGATTTGATCGTTTCGATCAGTTTTCGTCAAAATCAAAATATAACTCTATATATTGAATTTGAACGCACATTTCAATTTACCGGGGCTACATACTAACTAGAAAAATTCCCGAAAAATATTTTCTAGCTTCGTATTGATGATACGGTCCCAACAAAACTAATTTCGGCAAATTCCGAGACCGTTTGAAAAATGGCCATTTTCTGGTCGATCGAAATTGACTGAAACTAACAAAACACGTTTAACTTCGCCACGCTCACATATTAATTCGAAAAATTATGAAATTTGAAACCCAGCAATAATTTGACATCACGGATCCAACAAAAGTGGTTTCGTCAAAATCCGAGGTCGTTTGCAAAATGGCTATTTTTAAGGGCCGAAATTCCATAGCGACTATTCTGAAATTTCAACTGGACATATCTTTTGATTCCTGCTATCAAATTTCGATTATTCGAATTCGTTGGAAAGATATTATCAATTAGATCCAAATATTTTTGGTTTCGCTAAAATCCGGATTATTTTGCACCCGGTATGTTCATTTGAAGTTTGAAATCGAATTATCGAACTACCGCGCCATTTTCAATTCCTTTTATATATAAATAAATTTTTATATTCTAACGACGACGTATATAAATATACACGTTCGAATTCTATTCAAAATAAATTTTTCGTCGTTATTATTTAAATAATTCATTTTAAATAATCAAAATTCGCAAAAATTGCCAAAATAAAAATTTTTAATTGGCTCAGATTTCCGGGTTATTACAGAGAGTCTCGAAGTGGTAAAGACGATCCTTGCCTTGGTTCACAGATGAAATCCAACTTCCAATACATGACTTTGCGGCTTTGATTGTAGAGCCTAGTATTGGCGACATGATATATGGTACCCATGCCGCCTATGGTTGATACATTTATATTTGAAGTTGTTTTCATACACTTTACACTATAATAGTATCAAAATGATTTGTTTTAAACGTACCAAGCTTGTTTGGCTATTATATGGTAAAACTCTATCCTCGTCTTCAGTTGCATTATGTGATGGGACCTGAATCTTATAATAGCTTCATTTTTCCAAAAAGCATTGCGTTGTTTTGTTATACGCACTGGTATTCTTGGGAGGAAACCCATTCCGTGTTATACGGCGTGGTCCCTTGATATTTCTGATTTTAAAGTAAAGTTTTAAACAACTATTTTAGTTCACACCAGTCACATGACTGACCTGGAGTTTGTTGTTTTAACCTAAACTCTGGGTGCCCCTATTTTCCATGCGGGCAGCTAGTAGTTTTGGCTTTGCAGACTTATATTCATAGGATCTTGGTTTACAGCAGGAATGATATTCGTAAAGCTCTGTATCCGTATATTCCTTTCAGTTGTGTTTTGTATCATTTTCCGCTGCATTGTAATTTGTGAATCCTGATATTTATCAAATGTATATTATTTGTTCATACTTTGTATATTCTTGTACTTTGATGTAAATTGTTATAATGACTAATGAAATGTTTTGTCGTTTGTATTCTGATTTGTCGTGTTCTCAACTCAATCCGGGCTTTCCTTTACGGGGAAGTTCAGGTCGTTATAGTTTGGTATCAGAGCTTTGGTTTACAGAGCTCGAGAACAAGACACATTAGAACCGAGCGAAAGAATTCATCAGTAATTGGATTAGTGATATCTAATGAGAATGACTCGTTAGAGATAGGATCAGCAGCATCCTAGAACGAGTGTGAAGAGTGTTATTTTAAAATAAAAAATGAAAACAAATTTCATTTCGAAAAATGTATCATATTATACGTATGTGAATAATTTATTTTAAATTGATTTGGACTATCGGGTGCATAGAGATTTTAATATACGTCTGATCCATGTGTATTGGAAGTCTCAAATATACTGGATAGATATTGAATCAAACTTTAGTCGCCCCGGGATAATTGTGGTGATGCGGCCGCAACATCAGTCTTTATGCCCGAGTTGCGAAAGTGGGATATCTATATAATTCCAATTGAATGGTGTGAGAACCAAAACTAGATAGGGTAATTGTTGTGAACTGGCATCAAAAACATGATTTTGTGTATATACATACATATATACATATATATATATATATATATATATATCAAAGTTATGAATTTGAAAATTAATCCACTAATTGATTGATGTTTGTGTTGTATGATTATTCATTTAAACCAACATCTGAATGAAAGGTGAATTAGGCCAAATTGAATCAAAATTTGAACTGAATTGAAAATTTATTGAAATCTCATGCATATACATGTATATGCATTGAACAGGTCATAGCAGGGAAGTTAAGCAGAGGAATAAAATTGTATGCCCGACAAATAGGTACATGTTTACTAATTTATTGGGTTTGGATGATTTTATGAGCCGATTGGCTAGCCGCTTGCCTTTTTTCTTTTTGAGATGAGAGGGCTTATGTGGTGGTTTGGGGATTTTCCCAGTGCTCCCCGTACAAAGGAGGTTATGGTGAAATTTTTCGAAAATTTAGGGTGTTAGCCAAATTTTTGAAAAATTTGAAAATTCTTAGAAACTGAAAAGTTGAAGAATGAAAGTTGAGTTGGTTAGTTAAACAACTTTCAGCTTCGTTCCTTTTCGAGGACGAAAAGATTTTAAGTGGGGGAGATTGTAACAACCCGGAAAATCAAAATCAATTTAAAATTTTTATTTTGGCGATTTTAATGAATTTTGAATATTTAAAATGATTTATTTTAAATAATAACGACTAGAAATTTATTTTGAACAGAATTAGAATGTATAAATTTATTTAAATTAAAGTTAGAATGTAAATATTTATTTTAATTATAAAAGGGATAAGAAATGGTGCAGTTGTTTGAAAATTCGATTTCAAACTTCAAACCAATGTACAGGATTCAAAATAAGTTGGATTTTAGTAAAACTAGAAATATTAGAATCTATTTGAAAATATATTTCAACGAATTCGAAAAATCTAGATTTCATAGCGGGAATAAAAAGTTATGTCCAGTTGAAAATTCAGAATAGTCACTATGGAAATATAGCCCTTAAAATAGCGATTTTGCAAACGACCTCTGTTTTCAACGAGACCACTTTTGTTGGATCCGGAATGTCAAATTATTGCTTGATTCCAATTTTTATAACTTTTGGAATCAATATGTGAGCGTGGTGAATTTAAATGTGTTTGGTAATTTCAATTTGAATTCAATCGACTGGAAAATGGCCATTTTTCAAACGGTCTTCAAATTTGACGAAATTAGTTTTGTTAGGACCATATTGTCAAAACATACCCAGATTTTTTTTTCTGGAATTTTTAGAGTCTGTATGTGGCCCCAGTAAGTTTAAATTAAGTATAAATTGAATGTATAATGATTTATATTTTAAATTTAGAAGAAACTTGTAGAAACAACCGAATTGGCTTACCAGACATGTCCCATTGTGTTCGGAATAGGGGTAAATAACTAGGAACAACAGTCGTTGGGTATCGTTTGGAGTTCAAATGGGAAGTCAACATTTTAGAGAAAAATAAAATAAAAATAAAATATATATTTTTTCAATAACCCCTCCTCTCCATTTCATTTTCACCGTTCGAATTCATTCTTCCCCAAATCGGGAAAATCTCGTTTCCCTAAAACACCTACCCCTCTGTTGACGTCGAACCACCACGTCACCGTTCACCGCACCTCCTCCCCTCTGCCAACTGCCACCGCGACCCTCATCCGCTCTCCGCAGTCCGCGCTAACTCCGGCCCTCCCCTTCGCCATCGAATCAACGCGAACCCCGAACCCAAAATCCACCGCAGCTTCCAGCTACCACCAGCACACCAGTCGGCCGCCGCCAACCCCATGCCCCCTTCGATGCGCAGACAATCCCCCCTGAAGACAATAACAGTGAGTTTTTTTGTTTTATTTTCATCTTTTTCTGATTTTATTTAAATATAAAAAGCCATGATTTTTATAAGTAAAAAGCTAAGAATTTTTATAAGTTAAAAGATTGAATTTTTATATGATAAAAGATTGAATTTTTATATGACAAAAGTTTGAATTTTTATATGTTGAAATTTTAGATTTTTATAATGAAAAGAATAGACTTTTAATAGAAGAAAGATTTGATTTTTAACTTTAGAAAGATTTGATTTTTAACTTTAAAATGGTTAGATTTTTAATTTTAAAAAGATTAGATTTTTAATTATATATGAAGAGAAATAAAATTTTGATTTTTATATATGAACTAGCAATATAAAAATATAATTTTACATAGAAAGTAGCATTATAAAAATAATTTTTTCATGTAGATAAAGTTAAAATAAAATGTGATTTTTATAATATAAACATCATATTAAAAATGTGATTTTTACTGTGAACGGCGTGATAAAAATCGCATTGGCATTTCAGGAAAATCCAAATCGTTCAGAAATAAAGTATGGAGTGGATCCCAAAGGTGAGAACTCCTTACTATAATTTTCTTTGTACATTTATTTACTTTATACTACATATATGAACTGCTCCCTGTCGTCCGCAAACCATAGACGACTTGTTTGATTGTTTGGTTTGGTTGATTTATCTGTTTGGATTGGTTTGGGATGTGAAACGAATTGATAAGATTTTGTTTGTTTATGGTGCGAGCCATTATTAGGCGAGGGATAAGGCTAGACCTTATCCCGGTTCTAGTATTGCGCCGTTATGCCGCCAAAATTTTCTAAAATATATTAGAACAATAAAAATACCATTTTTATTGATAAATGAACTGAATAGAATATTCATATGTTGTATAAAATATTAGATTATTAAAAATATAATTTTTAACGTGTATATGAATAAAATAAATATTCATTTACAAATCGGACGATTTGTTTATGTACACACATTTGACTGATATTGATTGGGACGATATATTTTACACATCGCCCAACTACCCAAATAATAATCAGTGTTTGTTGTTTGAAAACCCCACACGAGTATTGGGATGATATTGGACATACACTAATCCCAATATTTAGTTGTATGTCAATCGATGGGTTGACAGGCTGTTGTAAGCGTTAATTATTTATATTTAACGCTTACGCAGTTGTGTAATGCACTCTGGATGATGGTTGATTGTGTTTGATTATTGTGGTGTACATGTGTGTATGAAATCCATATAAATCAAATTATACGGTAATTGACTGTGTCTGATTCCAATTCGGAAGGAATGAATATTTTAAAATAACGAATATTTTAAAATGGCGAATAATGAATATTTTAAAATAAGGAATATTTTAAAATAATATTCAGAAATGGATCAAAATATGATTTTGATGTCCAATTTGGGATGGACCCAAAAATATTCAAATATGTGAAGCCGTGTTGATTAGATTAACGCCATTCTGACGGGAACAATATTTATCTTGATTTTATTCATTTTTATAATGAATATCGAAAAGGAAATGATTTCAAAATCTAATGTTTTGAAAATATCATCATTTATATGTTAATGATATAGAATATTCAATTTTGGTTTAAAATTGAATATGAAGTTGAAATCGGTTTTAAAACGAATTTAAAACAATTTAAAAAAATACGTTTTAAATGGAAATCGACGAAATATATATAATGTGTATAACATATATATTAAATGGCCTGAATAGAACGCACCGCGCCGCGGTAGTTCGCGAATTTTGACCATTGACTTCTAATGGACATTACGAGAGATCCGACCATCGGATTCTCCTAAAACCGGAATTGTTGGGTTCGTATCGAAAAGAGATTTCCAACAAATATGAGCGATTTGAAATCTAACAGTTGGATTTGGAATTATGTCCAAATCAAATTTAGAAAAGGTCGTTGTAAGTGCAGTTCGATGACCGTTTATGGAAATCAACTGTACGGGCCTTGATAAAATTATTAAAAATATTGATAATTTGTGTAAAATCATAATAAATGATTTGGAAAGAATTGGGATGAAAAATTCCATATTTGAAAGGATAAAAATATATTTTTATCGAAATGAACTAGTTATGAACTAGATTTGAAATCCAATAATTTTTAAATAAATAAATTGGATTTGTGAATCGTTTTAATATAACCAGAAATTTCCAATATAAGAATTGGAATAGATTTGAATCAAAAGTATCTTCGGAATATTTCGATATTGGATTCCGTGATTATACGGATATGGTGGAGGAATTTGGAAGATATATATCAATATTCCAATACGATGTTTGTTTATTTCAGAATTTGATATTAAGTATAAGCCGATATATTTTCTATTAAGAGCCTTGTATTTAATATCAAATGGGATTTTGTGTTTGTCGTGAACAGTGTCTTCTGTAATACTGTTCTTAAGCCCAGTTGAGAAAAGATTAAATCTTTTTATTAAGGTTTAATGAAGTTTACCAATTAATTAGTATTTAATTGGAACTGAATTGAATTGAGTTTTGGGTTCGTTGTGAAAGGTATCTTTAAAAATGCTATTCTCAAATCTAATGGAGTTAAGAAAATTTGAAACTAACAAGAGATTAGCTAAGTTGAATGGTTTCCTGGGTATTGATCTGATGTTGGCATCGGCCTTCGGGATTAATACTTAGGGAATTGTTCTCTTACTAATTTACGGTTAGAGACTGATGGAATGATTAAATTATAAATTAACTGGAGATTAGCTAAGTTGAATGGTTTCCTCGGTATTGATCCGATGTATGTTTCGGCCTTCGGGATTAATACTTAGGGAATTGTTCTCTTACTAATTTACGGTCAGAGACTGATGGAATGGTGTCTTCAGTAACACTATTGTTAAACCCCGTGTGAAAAGAATAAATCATTTAATTAAGATTATTAAAATATCCAGTTATATTTAGTAACTGGAATAAAATGGAATGTGATTTTGGGTTTATCGTGAACCATGTTTTAAATGACGTTTGAGACAACCCCAAACCCTGATAAGAAGGTAGCAAGGGTAATCTTTGGAATATAACACATAAACAGATAATAACAGAACAGAAATAAATAAATACACCAGATAATGTACAATAGAATACACTGGATAAATATAATCATCAGAGTTACACAGTATATAGGATCATACTTAGTACAAAATACAATTCAGCTATACCTAAAATGTCTACAGCGGAAAAGAAAACATAGTATGTACAACAGGAGCTGAACAGCATAAAAAGAGATAAATGATAGAATCCATCTTCAACTCCAGCTATCCAGAAAGAGCCTACTAAAACATGAATACAAGGTTGCCCGTGTAGAAAAAGGGGCAACTGAGTTTGCAAGTGAAACAAACTACGAGTCAGTCATGGGACTGGTATGAGAAATCTACTTAACACTTCTTACAATATGGATAATCACAGGACCACGCCACTTTCGCGGAACGGGTTTACTCCATTGGATTGCTAGTGCTTTACAACAAATAAATCTTTTAAACATCGCAATGCTTTTTATAAAAATGAAGCCATTATAAGACTCAATTCCCATCACACAATGCAACACAAACCGGAGGATAGAGTTTTACCTTATAATGGCCAAAATATGCTTGATACGAGCAAAACAAATCATTTGATATTATTTCTAGTGTATATATGTTTCAATAACAATTTCAATCATAACTATCAATCATAGACGGCATGGGTACCATATATCGTGTCGCCATATATATACAATCAAAACCGCACGGTGTCATATTTGGAAATGGGATTTCCGTCGTGAACCCAGTCAAAAGATAGTCCTTACCAAATTCGAGACAATCTAGCCCATGTCTCAGGATCAGAGCTCGAGTGACCCTTGGATCTTCAGGGCCGGTCCACCGATGTGGATTAAAATGCCTGAACACTGCGTTTCCCCGCCCTATGGGGCGTAAATGAGCCCAATGACTCCATCGGTCCCGGATCGACCGATATATCCGAGGCGCCTCGCTATCCATCATCCACATAAGTAAAATGTCAAGCCGTGTAAAAACACCGACACAACTCCTAGCTAGAAGGAAACGCATGTCCTTCCTGCAGTCCTTCTCCCGTTTCTGGCTCATACCGGGGTGTGAGGCTCGCGAAACAACGCTATACACAAAGCTATGCCACACAGGCCGGACTTTGATCATCAACCACAAGACTTTTCTTTCCAACAGAAGCCTTGATCATCTGCCACTTAGGCGTGCCACATAGGCAATTCACTCCATGCGACTAATTTCTATCGACATATAACCTCTGAGCTCGTACGTCTCAGAGAAGGGCGTTAAGCAAGAGAATAAATTTTCCGCCGCCAAACAGATATATATTTAATAGAGATCGATCAGCACAGAACAAAATCCAATGTCAGACACACAGTCCATTTACACGTTCGTTCTGGGTCTGAACGAAACCGGAGGCACTCAATACCTCGCATATCCGTACAATCAACAAGTACGTCCAGGTGGCTACTACTTCAGCCCCGTCAAGGTAGCTACTCCCATCATGAGCATCCGTAGCACCCCTCCATTCGACGTGAAGATCATCGGTCTTGCACCGTCTTCATATCTTCGACTTTCACTCGTCGAACAATTATTTGAAATGAGAATCAACTCGGCCTTTTCAAATAATTCACGTATATTTAGAATTTCAAATCAATTCATTTCAATGGTTAAATTATTCGATATCACTAATTCTGTTCTTTAATGTAATTTTCACACCAAACACATTCAACCATCAAATATCACATAAGCCGAGCAAATTCAGTTTATTTCCATTCCATATCGTTTATGATATTTTATCACGATTTATTGCTATTTTTATTTATTTAAAAATAGCCAATTCATTCAAACGACGCTTCAGGCCATAACGCGGCCGTGGCGCTATTTTTCTTCAGATTTGATTTACACATATCTGAAAATTTAACCGTTGGATCTTCACAAATTTTATATCACTAGAAGGATCTTTTCAAAACGAATCCAACGGTTTCAGTTTCGGGAAAATCCGATGGTCGGATCTCCCGCACTAATCGTTTGAAGTTACGATTTCAAAATACGAACTGCAGCGTCGTTATTCGATTTAATTTAATTATATTTATATTTATATATAAATATAATCGATTTTGGCGCTGTTTTTTTTCAGTTTTGAATTAAACATTCCAGTCAATCCAACCATTGGATCTTTACAAAGTTGGTGCCGTTGGAAAGATATTTCCAAGGCGAACCCAACGATTGCGGTTTCGGGAAAATCCGATGGTCGGATCTCCCGCACTAATCGTTTGAAATCACGGTTTCTAAACACGAACTGCAGCTTCGTTATTCGATTTATTTCAATTATATTCATATATATAAATATAATTCTTTCTTCGATTTCAAAACTATATCCACTTTATATATTTGATAAAAATGATATTTTTATCATCAAAAATATTTATTCCACACATCACCATTTTTAACGCTTCATATTCACAATAAAAATGTAGATTTTATTGTTCAATCTATATATTCAACACATGAACGTTTTCGACTTCACACATACGATAAAATATGATTTTTATCGTTCTAGTCATTTATTCAACACATGAATATTTTCTATAGTTGATAGATATAATAAAAATGTGATTTTTGTTGTAAAACAATTTATTTCAAAACACGATTATTTTATATAGTCCATGCATAAGGTAAAAATGTCATTTTTGGTGTTAAAACTATTTATTTAAAATATTAATATTTTATATAGGCTATATATATAATAAAAATGTGATTTTTATCTTTCAAATAATTTATTCAACACTTGAACTTCATTCAACACATGAATTTCTATTCAACACACGAATATAGTTTCAACACATGAAAATAATTCTAACACATGAATATTATTGAAAATTTCGGCAGCATAACGGTAGGGTAGTTAAAACCGGGACCGTCCCTAGTACGGCTCCTCGCTCTACCTTAAAACCTCGCAGTTTTTGACAATGGTGATTTTCCATATCTAGTTCGCACGCAGGCGAATTTTCCCATATACTAATCCTGTTGGGATTTCAATCACAACCAATCATTTCAATTCAACCATTCATGATATTCACCAAATTTCACATCATGCAATTCAAACAATATCACAACCAATATATATATTGTCCATGGTCTGTGGACGAGGGGAGTATATATATATATATATTCGTATATAAATATATTTCGATTCACTTTAATTCATTTCAATGTCATTTCAAAGCATATATAATGTAATGACCCGAAAATCCGATCCAATTTGAGCTGACTAAATAACACAAGTCCAACCCCAATTACACTGGAAAATCAGAACACTAATAGAAAGAAAACAGAGGGTGAGGGAGGATTAGATAGAAACTTAGAATAGAAGAAGAAGAAGAACACAACATCAGAGTAACACGAATCTCACAGCGGAACGAACAACATATAATAGATAATATATCCTTGAAATAAAATCATTATATGTATACAGTAACATTATCAGAGTACAACACTTACAACTCAGCAGAAATAACTATAGCTATATAATCCTGAAGCCTCCTGCTCCAAGCTCTTCCAGTATATCTCTAAATCCCGACTACTTGACTGCCCGTACAAAATTGGGCACCCAAGAGTTTAGACAAAACAAAACAAAATAAACTCCGGGTCAGTCATGGGAGTGGTATGAGTAAAACAAATTTAAACGGTTTGAACAAGTAAACGATATCTCATAAGACCACACCGTATAACGGAACGGGTTTTCCCTTATCAGAATCCAAAATATCTTTATATCAAAAACCTTTTGATATTATAATAATGTTTATCAACCACCATATATTAGTCATCTAGCAGAAACGCTTTCATCTCACGTTTTACATATATAGTATACAATCAAAACCGCAAGCACGTATTGGGTAATGGATTTCTAACTATGACAAGGTATGGAACCACCTTTCGCTAGTGTACCTCTTGATAGGAATACACTGGGTTCAACAAGAACATCTTGCAACCCGACCACACATGACCGACCACTCATTTCGCTTGAGTGTATCGAATGTATATCACCAATGGTTGGGATCAGCAACCGTTTCCCGAATGGGACAGCATCAACAATAGATTTTTTTGAAGTAAATGAAAGTCTAGATCAGGTGATTATACACCCTAATAGGTGCGACCTACATAGCCATGCTACCTGCCCAATTTCTGTCATTTACCGATTGATGAGGCATGAGGTTACGCCTTGTCATCACATCATATTCACTTTGAATGCCACAATGTCAGATCCATCGAAAATCACTAATTTGCGTCTACAACAGTACATTACGTGTTAGCTAAAGAAGTTTCCTTCTCCGCTTCCACTCTTGGTACGGTTGAAGAAATCAATGTACGTGACCTTTCTGGAAATACTCTGTCAGACATTCATCCATACAAGTCATCCAGGAAGAGGATGAACCGAAGGCACTATTCAGTATATCCATCTTAGGCACTATTATCTAAGATTTATACAATAGCCTTTGCACTTTACTCCGTCTTCAATTATCTTTGGCATATATGATTCGCAACGCTCATGCCAATATAGAGTGGTTCTTTGGATAATAATCCAACTGGTCTCTCCATATTAACAACGTTAAAATGGTCAAAACTTCGATAGTCTGTGATTTAACCATCAAAGAAAAACAGGTGTGCAAACAACGATATTATTTCCAGATGGAAATTTTATCAATCAATCATCAATCATATATATATATATATATATATATATATTTCCTTATTTTCTATGTTTAGAAAATATACGTATTAACACTGTAAAACATTTCCATTGTTTATTTACATATCATTATCATTTCACAACTATCAGTCCCTGACTGTAAACTAGTAGGAGAACAATTATCTAAGTATATACCTCGAAGGCCGAAACCAACATCAGATAGATACTCATAAAACTATTCAACTTAACTAATCCCTAGTCAGTTTCTAATCTTGTTTAACTCTATTTCTTTTAACTGTTTGATTAACTTCTTTTGAATAACTATGTTCAATTGACTCCTTTCGAATAACTATATTCAATTGACTCCTATTTGATGACTCTATTTGATAACTCTGATTGACTAACTCTTTTCTATCTCGTTAATTTCCTTTTATAATCCTATTTATTTTCCCAATAAATATTCCTTTATTCTATTTATTTATCATCTAAATATTCCTTTATTCTATTTATTTATCAACTAAATATTCCTTTATTCTATTTATTTATCAACTAAATATCCCTTTATTCTATTTATTTATTAACTAAATATTCCACTATTCTATTTTTTTACTTTCTACGTAAATATCTTTCTTTATACTTCTATTTACTTCTTAAATAAATATCGTTTTACACTTCTATTTACTTGCTAAGTAAATAATTGTTTTATAAAATTCTTTGATTTTATAATTATTCCCTTTCTAAATATCTCCTATTTATAAATATTACAGTTTATAAATATTTTATTTTCAATATCACTTTGAAAATTCCCTTATCAACATTCCGGTATGTTATGGTATTCAACATATCAAATCACGGTGATCAATATTGTCCAAACACATATAATTGACAACAGATTATATATCACATCATATATCACACTATATGAAAAACAATAAAATAACTGTTGAGGAATCCAGTCGGATTCCTCCAACCTGTTTCCCTGCATCCACAGATGTTACACAATAAAATCAACATCACTTTCAGTTCCATATGATATATTCTGTTAAACAGAATCAATATAGAAATTCAACTAACTTACTAGCAGTTCAATCAAATAGTCAACACACAATCAATCAGCCAATATTTAACAGTTCTAAAAATACAACATGAAATTATAAACTATTCAGAGTTAGTGAGATTTACTCACATTGGCAGTTCATCGTTAAAGAACGATAAACTGTCTGTTTGATTTGAATCAAACAATTTATTTCGCCATAAATTCATACAAGCTCGAATCCACTCCTAGTCTGTTCCATTGGATAGTGTCCGTCCATACGATCCTGTCGGATCTTGTTTCGCTAAATTTCGATATTGTATGAGAAAGATACGATAAAACAAAGTTAATACATTTTAAATTAAAAATATAACTTAAATGATTTTATATATTTGGGCTTAACTTCAATTCTCAGCCCTAACCCAACTACCAAATACCAGACCTGACCTTTATCTCATCTTCCCCGATTTGAACTCGTGGCTCCAGTATCCACCACTCCGTCGGTTTCCCCATCGAGCGCTCCTTCCTCCTCACATCGAAGACCAAACGGAAACCACCACCTTCTTCCTCATCCCGAGCTCCTTCTCCCCATACCAGTTTTATTAAACTCGCACACCTCAAGGATTTCCGTCCACAGCAGGTTCCCTCGATGAACAGTACCTAATGACTCCACAATGTGACGAACTCCACAAAAAATCGACTACAGGTGCGATTTCACGCTACAAACCCAAATATATACTTCAATCGAACCATCAACCACCACAGAAGCCACCACATCGAACCCTAGCGCCACCGCTATACCATGCTGTGCATTTTGCAGCGACGATAAACCTCACCGAACCATATATAATGTATACAGACTCGAAGAGCACACGATGTTGGTTACGAATATATTTGTACTTTGATTGTAGGATTTTTCATTGATTTCTTTTGATTTTCTTTTTGATTTTTCATTTGATCGAAGTTTCCCTAGAAGGAGTAAAAACGGACGGCGCATTTGTTGACCAACGAAATGAAATTAGGTTTAGGAATTTTAGTTGGGGTATTTATAGAGGAGAATTAATATTTTTATATTCGAATTAAATATTAATTTATAACCAACCGCTTCTTCTGTTCGGCTTTAAAAATCCCCATGATCACATACGATACCCAAAAATCATGAAAACGGACATGTAGCTACACCTCGACATCACAGACCCAACGAAACTGGTTTCGTCGAATTCCGACTTCGTTTTCTCACACAGCGTATTTTTAACCATCAAAATACTGACTGTTTTTCACTCTAAAAATCTGTACGACCACACAGTGACTCTAAAAATCGCAAAACTTGGAATCTAACAATAATTTGATGTTGCGGATCCAACAAAATTAGTTTCGTTGAATTCCAACTTCGTTTGCAAAAGTGGCTATTTTTAAAGCTCTAATTAGCCTATTTAAATATATAAATATATTTAAATATAATTAAATTTAATATTAAAAATTTAATATTATCGTCTATATTCACAGTGGAATACCATACAGCTCCTATTGGGTTTATAACTCGATATTCTGAATCCTGTGTTACATCGATATTTGATTTATATTGAAATTCCTTTTAAAAATATAAATAATTCCTTTATAAATTATAAAGGAATCCCACAACGACTTTTCTAAAATTTGATTTGGACGTAAATCAAAATCTACCCGACGAAATCCTGATTTTTCTCTTCCACTAGAAAGATATACTCCATCAGCTCCATATATTTCTTATTTCACAGAAATCCGGCTTAAAACGAATCCTGTACATTCAGTTGAAGTTCGAATCGCCAATTAACAAACTGCCGCGCCATTTCAAGCTCGATTTTAATTATATTATAACTCTACGTTCAAACCGTCGTTTATTTAATATATTCGTTATTCAAATTCAATTCCAAGCTGAATTAAATATCATAGATGATCCGGTTTACATCATATCGTCATTTCAGCCAATTCTGATTATTTCAGAATTTAATATATTATTTAATTATTATTTTAATTAAATATTCGCAGCTATTTAATTAAACCACCATTTAATTCACTATATCACTATTTATATAATTAAATAAATTAATTATAATACCTCTGCAAATGCGGGTCATTACAATCTTCCCCACTTAAAATAATTTCGCCCTCGAAATTGCTAAGGTAGAGAACGACCCTATCAACTGGTTAGAACATATTTGTTCACTTCTTAACTTCAGTTTCAACTGAACCAATTTAATTTCAATTAAAAATTTATTTAATTCTTATCAACGAAAATTTCCAAAAATCCTGAAAATTTTCTAACGCCTTAACTTTTCGAAAAATTTCGCCAGCAACTCCTTTGTACTGGTCAATACGTCAAACTCCAACTCGCCTCTCTGGGCCTTCTCCAACCCAAAAGAAAATCAAACAGCCAAGCGGCTTGCCAATTCGGCTCATAAATCTCATGCTTATATCGAATATAAACTTGTACCTTTTTGTCGGGCATATCAACTCTATCACTTTCACCTGCTGTCAATTCAGCGGATACAAGGGTCATCCCAATCAAATTCCAATCTGCTTTTATCCACAATACAACCATTCATTTATATTTGAGCCAAATATAATTTCAACTCGAGTTTCTTCTCGATTCTGAACTCTAAACTTGATTATCACATTGCACTTCAAATTTTAATCTCACAATCCAATTTGTCTTGATATCATTCTAATTCAATCTCAGTTACCACTTTACTGGCTTTACTTTAATTCAAATTTGCTTTCACAAATTTCTATTAAATTTGTTTTTAATTCAAACAGTCTTTCCCTGGGAGTTATTAAACAGTTTACTCTTTTCAAAAATCAAAATTTCCCTTTTGAAATTCAACACAACTTGTTTTTCCCAAAACAAATTCAAAACAGTATCTCTGGTAGTAATTCGTCACTTACAACTCGAAAATGAATACTGATGATGCAGCTGTCATCATCAGAATCTATTTTCCAGCGATCGAAGTGAGTTCTATACTATAAAACCAATTCTAAACATTTCCACTTTGAAATCCATTTCAAAATATAATTCACACGGCTTGTAAAACAATTTAAAATCTCCCAATATCTTAAATTTTCCTTATTTTTAATCCAAATCCATTTACAAACACTTATCCAATTCTCCAGAGTTTTAATTCAATTTCTGGTTTAAATTCAGATTTAATTCATTTCGTAACACTTATACGAATTCTACTTGGTTATATATATATATAACCATCTCCATTATAATCTTACTTGATTATAATAACAAATATACTTCGGGTAAAATTGTTTCATTTACCCTCTTTTCAAAACGTATCGTGTCAACCCATCGTATTTGAGTGTTTATAAACTCCTACCGATACAGTGGATCAAACTGATCGACCAGAACTCAAAAATGACTCAACAAACAAATCTCCACAATATAAAACAATTTTTATATCATCTACAAATACGTTCACTCATATAAATACACTCAAACTCAATCTAGGGTATTACTAACCCCATCTCTACCGAGTCACGCCACAGAGCCAAGGTAATTCACTTAACTTAAGCTCTGATACCAACTGTAATGACCTGAAAATCCGGTCTAATTTGAGCTGACTAAATAACACAAGTCCAACCCCAATTACACTGGAAAATCAGAACACTAATAGAAAGAAAACAGAGGGTGAGGGAGGATAAGATAAAAACTTAGAATAGAAGAAGAAGAAGAACACAACATCAGAGTAACACGAATCTCACAGCGGAACGAACAACATATAATAGATAATATATCCTTGAAATAAAATCATTATATGTATACAATAACATTATCAGAGTACAACACTTACAACTCAGCGGAAATAACCATAGCTATATAATCCTGAAGCCTCCTGCTCCAAGCTCTTCCAGTATATCTGTAAATCCCGACTACTTGACTGCCCGTACAAAATTGGGCACCCAAGAGTTTAGGGAAAACAAAACAAAATAAACTCCGGGTCAGTCATGGGACTGGTATGAGTAAAACAATTTTAAACGGTTTGAGCAAGTAAACGATATCTCATAAGACCACGCCATATAACGGAACGGATTTTCCCTTATGAGAATCCAAAATATCTTTATATCAAAAACCTTTTGATATTATAATAATATCTATCAACCACCATATATTAATCATCTAGCAGAAACGATTTCATCTCACGTTTTACATATATAGTATACAATCAAAACCGCAAGCACGTATTGGGTAATGGATTTCTAACTATGACAAGGTATGGAACCACCTTTCGCTAGTGAACCTCTAGATAGGAATACACTGGGTTCAACAAGAACAGCTTGCAACCCGGCCACACATGACCGACCACTCATTTCACTTGAGTGTATCGAATGTATATCACCAATGGTTGGGATCAGCAACCGTTTACCGAATGGGACAGCATCAACAATAGATTTCTTTAAAGTAAATGAAAGTCTAGATCAGGTGATTATACACCCTAATAGGTGCGACCTAAATAGCCATGCTACCTGCCCGATTTCTGTCATTTACCGGTTGATAAGGCTTGAGGTTACGCCTTATCATCACATTAGATTAACTTCGAATGCCACATTGTCAGATCCATCGAAAATCACTAATTTGCGTCTACAACAGTACATTACGTGTTAGCTAAAGAAGTTTCCTTCTCCGCTTCCACTCTTGGTACGGTTGAAGAAATCAATGTACGTGACCTTTCTGGAAATACTCTGTCAGACATTCATCCATACAAGTCATCCAGGAACAGGATGAACCAAAGGCACTATTCAGTATATCCATCGTAGGCACTGTTATATAAGATTTATACAATAGCCCTTGCACTTTACTCCGTCTTCAATTATCTTTGGCATATATGATTCGCAACGCTCATGCCAATACAGAGTGGTTCTTTGGATAATAATCCAACCGGTCTCTCCATATTAACAACGTTAAAATGGTCAAAACTTCGATAGTTTGTGATTTAACCATCAAAGAAAAACAGGTGTGCAAACAACGATATTATTTCCAGATGGAAATTTTATCAATCAATTATCAATCATATATATATATATTTCCTTATTTTCTATGTTTAGAAAATATACGTTATTAACACTGGAAAACATTTCCATTGTTTATTTACATATCACTATCATTTCACAACTATCAGTCCCTGACTGTAAACTAGTAGGAGAACAATTCTCTAAGTATAAACCCCGAAGGCCGAAACCAACATCCGATCGATACCCAGAAAACTATTCAACTTAACTAATCCCTAGTCAGTTTCTAATCTTGTTTAACTCTATTTCTTTTAACTATGTTTGATTAACTTCTTTTGAATAACTATGTTCAATTGACTCCTTTCGAATAACTATATTCAATTGACTCCTATTTGATAACTCTAATCGACTAACTCTTTTCTATCTCGTTAATTACCTTTTATAATCCTATTTATTTTCCCAATAAATATTCCTTTATTCTATTTATTTATCAACAAAATATTCCTTTATTCTATTTATTTATCAACCAAATATTCCTTTATTCTATTTATTTATCAACTAAATATTCCTTTATTCCATTTATTTATCAACTAAATATCCCTTTATTTTTTCTATTTATCAACTAAATATTCCTTTATTCGATTTATTTACTTTCTACGTAAATATCTTTCTTTATACTTCTATTTACTTCTTAAATAAATATCATTTTACACTTCTATTTACTTACTAAGTAAATAATCCTTTTATAAAATTCTTTGATTTTATAATTATTCCCTTTCTAAATATCTCCTATTTATAAATATTCCAGTTTACAAAAATATTTTATTTTCAATATCACTTTGAAAATTCCCTTATCAACATTCCGGTATGTTATGATATTCAACATATCAAATCACGATGATCAATATTGTCCAAACACATATAATTGACAACATATTATATATCATATCATATATCACACTATATGAAAAACAATAAAATAACTGTTGAGGAATCCAGTCGGATTCCTCCAACCTGTTTCCCTGCATCCACAGATGTTACACAATAAAATCAACATCACTTTCAGTTCCATATGATATATTCTGTTAAACAGAATCAATATAGAAATTCAACTAACTGACTAGCAGTTCAATCAAACAGTCAACACACAGTCAATCAGCCAATATTTAACAGTTCTAAAAATACAACATGAAATTATAAACTGTTCAGAGTTAGTGAGATTTACTCACATTGGCAGTTCATCGTTAAAGAACGATAAACTGTCTGTTTGATTTGAATCAAACAATTTACTTCGCCATAAATTCATATGAGCTCGAATCCACTCCCAGTCTGTTCCATTAGATAGTGTCCATCCATACGATCCTATCGGATCTTGTTTCGCTAAATTTCGATATCGTATGAGAAAGATACGATAAAACAAAGTTAATACATTTTAAATTAAAAATATAACTTAAATGATTTTATATATTTGGGCTTAACTTCAATTCTCAGCCCAAACCCAACTACCAAATACCAGACCCGACCTTTATCTCATCTTCCACGATTTGAACTCGTGGCTCCAGTATCCACCACTCCGTCGGTTTCCCCAACGAGCGCTCCTTCCCCCTCACATCGAAGACCAAACGGAAACCACCACCTTCTTCCTCATCCCAAGCTCCTTTTCCCCATACCAGTTTTATTAAACTCGCACACCTCAAGGATTTCCATCCACAACAGTTTCCCTCGATGAACAATACCTCGATGACACCACAATGTGACGAACTCCACAAAAAATCGACTACAGGTGCGATTTCACGCTACAAACCCAAATATATACTTCAATCGAACCATCAACCACCACAGAAGCCACCACATCGAACCCTAGCGCCACCGCTATACCATGCTGTGCATTTTCCAGCGACGATAAACCTCACCGAACCATATAAAACGTATACAGACTCAAAGAGCACACAATGAGGGTTTCGAATATATTTGTACTTGGATTGTAGGATTTTTCATTGATTTCTTTTGATTTTCTTTTTGATTTTTCATTTGATCGAAGTTTCCCTGGAAGGAGTAAAAACCGATGGTGCATTTGTTGACCAACGAAATGAAATTAGGTTTAGGAATTTTAGTTGGGGTATTTATAGAGGAGAATTATTATTTTTATATTCGAATTAAATATTAATTTATAACCCACCGCTTCTTCTATTCGGCTTTAAAAATCCCCATGATCACATACGATACCCAAAAATCATGAAAACAGACATGTAGCTACACTTCGACATCACGGACCCAACAAAACTGGTTTCGTCGAATTCCGACTTCGTTTGCTCACACAGCGTATTTTTAACCATCAAAATACTGACTGTTTTTCACTCTAAAAATCCATACGACCACACAGTGACTCTAAAAATCGCGAAACTTGGAATCTAACAATAATTTGATGTTGCGGATCCAACAAAACTAGTTTCGTCGAATTCCGACTTCGTTTGCAAAAGTGGCTATTTTTAAAGCTTTAAATAGCCTATTTATATATACAAATATATTTAAATATAATTAAATTAAATATTAAAAATTAAATATTATCATCTGTATTCACAGTGGAATACCATACAGCTCCTATTGGGTTTATAACTCGATATTCCGAATTCTATGTTACATCGATATTCGATTTATATTGAAATTCCTTTTAAAAATATAAATAATTCCTTTATAAATTATAAAGGAATCCCACAACGACTTTTCTAAAATTTGATTTGGACGTAAATCAAAATCTGCCCGACGAAATCCCCATTTTTCTCTTCCACTAGAAAGATATACTCCACCAGCTCCACACGTTTCTTGTTTCACAAAAATCCGGCTTAAAACGAATCCTGTACATTCAGTTGAAGTTCGAATCGCCAATTAACGAACTGCCGTGCCATTTCATGCTCGATTTTAATTATATTATAACTCTATGTTAAAACTGTCGTTTATATGATATATTCGTTATTCAAATTCAATTCCAAGCTGAATTAAATATCACAGATGATCCGGTTCACACCATATCGTCATTTCAGCCAATTCTGATTATTTCAGAATTTAATATATTATTTAATTATTATTTTAATTAAATATTCCTAGCTATTTAATTAAACCACCATTTAGTTCACTATATCACTATTTATATAATTAAATAAATTAATTATAATACCTCTGCAAATGCGGGTTATTACATACAATTTTTACAACGCATATATAACTTATACATCGAACATACAACTTATACAACGCTTATACATGAGGTGTACAATGCTTATATAACTCATACATCGACTATATAATTTATACATCGTTGTTTTCCATATCGTTTATAAATTATAAATCTCACATTGGGTTCCACTCCACCAAAAATTGCAGAAGGCTCAGAAAAATATGCGGTCTCTTCTAAAATGTAGAAGACGTCCACCCGAGTCCACTGACTCTTGTTTCACTGAATTTCGTCAACATAGCAAAAAGATATGATTTTTATAGTGAAATCAAAAACCATAGCGCTTTAAAGTGCTATAATCAGTTTAAAATAAAATAGGCCGTATACCTCTCTGATTTGTTCAAAACTAGGTATGGATTTTTCTTCGAATCTGTGCAACGTGAAGTCGATCTGGTTGTGCCACGCTCTCGAGCTTGGAGAGGGCTTCCTGACGCCATGCTTCTTGTTGAACTCGAAGTCGAGATGTCAGCAGAAATCGAGGTCGACACGGAAAACTTTGAGAGGCCGATTCAAACAATTTACACAGCGAGGAAGGGCGAGTTTGGTATGGATTTGTAGAGGGGGAAGAGATCTTCAAAATCCTCTAAAGGATGGAGGTCTATTATCGCGTGTTGAAGGAGATAGCGAGGAGAGAAGGAATGAAGGGGGAGCCGCCGTTCATCGCAGAGGATCGGGGGAGAGAAAGTTTTAATCAACCAGTAGGATTTTTCCTATTTATTTATATATTTTTAAATTTTTAAATACCCCTCTTCTCATACGAACTCCAATCCGAACCCAACGACTATCGTCCCTAGCTAAATACCCCCATTTCGAACACAATGGGATATGTTTCGTAGGCCCATTCGACTGTTTCAGTTAGTTTTTCTTCAAATTAAAATATAAAACATTCAATATTTTACATTTCAATTTGCCGGGGCCACATACTGATCCCAAAAATTCCAGAAAAATAAATCTAGCTATGTTTTGACGATACGGTCCCAACAAATCTAGTTCCGTCGAATTCTGAGACCGTTTGAAAAATGGCTCTTTTCTGGTCGATCCAATTTAATAGAAATCGACTAAACATATTTTCCTTTGACACACTCACATACTAGCTTCAAAAATTATGAAATTTGAAACCTAGCAATAATTTGACATCCCGGATCCAACAAAAGTGGTTTCGTTGAATTCTGAGGCCGTTTGCAAAATGTCTATTTTCACAGCCTATATAAATTCTATAGCGACCTTTCTGAAAATTCATTTAGCCATAACTTTTGACTCCCGCTATGAAACTTCGATTTTTCAGATTCGTTAGAAATATATTCACTAACAGATTTAAATATTTTTGGCTTCACTAAAATCCATTTTATTTTGCACCTGGTACAGTCAGTCAAAGTTTGAATTCAAATTTTGAAACTGCCGCGCCATTTCAGGCCTTGTTTATAACTCAAAGTAATTATATTTATTTTCAAACGTCGATTCAAACACACTTTTCATTGTTATTATTTAAAGTATTTATTTTAAATATTTAAAATCCACTAAAATAGCCAAATTAAAAATTTTGAACTGGCTCAGATTTTCCGGGTTGTTACAATCTCCCCCACTTAAAACTTTTCGTCCCCGAAAAGGAACAAGGTCGAAAGTGGTTTGATTAATTAACTCTACTTTCCTTTTGGCTTTAATTCTCCAACTTTTTAGTTTCTAAGAATTTTCAAATTCTTCAAAAATTTGGCTAACACCCTAAAATTTTGAATTTTTTTGCCATAACCTCCTTTGTACGGGGGACTTCGGGATATTTCTAATAGCCTCCCATGGCCCTCACCAATGCAAAAGAAAAAGGAAAAGCCAAGCGGCTAGCCAATCGGCTCATAAAATCATCAAATCCCAAGAAATACAATAAACATGTACCTATTTGTCGGGCAAACAATTTTATTCCTTTGCTTAGCTGTTTATCCATAACCTGCTCACACATAGATAATGCACATGTATATATTTCTATTAATTTCTAGATCAGTTCAATACTTGATTCACTTGTATACATTTTACATCATTCTCTTGTTGGTTAAATTAACTATCTTTCCAATACTTCAATTAATCAAATCCACAATCACACAACACAACCAACAATCAATTTGTTTTTTACTTTTAAAAAATATACCAAATAATTCATATACGTTTTTGAAATCATTCAGACTATATAATTAAAAAGTTAACATGCATGAAAAGAGAACAACAGCAAAGTAGAGAACAAAATGGTAATGCCAAATATGGTAGATGTACCTTGCACCGGAGTCAATCAGAGATATCCACCTTGCACTTAGGATAGGCTTTCTTAATGCTTTCCTCTGTTTCCCAAGTACAATCTCGCGGATCTCCACTCCATTGCACTTTGACTAAGTGAACCTTCTTGTTCCTCAGCTCTTTGGTTTCTTTGCCAATAATCTTTAGCGGCTCTTTTCTCACAACCAATTCTGGAGTAATTTCTATATCCCGTTGCGCTGCTTCTTCCATGATCAAGTCTAGATCATGAACATGCTTTCGAAGTTGAGATATGTGAAACACATTATGCACTCCGGGCAACCAATCAGGCACTTGAACCCTATAGGCGAGAGTTCCAACCCGTTCCAGAATAGGAAACAGACCAATAAATTTGGGCGCCAATTTCCCTGTTTTACCGAACCGGATAACTCCTCTCATCGGAGATACTTTCAAATACACATAGTCGCCAACAGCAAATGATAATGATATATCTCTTCTTCTCTTATCTGCATAGGATTTCTATCAACTTTGAGCGGCTAGTAAACGTTTCTTAACGAAATCAACTTTGTCTGCAGCATCGTGAATCATATCGGGTCCCAATACGAGTCTATCACCAGGTTCTACCCAACAAGCAGTAGATCGGCACGGCCTACCATACAATGCTTCGAATGGTGACATAGTCAGGCTCGCTTGGTAGCTGTTATTGTATGAGAAATCGGCCAAATGCAAATGGTCTTCCCATGATCCGCCAAAATCAATAACACAAGCCCGCAATAAATCTTCAAGAATACGATTCACCCTCTCAGTTTGACCATCTGTTTGAGGATGATATGCGGTGCTCAAGTTCAGTTTCGTTCCCAATTCTACTTAGAATGCTTCCCAGAATTTACTAGCAAAAATCGGGTCACGATCACTAACAATGCTCATGGGAACTCCGTGCAGTCTAACTATTTCCTTGAAATAAACCTGCGCCAGACTCTGAGCAGTTCTATTCAATCTGATAGGTATGAAATGGGCGGTCTTCGTGAAATGATCTACGATCACCCAAATACTGTCATTCCCTTTTCTGGTTCTGGGCAAACCATCTATGAAATCCATAGAAATATGTTCCCACTTCCCACCTGGGACTTTCAAAGGTTGCAACAATCCAGCGAGCTTCTGCTAATTGCTTTTGACTTGTTGACAAGTAGAACCCCGGCTAACGTATAAAGAAATGTCTCGTTTCATAGATTTCCACCAGAAAGTGCATTTGATGTCATTATACATTTTGCTCACTCCTGGATGAATACTAAGCTTGGCTTTGTGACATTCATCTAATCCTTCTCTCCGGAGTTCAGGAATGTTTGGCACACATATTCGACCTTTTAACCTAAGAATCCCTTCGTTATCTATTTGAAAACTCGAGGGCTCGCCTTTCTGAATTCTCTCTCTGATCTTCTGAATGAAGTGATCATCCTTATAAAGAGAAGATATGTTATCAATCAATGAAGGCGTGATAATAAGACTGGCAACAATTACATTCTTTCTGCTGAGCGCATCAGCCACAACATTAGCTTTCCCCGGTGTATATAAGATATCAAGATCATATGCCGCGAGAAATTCTAACCAATGTCGTTGTCTCATATTCAGATCCTTCTGGGTGAATAAATATTTCAATGATGGTGATCAGTGTATAATTCAAACTTCTCACCCAATAGATAATGCCTCTAGATTTTCATAGCAAACACGATAGCTAGCAATTCAAGATCGTGAGTTACATAATTCTTTTCATGTGGTTTCAATTGATGACTAGCATAAGCGACTACATGGCCTCTTTGCATTAACACTGCGCCAAGGCCTTCTTTAGAAGCATCGGTCCAGACCTTTAAATCCTGGTTGCCATCAATAATTGTTAGCACTGGTGCAGTAGTCAATTTTAACTTCAGCTCCTGGAAAGCTGCCTCACATTCGGGAGTCCAGTTGAATCTCGAATGTTTCTTAGTAAGCTTCGTTAAGTGACTGGATATCTTCGAAAAGTTCTTAACGAACTTCCGATAATAACTGGCCAATCCGAGAAAACTTCTAACTTCTGTGGGCGTACAAAGCTGTTTCCAATTCTGAATAGCAGTGATTTTACTGGGATCCACTGAAATTCCTTGCCTTGACACGACGTGGCCAAGAAATTTGACTTCTTCTTGCCAGAATATACATTTGGAAAACTTTGCTTTCAACACATTCTTTCTCAGAATTTCTAACACTTGTTCCAAATGTTTTTCATGCTCACTTTCTGACTTAGAGAAGATCAATATATCATCAATGAAAACTAGAACGAATTTATTCAATACTCCCCTGAATACTCGGTTCATTAGATCGACAAAATATGCTGGAGCGTTACATACGCTGAACGGCATTACTAACCACTCGTAGAATAAATTTAGGCCTCTGAATGTTGTCAAAGGAACACACTCTTCGGCAATACGAAGCTGATGGAAACCTGTAGCTAGGTCCATTCGGGAAAATACTTGTGCTCCATTCAATCGGTCCAACAAATCATCAATCCGCGGCAATGGATATTTGTTTTTCAGCGTCCGCTTATTCAAGTCACGATAATCTACGCATAGTCTGAGAGTACCGTCTGAATTTGGGACAAGTTCCACTGCTGCTCCCCAATCAGAGAAATTAGGCCTGATCAGACCTTTCCATACAAGCTGTCTAGTTTGATTATCTAACTCTTCTTTCTCTTTCAAGGTCATTCTTCGAATAACGTGAACTACTGGCCTTGCATTCGAAACTAAAGAGATTTTAAAATCAATTTCTCTCGACGAAGGTAAGCTAACAACTTCTTCGAACACATCTGCATAGTTCTTGACAACTGGGATATTTGCAATGTCAACCGAAATATTCTCCGAAATGACAGGAACAGGTTCTATTTGAGCAGGAGAAACATCCAAAGTTGACCAAAAATCTTTTCTGTCAGAGTTGGGCCTTCACATGGAATGGTTATATATCCAAGCTTTGTTCAAACTCTAACAAATCTTTCTGCACAGTTAAGCTCCGCTTCATATTTAGTTAACCAATCCAATCCCAAAATAAGATCAAACTCTGTGAAATTCATGACGATCGAGATAGTAGGGAACCGATAACAGGAAAAGGAAACCGACACCCCACAAACCCAACTAAGATCAAGGGAACCCCCAACCGGATTATGAACCGTTATTGGTTCCTTAAGCTTCTTTAATTTCTAATCCAATTTCTTTACCACCTTAGTTGAAACAAAACTTCGTGACGCGCCCATATCAAACAATACTTTAACCGGAATGTTTTTGACATTTAGCGTGCCTTCTAAAACATCCGGCCTTCCTGACTAGCTGAGGGTGCTGGAATTTCTGCCACTTCATTCACTTGCATTGCTTTTGATTTTCTGAATAGCTGGCAAGCCTTTGAGAGGTGACCCGCCTGGTGGCAAAGATTGCACTTTCTAATCTCTTGAAACTTGTTATTGGATTTTAACCCAACATTTGTTTCTTTCTTCGAGGATTTACAATTCCCTTGGAAATGCCCTGGCTTCTTGCAGTTATTGCATATTGCAGTCGTTACTGGTCCTTTTTCAGACTTGGCCTTTTTTCCTTTGAATCAAGGTTCCTTTCTGACCCCAGACGTCGTACTTGGCTCTGGGCTATCAGTTTCAAATTTCCTTTTACTGCTAGTGCTGACTTCCTATTCATCGACTAAAAGGCCTCGCCTATCAAGATCTTAATACTGATAAGCCATGTATATCATTTCAGAGAAAGGAAGCTTCACATGCCCTATTACTTTATCTTGGTATTTTCTTTGAAGACCATTGATAAACCACAGATTCTTCATTTTTGGTTTTTGAATTAGACGAGGGGCAAAATGGGAAAGTTCATTGAATTTCTTCTGATATTCCGGGATGGTCATATCCCCTTGTATCAGATAATAGAATTCATCACATAACCGCTCAGTTGCTTCTGGAGGAATAAATTTTTCACTGAAAAGCTCTTTGAATCTATCCTAGGTGATATCACCTTCTGGATTATCTTTAACAATCGAATCCCACCAGAACAAAGCCTCTTATTTGAGTGCCCAAGATGCTATAAATATTTTCTAGTCATCCCTCAGGTTTGAACCTTCAAAGATTTTCTCAACAGAGCGCACCCATGCTTGTGTTTGAATAATAGATTCATTACCTGAGAACGGTACTCTACCCAGATTTCTACATTTCATAAATAGAGCTTCTATATCTGGGTCAGTATTACTTCTTCTGTTTCTGGCTCTCATTTTCTAGTACTTCTGCAAATAGCAGATCAAGTGTCAGGTCAACAGAAAAGAGATTATAAAGCATAGAAACATATACTTGAATGTAAATGCATCTATCTAGGTGTATTTCATTCTGCTATACTCATACTAGGATATTACTGATCCTATCTGTAATGAGTTACTCGTCCTAGAACACTACTGGTTCTATTTCTGACGAGTTCGTTAATATGTTATATTCCAGAACTAAGCTTAACCAAAGCTATGATACCACGTTTGAGACGACCCCAAACCCCGATAAGATGGTAGCAAGGGTAATCTTTGGAATATAACACATAAACAGGTAATAACAGAACAAAAATAAATAAATACACCAAATAATGTAAAATAGAATACACTGGATAAATATAATCATCAGCGTTACACAGTATATAGGATCATACTTAGTACAAAATACAGTTCAGCTATACATAAAATGTCTACAGCGGAAAAGAAAACATAGTATGTACAACAGGAGCTAAACAACATAAAAAGAGATAAATGATAGAATCCATCTTCAGCTCCAGCTATCCAGAAAGAGCCTGCTAAAACCTGAATACAAGGCTGCCCATGTAGAAAAAGGGCACCCGAGTTTGCAAGTGAAACAAACTACGAGTCAGTCATGGGACTGGTATGAGAAATCTACTTGACACTTCTTACAATATGGCTAAACACAGGATCACGCCACTTCCGCGGAATGGGTTTACTCCATTGGATTGCCAGTGCTTTACAACAAATAAATATTTTAAACATCGCAATGCTTTTTATAAAAATGAAGCCATTATAAGACTCAGTTCCCATCACACAATGCAACACAAACCGGAGGATAGAGTTTTACCTTATAATGGCCAAAATATGCTTGATACGAGCAAAACAAATCATTTGATATTATTACTAGTGTATATATGTTTCAAAAACAATTTCAATCATAACTATCAATCGTAGACGGCATGGGTACCATATATCATGTCGCCATAGATATATACAATCAAAACCGCACGGTGTCGTATTTGGAAATTGGATTTCAGTCATGAACCAAGGCAAAAGATAGTCCTTACCGAATTCGAGACAATCTATCCCATGTCTCAGGATCAGAGCTCGAGTGACCCTTGGATCTGCAGGGCCGGTCCCACTGATGTGGATTAAAATGCCCGAACACTGCGTTTCCCCGCCCTATGGGGCGTAAATGAGCCCAATGACTCCATCGTTCCCGGATCGACCGATATATCCGAGGCGCCTCACTATCCATCATCCACATAAGTAAAATGTCAGGCCGTGTAAAAACATCAACAAAACTCCTAGCTAGAAGGAAACGCATGTCCTCCCTGCAGTCCTTCTCCCGTTTCTGGCTCATACCGGGGTGTGAGGCTCGCGAAACAACGCTATACACAAAGCTATGCCACATAGGTCGGGCTTTGATCATCAACCACAAGACTTTGCTTTTCAACAGAAACCTTGATCATCTGCCACTTAGGCGTGCCATACAGGCAATTCACTCCATGCGACTGATTTCTATCGATATATAACCTCTGAGTTCGTATGTCTTAGAGAAGGGCGTTAAGCAAGAGAATAAATTCTCCACCGCCAAACAGATACATATTTAATAGAGATCGATCAGCACAGAACAAAATCAAATGTCAGACACACAGTCCATTTACACGTTCGTTCTAAGTCTGAACAAAACCGGAGGCACTCAATACCTCGCATATTCGTACAATCAACAAGTACGTCCGGGTGGCTACTACTTCAGCCCCGTCAAGGTAGCTACTCCCATCATGAGCATCTGTAGCACCCCTCCATTCGACGTGAAGATCATCGGTCTTGCACCATCTTCATATCTTCGACTTTCACTCGTCGAACAATTATTTAAAATGAGAATCAACTCGGCCTTTTCAAACAATTCACGTATATTTAGAATTTCAAATCAATTCATTTCAATGGTTAAATTATTCGAAATCACTAATTCTGTTCTTTAATGTAATTTTCACACCAAACACATTCAACCATCAAATATCACATAAACCGAGCAAATTCAGTTTATTTCCATTCCATATCGTTTATGATATTTTATCACGATTTATCGCTATTTTTATTTATTTAAAAATAGCCAATTCATTCAAACGACGCTTCAGGCCATAACGCGGCCGTGGCGCTGTTTTTCTTCAGATTTGATTTACACATATCTGAAAATCTAACCGATGGATCTTCACAAATTTTATATCATTAGCAAGATGTTTTCAAAATGAATCCAACGGTTTCAGTTTCGGGAAAATCCGACGGTCGGATCTCCCGCACTAATCGTTTGAAGTTACGATTTCAAAATACGAACTGCAGTTTCGTTATTCAATTTAATTTAATTATATTTATATTTATATATAAATATAATCGATTTTGGCGCTGTTTTTCTTCAGATTTGAATTAAACATTCCAGACAATCCAACCGTTGGATCTTTACAAAGTTGGTGCCGTTGGAAAGATATTTCCAAGGCGAACCCAACGATTGCGGTTTCGGGAAAATCCAATGGTCGGATCTCCCGCACTAATCGTTTGAAATCACGGTTTCAAAACACGAACTGCAGCTTCGTTATTCGATTTATTTTAATTATATTTATATATATAAATATAATTCTTTCTTCGATTTCAAAACTATATCCACTTTATATATTTGATAAAAAATGATATTTTTATCATCAAAAATATTTATTCCACACTTTACCATTTTTAACACTTCATATTCACAATAAAAATGTAGATTTTATTGTTCAATCTATATATTCAACACATGAACGTTTTCGACTTCACACATACGATAAAATATGATTTTTATCGTTCTAGTCCTTTATTCAACACATGAATATTTTCTATAGTTGATAGATATAATAAAAATGTGATTTTTATCTTTCAAATAATTTATTCAACACTTGAACTTCATTCAACACATGAATTTCTATTCAACCCATGAATATAGTTTCAACACATGAAAATAATTCTAACACATGAATATTATTGAAAATTTCGGCAGCATAACGGTAGGGTAGTTAAAACCGAGACTGTCCCTAGTACGGCTCCTCGCTCTACCTTAAAACCTCGCGGTTTTTTATAATGAGGATTTTCAATATCTCGTTCGCATGCAGGCGAATTTTCCCATATACTAATCCTATTGGGATTTCAATCACAACCAATCATTTCAATTCAACCATTCATGATATTCACCAAATTTCACATCAACCAATCCAAACAATATCACAACCAATATATATATCGTCCATGGTCTGTGGACGAGGGGAGTGTGTATATATATATATATTCGTATATAAATATATTTCAATTCACTTTAATTAATTTCAATGTCATTTCAAAGCATATATAATTTTTACAACGCATATATAACTTATACATCGACCATACAACTTATACAACGCTTATACATGAGGTGTACAACGCTTATATAACTTATACATCGACTATATAATTTATACATCGTTGTTTTCCATATTGTTTATAAATTAGAAATCTCACATTGGGTTCCACTCCACCAAAAATGGCAGAAGGCTTGGAAAAATATGCGGTCTCTTCTAAAATGTAGAAGACGTCCACCCGAGTCCACTGTCTCTTGTTTCACTGAATTTCGTCAACATAGCAAAAAGATATGATTTTTACTGTGAAATCAAAAACCATAGCGCTTTAAAGTGCTATAATCAGTTTAAAATAAAATAGGCCATATACCTCTCTGATTTGTTCAAAACTAGGTATGGATTTTTCTTCGAATCTGTGCAACGTGAAGTCGATCAGGTTGTGCCATGCTCTCGAGCTTGGAGAGGGCTTCCCGACGCCGTGCTTCTTGTTGAACTCGAAGTCGAGATGGCAGCGGAAATCGAGGTCGACGTGGCAAACTTTGAGAGGCCGATTCAAACAATTTACACAGCGAGGAAGGGCGAGTTTGTTATGGATTTGTAGAGGGGGAAGAGATCTTCAAAATCCTTTAAAGGATGGAGGTCTATTATCGCGTGTTGAAGGAGATAGGGAGGAGAGAAGGAATGAAGGGGAGCCACCGTTCATCGCAGAGGATTGGGGGAGAGAAAGTTTTAATCAGCCAATAGGATTTTTCCTATTTATTTATATATTTTTAAATTTCTAAAATACCCCTCTTCTCATACGAACTCCAATCCGAACCCAATGACTGTCGTCCCTAGCTAAATACCCCCATTCCGAACACAATGGGATATGTTTCATAGGCCCATTCGACTGTTTCAGTTAGTTTTTCTTCAAATTAAAATATAAAACATTCAATATTTGATTTGAACGTACATTTTAATTTGCCAGGGCCACATACTGATCCCAAAAATTCCAGAAAAATAAATCTAGCTATGTTTTGACGATACGGTCCCAAAAAAACTAGTTCCGTCGAATTCTGAGACCGTTTGAAAAATGGCCCTTTTCTGGTCGATCCAATTTAATAGAAATCGACCAAACACATTTTCCTTTGCCACGCGCACATACTAACTTAAAAAATTATGAAATTTGAAACCTAGCAATAATTTGACATCCCGGATCCAACAAAAGTAGTTTCGTCGAATTTTGAGGTCGTTTGCAAAATGTCTATTTTCATGGCCTATATAAATTCTATAGCGACCTTTCTGAAAATTCATTTGGCCATAACTTTTGACTCCCGCTATGAAACTTCGATTTTTCAGATTCGTTAGAAAGATATTCAGTAACAGATTTAAATATTTTTGGCTTCACTAAAATTCGTTTTATTTTGCACTTGGTACAGTCAGTCAAATTTGAATTCAAATTTTTAAACTACCATGCCATTTCATGCCTTATTTATAATTCAAAGTAATTATATTTATTTTCAAACGTCGATTCAAACACACTTTTCATTGTTATTATTTATAATATTTATTTTAAATATTTATAATCCACTAAAATAGCCAAATAAAAAAAAATTAAACTGGCTCAGATTTTCCGGGTTGTTACAACATTGGTTCTTTAACCCAGTTAAAGACATGATATGATTTCCCAAGTTATATAATCACTAATATTGATTTTTGGGAAGATTAAAACTAAGTGGAGTTTTTAATGAATCTTTAATTAGATTGAAATGATCGAGAATGGAGTGTCACCAATTTTGCTCCAAGCGATAGTTAAATCTTTAACTAGATTTGAACGCGAAATGGTAATTAAATTTCCCAATAACTCTGTGGTGTTAGATATGGAGTACGACCAGTTTTGCTTCATGGGATGAATAGGTTGGGATTGGGAAATTAAACAAATGATTACTTCGATAAGGTGCGCTAATCCCGACTAGTTTGGAAAACCTTAAAATGGTTTAAATTGATATCCAAAGGAAGATTAAAGAATAAATTTTAAAGAATTTATCTTTGATAAAATTAATGGGAACCTTTCCCATATGATATGAATATTTGAATAAAAGAATATTCTGAATTGGAATGAGGCGTATGTTGTGTTTCTATAGCACTTGTTTATTATATGCGCGAGTTATTCGGAAAGGCCGGGTTTATACCCATTCTGAATAACTGATTCGATGATAAGTCAACGATGAAGACGGTGGTTGAAGACCGAAGGTCTTCACATCGTTTGGATGATTACTGATGTCTTGATTGGGCTGTACACCCAAGACAAGGTAATAGTGATCGTCTAGACGTACTTCGAGATCGACCTGATATGCGAAGACCTCTCTCCTGTATTGAACATATGGGACGAGGAATAAGATGCCTCCGGTTTCGTTCAGACCCATAACGAACTTGTAAATGGATGCGTGTCTGGCATCGGATTTCATTCTATGTGATTGATAGACATCAGTTACATGGCATGAATTGCCTAGGTGGCATGATGAGATGCAAATGATCAAGGCTTCTGTTGAAAAGTAGAGTCTTGTGGTTGATGATCAAAGCACGGCTTTAATATAGCATAGCTTTGTGTATAGCGTTGATTCGCGAGCCTCACACCCCGGTGTGAACCAGAAACGGGAGAGGACATCTGGGAGGACATACGTTTCCTTCTAGCTAGGAGTGGTGTCTGGGTTTTGCAGACCCAGACATTTTACTTATGTAGATGATGGATAGCGAGGTGCCTCGGTTATATCGGTCACTGCGGTGTCGATGGACGGTTTGGTCGATATATGACCAGTTTACACCCTATAGGGTGGGGAAACATATTGTTCAGGCATTTTAATCCACTTTGTGTGGACCGGCCCTAACGATCCAAGGCTTGTCTGCGCGCTTGCCTGAGGCTCGGGCTAGAGAGTCTCAAAGCGGTAACGACGATCCCTTGCCTTGGTTCACAGATGGGACTTTGCGGTTTTGATTGTAGAGGCTAGTATTGGCGACATGATATATGGTACCCATGTCGCCTATGATTGATACATTTATATTTGAAGTTGTTTTCATACACTTTACACTATAATAGAATAAAAATGATTTGTTTTAAATGTACCAAGCATGTTTGGCTATTATAAGGTAAAACTCTATCCTCGGCTTGTGTTGCATTGTGTGATGGGACCTGAGTCTTATAATAGCTTCATTTTTCCAAAAAGCATTGCGCTATTTTTTTATATGCACTGGTATTCTTGGGAGGAAACCCATTCCATGTTATGCGGCGTGGTCTCTTGATATATCTGATTTTAATGTAAAGTTTTAAACAACTGTTTTAGTTCTCACACCAGTCACATGACTGACCTGGAGTTTATTGTTTTAACCTAAACTCTGGGTGCCCCTATTTTCCACACGGACAGCTAGTAGTTTTGGTTTTGCAGATTTATATTCAAAGGATCCTGGTTTATAGCTGGAATGATATTCGGAAAGCTCTGTATCCGTATATTCCTTTCAGTTGTGTTTTGTATTATTTTCCGCTGCATTATAATTTGTAAATATTTTATATTTATCAAATGTATATTATTTGTTCATACTCTGTATATTCTTGTACTCTGATGTAAATTGTTGTAATAAGCAATGAAATGTTCTTTTATTTGTATTCTGATTTGTCGTGTTCTCAACTCAATCTAGGCTTTCCTTTTTGGGGAAGTACGGGTCGTTATACAATTGTCCTGCTGTAATTAAATTTCATTGCTTTGCATATGATGTGTACCACTTTCCTTTAATTAGTAATTTTTTTTAAAATTTTAGAAACTTTTTTGCTGAAGTAATTTGCATCTCAAAATGGATAAAAATTGGGTGCATTTACACAGGTAATTGCTAGTGTTTGCAAATGAAGATTTTATTTTATTTTGCATGTAAATATTTATTTATTTTATGATTATTTTGAAATTATAGAACTAATAGTGAGTACGAGCAAGGGACTAGGAAGTTTGTGGATTTTCCAAAGAGATGTTTGGGAAATGTGGAAAAAAATTGTGTCCTTGTTTTGATTGTCGAAACCTTACCTACCAATTTGGAAACACCATTGTCGAGCATTTGATTATAAGGGGAATGGATCCTAAATATAAAAATGGTAGATGGTACAATCATGGCGAGCAAGTAGATACTGGAAAAAAGATTAAGTTGGATGGTGCATATGACTTATTTAAAGGGGTTCATTACGAATATGAAGATTTCATTACTCATTTTTCTTTTGCTAATGATAACGATAAGGATGATGTGCAAAGACGAGAATACGATTTATTGAAAAATTTAGAAGATGCGGAAACCCCTTTATATCCCGATTGTGCAGATCAAACAAAGCTATCCACCATCATTGCCTTGTATAATCTTAAATGTCAAACAGGGTTATCTAATAGTGGTTTTGATAAGCTTTTGAGTGTGCAACAATTGTTGTTACCCAAAAATAATGTACTTCCTAAAACTTTATTTGAGGTGAAAAAGTTTCTGAAGATTTTTGATATGGGATTTGAGAAAATTTGTGCTTCTAAAAATGATTGTTGTCTTTTTAGAAAAGATTACAAAGATTTGATTAACTGTTTGAAATGTGGATCATCAAGATGGAAGATTAATGAACGTACATGAGAGATTATGCAAGGGATCCCGACAAAAGTATTATGGTATTTTACAATAATTCCAAGATTTAGGAGAATGTTTAGATCGCAAACAATGGAAGAATATTTAAGATGGCATTTTAATAATAAAAGTAATGATGGAAAAATGCATCATCCTGTAGATTTTGTTACATGGAATGTAGTGGATGAGAAATGGAAACCATTTTCAAATGACCCACGCCATCTCAGACTTGGTCTTGCTACCGATGGTTTCAATCCATTTTCTGTGTTAAATTCTAAATATAGTCTTGGCGAAGGCACATAATTGCTACAACAGAGTGATTGCGAGGAAATATTTTTCCATGGAGATTGGTGTGCTTTTCTGAGTAAATGATTTTTCTTTCTTTTGCTTGAGCCATTCTAAGTAGTATAGAAGGGTACTGTAATGATTTTTTCTGGCGTGCTTTCCATGGAGATTGGTTTTCTTTTCTGGCATTGTATCAAAAAACTGGATAAATGGTTTTTTCTTTCTTTCTTTTGCTTGAGCCATTCTAAGTAGTATAGAAGGGTACTGTAATGCTTTACTCTAGGTTATAGAAGTATGGTCTCTTATTTTTAGGGATAAGGGTTGAAATATCACAATATCCGATGTATTACACGTGTAACACCCCACGTCCATTAATGTCACTCACAAAGGGAATGCATTAACTTCCATGGAGGTTATAAGTGAATATAGAACAGAAAAATTACAACAAGACAGATAATAAATAGTACTTGGAAATCTAAAACTTCATTTTATTGCAGCGGAAATTAAACATGTTTGTTACATCATAAAACCATTTCAAGGGTCAGAAACGTTTGTGGAAGCTAGAGATTGGCTTAAGGAGGTGGAAGAATTGCTAGAAATCTTTGAAGTAGAAGAAGGGAGGAGAGTTCATTTAGCAGCTTGGTTGATGAAGGGAGAGGCCTCGTTTTGGTAGGAGGTCACTAATGGGGAGCGTCCTGTTGACTCTTGGGCGGATTTCAGACCTAGGTTCGAGGCGAAGTTTCTCTCAAGGGTGGAAGAAAATCTATATATGGAAAGGTTCTTGACATTGAAGCAAGGAAGCTCATCAGTGAAATAATATGTCAATAAATTTAATCAGTTAGCAAGGTTTGGCTTGGACTTAGTAAACACGCCGGAGAAGAAGGCTCTAAGGTTCGTGAATGGCTTGAATGAACCTTTGCAAGGGTTGGCTATGACCCACATCCCGATGGGGGCCACCTTTGAGAAGTTAGTAGAAATGGCGCTTATGCATGAGGAGAAAAGCGCTAAAGCAGATAAGGCACCCGAGAAGAAGGGGGATCAGAAGAAACCACAACAGCAAAACAAGAAGGGTGGTAAAGACAATAACAGCAAGGGAAAGAAGAAATGTTTTAACTGTGGAACCCCAGGCCATCTCAGCAAGGATTGCCGAAAGAAAAAGAAGACTGGCTGTTTTCATTGTGGCGATGCAGGACATTTAGTGAAGGACTGCACAAAGAAGGGGCAGAGGGCAGGAGCTACCTCGGGAGGACAGGTGCAGGCTCTTATGGCACCAGGGCAGGCTAGGGGACAAGTTCAGGCTCTCGCGGTCCCACTGCTGCAAGAACGAGGTAGAACAATTTCTGTTGAAAGCTTAGTTTTTCTGTTTGATCATCATGTCCGTACCTTATTCGATTCGGGCGCATCACATTCGTTTATCTCTACATCATTAGTTGAATCACAACACTTAAACACCAGTTTAGTAGAGGATCCCTTAGTTGTTTCGAATCCAATTGGGGGCTCAGCTTATTTGTCTATGATGTGTTTGGATTTGAAAATTTCCATACTTAGCATTGAATTTAGATGTGATGCTTATGTGTTGGGCTTCACGGGCTATGGGCTAATTTTAGGAATGGATTGGTTATCCAGAAATGGGGCCGTTCTTGATTGTGAAAGGAGAGTAGTTAGGCTCGTGACTCGCCTTGGCAACACTCTCGAAATCTTTTGTAATCCCAAAAATTCGGTTATGCTAAGTTATCTAGAATCGCTTGACGCGTCTGATGAAAATCTACGATCTGTTAGAGTGGTCCAAGAATATTCGGATGAGTTTGAGGAGGTGAAGGGCTTGCCTCCGAAGCGGGAGATAGATTTTCGAATATATCTTGTGGATAATGTGAAACCAGTATCTTTGCCAGTACGCCACATGGCTCCACGTGAAAGGAGGGAACTCGGTAAGGAAGTGAAGGAGTTGCTTGAGAAGGGGTTCATAAGACGAAGTATATTGGAGTGGGGTGCTCCAGTAGTATTTGCCACGAAGGCGGATGGGTCCCTTAGACTATGTGTGGACTATAGAGAACTTAGTAAACTTACTAAGAAGAACAGACACCCACTGCCGAGGATTGACGATCTCTTCGATCAGTTAGTTGGCGCCTCAGTGTTTTCGCAGTTGGACTTAGTCACTGGGTTCCATCAGTTGAGAGTGGCTGAGGATAGCATAGACAAGACTGCCTTTAGGACTCCGGACGGTTTCTATGAATGGCTAGTGATGCCCTTCGGTTTGACAAACTCCCCAGCATATTTTGTTGATTTGATGAGTAGGGTGTTTAGGGAGTACCTTAACAAATTCGTGGTAGTCTTTGTATATGACATCTTGATCTTTTCTAAGGATGAAGAAGAGCATGCCCTACATCTTAGGGAAGTGTTGGTGACCATACGAGCGCATAGCCTTAAGGCTAAATTTTCTAAGTGTCACTTCTGGAGGAAGGAAGTACGGTTCTTGGGGCACGTGGTTTCCAAAGAAGGGATAACCGTGGATCCCGCGAAGGTGGTGGCCATCCAAGATTGGAAGGTCCCTAAAAATGCTACCGAAGTGAGAAGTTTCTTGGGGTTGGCTGGCTACTATAGGAAGTTTATCAAAGACTTCACAAAGATATCAGCTCCATTGACACGCTTGACGAAGAAGAACCTAGTTTTCACATGGAACGTAGATTGTGATGATGCGTTCCAACGTTTGAAGAGAGCTTTGACTTCAGCCCCAGTCTTAGTATTTCCAGACGGGAGTAAGCTGTTTACCGTTTATACTGATGCTTGTGGGACAGGACTAGGCGCAGTCTTAATGCAAGAGGATAGGGTAATAGCCTATGGTGGAAGGCAGTTAAGAGCGCATGAGAAAAATTATCCTACACATGACCTAGAATTGGCCGCTATTGTTTTCGCGCTTAAGTCTTGGCGTCATTATCTTCTTGGCGAGAAATTCGAGTTATTCACTGACCATAAGTCTTTAAAATACCTATTCTCTCAAAAGGACTTGAACTTAAGACAGCAAAGGTGGATGGAGTTCTTAGCGTCCTACGACTTTGAGATAGAATATACCCCTGGCAAGGGTAACGCGGTGGCCGATGCCTTAAGTAGAAAAAGATTATCCTTAAGTCCTTTGTTTGTTAAGCGGCAAAGTTTAGAATTCATTTCGATGTTTGACTTTAGACCTTCCGTTGACTTCGTACCCGGTTTGCTAGCATCCTTGGAGGTCAGACCTACGCTTTTGGGACGGATTGGCAAGGCACAGCGAGACGACCCGCAGTTAGTTGAGTTAGTAGAAAAGCTCAAAGGAGGGGAGTCATCAAGCTATCTCCGTAGGTATACCCTAGATGATAAGGGTTGGTTACGTAGGGACGGTAGGATTTTTGTACCAAAAGATGATGACCTAAGGAAGACTATTCTTGACGAAGCACATCATTCGAAGATGACCATTCATCCCGGCGGGGACAAGATGTACAAAGACATGAAGAGAGTTTACTTTTGGGCCGGCATGAAGAAAGACGTGGCCGAGTATGTCGCTAGATGCTTGGTGTGCCAACAAGTAAAAGCGGAGCAAAAGAAACCCGGTGGGTTGCTTCACCCATTGGAGGTTCCACTATGGAAGTGGGAAAGTGTCTCGATGGATTTTGTGGATGGGTTACGGCGATCAAGGAAGGGTAATACGGGAATTTGGGTTATAGTAGATAGACTTACTAAAAGCGCCCATTTCATTCCCGTACAGAGTAAGAGGACTGCTCCATGGTTAGCCTCCGTATACGTTCGAGAAATAGTTCGTTTGCACGGTGTTCCTTCTAGCATAGTGAGCGACCGCGATCCTATTTTCACTAGCGAATTTTGGAGAAGCTTACAAGAGGCGGTAGGGACTCAGTTATGTTTGAGCACCGCATATCATCCTCAGACGGACGGCCAGACTGAGAGGGTGAATCGCATTCTAGAGGATCTGTTGAGGCAATGTATCCTAGACTTTGGGGGTACGTGGGAAGAGCATCTTCCATTGGTGGAGTTCGCATATAATAACGGCTTTCAGTCCAGCATTGGTATGGCACCATTCGAAGCTCTTTATGGACGACCTTGTCGTTCACCTACATGTTGGTGGGAATCTACGGATAAGATCTTACTTGGGCCCGATATGATTAGGGAGACTTCGGAGAAGATCGACTTGATTCGAAGGAGGATGAAAGCAGAGCAAGATAGGCAGAAATCTTATGCGGATAAGAGGAGGAAAGATCTCGAGTTTGAAGTTGGGGACATGGCCTTTGTCAGAGTGTCTCCATTACGAAATGTTGTTCGCTTTGGGTCCATTGGGAAATTAGCACCAAGGTTTGTAGGGCCGTTTCCTATTAAGGAGAGGATTGGACGGATGGCGTATAGAGTGGAGTTGCCCGAGAGACTTAGTGGTGTACATGACGTATTCCATGTGTCACATTTGAGGAAGTGCTTGCACGAGACCGCGGAAGTGGTAGAGCCGAGCTTGCTTAGAGAGGTGGAGATAGAGCGTGATGCGACAATTCGACGAGCTCCTATGCGCGTTCTTGGGTCGGAGATCAAGAGGTTGAGGAATCGAGAGGTCAGACTAGTCAAAGTGCAATGGGGAGATGATGAGAGCAACACTACTTGGGAGACAGAAGAGAAGATGCGTTCACGATACCCTTTTCTTTTTAAGGGTATGTCTTTTAATTTCTCCTTTATCGCTTAGCTTGTACTTATCTTATCTTTAGTATATCCTCTCGCTAGTATCTTTGACCTTTAGTTAGGATAATCCTATGGTTGAAACATGTGTTTGAGACATGTTATGTATGGTGGATGCAAAGTGGATGCAAGTTTTTGCTAGTGGTTGCTCGTGGATGCATATACACACACTATTAGGCACTAGATTGGCTCAGTCACTTCATATTGCATATTGCATATTGCATATATATGGATGTATTTAGTGAAATGGATGTATAATGGTTGTATTATCATATAGTTGCTGCATTCGGGTGGATGGTTGTGCACGCATATAGAATTAATATGTATCATTAGGAATCTTTTGCATACATATTGGGCGCAAGGCACTATAAAGAATTGCACTAAGGAGGTCGACTGAATCAGTAGACCGCCTAATTTTGCATTAGATATGGACATATACATACACTGTGCATATAAACATTAAAGCATTAGAAGTCTTTTAAGGACAATGGATGCTGGTGTTTGATGGTTGAGTAGATGGACGATTAGATGGTAGGATATACATTCTTCTTGACTTGGAGATTTCGGGGACGAAATCCTTTAAGGAGGGGAGAATGTAACACCCCGTAATTTTATAACATTAAAATTCACAAATTAAAGTATACTTAATTTTTAGAAAAGAATTAAGGGAAATGGGTTACGCAGAGAAATATATATATATTGATATATATATATATAAAAATTAAAAAATAAATAAATAAATATGCAAAAAAGTTCAAAACAGCGAATTGGGAGGGGGAATAACCGAACCGGCCCATTTTTAAGGTCGACCCGAGCCTTGCTGGGTCGACTAGGGGTTAATCCAGGGTGTTTGGCTGTCAACCCGTGGGCCAATTCGCTCAAATGCAGATTTTGCATTTGATTGGTTCTCATGGTTCAGGGTTAATCTAATGGTCCTAAATAACTTCCTACACCTATAAATACATCCTAATGCTAACCCTAAACCTAATTAAAATAGAATATTTATTGTCATACCGTCACCATGGAAATCAATGGAGCCGCCGCCAACTAAGAAAGAAGAAAAGCAAATTCAATTCTAATTCTCTCAACCCTAAAGCAAAGCAAAACTCTCTCTTTTCTTCTACAAATTGTGAGTATGATGATCTTAACAAGATTATTATCATTTTAATTAGGTTGAGTTATGAATGGATTATGAGTAGATGATGTGAGTTATCATATATGTTGTTGTAAACCCTTTTTGCTATCATGTATATTGTAAATCCAATGTTATGTGATGATGATATCTTATATGTTGTAAATCATGCTATGATGATGTTATGTATGTTGAAAGTTTCTATGCTAAGTTGTGATGAATCATACATGTTAAAAAGGCCATGATGTTACCATCTATGCTAGTTAGTTCATATTAATTAAATCATCATGTTTGGGTTATGTTGATCTATATGACAAGTCACATATGCAAGTTAGATTGATTAGAAAAGTTATGACCATATACCAAGACATTTACTATGACATCTAGAATTATGCTATGACATATGTGATATCCTATGCTAGTTCACACCATCATTATGTTGCCTAAAAACCCCATATGCAAGTTTATGTATAGATTTGGGCTATGATCATATCATATAAATAGAGACATTTAACAAGTTGACACCTTTTGATCCTTAACATGTGTAGTTTATGCAAGTTTCACCCCTATTATGATTAGATTTATTTTAATTGTCTATATGTTGTGATAATTTATCTTTGTGCTAGGTGTTAGACTATACAAGTCTAGCCTATATTATGTGTTGAATAAGCGAACATATAAATGTGGGGTAGGGGTAATATTAAGGATTTAATATTAAAAAGTTGGGGTGCAATTGATATGATTTTGCATGCCATAAGTGGATGGCCATAATTGAGTCAATTATGGACATCATTAAAAGTTGACTTAATTAATAATTTGAAAAGGGAATTATTAAAACTGGGGTAAAAGATTTTAAGTGTTAATCAATGCTTAGGACACGAGGTTGGACTCATTTGTGACGTAAACCTGCCCGGACCCGCCCGGCAAATCCAGTGGTCACAAATGTCAGCCCAATGTGAGAGGTCCTAGGCCTAAACTAAAGCATAACGGTTGTAAAGACACGAGGTTAGACTCTTTTGTGGTGTATGACTGCCCGGACCCGCCCGGCAAATCCAGCTGCCATAAATGCCAGTCTAATGTGAGAGGTCTTTATGAGCTTATGGCCTGAATGAATTAAGAAATACTTAACCAGATAAACATGTAAGGTGGGACATGGGGGTTAAGTAGGTGCCTTGGGTGGCATGAGGAATCTAGGGGGTGCCCTTAGTGGCATGTGAAATACGATTAGTAAGACTTAACCAAACACACATGTAAATTAACATGACTAAGAGGGTTAAGTGAGATATACTAGTGACAAGCTTAGGTGGGTAGCTTGTGGGGGCCCATTTCGACCAGTATCCCAAACGTATCTTTGTGGGCTCAACCCAAGTCGAGGACGGGACACGCATGCTGGGTTCGACTGTAAGAGGCCAAAACGGAGAGCGGTGGCAACGCAAGTCCAACGGGTTTCGTATGCGTGTGTGGACCCGGGCTGGTAGGTAAGACGTTGTTGCATTGTGTAGGTATAAGCCGTGCATTCTCAAGTTGTATCGGGTTGCCACTTTAGGGGAGTCATACACCCCACTGTGGGGCCAGCACGGGTATCTACGAGTAGGGAGCCGATCGAAAGTGGGTAGTGGGGTACCCCTAGTGGAGATAGGGGAAGACGGCACCTATGTAGTCAGCTAGGGGTACGTAAGGCTATTTATAAAGTTTCTGTGTGAAGCAAGTGGGATCAAACAATAGGGTGACTGGAGTGGTGCAGTGTAGTAATGTGCGGTGCAGTGTAGTAATCATTCATTAGTAATTAGGTGTGCCTTTACCGTTATCTTTATTGTTATCTTAAATGCTATCTTTATCTTCCTAAGAGTTCATAGACATTTACTTGTCTTCCAGCTTATGCCTTAGTCTAGTTATTTTGATAATAGTATTGTTAGAATTATCATTCTCGCAGACTTTATGTCTGACCCCCTCTATTTCTATCCTTTTTCCCCCTCCACGTCCTCAGGTTGGGCCTAGCTCTTGTGGAGTTTGATTGAATTGCTTCATCTCTCTTTGGAAAGCTTGGACCGTTGAAGTAAAGTCCAGCTTGTTATCTTTTTAATGGCTATTTATGTAATGGGATTATGTATTTTGTTTTTATGAAGATGGATATTGTACTTGGTTATGATCTATGGTTTTATGATGTAACAAACATGTTTAATTTCCGCTGCAATAAAATGAAGTTTTAGATTTCCAAGTACTATTTATTATCTGTCTTGTTGTAATTTTTCTGTTCTATATTCACTTATAACCTCCATGGAATTTAATGCATTCCCTTTGTGAGTGACATTAATGGACGTGGGGTGTTACAACACGCTGCACCAAAAGTTGTAGTATTCATTCTAGCCTATTATTTTCTTGAGTAAATTTGTGGTCTTGGATTTGTTTTAAGTTCTATTCTTTATAATTTATAGATGTTGGTTAAAAGCGCACATTTTTTTCTCACACAGAATATAAGTCACTATGCTTTGAACCCACCTTTTTTTATAATTGTATCTATGTTTTTTTCCCTATAGCTGATGTATCTTTATATTAATATCAAATTTAAATTGATCATATCAAGAGACATTACCGTCATCTTGAATAACAATTCTTTTCATTCTTCATATTGATATTAGGCAAGATTTAAACTGGATGAAGACTGACATAAAGTGTTTATATTCCAGCAAATGGGAGCTATTTGGAGGGCCTTAAAAAGTAGATTCGTTAGGCAGTTGTTAAAAGCAAAAAACCAAAGAGGAAATGCTACAGTTAAAACCAGATAACATTGACAATATGAACGATTGGAGAGATTTTGTGAAGTTGAAAACAAGTTCAAATTTTAAGGTAAAGAAATAAATAAATTTATGCTCAAAGTTGCATTTTCTTCCTTTATTTCTTCCTTCCTTAAGCTCAGCAATTGAATATCATATCTTTTGGGTTGAATATTTTCTGTTTGTACTTAATAACTATTTGAAGTAATACTTAATGGAGGGGAGCTTGTTAATGGCGACAGGCGGTTTTCTCCCCTGATTTCCTTATGCGTGAGCTCTCCCCTATTCCTAATTTCATATTTTAATTCTATCTGATTTCATCTAGCCAACCTTCAACGAATTACTCTTTCGTTTTTTCGTTGATAAGCCATATGAATCTTATTTTCTTTTCATAATTGAAATCCGGATTTCAGATCTACTTTTATCCGCTGACCAATTCAAATTCATAGCATCGCCAGGACTACTCTTCCCAGTCCACCGTCTATGTGGAATCAGATCTCCAACAGCGAGTGTTTTGGGTAAGATATTTGGGCTATGTTGCTTTGTTTAGTCTGTGGATTTATGGTCGATTTGGTATATTGATTAGTTCGGTTTGTTTAAATCAAAGCCAAGTTCGATCTAAGAAGGTTGAAGGAAGAACCGTTGTTCCTCTTAAACCATCTACTCTTTATCTTGATTTACACGATTAGAAATATGGGTGTAAATAAAAGCTAAGTTTCAGATTTTAATGCTGACTTTTGTGCGCCATAGGGACTCTATTCTGGGATTTTCGTGTTAATTGTTTTTTTTTTGTGATTTTAGTACAGGTTGATGTGTAGTTGTCATCTTTATTTCATTGCCAAAGATATCTGAAAGTGTTTCAGCATACTTGAATTCTTGTGGTTAAGGAGTCAATTCTCAATTTGGAGTATTTCTATGTTAACCACCACTTGTTTTTGGGATTTATTTGAAATGACCCGAACTTCCCAGTAAGGAAAGCATGGAATGCTTTGAGAACAACACACATCAGAGTGCAAACTGAAGAACATTTTATTGCTGATTACAATGATTACATCAGAGTACAAGAATGTAACAGAGTATGAATACTTATTACAGAAATAGAAATACAATAATATCAGAGTTTTAAATTACATTTAAATAGCAGCGGAAAAATATTACAAATATACAACCGAAAGAAATAAACGGATACAGAGCTTTCCAAATACCGCTTCAACTGTAAACCAGGATCTTGTAAATATATCTGCAAAAAGCTACTCGACTGCCCGTGTGGAAATTTTGGGCACCCGAGTTTGCCAGTGAAACAAACTACAGGTCAGTCATGGGACTGGTATGAGAAATCTTAATTAAACTTATCTAATAATAAGGCTAATTATAGGACCACGCCGCGAACGCGGAACGGGTTTACTCCATTGGATTGCCAGTGCATGAAATAAAATAAATCGTTAAACAACGCAATGCTTGTAGAAAAATGAAACCATTATAAGACCCAAGTCCCATCACACAATGCAACGCAAACTGGAGGATAGGGTTTTACCTTATAATGGTCAAAAATGCTTGATACGATAAAAACGGATTTGATATTATCATTAGTGTATATATGTTTTAAAAACATTTTCAATCATAATATATCAATCATAGACGGCATGGGTACTATATATCATGTTGCCATACTAGTTCTACAATCAAAACCGCATGGTTGTATTGGAAGTTGGGTTTCCATCATGAGTCGAGGCTAGGGGCAAGCACCTCTCCGATTCGAGACACTCTAGCAAATGCCTCAGGATCCCCAGCAGTGATCCCTTGGATCTTCAGGGCCGGTCCCCGCCTATCGGCAGTGGATTGGTTATGCCTGATCACACGCTTCCCGGTCCCTTTGGACCTATAGTATGACCACTAACGGCCTATAAAAATCCGAGGCGCCTCAAAATCCATCATCCACATAAGTAAAATGTCAGCCAGTTTAAGCACTGACACCACTCCTAGCTAGAAAGAAACGTGTGCACTCCCTGCAGTCCTAATCCCGTTTTTGACTCATACCGGGATGTGAGGCTCGCGAAGTCACGATATACACAAAGTTATGCCGTAATAGGCTATGCTTTGATCATCCCACAAGGCCCTGCTTTTCAACAAAAGCCTTGATCATTTGCATCTTGGCGTGCCACATTGACAATTCACGCCATGCGATCAATCACTATTAATATATATCAGGGTGTTAAGTAGAGAATAAATCCTCCACCGCCAAACATACATACATTAACAGAAATCGATTTAATTCACATGGAACGAAACCCTATGTCATACACGCATCCATTTACTAGCTTATGCTATGGGTCTGAGCGAAAGCCAAATCCGAACAATCAACAATAGTCCGGACGGCCACCACTGAAACCCCTTTAAGGTAGCTACTCCCATCAAGGGTCTCAGTAGCAACACATCCATTCGATGTGAAGATCGTCGGTCTTCAAACATCGTCTTCATCTTCGACTCTTCATCGTCATAGTAATTATTCGGAATGGGTTAAACCCGATCTTTCCGAATAACTCTCGTATTTTATAATTAAAATTCGAGTACTATAAAAACCCATCCAACGCCTCATTCCAATTCAGAATATTCCTTTAAATAAAATATTCAAATTATTCTATCAAAAATATATTCTTTACATTTACTCGTAAATCTTATTCTTAACTGGGTTAAAGAACTAATGTCATTTAAAACATAGTTCACGGTAAACCCAAAATCATCTTCCATAAAATATGGAATCTTCACAGAAATCAAATTCATATATAATCGTTATAAGTTTCTGTATCCAACCAATAATATAAATGGAATAACGGCAAGGCCTCTTAAATTCCATATGTAGTATCGGTCTTCTTTTACAAAAGCTCATCTCGGTTATAATTAATCCGAATTCTATTCAATTCCAATTTAATATATTAAATTGGAAAACTTTACTTTTGGAAAATTCCCCTTTTGAATCTTAATAAAAGATTTATAAATTCCAAATCATAATCTTCACTGTCAGTTGAGTTAAAGAACAAATGTCGCTTAAAAAACATAGTTCACAATAAACCCAACTCACATTCATCTTATTTCAATCACTAAATATAATTGAAAACTTTAATAATCTAAATTAAAAGATTATTCTCTTCATACGGGGTTTAAGAACAGTGTTATTTAAGACACTATTCACGACAAACCCAAATCCAATTAATTTAATTTAAATTAAATTAAATATTAACAAATTGGAAATCTTCATTAAATTTAAATTTAATGCTTAATCCTAGTTGATAACTAGTGCATTTCAGTAAAATATATTTTCTTAAAATATATTCCTATTCTAAAATATTCTTTTTCTAAGACATTTTCTAACAAAAATCTTTTCTAGAATACCCTTATTGGAATGTGACTTAATCAACAACAATAAATTGTATGTGATCAATAATCATGATAAGTAATTATTAAACATCCAAATGACGACCAGAGTGGAATTTATAACTGTGCGAGCATTAAAGTAAATAACTAACGCTCATCACAGACTGTCAATCCATCGATTGACAGATAACTAAATATTGGGATTAGTGTGTATCCAATATCATCCCAATACCCGTGTAGGGTTTCATCCATCAACCAAAAAAAAAAATATATTTGTGCACCTGGGCGATGTGCGAAAATAATCGTCACAATCACATAAACAAGTCGGGTAACTTGTAAATGAAAGTGTAATATTCAATTTGAACATTCTAACATTATCGGTAATACGTTTAACACTTCAATATCGCAGACATATATTTCACACATATGAATGATAGGGTTTTTCTTCTTCTTACAATAAAATGTAAATTCTCTAACATTTTCGTAGCAAAATTTTCATATGACATTTTATGACAAAAATGTATCAAAATTTCAATGCGACATTTTATGCATGTTTTATTTGCAACAAGAAATGCAAATAAAAATGTGACTTTTCATTTCTAGTTTTATTTGCAACAAGGAATGCAAATAAAAATATAACTTTTTATTGTAATAAACATTTTCTAACAAAAATGTTCTTTTTATTCTAATTTACATTTTCTAATAAAAATGTATATTCTGCTTCGCTACCATGTTTTAACATAAAAATGAATATTTTCCTCGCTAACATGTTTTAACATAAAAATGAATATTTTCTTCTTTAATGTATAAAAATATACGTTTCAATTTCCTTCTTTTCAATGTATAAAAATATACATTTCAAATCTTTCTTTTTAATGTGACAAGAATAATCATTTCTAATTCATTCATTCTTTTATCTGTGACAAAAGTGATCCTTTCAAATTCATTATTTTATATGTAACAAAAATTATCCTTTTGAACTCATTCCTTTATATGCGACAAAAATGTGTATTTTTACTTCATGTAAACATTTTAACCAAAAATGCTGGTTTTATTCTATGTAAACATTTTAACCAAAAATGTATACTTTATTCTCATTACATTTTCTAATAAAAATGTATTCTTGATTCTAATTACATTTTCTAATAAAATGTATTCTAATTACATCTTCTAACAAAAAAATGTATTCTTTATTCTAATTACATTTTCTAGTAATTTTTTTTTTCTAATGTAACATTTGATAATAAAATGTTAATTTCCTCTAATGTAACATTTGATAATAAAATGTTAATTTCCTCTTACAGGACAGTTCATAACAAAAATGCTATTTTTTCTTTCACAAAACAAGTTTTAGCAAAATATGATAATCTTATTTATTCTTTCAATGTAACAAAATATGATAATCTTGTTTTAATTCCTTTTAATAAACAAAATTGCAAATTTTTGTCTAATTCTTTTAAATAAACAAAAATGCCTCTTTTCATATCATTTCTTTAAAAGTGTAAAAATGGCTCTTTTTATATCATTCTTTTTAAAATGACCAAACTGATAATTTTGTTCAAATCTTTCTTACGTAATCAAAACATGATTTTGTTCAAATCTTTCTTATTAATTCACTCTTTTAAATCTGACAAAAATGTCTATTTTATTTCATCTAACATAATATAATTAACAAAAGTGTTAAATTTGTCCAACTTAATCTAATTAACAAAAAGTGGTAATTTATCTCAATAATCATGTTTTGATAGAAAATGTGTCTTTTTGTTTCAATAAGCATATCTTGACAAAAATACTCCTTTTTATTCCTATAAGCATACTTTGTCAAATATGTTTCTTTTTATTTTTCTAACCAACTTCTAATCAAAAATGTTAATTTGATGTGCAAAACATATTGCAAATAAAAAGGTTGTTTTTATTTTCATAATCATGTTTTCACAAAAATGTGATTTTTATTTCTATGATCATTCTTTCACAAAAATGTGATCTTTCTATTTATAATCATTCTTTCACAAAAATACTATTTTAATTCACTAATCATTCTTTTGACAAAATGTAATTTTCTTTTCACTAATCATATTTTGTCAAAAATATGTTGTTCTTTTCACTAATCATATTTTGTCAAAAATATGTTATTCTTTATATAATCCTTTTCAAATGACAAAAATGAATATATTTCTAATTCTACACTTTTTATTGTATTCAATATGACAATAAAACAAAATTTCTAATTAAACATTTTTAACAAAATTAACATGTTTATTCTCATTAAACATGTTTGACAAAATTGACATTTTTGTTCTACTATGTCATGATTAACAAAATTAGCATTTTTATTCTAATTAAACATGTTTGGCAAAATTGACATTTTTGTTCTAATTAAACATGTCTGACAAAATTGACATGTTTATTCTAATTAAACATTCCTTACAAAAGTGACATGTTTAATATAAATAACTTTTCTAACTAAAGTGGCATGACTAATCTAAATAAACTTTTCTAACTAAGATGTTATTTTAATTACATGACAAACTTCTAACAAAATGTTATTTTCATTTCTAAAATCAAGTTTGACAAAAATGCCATTTTCATTTCTATATCAAGTTTTGACAAAAATGTCATGTTCATTTCTATAATACATTTTATCCAATGTAACATTTTATACTAAAATGTTGTTTTTATTTTAACTAAACGTTTTTAACAAAATGTTATTTTTATTTTAATAAAACAATTCTAACAAAAATGTTATTTTTATCTAACGTACATTTCCAACCAAAAATGTTTATTTTTGTCTAATGTATATTTCTAACAAAAATGATGTTTTCATACTAACATGCCAATCTTAACATAAAAGATATTTTTATACTAACATGCTAATTCTAACATAAGTGTCCATTTCATATTATTGACTCTAATTTCAACAAAACGATTAAACAATTCCTAATCAAACCAATTTCATCCAACTTTATCATCACAATCAAATAATCAATTCACATCACATACCATTTACAACGAAATATTTTTACGGTGTATAAATTCTTCAACGCAATAATAAATTATTTTTAAATTAAAACGAAACCTCACATTTGGTTTTAGACTGAATTTCCAACGTTCTCCATCCAAGCTCTAGTCAGCTCCTTCACGTAGATCTCATTTTTACGATTTCAACGCCTGCAGTTTCGCTGAATTCCGATTAAATTTGAATAAGTTACGATCTTTATACGTTAATGATAATATGAAATTAATTAACTAATTAATTAATTATAAAAATAACCTTTCTTCTTTACAGAGCACTAAGGCCGATGCCTTTCTGTTTTGCTCGAGATTAGGTTTTGATTTCCCGTTCAATCAGCGAAGCTTGGCCACAATTAGACAGCTCCACGTCGTAGAGCACCGAAGTCCGCGGCTGGTGGTGGTGATCACGTCCAGCTCGGACGACGGTGGACGGCGTAGTCTCGGTCGGTACGGCGAGACTTTGCAGGCTCGCTTCTCGAGAACCCGACAACGATGGGAGGCGATTGCGGTACAGATTTGAAGAGGGGATTTCAATCTACAAACTGTTTCCAGAATTGTTGAATTTCATGGCATGGATCGAAAGAATTTAAAGGGCGAAGTTTCGAATGATCAACGCCATTGAACGAAGGAGGGAGGCGGCTGCGTATAGTGACAGTATAGGGTTTAGTATATATGCGTATTTATACTATATACCCTTCTATTTTATTTTATTTAATTTCCTTTAAATACAATTTAATTTCTATATCGCTCTAAACTCCAAAACAAACCCAACGAGTGACGCCCCTAGCTAATAACCCCCGTTCCGGGCACAATGGAACATGTTTCGTAACCCAATTTGATTGTTATGATAGGTTTTTATCAAAAATAAAATATAAATCTATATATATTAAATTTAAACGTACATTTTAAATTACCGGGGCTACATACGGACTCTAAAAATTACAGAAAAAATATTTCTGGTTTTGTTTTGACGATACGGTTCTAACGAGACTAATTTCGTCGAATTCTGAGACTGTTTGAAAATGGCCTTTTCCAAGTCGATTAAATTTAACTAAAACAGTCAAAACACGTTTTCCTTTGCCACGCTAACATATTAATTCGAAAAATTCTGGAAAATTAAACTTAGCAATAATTTGACATTCCGGTTCCAACAAAGGTGGTTTCGTCGAAAACCGAGGTCGTTTGAAAAATAGCTATTTTTAAGGCCAATATATTTAATTAAAATATATAAAAATTCTACAGCGACTTTTCTTGATTTTAAACTGGTCATAACTTTTGATTTATGAAGTGAAATTTCAGTTTTTCAGATTTGTTAGAAAGATATGACTGAACAGATTTAAATATTTCTGGTTTCGTTCAATTCTGATTTAAAATGAATTCAATATATTTAGTCAAAGTTCAAATTCAAATTTTCAAACTGCAGCACTGTTTTAAACTCCTTTTAGAATTAAATTAAATTTATTCGTTTTAAAGTAAATTTTTAGTCGTTCTTATTTAAAATAAATTATTTTAAATATTACAATCCATTAAAATTTCTAAAGTAATTTTTTTTAAATTGGCCCCAAAATTCCGGGTTGTTACAATTGCCCCCACTTAAAATCTTTTTGTCCTCGAAAAGGAACGGAGCTATAAGTTGTTTAATTTTACCAACTCAACTTTATTGGTTTCCATAATCTTATTAGTTAAATTAATTATTATTTCTATATTTTTATTAGCTAAACTAATAATCAAACATCACAACCAGCAATCGATTAGGTAATTAACTTTTCAAATATATAATCTTTATATATAGTCAAAAATCATATTCTTAGTGCAAATAATAGCAATGTGTACTGACTAAGTGTTGGTTCTCATACCAGTCAATGGGAATATATAGAAATCCCACTTTTGAAACTCGAACATAAATACTGGTGATGGTGCACCGATCTTTAGAATTATCTCCGGGCGACTAGAGTGTGATTCTATATCTATCCAGTATATTAAAATTTTGAATATCCGTTAATTACTCGTATATTCGAAATCTTTATATACTCGATTGTCCACATTAAAATAATAATATACTCAAATACGTATATTTAGATAAAATTTTCAAAACTAAATTTGTTTTTATTTTAAAGAAAATAATACTCTTCACACTCGTTCTAGGATGCTACTGATCCTATCTCTAACGAGTTATTCTCATTGGATATTACTAATCCAATCTCTGATGAATTCTTTCGTTCGGTTCTAATGTGTCATGTTCTCAAGTTCTGTAAACCAAAGCTCTAATACCAAATGAAATGACCCGAACTTCCCAGTAAGGAAAGCATGGATTGCTTTGAGAACAACACAAATCAGAGCGCAAACTGAAGAACATTTTATTGTTGATTACAACAATTACATCAGAGTACAAGAATGTAACAGAGTATGAATACTTATTACAGAAATAGAAATACAATAATGTAACAACCCAAATTTTCAATAACATGTTAAAACAAGAAATCAGGGCAGAATTAAATTATAAGTTAAGAATCAATGGAAACGGGTTATGCCATTGCGTTCGTCTCGAAATTCTGCTTGAAAACGAGTCCGAAATTTCGTAAATCGGAGTCCGTATGACCATATTATGGCCCATAGAAGATTTCAAAAATTTCAAAAATTCAGCCCGAAATTCAAAATCAGATCCAAACAGATTGGGCGGGAAATTTTCCCGCCCTACCCCAGGTCGACTGGGGGGTCAACTGGGGAGTCGACCTGCCCCCCAGGTCGACTGGGGTGTCGACCTGGGTGTCGACCTGGGGGTCGACCTCCCTGGTCGGCCAGGTTTTCCCTGGTGCACCTGTTTGCTCCTTTGGTCTGCTCAGCTAGCCTGTGACGGGATTTGATGGTTCAGATCTAAATTAGGGTTAATCCTATGGCCTAAACTAGTCTCTACACCTATGAAAACAGCCTAATACCTAGCCTAAACCATCACAAATCAACCTAACAACTAAATTATGCCAAAATGCTCCCTAATCATGGCCTCCATCTTCATCTTGACAGCTTCTAAGACAAAAAGGAGCAAGCTTTCTTCTTTCTATCAAAGGAGCTACTTATTCTCAAGGCTTTTAGTGTTGCTACACCATTCCTAGAGCTTCTACAACGTCTCTATCTTGTTCTATTTGGTTCTAGTTCTCATAGCCACGCTTTGTAAGCCCCACTCTACTCTTAGATTTAAACTATAAAGTTAATATGATCATGTAGCAAGTTGAAATGGAACTTTTGGTATAATACTTGTCTTGGGGCTATATTTGTATGCATAGATCCATTTATGACTCTTTTGATCTATGATTGTGGCACTATCATGAACCTAGTACCATTTACCTTGATTTTTGGGTAGAAAGCTATGAGCTTTATTTGGTAGTTATGCATAATGCAACATAGAACTTGGTGGTTATGCATAATGCAACATAGAACCCCTCATAACCTTGATGTTAACTTGTATATGATGTTGAACTACATGCTACCCACAAGTTTATCACTCTATGTCAACTATTATCATGTTTCACCTTTGCCTATGATGTTGAACTACATGCTAGTTTATTTGCTAAGTTTGATGTCATGAATGTTTTGAGGCCAATAACCCCTATATGCTAGTTGTGATGAACACCTTTGCCTCAAATATCATCATGTTTAACCTATGACCAACGTTACCACCTTATGCCCACCTTGGTCATATTTTTATGTTCCTTGATTCACTTGTGTTGATGCGAATTTACGTGCGAATGGGAATACGTTATGGGTAGTTAGGCAAACTTGAAATAACATGAAAAACATGACTTGAAAATATGACATGAAACTTGATTTTGCTTGAAACGTGAATGTGGTCATGACATGTAGAAAACCATAAAGTGGCCAACTCGAGGTTGGGTTGAGTTTGTAGCGTAAGTCTGCCTGGAACCGCCCGGCAAATCCAGTGGCTACAAACAATAGGACCCAATGTGAGAAGTTGGTCACATCGCACTTGAAACCCGAGGTTAGACTAGGTTGTGGTGTAAAGCTGCCCGGACCCGCCCGACATATCCAGTAACCACAACAAAGTCTAATGTGAGAGGTTGGGTGCATTAAATTAATTAATGCCACATGTTAGGGTTAAGTCATGAGCCACTTGGATACACTTAACCAACTTGATACATAATTGGATAGGGTTAACCACACTTAACCCGATAGAAACCCTAGTCATGTGGTCCTTTTCAGCAGTAACCCTCTTGGATGTATCACGATACCCTAGGACTAGGCTAGGGTGGGACACGATTACTGGGATGATTGTAAGAGACTAGAACGACGGCTGAGTTGGTGCACCGGTGTAGGTTCAGGCGGACTATGGTCGTGCACATAGTCCAGAGTTGAAAAAGCAGGCACGGGCACCAGTAGGTTTAGACTATGCGTGCTTGATTCGTGTCAGTGGTTGGCACCCTAAGACTTGATACACCCTAGGGTGGACCTAGCATAGTTTGACTACATTCCGTGATTGGGCCGTATGACACCGACACTCGACGAGTTAGGCTTATAGGGAGCCGATCGACTAGACCGTGTAGTTGGGCCCCGACTTGGGTCATCTCATGATATTGGGCCAAGGGATCATTTCTTGTTTATACTTGACATGGGTTGGATTACTAGTATTATCGGTGCAAAACTAAACCTTGTATATGCGATGCCACACTTGATCTACCTTGTTATCTATTTATCATGCCAGTTAGTTACCATCTTTATGTTTCATCTCAGTTTCTCATGTTTAGTAAACTTCATTAGTTTTCATACTAATAGTAGGTAGGACTTACCAGTCTTTATGACTGACCCTTTTTCTTTTGCCTCTTTTCTTCCATTCCCCCCCCCAGGTTCTCAGGGAGGGAATACTAGTGCTTAGCTTGGACAGTTGGCTTGCTTTCTTGACAGCTCATGTACGGTTTCGACTTGAGCTTGCTATGGCTTCATCACATCTCTCTTGGGGATAGTTTACTTTATGTTATTTTCAGTTTATGTTTTCTAGACTTGTGGTAGTTGGAAAATAATGACTAAGTACATTGATGTCAGTTGACTATTTGGTTTTGAAATGATGGTTTTTAAACTTCTACCGCTGCTTTACTTATTTATTTATCTATGTTCTGTCTTGTGATATCTCTGTGCATGTTTACCTAGACAACACCCCTCCAAAGCTAGTGCCAGCACTCGTGAGTGTGGCCCTGGCGGAGGTGGGGTGTTACATTTGGTATCAGAGCATGAGGTTTTACTAGACCGGACAAAAGTTTTAAAAACCCTTTTGAAAAACTATTTTCAAAACCAGTTAAGTATTTTTCCAAGAAAAGTCTAGTTTATTTTGAAAGGCTATTCCCCAAAAGCCATTAGCACTATCCTTCGTTTCCTCGTTCTAAATCTATCTTTTCCTTTTTCAGCATGGCCGATCTTAATCTTCCCGAGGGAGTACCCATACCCGGATGGTTCCGAAGGTACTTGGAAGCTAGGGCCAACGATGCGGGCCCAGCAAACACTCCCACCCCTCCTCCCGTACCTGAGGTTCCTCCTCCTCCTCCTCAGCGTCCACAAGCGGATTTCGCAAAGATTTGCAAAGACTTTAAGGCGATGGGTGGCAAGAATTTTGTTGGGACAGAGACTTATGTTGAGGTAAGAAACTGGTTAAAGGAAACTGAAGATCTTTTTGCTATCTTTGAAGTAGAAGACCGTAGGAAAGTTCTGTTGGCAGTATGGCTATTGAAAGAGGAAGCTGCTTATTGGTGAGAGGTCACCAACGCTACTAGGCCTATAGAGACTTGGGCCGACTTTAGGATGAGGTTTGGGCTTAAGTTTCTATCATCTGCTGAGGAGAATCTGCAAATGGAGAAGTTTATATCTTTGAAGCAAGGGGACATGACCGTGAGGGAGTATGTGAATAAGTTTAACCAGCTTGCTCGATTCGGTTTAGACATGGTTAACACGCCTTAGAAGAAGGCTTTACGCTTTGCTCGAGGATTGAATGAGCCATTACAAGGTTTGGCCATGTCTCATATACCCATGGGGGCCACTTTTGAGAGCTTAGTGGATATGGCCTTGCTTCAAGGAGATGATAAGAATGGCAAGAAAGAAGTTAAGCTTAATGAGACTCAATCCAAGAAGGCGGACTCCAAGTAAGGAGGCAACCAGAGCAATCAGAGCAACCAGAATAACAAGAACAACAAGAACAACAAGGGTAACAAGGCCAACAACAATAAGGCAAAGGAGACAAGGAAGTGCAACTTCTGTGGGATCACTGGACACATAGCCAAAGATTGTAGGAAGAAGAAGAGGAAGTTGGGAGAATGCTTTCATTGCGGAGAGACTGGACACTTCAGTAAGGATTGCCCAAAGAAGCAAGGACAGGGGCAAGGACAGACTTAGCGAGCAGGACCTTCTGGAGGGCAGATGCATGCTCTCAACAATACTCCAGCTCCGGACCGAGGTAGTGTTTCTGTAGAAAGCCTTGTTTACATTTCTGGTTTTCCTGTTCAAACTTTATTTTATTCTGGTGCATCGCATACCTTTATTTCTTCTGACATTGTTGAAAGTTTGCACCTAAGTACTAGTCTAGTTGAGGATCACGTTAGTGTTTCAAATCCGATTGGGGGTTCCGCCCATCTATCTATGATTTGTATGGAATTGAGGATTTCTATCTTGACCGTAGAATTCACATGTAATGCTTATGTTCTCGGGTTCATGGGATATGGGTTGATTTTGGGCATGGATTGGTTGTCCAGTTATGGAGCCATTCTCGATTGTGAGCATAGGGTAGTGAGGCTTATGACTCGCCTTGGCAATACCCTAGAGATTTCTTGTAACCCTCTGGATCCCGTCATGTTATGTTATCTTGAATCCCTCGACTCGTCTATTGACAATCTTCAATCTGTGAGGGTGGTCCGAGAATATCCTGATGTTTTTGATGAGGTGAAGGGGTTACCCCCTAAACGAGAGATAGACTTCCGTATTTATCTTGTTGATAATGCCAAGCCAGTTTCATTGCCTGTTAGGCATATGGCTCCACGAGAAAGAAGAGTGCTTAGCAAGCAAATCAAGGAGTTGCTTGAGAAAAATTTCATTAGGCTTAGCATTTCTGAATGGGATGCTCCTGTGGTATTCGCTACTAAGGCGGATGGTTCGCTTCGTCTATGTGTTGATTATCATGAGTTAAACAAGCTGACAAAGAAGAATAGGCACCCATTACCGAGGATTGATGATCTCTTTGACCAGCTTGTTGGTGCTTCTGTTTTCTCTCAGCTCAATCTAGCCACCGGATTCCATCAGCTTAGAGTGGCTGAGGATAGTATTGACAAGACTGCGTTTAGGACTCCAGATGGATTCTTTGAATGGCTTGTCATGCCGTTCGGTTTAACTAATGCACCCGCATACTTTGTTGATTTGATGAGTAGGGTGTTTAGGGAGTTCCTTAACAAGTTTGTGGTTGTCTTCGTGGATGATATTCTGATCTTCTCTAAGGACGAGGAAGAGCATGCTATACATCTCAAGGAGGTTATGGATACGCTTAGAGCTCATTAGTTGAAAGCCAAGTTATCTAAATGCCATTTCTGGATAAGTGAAGTTCGGTTCCTTGGGCATATAGTTTCTAAGCAAGGCATAGCTGTGGATCCCGTTAAAGTGGTGGCGGTACAAGACTAGAAAGTTCCGAAGAATGCAACTGAAGTGAGAAGCTTTCTCGGTCTGGCAGGATTTTATAGGAAGTTCATTAAGGACTTCGCTAAGATTTCAGCCCCTCTCACTAAGTTAACGAAGAAGAACTTAGTCTTTGCATGGGACTTAGAGTGTAAGCTTGCTTTTCAAAGGCTCAAGAAAGCCCTCACCACAGCTCCAGTTCTAGCATTACCAGATGGAGGGAAGATGTTTACCGTGTACACCGATGCATGTGGCACAGGATTAGGCGCTGTCTTGATGCAGGAGGAGAGAGTGATATGCTTTGGGGGTAGGCAACTCAAAGCTCATGAGAAGAACTATCCCACTCATGATTTGGAGTTGGCGGCGATCGTATTTGCACTCAAATATTGGCGCCATTATCTTCTAGGTGAAAGGTTTGAGTTATATACTGATCACAAGTCGCTCAAGTACCTCATCTCGCAGAAAGATTTGAACCTAAGGCAGCAGAGGTGGATGGAATTCTTAGCATCATATGACTTCGATAAAGCTTATACCCCTGGCAAGGATAATGTTGTGGCGGATGCGCTAAGCAGAAGAAGGTTGACTTTGAGTCCCTTGTTTGTTGAGATGAAGAGCCTAGAGTTCTTGGCAACCTTTGATTTTGCACCTTCTGTTGGGCCGATGACTGGTTCGTTAGCATCCCTTGAGCTTAGACCTACACTTCTTGATCAAGTTGGGGCTTCACAGAGGGAAGACCCGCAGATAGTCGAGATCATGGACAAGTTGATTCGGGGTGAGACGTCAAGTCACCTCGCTAGATATACTATTGATGACAAGGGATGGCTAAGGCGTGATGGAAGACTATGTGTCCCACGAGTGGGAGATTTAATAAATAAAGTTCTCGAGGAGGCGCATCACTCGAGGATGACCATACATCCCGGAGGGGATAAGATGTACCGGGACATGAAGCGCATTTTCTTTTGGGATGGGATGAAAAAGGATGTTGCAGAGTTTGTTTCTAGATGCATTATTTGCCAACAAGTAAAGGCCGAGTCGAAGAAGCCCGGTGGGCTACTGCATCCATTGGAGGTCCCGCTATGGAAGTGGGAAAGTATCTCTATGGATTTTGTGGACGGATTGCCGAGATCAAGGAAGGCGAATACTAGCATATGGGTCATAGTGGATAGACTCACGAAGAGCGCTCATTTCATTCCAGTAAAGAGCAAGAGGACCGCATCATGGCTAGCATCTGTTTATCTTCGAGAGATAGTGCGATTGCATGGAGTTCCTTCTAGCATAGTGAGCGATCGTGACCCAATCTTCACTAGCCAATTTTGGAACAGTTTGCAAGAAGAGATGGGTACGCGATTGAATCTAAGTACAGCCTATCACCCACAGACGGATGGTCAGACCGAAAGGGTGAATAGGGTACTAGAAGATCTGTTGAGGCTATGCATTCTTGACTTTGGTGGCACTTGGGAAGACCACCTTCCTCTTGTGGAGTTTGCTTATATTAACAGCTACTAAGCAAGCATAGGGATGACACCATTTGAAGCTTTGTATGGGAGGCCGTGCAAGTCACCAACATGTTGGTGGGAGACGACGGATAAGCTTATACTTGGGCCTGACATGATAAGGGACACATCCGAGAAGGTTGAGTTGATTCGAAGGTGGATGAAAGCGGCCCAAGACAGACAGAAATCCTATGCAGACAAGCGAAGGATAGACTTAGAGTTTGAAGTTGGAGATATTGTCTTTGTGAAGGTTTCTCCTTTGCGAAATGTGGTTCGTTTTGGGGCAGTTGGAAAGCTAGCACCAAGGTTCGTAGCACCCTTCCCTATCATCGAGAAGATCAGGCAAATGGCTTATAGGGTGGAATTGCCCGAGAAGCTGGCTGGAGTGCACAATATTTTTCATGTCTCGCATCTCTGAACATGCCTACATGAATCAGCCGAAGTAGTTGAGCCTAGCATTCTTGAAGACGTGGAGGTAGAGAAAGAGGCAACCCTGAGGCGAGCTCTGATTCGTATCTTGGGAACGGAGATTAAGAAGCTGAGAAATCAAGAAGTCAAGCTAGTAAAGGTTCAGTGGAGTGAAGCCGATGAATATGCAACTTGGGAAACCGAGGAGAAGATGCGTGGGCTTTATCCATTCCTTTTTGAGGGTACATTCTCAATCTCCTTTCCTAGTTAGCATATCTTTTGCTATCCATGTTTATCTTGTTATTTCGTTAATCTTGTCATGAGAACCTTAGGTAGAAACCCTTTAGATGAAACATGTATTTGAAACATGTTATGCTTGATGGTTGCAAATGGCTGCAAGTGTCTGCAAGTGGTTACTCGTGGATGCATGATACACGTTAGGCACTAAGATCGGCTCACACACTTTCATATTGCATATGCATGAATGTTTATGCTTATTCATGGATGAAACTTGTTATGCTATCATGTGGATGTTGCATATGAATGAATGTTATGTGCACTCATGTAGAGATTATAAATTATGTTAGGAATTTGCATACATTTGGACTTATTTCACTAACATATTCTGCATTAAGGAGGTTAACTGAATCAGTAACCGCCTGATTTTTGCATTAGTTAGGTGCATGTACACACACTTTTGCATATGTTCATACAGTATTAGGAATCGTTTAAGGACAATGATTACTTGTGGATTATTTTTGAGTAGATGGATGATGGATGGTAGGATTCGTTCTTCCTAACTTGGAGATTTCGGGGACGAAATCCTTTAAGGTGGGGAGAATGTAACAACCCGAATTTTTAATAACATGTTAAAACAAGAAATCAGGGCAGAATTAAATTATAAGTTAAGAATCAATGGGAACGGGTTACGCCATTGCGTTCGTCTCGAAATTCTACTTGAAAACGAGTCCGAAATTTCGTAAATCGGAGTCCGTATGACCAAGTTATGGCCCATAGAAGATTTCAGAAATTTCAAAAATTCAGCCCGAAATTCAAAATCAGATCAAAACAGATTGGGCGGGAAATTCTCCCGCCCTACCCCAGGTCGACTGGAGGGTCGACTGGGGAGTCGACCTGCCCCCCAGGTCGACTGGGGTGTCGACCTGGGTGTCGACCTGGGGGTCGACCTCCCTAGTCGGCCAGGTTTTCCCTGGTGCACCTGTTTGCTCCTTTGGTCTGCTCAGCTAGCCTGTGACGGGATTTGATGGTTCAGATCTAAATTAGGGTTAATCCTATGGCCTAAACAAGTCTCTACACCTATAAAAACACCCTAATACCTAGCCTAAACCATCACAAATCAACCTAACAACTAAATTCTGCCAAAATGCTCCCAAATCATGGCCTCCATCTTCATCTTGAGAGCTTCTAAGGCAAAAAGGAGCAAGCTTTCTTCTTTCTATCAAAGGAGCTACTTATTCTCAAGGCTTTTAGTGTTGCTACACCATTCCTAGAGCTTCTACAACGTCTCTATCTTGTTCTATTTGGTTCTAGTTCTCATAGCAACGCTTTGTAAGCCCCACTCTACTCTTAGATTTAAACTATGAAGTTAGTATGATCATGTAGCAAGTTGAAATGGAACTTTTGGTATAATACTTGTCTTGGGGCTATATTTGTATGCATAGATCCATTTATGACTCTTTTGATATATGATTGTGGCACTATCATGAACCTAGTACCATTTACCTTGATTTTTGGGTAGAAAGCTATGAGCTTTATTTGGTGGTTATGCATAATGCAACATAGAACTTGGTGGTTATGCATAATGCAACATAGAACCCCTCATAACCTTGATGTTAACTTGCATATGATGTTGAACTACATGCTACCCACAAGTTTATCACTCTATGTCAACTATTATCATGTTTCACCTTTGCCTATGATGTTGAACTACATGCTAGTTTATTTGCTAAGTTTGATGTCATGCATGTTTTGAGGCCAATAACCCCTATATGCTAGTTGTGATGAACACCTTTGCCTCAAATATCATCATGTTTAACCTATGACCAACTTTACCACCTTATGCCCACCTTGGTCATATTTTTATGTTCCTTGATTCACTTGTGTTGATGCGAGTTTACGTGCGAATGGGAATACGTTATGGGTAGTTAGGCAAACTTGAAATAACATGAAAAACATGACTTGAAAATATGACATAAAACTTGATTTTGCTTGAAACGTGAATGTGGTCATGACATGTAGAAAACCATAAAGTGGCCAACTCGAGGTTGGGTTGAGTTTGTAGCGTAAGTCTGCCCGGAACCGCCCGGCAAATCCAGTGGCTACAAACAATAGGACCCAATGTGAGAAGTTGGTCACATCGCACTTGAAACCCGAGGTTAGACTAGGTTGTGGTGTAAAGCTGCCCGGACCCGCCGGCATATCCAGTAACCACAACAAAGTCTAATGTGAGAGGTTGGGTGCATTAAATTAATTAATGCCACATGTTAGGGTTAAGTCATGAGCCACTTGGATACACTTAACCAACTTGATACATGACTGGATAGGGTTAACCACACTTAACCCATTAGAAACCCTAGTCACGTGGTCCTTTTCAGCAGTAACCCTCTTGGATGTATCACGATACCCTAGGGACTAGGCTAGGGTGGGGCACGATTACTGGGCTGATTGTAAGCGACCAGAACGACATCTGAGTTTGTGCGCCGGTGTAGGTTCAGGCGGACTATGGTCGTGCACATAGTCTGGAGTTGAAAAAGAAGGCACGGGCACCAGTAGGTTTAGACTATGCGTGCTTGATTCGTGTCAGTAGTTGGCACCCTAGGACTTGATACACCCTAGGGTGGACCTAGCACATTTTGACTACATTCCGTGATTGGGCCGTATGACACCGACACTCGACGAGTTAGGCTTATAGGGAGCCGATCGACTAGACCGTGTAGTTGGGCCCCGACTTGGGTCATCTCATGATATTGGGCCAACGGATCATTTCTTGTTTATACTTGACATGGGTTGGATTACTCGTACTATCGGTGCAAAACTAAACCTTGTATATGCGATGCCACACTTGATCTACCTTGTTATCTATTTATCATGCCAGTTAGTTACCATCTTTATGTTTCATCTCAGTTTCTCATGTTTAGTTAACTTCATTAGTTTTCATACTAATAGTAGGTAGGACTTACCAGTCTTTATGACTGACCCTTTTTCTTTCGCCTCTTTTCTTCCGTTTCCCCCTAAGGTTCTCAGGGAGGGAATACTAGTGCTTAGCTTGGACAGTTGGCTTGCTTTCATGACAGCTCATGTATGATTTGGACTTGAGCTTGCTATGGCTTCATCACATCTCTCTTGGGGATAGTTTACTTTATGTTATTTTCAGTTTATGTTTTCTAGACTTGTGGTAGTTGGAACATAATGACTAAGTACTTTGATGTCAGTTGACTATTTGGTTTTGAAATGATGGTTTTTAAACTTCTACCGCTGCTTTACTTATTTATTTATCTACGTTCTGTCTTGTGATATCTCTGTGCATGTTTACCTAGACAACACCCCTCCAAAGCTAGTGCCAGCACTTGTGAGTGTGGCCCTGGCCGAGGTGGGGTGTTACAAATAATATCAGAGTTTTAAATTACATTTAAATAGCAGCGGAAAAATATTACAAATATACAACCAAAGGAAATAAACGGATACAGAGCTTTCCGAATACCGCTTCAGCTGTAAACCAGGATCCTGTAAATATATTTGCAAAAAGCTACTCGACTGCCCGTGTGGAAATTTTGGGCACCCGAGTTTGCCAGTGAAACAAACTACAGGTCAGTCATGAGACTGGTATGAGAAATCTTAACTAAACTTATCTAATAATAAGGCTAATCACAGGACCACGCCGCGAACGCGGAACGGGTTTACTCCATTGGATTGCTAGTGCATGAAATAAAGTAAATCGTTAAACAACGCAATGCTTTTAGAAAAATGAAGCCATTATAAGACCCAAGTCCCATCACAAAATGCAACGCAAACCGGAGGATAGGGTTTTACCTTATAATGGTCAAAAATGCTTGATGCGATAAAAACGGATTTGATATTATCATTAGTGTATATATGTTTTAAAAACATTTTCAATCATAATATATCAATCATAGACGGCATGGGTACCATATATCATGTCGCCATACTAGTTCTACAATCAAAACCGCATGGTCGTATTGGAAGTTGGGTTTCCATCATGAGCCGAGGCTAGGGCCAAGCTCCTCTCCGATTCAAGACACTCTAGCAAATGCCTCAGGATCCCCCGCAGTGAACCCTTGGATCTTCAGGGCCGGTCCGCGCCTATCGGCAATGGATTGGTTATGCCTGAACACACGCTTCCTGGTCCCTTTGGACCTATAGTATGACCACAAACGGCCTATAAAAATCCGAGGCGCCTCAAAATCCATCATCCACATAAGTAAAATGTCAGCCAGTTTAAGCACTGACACCACTCCTAGCTAGAAAGAAACGTGTGCACTCCCTGCAGTCCTAATCCCCTTTTTGACTCATACCGGGGTGTGAGGCTCGCAAAGTCACGATATACACAAAGTTATGCCGTAATAGGCTATACTTTGATCATCCCACAAGGCCCTGCTTTTCAACAAAAGCCTTGATCATTTGCATCTTGGCGTGCCACATTGACAATTCACGCCATGCGATCAATCACTATTAATATATACCAGGGCGTTAAGCAGAGAATAAATCCTCCACCACCAAACAGACATACATTAACAGAAATCGATTTAATTCACATGGAACGAAATCCAATGTCAGACACGCATCCATTTACTAGCTTATGCTCTGGGTCTGAGCGAAAGCCAAATCCAAACAATCAACAATAGTCCGGACGGCCACCACTGAAGCCCCTTTAAGGTAGCTACTCCCATCAAGGGTCTCAGTAGTAACACATCCATTCGATGTGAAGATCGTCGGTCTTCAAACACCATCTTCATCTTCGACTCTTCATCGTCGTAGTAATTATTCGGAATGGGTTAAACCCGATCTTTCCGAATAACTCTCGTATTTTATAATTAAAAGTCGAGTGCTATAAAAACACATCCAACGCCTCATTCCAATTCAGAATATTCTTTTAAATAACATATTCAAATTATTCTATCAAAAATACATTCTTTACATTTACTCGTAAATCTTATTCTTAATTGGGTTAAAGAACTAATGTCATTTAAAACATAGTTCACGATAAACCCAAAATCGTCATCCATAAAATATGGAATCTTCACAGAAATCAAATTCATATATAATCGTTATAAGTTTCTGTATCCAACCAATAATATAAATGGAATAACGGCAAGGCCTCTTAAATTCCATATGTAGTATCGGTCTTCTTTTACAGAAGCTCATCTCGATTATAATTAATCCGAATTCTATTCAATTCCAATTTAATATATTAAATTGGAAAACTTTACTTTTGGAAAATTCCCCTTTTGAATCTTAATAAAAGATTTATAAATTCCAAATCATTATCTTCACTATCAGTTGAGTTAAAGAACAAATGTCGCATAAAAAACATAGTTCACAATAAACCCAACTAACATTCATCTTATTTCAATCACTAAATATAATTGAAAACTTTAATAATCTAAATTAAAAGATTATTCTCTTCATACGGGGTTTAAGAACAGTGTTATTTAAGACACTATTCTCGACAAACCCAAATCCAATTAATTTAATTTAATTTAAATTAAATATTAACAAATTGGAAATCTTCATTAAATTTAAATTTAATGCTTAATCCTAGTTGATAACTAGTGCATTTCAGTAAAATATATTTTCTTAAAATATATTCCTATTCTAAAATATTCTTTTTCTAATACATTTTCTAACAAAAATCTTTTCTAGAATACCCTTATTGGAATGTGACTCAATCAACAACCGTAAATTGTATGTGATCAACAATCATGATAAGTAATTATTAAACATCCAAATGACGACCAGAGTGGAATTTATAACTGTGCGACCATAAGTAAATAACTAACGCTCATCACAGACTGTCAATCCATCGATTGATAGATAACTAAATATTTGGATTAGTGTGTATCCAATATCATCCCAATACCCATATTGGGTTTCATCCATCAACCAAAAAAAAAATTTATTTGTGCACCTCGGTGATGTGCGAAAATAATCGTCCCAATCACATAAACAAGTCGAGTAACTTATAAATGGAAGTGTAATATTCAATTTGAACATTCTAACATTATCGGTAATACGTTTAACACTTCAACATCGCAGACATATATTTCACACATATGAATGACAAGGTTGTTCTTCTTCTTACAATAAAATGTAAATTCTATTACTAACATTTTTGTAGCAAAATTTTCATATGACATTTTATGACAAAAATGTATCAAAATTTCAATGCGACATTTTATGCATGTTTTATTTGCAACAAGGAATGCAAATAAAAATGTGACTTTTCATTTCTAGTTTTATTTGCAACAAGGAATGCAAATAAAAATATAACTTTTCATTGCAATAAACATTTTCTAACAAAAATGTCCTTTTTATTCTAATTTACATTTTCTAACAAAAATGTATATTCTGCTTCGCTAACATGTTTTAACATAAAAATGAATATTTTCCTCGCTAACATGTTTTAACATAAAAATGAATATTTTCTTCTTTAATGTATAAAAATATACATTTCAATTTCCTTCTTTTCAATGTATAAAAATATACATTTCAAATCTTTCTTTTTAATGTGACAAGAATAACCATTTCTAATTCATTCATTCTTTTATCTGTGACAAAAGTGATCCTTTCAAATTCATTCTTTTATATGTAACAAAAATGATCCTTTTGAACTCATTCCTTTATATGCGACAAAAATGTGTATTTTTACTTCATGTAAACATTTTAACCAAAAATGCTGGTTTTACTCTATGTAAACATTTTAACCAAAAATGTATACTTTATTCTCCTTACATTTTCTAATAAAAATGTATTCTTGATTCTAATTACATTTTCTAATAAAAATGTATTCTAATTACATCTTCTAACAAAAAAATGTATTCTTTATTCTAATTACATTTTCTAGCAAAAATGTATTTTTTTATTCTAATGTAACATTTGATAATAAAATGTTAATTTCCTCTAATGTAACATTTGATAATAAAATGTTAATTTCCTCTTACAGGACAATTCATAACAAAAATGCTATTTTTCTTTCACAAAACAAGTTTTAGCAAAATATGATAATCTTATTTATTCTTTCAATGTAACAAAATATGATAATCTTGTTTTAATTCCTTTCAATAAACAAAAATGCAAATTTTTGTCTAATTCTTTTAAATAAACAAAAATGGCTCTTTTCATATCATTTCTTTAAAAGTATAAAAATGGCTCTTTTTATATCATTCTTTTTAAAATGACCAAACTGATAATTTTGTTCAAATCTTTCTTACGTAATCAAAACATGATTTTGTTCAAATCTCTCTTATTAATTCACTCTTTTAAATCTGACAAAAATGTCTCTTTTATTTCATCTAACATAATCTAATTAACAAAAGTGTTAAATTTTTCCAACTTAATCTAATTAACAAAAAGTGGTAATTTATCTCAATAATCATGTTTTGACAGAAAATGTGTCTTTTTATTTCAATAAGCATATCTTGACAAAAATACTCCTTTTTATTCCTATAAGCATACTTTGTCAAATATGTTTCTTTTTATTTTTCTAACCAACTTCTAATCAAAAATGTTAATTTAATGTGCAAAACATATTTCAAATAAAAAGGTTGTTTTTATTTTCATAATCATGTTTTCACAAAAATGTGATTTTTATTTCTATGATCATTCTATCACAAAAATGTGATCTTTCTATTTATAATCATTCTTTCACAAAAATATTATTTTAATTCACTAATCATTCTTTTGACAAAATGTAATTTTCTTTTCACTAATCATATTTTGTCAAAAATATGTTGTTCTTTTCACTAATCATATTTTGTCAAAAATATGTTATTCTTTATATAATCCTTTTTAAATGACAAAAATGAATATATTTCTAATTCTACACTTTTTATTGTATTCAATATGACAATAAAACAAAATTTCTAATTAAACATTTTTAACAAAATTAACATGTTTATTCTCATTAAACATGTTTGACAAAATTGACATTTTTGTTCTACTATGTCATGATTAACAACATTTTTATTCTAATTAAACATGTTTGGCAAAATTGACATTTTTGTTCTAATTAAACATGTCTGACAAAATTGACATGTTTATTCTAATTAAACATTCCTTACAAAAGTGACATGTTTAATATAAATAATTTTTCTAACTAAAGTGGCATGACTAATCTAAATAACTTTTCTAACTAAGATGTTATTTTAATTACATGATAAACTTCTAACAAAATGTTATTTTCATTTCTAAAATCAAGTTTGACAAAAATATCATTTTCATTTCTATAATCAAGTTTTGACAAAAATGTCATGTTCATTTCTATAATACATTTTATCCAATGTAACATTTTATACTAAAATGTTGTTTTTATTCTAACTAAACGTTTTTAACAAAATATTATTTTTATTTTAATAAAACAATTCTAACAAAAATGTTATTTTTATCTAATGTACATTTCCAACCAAAAATGTTTATTTTTGTCTAATGTATATTTCTAACAAAAATGATGTTTTCATACTAACATGCCAATCTTAACATAAAAGATATTTTTATACTAACATGCTAATTCTAGCATAAGTGTCCATTTCATATTATTGACTCTAATTTCAACAAAACGATTAAACAATTCCTAATCAAACCAATTTCATCCAACTTTATCATCACAATCAAATAATCAATTCACATCACATACCATTTACAACGAAATATTTTTACGGTGTATAAATTCTTCAACGCAATAATAAATTATTTTTAAATTAAAAAGAAATCTCACATTTAGTTTAGACTGAATTTCCAACATTCTCCATCCAAGCTCTAGTTAGCTCCTTCACGTAGATCTCATTTTTATGATTTCAATGCCTGCAGTTTCGCTGAATTCCGATTAAATTTGAATAAGTTACGATCTTTATACGTTAATGATAATATGAAATTAATTAACTAATTAATTAATTATAAAAATAACCTTTCTTCTTCACAGAGCACTAAGGCCGATGCCTTTCTGTTTTGCTCGAGATTAGGTTTTGATTTCCCGTTCAATCAGCGAAGCTTGGCCACAATTGGACGGCTCCACGTCGTAGAGCACTGAAGTCCGCGCCTGGGGGTGGTGATCACATCCAGCTCGGAAGACGGTGGACGGCGCAGTCTCGGTCGGTACAGAGAGACTTTGCAGGCTCGCTTCCCGAGAACCCGACAACGATGGGTGGCGATGGCGGTACAGATTTGAAGAGGGGATTCCAATCTACAAATTGCTTCCAGAATTGTTGAATTTCATGGCGTGGATCGAAAGAATTTAAAGGGGAAAGTTTCGAATGATCAACGCCATTGAACGAAGGAGGGAGGCGGCTGCGTATAGTGACAGTATAGGGTTTAGTATATATGCGTATTTATACTATATACCCTTCTATTTTATTTTATTTTATTTTATTTTATTTAATTTCCTTTAAATTCAATTTAATTTCTATATCGCTCTAAACTCCAAAACAAACCCAACGAGTGACGCCCCCAGCTAATAACCCCCGTGCCGGACACAATGGAACATGTTTCGTAACCCAATTCGATTGTTATGATAGGTTTTTATCAAAAATAAAATATAAATCTATATATATTAAATTTAAGCGTACATTTTAAATTACTGGGGCTACATACGGACTCTAAAAATTACAGAAAAATTATTTCTGGTTTTGTTTTGACGATACGGTTCTAACAAGACTAATTTCCTCGAATTCTGAGACTGTTTGAAAAATGGCCTTTTCCAAGTCGATTAAATTTAACTAAAACAGTCAAAACACGTTTTCCTTTGCCACGCTCACATATTAATTCAAAAAATTCTAGAAAATTAAACTTAGCAATAATTTGACATTCCGGTTCCAACAAAGGTGGTTTCATCGAAAACCGAGTTCGTTTGAAAAATGGCTATTTTTAAGGCCAATATATTTAATTAAAATATATATAAATTCTACAGCGACTTTTCTAGATTTTAAACTGGTCATAACTTTTGAATTATAAAGTGAAATTTCAGTTTTTCAGATTTGTTAGAAAGATATGACTGAACAGATTTAAATATTTCTGGTTTCGTTCAATTCTGATTTAAAATGAATTCAGTATATTCAGTCAAAGTTCAAATTCAAATTTTCAAACTGCAGCGCTGTTTTAAACTCCTTTTAGAATTAAATTAAATTTATTCATTTTAAAGTAAATTTTTAGTCGTTCTTATTTAAAATAAATTATTTTAAATATTACAATCCATTAAAATTTCTAAAGTAAAAAAATTTTAAATTGGCCCCAAAATTCCGGGTTGTTACATTATTTCTGTGAACATTTCTATTCATATGTTACCACTACCGATGGAAGACGCAGTTTTGCTTCATGTCTATTTTACTGGGTTAAATTCAATTGGAGACTGTGCATTTGTCTACGGATTATTTCAATTACAACATGTCAAATGGAACAGTTTTATAACTCATTCGAGGATGTGAGCCAATATGAAGTAATCAACTGCATACGAAATGTTTGTGGTTATTTTTTTGGATTGATTGGGTTTGTTGCTTGCTGATATTTTAGTTTCGATTATCAAGTTTTGGCAATTGTTGGATTTATAAGAATTTAAGTGTTTGTTCCAATTTAATTTGAAGAGTTCATCTCATATCTGGTTTCAGCTTGTTGGATATCGAATGCTTTTGCCTTCTGCGCTTATACAGTTTAGGTGTATGATACATAGAGTTATTCAGTGGCAACTCAATTTGGCATTGCGTATTTGAGAATCTCTGGGTTTTTTGTATTTACATCTGATATACAAACAGTTCAACTGTAAATTATCTGGAAATTGAGAGGAAATAGACATGATAATTATCTGGAAAAATCACAAACAGTTCAACTGTTCGGTTCCTGTTGCAAGGAACATGGTTGGAAACTGTTTCGAATTTCATGGGGAAAGTGCATTTATTCCTCTTAATGCTTTTCTGGTTTCTTGGGATAATTTGGGTATCATCATGCAAAATTCTTATGGAGCAGTAAATTTTAGGTCGACGTGGTATGCAAATGTTGAGAAGCAGTTTGTGCAGGGAGATCGCACGCAATACACTGGTCTAGTTCCAGTTTTACCTTAGTTTTTGCTTTATGTTAGTATTTACTTTGTATTTGTTTTCTATATTGTGCTTTTATGCATATATTTTTATTTCACAAGTTAATAAAGCGTACCAAATTTCAAAATAATAATAATAATAATAATAATAATAATGTTTTCTGTTTGTAGTTTATTTGGCATATATATTGGAAACTAGAGCCCTTGAATATAGTTATCTCATATATATTTCAAACATGCATACGGTATACATGCATGCACATGTTTACCATTATGATTTAACCATTATAATGACATTATTTAGAAACGAAGTGAGAAATACAAAGCTATGAAACGGAAGCAAATGCCACATACATGCAGCCGCAAAGGAATGGCTCGACTAACTGAAGATATGGTAAGAAACTATTTTGGATTTAAAATTGTAGACTTAGCTTGTTTCATATATTCGGTTTTAATCAATGTTAAATATATCTTAAATTTAATCTTCTTCTTAATGTAGAAAATGCAGAGCGATGATCCTTCTTCTATCTGTAGATCTAAAGTTTGGATCAAATCTCGCATTCGAAAAAATGGTGAACCAGTTAACAAGGATGTCGCAGATGTTATTGTAAGAGTTTTGATTATTTATTGTCATATTAAACATTTTTTTACATTACTTTCTAAATATTATATACATAGTATTTTATTATTTGTTGGAGGAACATTTTCCTTCTACATAGCAGTTTTTTTTTGTGGATAATGCATTCTGGATACTCCATGTTTCTCTAAATATTTGATATTGTCTTTGATTCTTTGCTTTAAACCACCTTTAAGAGAGTTAAGTTCAGTTTTTACATAAGCAAAAGCAGCCATTTTCAATGCTGAGTGATAACGTGACATTTAGCACCTTCCCTCCCCCCTTTTCTTCCTCCCTGATTTAGACATTAAGATAAAGGAGGGAACATTCAAAAATGGGCGCTTAGAACTCAAAATTGATTTTGAAATTCATGAAAAATCTGTTATTTTTATTTAGTTAACTTTTCAAAAACCGTGCATTTGATTCTCACTCTATTTGTTTGAGAGTACGTAAATTGACACTCATATGTATATCCGTATATTTTTATTACAGGAGAAGATAAAACATTGTGAAAGTGAATCTCAATCTAGTTTACCAACCAATGATGCTCTTTCACAAGTGCTAGGACAAGATAAACCAGGGCGTTTAAGAGCAATGGGAAGAGGAATAACTCTCACCAAGTTCATTTTATCACAGGCTAATGATAAGAAACTAACCGAATGTCAGAATACTATTTTGGAACTGAAGCAGACGATTCGGATGCTAGTAAACAATTTGGTAAATATCAGTAATTTGTTCATTATATGATATCATGTATGATTGTTTAGAGCAATTTGTGTGTTGTAAAGCGCTAACTTATTTGCTAATTTGTTAGGGTGTAGAAAATCGGATTAATGCAAGCACGTCTGAAATGGTAAACTTCAAGTTACACTGCAACATTTGTTTTTTGGTTTTTAATATAATTTTTTGTTTTTTTTATTAATGATAGGGTATTTTGGAGAAAATGCATGAAAAATGTGATTTATTGGATTGTAATGGGAGTGATGAAATAGTTGCTGAAGGAAAAGTTATATCAAGTGATCCGAATGAGTTTGTGCATCAAGTTCCTTTAGGACCAAAGACTATGAAAATTTTAATAGAATTTCCTAAGATAACAAATGCTTATTTGTTGAGGACTGCGGCTGCAATGACACGTGCTGGAGAAGCTAAGAGTATGATAGTAACATGACCAGATGATAGAGTAATTGTGCGCACGATAGAAAAGGAGAAAAAAAACATTGTGGTAACATTTGAATTTAGTTTCTATTGTAGCTATAAACTAAAAATAATACATTTTTTTTTCATATATTTGTTTAGCCCAAGCCGTTAAAAATAACAAGAAATAGAGTATAACATGTATTGGGTTAAAATCTATTAGGTTCAGTTTTCGTACTTCTATACCAGCAAATTAACATGTACAATGTATTTACTATGTTTGTCAACATTTGTATGTTAGTAAAATTAAATTTGTTCACTTCTATATAAAAATACAAATTTGCATATAAAAAGACCCTGACAAAATAAATAAGAACTTCAACTATTATTTGCCTATTCACTTTTAATCTTCATATACAATTTCCTTTAAAATAAATGAGTAATGCATAGCTATAGCAAACGCATAACATCGTTAGGCTTTATAAAGCCGTCATAATTTTCTCTTCAATATAATTCATTGTGTCCAAATACCAAGGATCAAAACTGTAATTTTTTTACTTCTCAGTAAGGATGAGGCTAGCATGCTTGTCACAATTATCAGTCAAAACATAAAAGTGTAAATACAAGCATGTATTGTATGAACGTATTTTTACCTCATGCAAATAAGCTTTACTTGCAAATAAACCATGTCTTACATGATGAGTTCGCTTACCTTTTTGCAACAATCAAGATCTGCGATTTATGAAAATTTTCTTTTCTGAAATATACATACTGATTAAATATTGAACAAAAAAAATGATAGAAGATTAAATTTTGAACCAAGAAAAATGCATGTCGGCTGCTGCTCACATGCATTTCAATGGCATGGGTCAATCTAGAATTAGTTCCCCTTCTTCTATGGAACAACAATGTAATATAAAAATGAATATAGTTTCAACGAATTGGAACATATAACTTGTAGAATTTTAGCATTTCATATATTCATGTAGGTTGCACAGATGTATTTCAAATATTTTAGAATGCCAATTTGAGAATTTCAAGGAGATTTTAAGTAATAAGGATACTGATTGAAATTGTTCATATGAAGGTTTGCAGCTCTTCTTTTATGGCTGTAACCTGGCTTTCATAAACTACTTGACAATTATCATTGGTAACTAAATTAGTTCAAACATGATATTCAGAGTAAATGGTACCCCAAACCCTACAATAGCATTTTTCTTCTGAAGACAGAGTTGATAATTTATTGTTACTATCTATTATTAGCTATTGCAATGTCTATTATTCACTGTCTTCAACAATGTATTTGCCTATTTTTCATGGACTTTGTTACAAGGCCCACAAAGGGGATAGTGGAAGTGTGCGAATATAATCCAATAGGTGGAATTAAAAACCTGTATTACCTTACTGTAATCTTTGTTATTGATATACGATTTTTTTTAGAATGGAAGCGAAGATAATAAGTGCAAGATATATGATTGGATGGAAAGCGAAGAAATAGTTGTGGAGGGACGAATCTACGATAGTGATCCAGAAAAAACTTGTTGTATACCTCTTGGACCATCCGCGAACCTAGTGTCAAGACAATCCAAAAAAAAGTGAAGGCTTTTTTATGGAAGCCAACAACTAATATGAGATATGTTGGAGAAGCCATTGGTAAAAAAGTAGCTTGGCCAGAATCTAAAGTAGTTATTGAGAAAGTAAGCACTCATACATCTTTCAGTCCTTTAACGAACCCGGTATAATTTCCTATGGTAAATATCATTTGTAGTTCAATAATTCTGCTTCGTTTTCAAGATAATGTGTTTCAAGTAGTTTATATAATCAGTTTTTATTGTTACTTGATAGGTTACAAATTTTACATCGAATAAATGTAAGTTGGTCGATGTGTTTGGAACGGGAAATATAGTAGCTGAGGTACGCGTGGCTTCAACCGATCCAAAAATAATGGTACATTTCGTCCCATTAGGAGAGGGTGCGGCTAGAGTTTGGGTTGACATTGCAACAGTTCTAGCTGCACGTTTATGGAGGCCTACGGCTGAGTTCGAATGCATTGAAGATGTCGTTGGCTCTACAATAGCGTGGCCTATGACAAATATTGTAATGGATTCATCTTCTAGTAAGCATCTCATTATTGTTGAATAAAATCGTTCAAATATAAAATTCTGAATTTATGAATCAAATATCCTACTTGTATATAGGTAATTGATCGTCTTTCGAAAATAGATGTGGGCTTTGGCTATCTATATTGGTAATTTTTTTAAATATTTTTCATGTCACTGTTTTTTTTTAAAGATTGATAGCAGAAAAACATTTACCTTTGTATTTTAGACAAAACGGTTTTTTTCTTTCTTCAAGGCAGCTGCAGCATACTTTGTTTTTCTCTACATGGCAGTTTCAGCTTGTAGTACACGGAAGTACTTTAGGTATGTTTATACTTGTTTAATCTCTGTTGTTTATCCACCACTTCACATGTTGTTTATCCTACGTGTGCTTACTATCCACTCTACAATGGCTTTTATTCTCCTATCCTTGAAAATTCTAGTCTAGACTTCACTATTTTGATAGAATTAAGACATTTTCTTAAAGGTTCATTGTAAAAAATGAAATTAAAATGGTGTTCCTTGCATTCTTTTACTCAAGGATATGTCCTCTTATTAAGAACCATATTTTCATTTAACAGATTCTCATATTTTCTGTTTTTTGTTGCAATTTTGTTATTGTCTCTTAGCACACGTAGAAATAGAATTGCAGTTAGAAAAGGTAGAAAATTCTTGAATCTTAGTACATGATAGTTTTTTTAGTTTTATAACAATCAGACTGTTTCATTTTGATAGTTTTTTTTAGTTTTATAACAATCAGACTGTTTCATTTTAATAATGGTGAACGACACTTTCTGCAGAGGATCAGTAATGGTAAACGATAATTTCTACATATTTCAGTTATACCAAAAGCCTATTTAACGTGATTACTACATGCAGCATATTTTCTATTTGTAATTAACTATTTGAGATGACATTTAAGACTGTTTTATTTTGCATTTTAGTTGTGTCCCCTGCATTTTTTTTGTTATAAAACTATAATTTGAGCTTGTGAATTATAGGTTCTAGAAGTTGGACGAGCTTACAAGCTGAAGACTAAGTGATTTTTCATGAAATCTTGTTTTGAAACGATGTTTAAACAATGTATGTTAATTGACTTATTTCTATATTTATTAGTAGACTTCTTAACTTTGACTTTGTAATTGAAATCAAATATGCTTTTGGTATTAATTTTTTGTTATTGACAGTTTTGTTTTGTGAATTTACTGCTTAATTGTTTAAATTGTGCACAAATTAAATAAGAGATTTGTTGTATAAAGATCATAGCTGATGTTGCTATATATTAAAAATATTTATAGCGAAAAATTGATCTTATGAAAATATAAGGTGAATGCTATGTAAAAAATTAAAATAGTATGGAAAAACTTTTCATATCACTGAACGTGTGCTATGGAAACAGAATATACTATAAATATTCATAGAGGAAAACTCCACTTATGGAATCAAAATGTTAAATGCTATTAAATCGTGTGGATAACTTTTCATATCACTGAATATGAGCTATGTAAACTGTAACAACCCGAAAATCTGGGCCAGTTTAAAATTTTTATTTTGGCAATTTTAGTGAATTTTGAACATTTAAAATGAATTATTTTAAATAATATCAATGAGAAATTTATTTTGAATAGAATTCGAACGTATATATTATATACGTCGTCGTTAGAATATAAAGAATTATATATAATTATAAAAGGAATTGAAAATGGCGCGGTAGTTCGATAATTCGATTTCAAACTTCAATTGAACGTACCGGGTGGAAAACAATCCGTATTTAAGTGAAACCAAAAACATTAGGATCTAATTGAGAATATATTTCTAACGAATCCGAAAAATCGAAATTTCAAAGCGGGAATCAAAAGATATGTCCAGTTGAAAATTCTGAATAGTCGCTATGAAATTCAGGCCCTGAAAAATGGAAATTTTACAAATGACCTCGGATTTCGACGAAACCACTTTTGTTGGGTCCGTGATGTCAAGTTATTGCTAGGTTTCAAATTTCGTAATTTTTCGAATCAATATGTGAGCGTGGCAAAGGAAAACGCGTTTGACCAGTTTCAGTTGATTTTAATCGACTAGAAAATGGCCATTTTTCAAACGGTCTCAGAATTCAACGAAATTAGTTTTGTTAGGACCGTATCGTCAATACGAAGCTAGAAAATATTTTTCTGGAATTTTTTGAGTTAGTATGCGGCCCCGGTAAATTGAAATGCGCGTTCAAATTCAATATATAGAGTTATATGTTGATTTTGGCAGAAACTGATCGAAACGATCGAATCAGCTTGCAATACATATCCCATTGTGTTCGGAATGGGGGTAATTAGCTATGGACGACAGGCGGTGGGCCTCATTTAGAGGTCAAATGAAAAAGTCAACTTTTTGAAATAAAAAAAATAAATAAATTAAAAAATAAAGCTCCTCCCCTTAAAAACCGTTGGCCCCCCCTATTCTCTTCTTTCCTCAGATCGAATTGAAATAAAAAGAAAGAAAAAAAAACCTAGAGGAGCCGTCGCTCCACCAGGCAGGGCGCCGCGCCGCCCTAGACCACCACCCTCCACTTCCTCTCCGCCCTCCTCTTCTTCTCCCCCCTCGCATTCACCTCCTCCTCCTTCTTCCCTTCTCCACCCTCGCGACACCGCTGGCCCCGTCGACAACCCCGACAGCCCTCCACCGAACGCAAAGACCCCCCTCCTCTTCCTCAAAGCGATGTAAATCTTTTTTAAATTATTATTTAATGTAATTAGGTTTTTATAGTAATAAAAATATGATTTTTATGATTAGAAAAATAGGACTTTGCCCTTAGAAGAAATTTAGATTTTTGTTTAGGGAAAATGATGATTTTTGTGAAGATAAAATTTAGATTTTTATAACGATAAAAGTTAGTTTTTTTAATTAGTGAATGTTGAGATTTTTTATAACAACAAAGACGGGATTTTTATACGAATAACATAATAAAAATATGATTTTTTATTATAGGTGAAGTTTAAAAATATAATTTTTATATGATAAGGAAGTTAAAAATATAATTTTTATTGTATGTAAAGGTAGAAAATATAATTTTCATATTATATAGATAATAAAAATATAATCTTTTATATTGTAGAAGTATAAAAATATAATTTTTATATAGGTAAGATAGTAAAACTATCATCTTTATAGATATAGCGAAATAAAAATCTGATTTTTATTATATATATATTGAAATAAAAATGCGACTTTTATAGTGATGAAATAAAAATTAAATCTTTATATTTGAAAAGGCGAAATCTTTATATGTGAAAAGGCGAAATCTTTATATGTGAAAAGGCGAAATCTTTATTTTTGAAAAGGCGAAACCCTTATGTATAACAGCGTGATAAAAATAGAATTTTTATCTATATAGTAGCGACGTAAAAATAGATTTTTTATCCATATGGAGTGATGATAAAAATATGATTTTTATATACATAACAACAATATAAAAATGTGATTTTTATATATGTAGTGGCTACGGGCAACGAAAGTGACAAAAGGCGAGCACGGCGAAGATGTTCTACATAAGAAGAGTCGTGGTAATTGATTAGCTTTGGTGAGAACTTATCACTCTAAATTTCTTTTTCTAGTTATATATATATATATATACACTAGGATACAGACGGTGCTTAGCAGCACCCGACACCCGTCATCCACAGACCATGGATGGCTTGTTTGTTTGATTGATGTGTTGTGAAAATTGTTTGTGATGTTGATGTGAAATCGATAATAAAATGTAGATTGTTGAAATAAATTAATTATCGTTAAAAATATAATTTTTAACGTGAAAGTGAATAAATAAATATTTATAAACAAATCGACCGATTTGTTTATATACACTGATTTGACTGATATTGATTGGGTCGGTAAATTTTACACATCGCCCAACTGCACAAATAAAAATCTATGTTTGTTGATTTGAAACCCCACACGGGTGTTGGGATGATATTTGGGTACACTAATCCCAATTATTTAATTGTATGTCGATCGATTGGTCAACAGACTGTGTAAGCGTCGATTATTTATATTTGATGCTCATGAAGTTGTGTGGTGCACTTTGGATGATTGTTGATTATTTATCGTTGCTATTTATATACATGTGTTGTATGGAATCCATATAATTAACATTATATGGTGATTGATTGGGCCTCATTCCAATCGGGAAAATAATGAATATTATAAAAGAAAATTCATGTGTTGAATATAAAAATAGTCATGTGTTGACGATGTTCATGTGTTGAAAATATTCGTGTGTTGCGTAAAATATTTTAATAATAAAATTTACATCTTTATCATATTTAAAATTAGAACTACTTTACGGTGGGGTCTAATTAAAAATCAAACGATAGATACCATAGTTTTATAAAATATTTTACATAACAAAAATAGTCGTGTGTTGACAGTACTCATGTGTTGAGATTAGTCAGGTGTTGGAAGAAATATATATTCATGTGTTGAATGGAATAAATATTCATTTGTTGAATAGAATAACGGATTTATTGAAATATATAAAGCCGTGTTGATTAGAGTTGCGCTATTTTGATGTGAACGATATTTATATCAATTATATTCGTTTTTATAATGAATATAGAAAAGATAGTGATTTCAAAATATAACATTTTGAAAATATTATCATTTATATAGTAATGATATGAAATATTCAATTTTGATTAGAAATCGAATATAGTGCTGAAATGGTTTTGAAAACGAATTTAAAACAATTTATAAAATACGTTTTAAAAAGGAAATCGACGAAATATATATAATATATATATAATATATATATAATGGCCTGAATAGAACGCGCCGCGCCGCGGCAGTTCGTGAATTTCGACCATTGACTTCGAATTGACGTTGCGGGAGATCCGACCGTCGGATACTCCTAAAACCGGAATCGTTGGGTTCGTATCGAAAAGAGCTTTCCAATGAATATTAGAAATTTGAAATCCAACGGTTGGATTTGGAATTATGTCCAAATCAAATTTGAAAAAGGTCGCTGTAAGTGCAGTTCGATGGCCGGTGATGGAAATCGACTGTACGGGCCTTGATAAAATTATTAAAAATATTAATAATTTGTGTAAAATCATAATATGTGAATTGGAAAGAACTGGGATGAAAAACTCCATATTTGAAAGGATAAAAATAGATTTTTATCGAAATGAACTGGTTTTGAACTAGAACTAAAACCAATTTATTTTGAAATGAATAAATTGAATTTGAATCGGTTTTGAAAATAACCAGTATTTCCAATATATATAAAGTGGAAGTGGATCTGAATCGAAATTGTCTTTGGAATATTTCGATATTGGATTTCGTGACTATACAGATATTGTTATGGGAATTTGAAAGATATATTTTATATCGTTATTTCCAATACGATATTTGTTGGTTTCAGGATTTGATATTGAATATAAGCCGGTATATTTTCTATTCAGAGCCTTGTATTTAATATCAAATGTGATTCGGGTTTGTCGTGAATGGTGTCTTCATTAACACTGCTCTTAAGCCCAATAGGGAAAAAGATTAAATCTTTCTATTTAAATTTAATGAAGTGTATCAATTAAATAATATTTAATTGAAATTGAAATTGAATTGGTTTTTGGGTTTATCGTGAGCGGTGTTTTGAATAACACCTGTTCTTTAACCCGATTAACAATAGAGTGTGATTTTGGGTTTATCGTGAATCGTGTTTTAAATGACATTGGTTCTTTAACCCAATTAAAGACAGGATATTGATTTTTGAAAAGATTAAAACTAAGCAGAGTTTTAATGAATCTTTGAAAAGATTGAAATGTGAATTGATAATTTAAATTATCAAATCTGAAAGGTGATCGAGAATGGAGTACCACCAGTTTTGCTCCAAAGCGATAGTTAAATCTTTAATTAGATTTGAACGTGAAATGGTAATTAATTTTACCGATAGCACCGTAGTGTTAGATATGGAGTATTACCAGTTTTCTCCATGGGATGAATAGGTTAGGATTGGGAAATAAAATAAATAATTACTTCGGTGTGGTTCGCTAATCCCGACTAGTTTGAAATGATATCCAAAGGAAGATTAAAGAATAAATTTTGAAGAATTTATCTTGGATAAAATTAATGGGAACCTTTCCTTAAGAATGTGATTTTGTGAATAAAGGAATATTCTGAATTGGAATGAGGCATTGGTTGTGTTTGTGTAACATTTGTTTATCATATACGTGGGTTATTCAGAAAGGCCGGGTTTATACCCATTCTGAATAAATGATTCGATGAGATGTCGAAGATGAAGACGGTGGTTGAAGACCGGAAGTCTCCACATCGTTTGGGTGATTACTGATGATCTCGATTGGGCTGTACACCCAAGATGAGGGAAACAGTCGGTGATCGTCCAGACGTACTTGGAGATGGATGGATATGCGAGGAAAGTGCCTCCGGTTTCGTTCAGACCCAGAGCGAACTTGTAAATGGATTGTGTATCTGACATTGGATTTTATTCTGTGATTGATTGATCTCTATTAAATATACATCTGTTTGGCGGCGGAGAATTTATTCTCTTGCTTAACGCCCTTCTCTGAGACGTACGAGCTCAGAGGTTGTATATCGATGGGCATCAGTCGCATGGAGTGAATTTCCAGTGTGGAACGCGCAAGTGGCAATTGATCAAGGCTTCTGTTAAAAAGCAAAGTCTTGTGGTTGATGATCAAAGCACGGCCTGTGTGGCGCAGCTTTGTGTATAACGTGAATTCACGAGCCTCACACCTCGGTATGAGTCAAAAACGGGATAGTGACTGCAGGGAGAGCACGACGTTTCTTTCTAGCTAGGATGGTGTCAGTGACCTACTAGCCCTGACATTTATATACTTTTCACCTGTGTGGTTGTTGGATACGAGGCGCCTTGGATATAGGTCTGTAAGGATCGGGAAACGTGTGTTCAGGAATAACTAATCCTCAAAAGTAAGAGAGGACCGGCCCTGAAGATCCAAGGATCATAGTGGGGTCCTGAGGCATTTGCTAGAGTGTCTCGAATCGGAGAGGAGCTTACCCCTTGCCTCGACTCATGACGGAAATCCAATTTCCAATACGTGATATTGCGGTTTTAATTGTAGAACTAGTATGGCGACATGATAGATGGTACCCATGCCGCCTATGATTGATATTTATGATTGAATTGTTTTGACACTATGCACTTATAATAGTATCAAATGATTTGTTTTAAACGTACCAAGAATGTTTGGCTATTATAAGGGAAAACCCTATCCTCCGGCTTGCGTTGCATTGTGTGATGGGACCTGGGTCTTATAATAACTTCATTTTTCCCAAAAAGCATTGCGCTGTTTTGTTATATGCACTAGTATTCTTGGGAGGAAACCTGTTCCGTGTTATACGGCATGGTCCCTTGAATTACTCTCTTTTAAAGTAAAGTTTTAAATAACTGTTTTAGTTCTCACACCAGTCCCATGACTGATCTGGAGTTTATTGTTTTAACCTAAACTCTGGGTGCCCCTATTTTCCATGGGCAGCTAGTAGTTTTGGTTTTGCAGATTTATATACAGAGGGTCCTGATTTACAGCTGGAACGATGCTCGGAAAGCTTTGTATCCGTGCATTACTTCTAGTTGTGCTTTTGTATTATTTTCCGCTGCGATGTATTTAAATGTAATTTAAATCTCTGATATTTGTTGAATGTAATTCATTCATTTATACTCTGTATATTCTTGTATCTGATGGAACTATTGTAATAACAATGAAATGTTCTTCCGTTTGTGTTCTATTTTGTCCTGTTCTCAAAGTATCCGCTCTTTCCTTCACGGGGAAGTTACGGGTCCTTACATAAACAATGCTAATGCTATGGAAAATATTTTTCATATCAATGAATATGTGCTATGAAAATATTGATAATGCTATAAAAAATTAAGTTGAGATTTTAGTAAGCAAATATAATTGCAAAATCAGAACGCTATGTAAAACATTTCATGGTGGTGAATGTGCGCTATAAAATGTATAATACTATAGCGTTTAGATTTGAGCTATAAGATAGAACAGGGCTATTATAACATGTTGTTATATAGCGTCGTCACTAATGCTATGGTAGCCTATTATAGCGTTTATCACATGTTATTAAAAGCAAAATCTGTTGTAGTGATATATCACAATATATGAAAACAAACAGTATTATAAATATTGAGGAATCCAATTGGATCCCTCCAACCTGTTTCCCTGCATCCACAGATGTTAAACAATATAATTAACATCAACTTCATTTCAATATGAAATATTCTGATAAACAGAATCAATATTTGATTAGTGATATATATATATATATATATTGTTATCTATATTTTCAACTAATAGATTGGCAGTTCATCTAAACAGTCAACACACAGTAATCAACCATCAATTATGAATTCTAAAAATACGTTATAAAAATATAAACTGATCAGAGTTAGTGAGATTTACTCACATTGGACGGTCATCGTTAAATAATGATAACTGTCGGTTGACTCAGACAGACAATTTATTTCGCTATAATTGTAACAAGCTCCAATTCACCCTCAGACAGTTCCATTGTGTAGCCGTCGTCCATACGATCCCAACAGATCTTTTTTCGCTGAATTTGGACAACGCATGGCAAAGTTATCAATTTAATAAATTTGTGTAGACATTTATATAATTTAAATTAGATGATTTAAATTATTTGGGCCCATTCTTTTCTAATCTGGCCCATTATCATCCCAACCCGCAACCTTCTTGTAACAACCCGGAATTTTGGGGCCAATTTAAAAAATTTATTTTAAAATTTTTAATGGATTTCAATATTTAAAATAATTTATTTTAAATAATAATGACAATATTTATTTTAATCGAAGTTAAAACGAATAAATTTAATTTAATTATAAAAGGAGTTTAAAACAGCGCTGTAGTTTGAAAATTTGAATTTGAACTTTGACTAAATGTATAGGATTCATTTTAAGTCAGAATTGAACGAAAGAAGAAATATTTGAATATGCTTATTTATATCTTTCTAATGAATCTGAAAATTTGAAATTTCGTTTTAAAAATCAAAAGTTATGTCCATTTTAAAATCTAGAAAAGTCGCTGTAGAATTTATTTATATTTTAATAGAATATATTGGCCTTAAAAATAGTCATTTTTCAAACAGTCTCGGTTTTCGACGAAACCACTTTTGTTGGAACCGAAATGTCAAATTATTGCTAAGTTTCAATTTTCATAATTTTTCGAATTAATGTGTGAGCGTGGCAGTAGAAAATGTGTTTTGTCAGTTTCAGTCAAATTTAATCGACTTGAAAATGGCCATTTTTCCAACAGTCTCAGAATTCGACGAAATTAGTCTTGTTAGAACCGTATTGTCAAAACATAACCAGAAATAATTTTTCTGTAATTTTTAGAGTCAGTATGTAGCCCGGTAATTTAAAATGTACGTTTGAATTTAATAATTAAACGATTTATAATTAAATTTGAAGAAAAACATGTCGTAACCGCCGAACTGAGTTACTAAACGTATTTCATTGTGTCCGGGATGGGGGTAATTAGCTGGGGGTGTCATTCATTAGGTTCGATTTTGTGACGATCCCAAAACCCCGTGACACGGTGTTAAGGATAATCATTAGAATATAACACATTAATCATCATTAGCAGATCACGGATAATAGCATAAACAGAAAATAGAATAATTTACACACATATGACAGCGGAATCATATAGATATCATCACATCAGAGAGCACAGTATAGGATACAACTTAGTGCATAATGATACATAATCAGTCACCATCGCCAGAGGCGGAATCATACATAAAGAGTACACAAAAGGAATATCAGTCTACATCGCCAGTGGCGAAATCATAATATAGATACAATAATGGCGGAGAAAATCCAAGTCAGCACAGTGTAGTCAAGCCTCGCCATGAGCCAAAAGGTGCGTCAGAAACCTGTAACTAGGATGCCCGTGTGAAAATGAGGGCACCCGAGTTTGCAAGGTGAAACAAACTACGAGTCAGTCATGGGACTGGTATGAGAAATCTACTCAACTTATTAACAACAATAATAAGGCAAATCAAAGGACCACGCCACTTTCGCGGAACGGGTTTACTCCAATGAGTGCTAGTGCATGAAATAAAACAAACGATTAAATCAACGCAATGCTTTTTATAAAATGAAGCCATTATAAGACTCAGGTCCCATCACACAATGCAACGCAAGCCGGAGGATAGAGTTTTTACCTTATAATGGCCAAAAATGCTTCATACGAATAAAACAAAAGTGCTTGATATTATTACTAGTGCATATATGTTTCAAAAGCAATTCAATCATAAATATCAATCATAGGCGGCATAAATGACCCATACCACTATGTCGCCATACTAGTAATACAATCACAACCGCATATTTCGTATTGGAAATTGGGTTCCTTCATGAGTCGAGGCAAGGGGCAAGCTCCTCTCCGTTCGAGACACTCTAGCAAATGCCTCGGGACCGCACACAGCAATCCCCTGGATCCTCCAAGGCCGGTCCTCTCTTACTTTTGAGGATTGGCAATTCCTGAACACACGTTTCCCGGTCCTTACAGACCTATAATCGAGGCGCCTCGCATTCCAACAACCACACAGGTGAAAAGTAGATATAAATGTCAGGGCTGGGAGGTCACTGACACCACCATAGCTAGAAAGAAACGTCATGCACTCCTTGGGTCCTTCTCCCGTTTTTGACTCATACCGGGGTGTGAGGCTCGCGAATCCACGTTATACACAAAGCTACGTCACACAGACCATGCTTTGATCATCAACCACAAGACTTTGCTTTGCAACAGAAGCCTTGATCATATGCCACTTAGGCGTGCCACACAGGCAATCTACTCCATGCGACTGATTTCTGTCAATACATAACCTCTGAGCTCGTACGTCTCAGAGAAGGGCGTTAAGCAAGAGAATAAATTCTCCGCCGCCAAACAGATATATATTTAACAGAGATCAATCAACACAGAACAAAATCCAATGTCAGACACACAGTCCATTTACAAGTCCGTTCTGGGTCTGAACGAAACCGGAGGCACCAATTCCTCGCATATCCGTACAATCAACACTATGTTTGGACGGCTACTACTTCAATTCCTTCATGGTAGCTACTCCAATCACGAGCATCAGTAGCGCCCATCCATCCAATGTGGAGATCGTCGGTCTTCAGTCGTCTTCGACTCTTCGACTTCTCAACGTTGATCGATTATTTGAAATGAGATAAACTCGGCCTTTTCAAATAACCCACGTATATTTAGATTTTCAAACCAATTAATCACAGGGTTGGACTATTCGACATTCACATTTCAGTTATTTAGTTAAAATTTTCATGTCAAACACATTCAGCCATCACATATCAAGCAAACACAACAAAATTGGTTCATTTTCACTCTATATCGTCTATAGCACTTTATAACGATATATCGCCATTTTTATTTAATTTAAAACGGCCATATTTAGTTAAACGACGTTTCAGGTCATGTCGATGCACTGGCGCTGCTTTTCACTAATTTTGTTTTAAACATCCCAGACAATCCAACCGTCGGATCTTCACAAAGTTGGTGTCATTGGAAAGATATCTCCAAGACGAACCCAACGGTTGAGGTTTCGGGAAAATCCAATGGTCGGATCTTCCGCACTAGTCGTTTGAAATCACGGTTTCAAAACACGAACTGCATGGCCACGTTTTGTTTTAATTCTATTTCTATTTATATATTTATATAAATATAGTTCATTCAAAAATTCCTATATCGTTTCCACTTCAATTATTTCACTAACGCCTTAAATTTTTGGAAAATTTCGCCATAACCTCCTTTGTACGGGAGGGTCTGGGAAAATTCCCAAATAGCCACACGGGCGTCTCATATCAAAAAGAAAAAGAAAAAGCCAAGCGGCTAGCCAACAGGCTCATAAAATCATCACCCAAACAAAGCGGTAAATGTGTACCTATTTGTCGGGCACAAAATTCTATTTCTCTTCTCTAGCCCCTTTTTGCTTTAACCTGTTCAATAGATATGCATGTACATATATACAATTTCTAACATTTATCATTTTCCATTCAATTTCATTTTTGATTTGCTTCGGTTTAAAAACACCATTCATTCGAAGGTTGCATGCATAGGCTAAAATCATATCATTAGCTAGTTAATGTATATTTCAGCCCATGCACGTTTATTTGAACAAGTGGCTATTTTTAACACTTCACATTTCAAAGATGATGTTTTTGGCGAACTAAAATAGATTTCAACACATGACTATTTTATCCAGTTCCTATGCATGTTAAAAATAATATTCCTATCACCAATATTTATTTCAACGTCCGCATATCTTTAGCATATCACACATATGATAAAAATGATATTTTTATCATTTAAAATATTTATTCAACCAATGTATGGTTTCAACACTTCATAGTTTCAATAAAAATGTAATTTTTATCGTTCAATCTTTTTATTCGACACATGAACCTTTCCACTACACACACTTCTCAACAAATGAGCATTTCCACACATGGACACCTTATTTATGTTGTTCTTATTGGAAAGATGAAATTTTGATTGTCGAAACTATTTATATAAGGCGAATATTTTTCATACTTCATATATATATAAAAATGTGATTTTTATTGTTTAAACACTTCATCCATTCACAAATGAATTTTATTTTTACACAACACTTTTCAACACATGAACAATTTCCACACATGGATATAGTTTCAATATATGACTTTAATTTCTATGCATGAAAATAATTTCAACATATGAAAATAATTCTAACACACAAAGATTATTCAAAATTTCGGCAGCATAACGGCAGGGTAGTTAAAATCGGCACCGTCCCTAGTACGGCTCCTCGCTCTACCTTAAAACCTCACGGTTTTTGACAATGGGGATTCATGCATCTAATTCGCATGCAGGCGGCATGTTTATTTTTATTTCCACAAATATTTCCAATTCATTTCAATCACCAATGGGTATTTTTCAACCACAACCAAACAATATCAACCACTAACAATTATTCAACCATTCGTATTTTTCACCCAATATTTCACACCAATTCACCACGATAAATATCGTCCATGGTTTGTGGACGAGGGGAGTATATATATATATAATATATTAGCTATATTTCACTTGCATTTCAACACATATCTCAATTATTCTATGCATGTAAAAATTCATACTTCGCTTATATAGCTTACACTACGCATGTACATGAGGTATACTACACGTATGTAATTTATATTTCGCTTATATAAATTATACACGACATTTTCCATTCAATTTCACGTTAATTTAGATTTCTCACCTTGGTTTTCTGAGCGCTAAAAATCGATACGATGTCAGAAAAATCTGCAGCTTCTTCTATTGGGTAGAGAGCTTCCTTGCGGTCTCGATGTTTCCTGTTTCATCGAATTTCGTCAACACACCAAAAAGATATGATTTTTCAAAGTTTTGCAACGGTTTTAAAGTGTCGTAAAACAATTTAATTAAACAGGCCATTACCTCCTTTGAAGGCTTCAAAACTAGGTCAGCGATTTTCGCGAGATCCGTTGATCGTTGAGACGATCGGCCTACACCACCACGTCGGCCTTGGAGAGGGCTCTCCGTCGATGGTCACCACCCTCAGCTCGAAGGCGGCAGGAAGGCAGGGCGGCGCTCGATAGGGTCGGACTTTGGAGGCGGATATCTCGGCGGAGAGGCGACGACAGGGGGAGCTCCTTATATGGATTTGAAGAGGGGAGGGAGAACTACAAAAAGTTGAACTGGAGGAGGGGCTAATTCTGGCCGTGGCGATCGGAAATCGCCTGGGAAGGTGAAAGAGGGCTTCCGCCATCGATGTCGGGGTCGGGGGGGGGGGGGGGGTTCTATTATTTTTTTTATTTTAAAATTTATGAAAGAAAAAATATGATTGGCCGAGACTATATTAAAATTTTTAAATAGTGTTTTCTTAAACGAACTCCTTTTTAAACCCAACGACTATCGCCCCTAGCTAAATACCCCCATTCCGGACACAATGGGATATTTTTCGTAAGCCAATTCGACTGTTACAGTCAGTTATTTTTCAAATTAAAGTATAAAACATTTAATTTTTAACTCTGAACGCACATTTCAATTTGCCAGGGCCACAAACTGATTCGAAAAATTCCAGAAAAATAAATCTATCTATGTTTTGACGCTACGGTCCCAACAAAACTAGTTTCGTCGAATTCTGAGGTCGTTTGAAAAATGGCCATTTTCTGGTCGATCCAATTTAACAGAAATCGACCAAACACATTTTCTTTTGCCACGCTCACATACTAGCTTCAAAAATTATGAAATTTGAAACCTAGCAATAGTTTGACATCCCGGACCCAACAAAAGTGGTTTCGTCGAATTCCGAGGTCGTATGCAAAATATCAATTTTCCAGGGCTATATATTCTATATACCGACCCTTCTGAAAATTCATTCGGCCATAACTTTTGATTCCCGTTATGAAACTTCGATTTTTCAGATTCGTTAGAAAGGTATTGACTAACAGATTTAAATATTTTTGGTTTCACTAAAATCCGTTATATTTTCCACCCCGCATAGTCGGTCAAAGTATGAATCCAAATTTCCAAACTGACTTACAATTCTTAACTTACTATTTTATTGAAATATTCTATTTCAATGGTTCAAATTGCTTTGAAATAATCAATTTAAAAATTTTAAATTGGCTCGTATTTTCTGGGTTATTACAATCTCCCCTACTTAAAACTTTTCGTCCTCGAAAAGGAAACAACAGTAAAGTAGGAAATAAAATGTAAATGCAAAGTATGGCAAAGGTACCTTGCACCGGAGTTAGTCAGAGATATCCACTCTGCATTTGGGGTAAGCTTGCTTAATGCTTTCCTCAGTTTCCCAAGTACAGTCTCTAGGATCACTGCTCCACTGCACTTTAACTAAATGAACCTTTTTGCTTCTGAGTTCTCTAGTTTCTTTGCCAACAATTTTTAATGGCTCTCTTCTGAGTGCTAATTCTGGAGTTATCTCCACATCCTGTTGCGCTGCTTCTTCTACAACAAGATCCGGATCATGCACATGTCTCCTAAGTTGAGATACGTGAAATACATTGTGCACTCCAGGCAACCAATCTGGCAATTGAACCCTATAAGCAAGAGTTCCAATTCGCTCAAGTATAAGAAAGGGACCAATAAATCTCGGTGCCAACTTCCCAGTCTTGCCAAATCTGATTACTCCTCTCATCGGAGAAACCTTTAAATAAACATGATCACCAACAGCAAATGTCAAATCTCTCCTTCTAGAGTCTGCATAGCTTTTCTGTCGGCTTTGGGCGGTTTTCAATCGCTTCTTGATGAAGTCCACTTTATCAGATGCTTCCCTAATCATATCGGGTCCTAGTACAAGTCTGTTACCAGGTTCTACCCAACATGCTGGAGATCTGCAGGGTCTGCCATATAATGCTTCAAACGGTGACATTCTCAAACTTGCTTGATAGCTATTGTTATATGAGAATTCTACCAAATGCAAATGATCTTCCCATGACCCACCAAAATCGATTATACAAGCCCGCAATAAATCTTCCAGAATTCTATTTACCCGCTCAGTTTGGCCATCTGTTTGGGGGTGATAAGCGGTGCTCATATTCAGTTTTGTCCCCAATTCTGTCTGGAAAGCCTCCCAGAACTTGCTAGTAAATAGGGGATCTCTATCACTGACTATGCTGATGGGAATTCCATGCAGCTTAACAATTTCTCTGAAATATATCTGTGCTAGACTTTGGGCAGTTCTATTGGATCTGACAGGTATAAAATGGGCAGTCTTCGTGAAGCGATCTACGATTACCCAAATGCTGTCATTACCTTTCTTGGTTCGCGGCAAACCATATATGAAATCCATGGAAATCTGTTCCCATTTCCAGCCTGGGACTTCCAACGGTTGCAACAATCCAGCTAGCTTCTGTTGGTCACTCTTGACCAATTGACAAATAGGGCATCTGCTAACATACAAAGAAATATCTCTTTTCATTGCCTTCCACCAGAAAGTGCGTTTGATATCGTTGTACATTTTACTCACCCCAGGATGGATGCAAAATTTGGATTTATGGCATTCATCCAGCACTTCTCTTTTAAGCTCGGGAATGTCGGGAACACATATTCTCCTATTCAGCCTCAGAACTCCCTCACTATCCACTTTGAAACTGGAGCCTTCGCCCCTTTGAATCCTTTTTACCATCTCTTTCACAAAATTGTCACTTTTCTGAAGAACAGATATCCTATCAATCAATCCAGGTGTAAATATAAGATTGGCAATGATTGCGGTTTTCCTACTAAGTGCATCCGCTACCACGTTAGCTTTTCCCGGCGTATACAGGATATCAAGATCATACGCCGCAAGAAATTCTAGCCAACGCTGCTGTCTCAGATTCAGATCTTTCTGGGTATATAAATACTTCAACGATTGATGATCTGTATACAGTATAAATTTCTCGCCCAATAAGTAATGTCTCCAGATTTTCAAGGCAAATACGATGTCTAGCAACTCAAGATCATGAGTCACATAATTCTTCTCATGCGGTTTCAATTGGCGGCTTGCATAAGCGACTACTTGGCCTCTCTGCATTAATACTGCACCAAGACCTCTAATAGAAGCATCTGTCCAAACCGTTAAATCCTGATTGCCATCAATAATTGTTAATACTGGAGCGGTGGTCAGCTTCAATTTCAATTCCTGGAAAGCTTCTTCACAGTCGGAAGTCCACTTAAACTTCTCATGTTTCTTTGTGAGCTTCGTTAACGGACCGGATATCTTCGAAAAATCCTTAACGAACTTTCGATAATAACTAGCCAACCCCATAAAACTTCTAACTTCTGTAGGAGTAGTGGGTTGTTTCCAGTCTTGAATCGCTGTTATTTTGCGTGGGTCAACAGAAATTCCTTTCTCTGACACGACATGGCCAAGAAATTTAACTTCTTCTTGCCAGAAGACACATTTAGAGAATTTGGCTTTGAAGACGTTCTTCCTTAGAATCTCCAATACTTGTTCTAAGTGTTTTTCATGCTCGGGTTTTGATTTGGAGTAGATTAAAATATCATCGATAAATACGAGGACAAATTTATTCAGAACTCCCCTGAACACTCTATTCATTAGATCGACAAAGTATGCTGGAGCGTTACATAGGCCAAACGACATTACTAACCATTCATAAAATATGTCTGGGCCTCTGAAAGCAGTCAAAGGAACACACTCTTCTGCTATCCTCAATTGATGAAAACCTGTAGCTAGGTCCATTCGGAAAAATACTTCCGCCCCATTCAATTGGTCTAGCAAATCATCAATGCGGGGTAATGGATATTTATTTTTAAGCGTCTGTTTGTTAAGGTCACGGTAATCAACACACAATCTAAAAGTACCGTCTGACTTCGGGACAAACACGACAGCTGCACCCCAATTAGAAAAACTAGGTCTGATTAGACCCTTCCACAACAGTTGACGAGTTTGATCGCCTAATTCTTCTTTTTCTTTCGGAGTCATTCTACGGATTGGATGTACCACGGGTCTGGCATTAGGAATTAGATCGATTCGGAATTCTATTTCTCTTTGCAGAGGTAAGTTCTCAACTTCTTCAAACACATCCGCAAAGTTTCTGACAATCGGAATCTTTTCCATGGAAGTGGGGATAAGTTCTAATGCTGACCAAAATTCTTCTCTATTCGGATTCTAACCATGACAGGGAATATATATATGTCCAAGCTCCGTTCGGATTTTAACAATTCTTTCAGCACACTTCACTTCGGCTTCATATTTCGTTAACCAATCCAGCCCGAGAATAATATCGAATTCGGGAAAATCCATAACGATTAAATCAAAAGGAAATTTGTAGAAAGAATAAGAGATTGGCACCCTACAGTATAAACCGAGAGTAACAGGACCCCCTATCGGGTTATGAACTTCAACCGATTCTTTAAGCTTTCGCTGTTTTAACTTTAGTTTGTGCACTGTGTTTCTAGCAATAAAACTACGCGATGCACCTGTGTCAAGCAATACAGAAACTGGAATATTTTTAATTGTAAGGGTACCTCCCAAAACATCGGGTTTACCTGCTCCATCGGAAGCAGCTGGCGGGCTAGACCCGTCATAGACATGAGCTACTGTAGCTTTCTTCAGCAAAGGACAGTCTTTGACCAGATGATCGGTCTTGCGACAATTGAAACACGAGCGAGGGTTCTGAGAGCCTTGGCTCGAGCCTTGTGAATTTGTTTTCTGCCTCTTCGGAGCTGTGCAGACGTTTGAGTAGTGCCCCGGCTTACCACAATTAAAGCAATTTCCTCTTGGCGGCTTGCCGGTCTGAGGCTTTGAAGATGCTGCTTGGCTTGACTCGCCCTGATTTACAGTAGGCTTGCGCTTGTTTCCTGCTTAGCTTCTAGCGCGATCCTGATCCAGATGCCTTTGATCAAGGTATTCATAGTTGCATGTCATTTCCACTAGTTCGTTGAAATCCAGCTTGACGTGGGCCATGGCTCTATCATGATATTGTCGTCTTAGTCCAAAGATAAACCTCTTGTTTTTGGATTTCGCAGTGGCAACGAGCTCTGGAGCATAGGGCGACAACATTGTAAATTTGTTCAGATAATCCTGCACAGAAAGATCCCCTTGCTGGAGATTGGCGAAGTCATCGTGCATTCTTTCTAGAGCTTGTTCTGGGACATATTTCTCCTTGAAGAGTTCTTTGAATCCATCCCATGTTCTTCCAGCTTCTCTATTCCCGGCGGTAAGAGATTCCCACCATAATTCGGCTTGTTCCTGCATAAGCCAGGCGCCCATAACATCTTTGTCTTCGTCTCCTAGCCTTAGGCCTTCAAGAATTTTCTCGCATGTTTTGAGCCATGCAAGGGCCTCTATTATGGTGCCAGTTCCCGAGAAGGTCTTGCCTCCTAAGTTCTTATATCTCTTAGCTACACGGTCGAGCTCGAAGTATTGAGCTGCCGGAGGTTGTATCAAAGGTCCTTCTTGAGCTGGGATTTCTCCCCTACCTCGGCCTCGGCCGGCACGGCCTCCTCTAGCGGCGGCTGCTCTGGTAGCCATTTGTCAAATTCTGTATAAGCAACGAAAAAAGTCAGCTAACAGAAATGATAGTCTATTGCATAGTTAAGCAGAAAACTTTACGGAAAGATAACGAGGGACTGATCAATTGTTTTTGCTATTCTGCTCAGCTCATTCTAGGACTTTACTAGTCCTATCTCTAATGAGCGACTCGCCTTAGAATACTACTGATTCTATTTTGACGAAGTGTTTAATGTGTTAGACTCCAGAACTAAGGTTAACCAAAGCTCTGATACCAGCTGTGACGATCCCAAAACCTCGTGACACGGTGTTAAGGATAATCATTGGAATATAACACATTAATCATCATTAGCAGATCACAGATAATAGCATAAACAGAAAATAGAATAATTTACACACATATGACAGCGGAATCATATAGATATCATCACATCAGAGAGCACAGTACAGGATACAACTTAGTGCATAATGATACATAATCAGTCACCATCGCCAGAGGCGGAATCATACATAAAGAGTACACAAAAGGAATATCAGTCTACATCGCCAGTGGCGGAATCATAATATAGATACAATAATGGCGGAGAAAATCCAAGTCAGCACAGTGTAGTCAAGCCTCGCCATGAGCCAAAAGGTGCGTCAGAAACCTGTAACTAGGCTGCCCGTGTGAAAATGAGGGCACCCGAGTTTGCAAGGTGAAACAAACTACGAGTCAGTCATGGGACTGGTATGAGAAATCTACTCAACTTATTAACAACAATAATAAGGCAAATCAAAGGGCCACGCCACTTTCGCGGAACGAGTTTACTCCAATGAGTGCTAGTGCATGAAATAAAACAAACGATTAAATCAACGCAATGCTTTTTATAAAATGAAGCCATTATAAGACTCAGGTCCCATCACACAATGCAACGCAAGCCGGAGGATAGAGTTTTTACCTTATAATGGCCAAAAATGCTTCATACGAATAAAACAAAAGTGCTTGATATTATTACTAGTGCATATATGTTTCAAAAGCAATTCAATCATAAATATCAATCATAGGCGGCATAAATGACCCATACCACTATGTCGCCATACTAGTAATACAATCACAACCGCAAATTTCGTATTGGAAATTGGGTTCCTTCATGAGTCGAGGCAAGGGGCAAGCTCCTCTCCGTTCGAGACACTCTAGCAAATGCCTCGGGACCGCACACAGCAATCCCCTGGATCCTCCAAGGCTGGTCCTCTCTTACTTTTGAGGATTGGCAATTCCTGAACACACGTTTCCCGGTCCTTACAAACCTATAATCGAGGCGCCTCGCATTCCAACAACCACACAGGTGAAAAGTAGATATAAATGTCAGGGCTAGGAGGTCACTGACACCACCATAGCTAGAAAGAAACGTCATGCACTCCTTGGGTCCTTCTCCCGTTTTTGACTCATACCGGGGTGTGAGGCTCGCGAATCCACGTTATACACAAAGCTACGTCACACAGACCATGCTTTGATCATCAACCACAAGACTTTGCTTTGCAACAGAAGCCTTGATCATATGCCACTTAGGCGTGCCACACAGGCAATCTACTCCATGCGACTGATTTCTGTCAATACATAACCTCTGAGCTCGTACGTCTCAGAGAAGGGCGTTAAGCAAGAGAATAAATTCTCCGCCGCCAAACAGATATATATTTAACAGAGATCAATCAACACAAAACAAAATCCAATGTCAGACACACAGTCCATTTACAAGTCCGTTCTGGGTCTGAACGAAACCGGAGGCACCAATTCCTCGCATATCCGTACAATCAACACTATGTTTGGACGGCTACTACTTCAATTCCTTCATGGTAGCTACTCCAATCACGAGCATCAGTAGCGCCCATCCATCTAATGTGGAGATCGTCGGTCTTCAGTCGTCTTCGACTCTTCGACTTCTCAACGTCGATCGATTATTTGAAATGAGATAAACTCGGCCTTTTCAAATAACCCACGTATATTTAGATTTTCAAACCAATTAATCACAGGGTTGGACTATTCGACATTCACATTTCAGTTATTTAGTTAAAATTTTCATGTCAAACACATTCAGCCATCACATATCAAGCAAACACAACAAAATTGGTTCATTTTCACTCTATATCGTCTATAGCACTTTATAACGATATATCGCCATTTTTATTTAATTTAAAATGGCCATATTTAGTTAAACGATGTTTCAGGTCATGTCGATGCACTGGCGCTGCTTTTCACTAATTTTGTTTTAAACATTCCAGACAATCCAACCGTCGGATCTTCACAAAGTTGGTGTCATTGGAAAGATATCTCCAAGACGAACCCAACGGTTGAGGTTTCGGGAAAATCCAATGGTCGGATCTTCCGCACTAGTCGTTTGAAATCACGGTTTCAAAACACGAACTGCTCGGCCACGTTTCGTTTTAATTCTATTTATATTTATATATTTATATAAATATAGTTCATTCAAAAATTCCTATATCGTTTCCACTTCAATTATTTCACTAACGCCTTAAATTTTTGGAAAATTTCGCCATAACCTCCTTTGTACGGGAGGGTCTGGGAAAATTCCCAAATAGCCACACGGGCGTCTCATATAAAAAAGAAAAAGCCAAGCGGCTAGCCAACAGGCTCATAAAATCATCACCCAAACAAAGCGGTAAATGTGTACCTATTTGTCGGGCACAAAAATCTATTTCTCTTCTCTAGCCCCTTTTTGCTTTAACCTGTTCAATAGATATGCATGTACATATATACAATTTCTAACATTTATCATTTTCCATTCAATTTCATTTTTGATTTGCTTCGGTTTAAAAACACCATTCATTCGAAGGTTGCATGCATAGGCTAAAATCATATCATTAGCTAGTTAATGTATATTTCAGCCCATGCACGTTTATTTGAACAAGTGGCTATTTTTAACACTTCACATTTCAAAGATGATGTTTTTGGCGAACTAAAATAGATTTCAACACATGACTATTTTATCCAGTTCCTATGCATGTTAAAAATAATATTCCTATCACAAATATTTATTTCAACGTCCGCATATCTTTAGCATATCACACATATGATAAAAATGATATTTTTATCATTTAAAATATTTATTCAACCAATGTATGGTTTCAACACTTCATAGTTTCAATAAAAATGTAATTTTTATCGTTCAATCTTTTTATTCGACACATGAACCTTTCCACTACACACACTTCTCAACAAATGAGCATTTCCACACATGGACACCTTATTTATGTTGTTCTTATTGGAAAGATGAAATTTTGATTGTTGAAACTATTTATATAAGGCGAATATTTTTCATAATTCATATATATATAAAAATGTGATTTTTATTGTTTAAACACTTCATCCATTCACAAATGAATTTTATTTTCACACAACACTTTTCAACACATGAACAATTTCCACACATGGATATAGTTTCAATATATGACTTTAATTTCTATGCATGAAAATAATTTCAACATATGAAAATAATTCTAACACACAAAGATTATTCAAAATTTCGGCAGCATAACGGCAGGGTAGTTAAAACCGGCACCGTCCCTAGTACGGCTCCTCGCTCTACCTTAAAACCTCGCGGTTTTTGACAATGGGGATTCATGCATCTAATTCGCACGCAGGCGGCATGTTTATTTTTATTTCCACAAATATTTCCAATTCATTTCAATCACCAATGGGTATTTTTCAACCACAACCAAACAATATCAACCACTAACAATTATTCAACCATTCGTATTTTTCACCCAATATTTCACACCAGTTCACCACGATAAATATCGTCCATGGTTTGTGGACGAGGGGAGTATATATATATATAATATATATTTGCTATATTTCACTTGCATTTCAACACATATATCAATTATTCCATGCATGTAAAAATTCATACTTCGCTTATATAGCTTACACTACGCATGTACATGAGGTATACTACACGTATGTAATTTATATTTCGCTTATATAAATTATACACGACATTTTCCATTCAATTTCACGTTAATTTAGATTTCTCACCTTGGTTTTCTGAGCGCTAAAAATCGATACGATGTCAGAAAAATCCGCAGCTTCTTCTATTGGGTAGAGAGTTTCCTTGCGGTCTCGATGTTTCCTGTTTCATCGAATTTCGTCAACACACCAAAAAGATATGATTTTTCAAAGTTTTGCAACGGTTTTAAAGTGTCGTAAAACAATTTAATTAAACAGGCCGTTACCTCCTTTGAAGGCTTCAAAACTAGGTCAGCGATTTTCGCGAGATCCGTTGATCGTTGAGACGATCGGCCTGCACCACCACGTCGGCCTTGGAGAGGGCTCTCCGTCGATGGTCACCACCCTCAGCTCGATTGCGGCAGGAAGGCAGGGCGGCGCTCGATAGGGTCGGACTTTGGAGGCGGATATCTCGGTGGAGAGGCGACGACAGGGGGAGCTCCTTATATGGATTTGAAGAGGGGAGGGAGAACTACAAAAAGTTGAACTGGAGGAGGGGCTAATTCTGGCCGTGGCGATCGGAAATCGCCTGGGAAGGTGAAAGAGGGCTTCCGCCATCGATGTCAGGGTCGGGGGGGGGGGGGGTTTCTGTTATTTTTTTTATTTTAAAATTTATGAAAGAAAAAATATGATTGGCCGAGACTATATTAAAATTTTTAAATAGTGTTTTCTTAAACGAACTCCTTTTTAAACCCAACGACTATCGCCCCTAGCTAAATACCCCCATTCCGGACACAATGGGATATGTTTCGTAAGCCAATTCGACTGTTACAGTCAGTTATTTTTCAAATTAAAGTATAAAACATTTAATTTTTAACTCTGAACGCACATTTCAATTTGCCAGGGCCACAAACTGATTCGAAAAATTCCAGAAAAATAAATCTATCTATGTTTTGACGCTACGGTCCCAACAAAACTAGTTTCGTCGAATTCTGAGGTCGTTTGAAAAATGGCCATTTTCTGGTCGATCCAATTTAACAGAAATCGACCAAACACATTTTCTTTTGCCACGCTCACATACTAGCTTCAAAAATTATGAAATTTGAAACCTAGCAATAGTTTGACATCCCGGACCCAACAAAAGTGGTTTCGTCGAATTCCGAGGTCGTATGCAAAATATCAATTTTCCAGGGCTATATATTCTATATACCGACCCTTCTGAAAATTCATTCGGCCATAACTTTTGATTCCCGTTATGAAACTTCGATTTTTCAGATTCGTTAGAAAGGTATTGACTAACAGATTTAAATATTTTTGGTTTCACTAAAATCCGTTATATTTTCCACCCAGCATAGTCGGTCAAAGTATGAATCCAAATTTCCAAACTGACTTACAATTCTTAACTTACTATTTTATTGAAATATTCTATTTCAATGGTTCAAATTGCTTTGAAATAATCAATTTAAAAATTTTAAATTGGCTCGTATTTTCCGGGTTATTACAGATTTGGAGTTCGTATGGTTAAACAGGTAATTTTGGATTTAAAACAAATTAAATAATTAAATAAAATAGGAAATACGCGTATATATACTCAAGGAATACGAAACCCTAGTTCACAATTGTACAACCGCCATCTATCGTTTCTAATGGCTGAGAACATCTGATTTTCCTCCTTCAAATTCTCCCTCTATGCTTCAAATTAAAACAAATCTCTAACACCGAATTCAAGAGCCTTTCACCCTCTTTAATTTGATACGGACTTGATCAAAATTCATGGAGTGGTTTGAGGGATCTAGTGGCTTGAACGTGGGCCGTTTGCACGCAGTTCTAGGGGGAGGGGTACGGAGAGCGCCGCCATAGGCCAGGCGAAGGGAGGAGGTTGGAATATCTTCGATGTGGTGTGAGTGGATCGAGTTCTGGGCTCCTTGAATGTCGTGCGAGAGCCAAGGAAGCAACCGACGTTGATGGGTTCTTTGACCAGAAAGAAGACGATGAGTATCAGAAGGAAGTGGCCACTTTTTCTCTTAGGGGTAATTAGTTTAAATTATAGATTAATTATTAATTAATCATTAATGTTATTCGATCTATAAAATGTCATACCTAGGCCATACGATGTCGGAATTTAGCAAACTCAGATCCGTTGGAATCGTGGAGCTGAGATTTTCAACATGAAACTGACCGGAACTGAAAAGGAGCAAATCAGAATTTGAGAAAATTTCGAAACTGAGCTGTACAGAATTAAAAGCTATCTGTGAGATTTCTGTTCCTTTTAAAATAATTAATTAATTTAATTACTTTATTTGCTATGTGATGATTGTACATGTATGTATTAGGTCTGCTTTGTTCTGATATTTTGGATGATGATCGATCTATCGTTTGTGATAAATAATTATATATTTGACTACGTTGATTTAATTAAATCATTTTCTTTTTTCACAATATTTGGTGTATCATGGGTAATAGATTCAATATAAAATATTACGTTATCCCTTTTTATTGGATTGATTTACTTGGTAAATTCAATACAAATTAGAATGTCATCACTTTTGTGAATTGATTTAGTGTGTCAATCCAATACAAAATACTACATTATCATTTTTGTTGGATAGAAATAGTTGAAACAAATTGAATCATTTTGTTGAAATAAAATAGTTAGATAAAAAGAGACATTTATGTCACTTTAATAAGAATGAAATGTTTATTATGTATATACCCATAAAAATACACATTTTTATACATTGAATAGAATTTGTTAAAAATACACATTTTTATACATTGAATAGAATTTGTTAAAAATACACATTTTTATACATTGAATAGAATTTGTTAAAAATACACATTTTATACATTGAATAGCATTTGTTGAAAATACCCATTTTTATACATTGAATTGAATTTGCTAAAAATATACATTTTTATACATTGGATAAAATAATAACATTTTTAGTCAAATTGTGATTAGTGAATAAAAATAACATTTTGGTTAGAACATGATTTATGAAACAAAAATAACACTTTTGTTAGAATTTGATTTATGAAATAAAAATCACACTTTTATCAAAACTTGATTTTTGAGGTGAAAATATCATTTTTGTCAAAACAAGATCATTGAAATAAAAATATGTTCTTTTATTTGCATTTACAAATGCAAATATTCATTGAAAACAAACTTTGTTCTTTTATTTGCATTCATAAATGCAAATATACTTTGAAATTAAAAATTGTTCCTTTATTTGCATTCACTAATGCAAATATATATATTGAAGATAAAAATTGTTTCTTTATTTACATTCACTAATGCAAATATGCATTAAGAACAAAAATTGTTCTTTTATTTGCATTCAAAAATGCAGATATAACATAGGAAGATAAGTTAACCTTTTATTGTATTCTACAATACAAATAAACATAGAAAATAAAAGTTCACTTTTCATATGCATTTTTTTTCTATGCAAATATAACATGACATAAAAGTTCACTTTTTATTTGCATCTCACAAGGCAAATAAAAGTACATTTTTAATTGTTACATTGAAATAAAAATGTTCTTTTACTTGCCTCCTCCGTTGCAAATAAACATTTAAATGAATAAGTACATTTTGGTTTGCAATTTTAGATGTAAACAAAATATGATTTGAGAAGTTACATCTTTGTTTGCAGTTTTAGATGCAAACATAAACATTAGAATGAATTTTATATTTTATTTTGTATTTTATATGAAATAAAAAGAATGGACCTAAAAGTACATTTTATTTGTCAATTTAGTTCAATAAAAAGAATTGAACAAAACATTCATTTTTGGTCAATTTACAGTAGTTAAACCAACTTATCCATTTTTGTCATTTTAACTAGTTGAAACAAAATGAACACTTTTATAAATTTATACTAGTTGAAAGCAAAATATGATTTAAAGAGTTACATTTTTGGTTTGCAATTTTAGATGCAAACAAATATTACATTTTTATTTTGTATTTTAGTTAGAAATAGAAGTATACATTTTTGATTGCAAATTTAGTTGCAAACAAAACAATTAATATAGATTATATTTTTATTTGCATATTTTGTTGCAAATAAAACATCGTTGTTAAAAGATTATATTTTTATTTACAAATTTAGGGGCAAATAAACACCGTGGGGAAAAAGATGCATTTTGTTTACAACTTTAGATGTAAACAAACATGAAAACTTAAAAGTTATATTTTTATTTGCATTCCTTGTTGCAAATAAAACTAGAAATAAAAGTTACAATTTTTATTTACATTCCTCGATGTAAATAAACCTGAATTAAAAAGTTGAATCTTTATTTGCATTCTCTACTGCAAATAAAGCAGGAGATAAGAAGTTATATTTTATTTGCATTCTCTATTGCAAATAAAACATGAAATCAAAAAGTACATTTTTATCTACACTTTAGTTGTTATAAAAATGATAAAATTAAAGAATTACATTTTTAAATGTAATATAAAGATTCCATTTTTTTTACAACGTAAAAAGAACATCATTTTTTATGTAATATAAAGAGATTACATTTCATTGTAAGTGAGTCAACATTAGCATTCACATTCTTAATGTAAATAAATCAGTAGAAAAGATTTATGGTTTTTGGATAAATTATGATAACATGAGGGCTTACATTTATATCATATATGAAATGATTCCTCATTATATATGTTCATGATGCTGAGATGTTACACTTCCATTTACAAGTTATCCGACTTGTTTATGTGATTGGGTTGATAATTTTTACACATCGCCCAAGTGCACAAATAATTTAATATTTGATTGTTGGATGAAACCCCACATGGGTGTTGGGATGATATCTGATCTACTCTAGTCCCAATATTTAGTGTAGAATCCACTTTGGTTGTTAATTGGATGTTTGATAATTATTTATCGTGCTGGTTGATTTCATGCAATATACGTTTGTTGATTGAGTCACATTCCAATAAAGAATATCTTAGAAAAGAATATTTAAGTAAATATTTTTAGAAAAAGAATTTATTTCAGATAAACATATTCATTGATATGAACTAGTTATTAACTAGAATAATCATTAAATTTAGATTTAATAAAGTTTTCCAATATGTTAATATTTAATTGAAGTTAAATTAAATAAATTGGATTTTGGGTTTGTCATGAATAGTGTCTTAAATAACACTGTTCTTAAAACCCCATATGAAAAGAATAATACTTAATTTAAGATTATTAAAATTTTCAATTATACTTAGTAATTGGAATAAGATGAAATGTAAGTTGGGTTTATTGTGAACTGTGTTTTTAAGCGACATGTGTTCTTTAACCCAACTGACAGTGAAAATATATGATTTGGAATTTATAAATCTTTTATTAAGATTTAAATAGAAATTTTCCAAAAGTAAAGTTTTCCAATTTAATATATTAAATTGGAGTTGGATGGAATTCGAATTAATAATAACCGAGATAAGCTTCTGTAAAAGAAAATCGATACTACATATGGAATTTAAGAGGCTTTGCCGTTATTCCATTTATATTATTGTTCGGATACAGAAATTTATGACGATCATATATTGATTTGATTTCCGTGAAGATTCCATATTTAATGGAAGTCGATTTTGGGTTTATCGTGAACTATGTTTTAAATGACATTAGTTCTTTAACCCATTTAAAGATAAGATTAATTTCTTAAATTCAAATAATCATTGAATAATGATTTGTGTGATATTTAAAACCAAATTGTGTTTTAATAAATCTTTAAAGAAAGATTTAGGTATAAAGTAAAGAATTTATCTTTGATATAATAATGCGAATATCTATTAAAAGAATACTCTGAATTGGAATGAGGCGTTGGATGTGTTTTTATAGTACTTGATTTTCATTATAAAATACGTGAGTTATTCGGAAAGACCGGGTTTAACCCATTTCGAATAATTACTACGACGATGAAGAGTCGAAGATGTAGACGGTGTTCGAAGACCGACGATCTTCACATCGAATGGATGTGTTACTACATAGACCCTTGATGGGAGTAGCTACCTTGAAGGGGCTTCAGTGGTGGTCGTCCGGACTATTGTTGATTGTTCGGATTTGGTTTTCGCTCAGACCTAGAGCATAAGCTAGTAAATGGATGCGTGTTTGACATTGGATTTCGTTCCATGTGAATTAAATCGATTTCTATTAATGTATGTCTGTTTGGTGGTGGAGGATTTATTCTCTACTTAACACCCTGGTATATATTAATAGTGATTGATCGCATGGCGTGAATTGTCAATGTGGCGCACCTAGATGCAATTGATCAAGGCTTTTGTGGAAAAGCGGTACCTTGTGGGATGATCAAAGTATAGCCTATTACGGCTTAGCTTTGTGTATATCATGACTTCGCGAGCCTCACACCCCGGTATGAGTCAAAAACGGGAGTAGGACTGCAGGGAGTGCACACATTTCTTTCTAGCTAGTGGTAGTGTCAGTGCTTAAACTGGCTGGCATTTTACTTATGTGGATGATGGATTTTGAGGCGCCTCGGATTTTTATGGGCCGTTAGTGGTCATACTATAGGTCCAAAGGGACTGGGAAGCGTGTGTTCAGGCATAATTAATCCACTACCCTTAGGTAGGGACTGACCCTGAAGATTCAAGGGTTCACTGCGGGGGATCCTGAGGCATTTGCTAGAGTCTCTCGAATTGGAGAGGAGCTTGCCCCTAGCCTCGACTCATGATGGAAATCCAATTTCCAGTACGACCTTGCGGTTTTGATTGTAGAACTAGTATGGCGACATGATATATGGTACCCATGCCGTCTAGGATTGATATAGTTATATTTGGAATGATTTTATTAAAACATATACACGCTAATACTAAATCCGTTTTACCGTATCAAGCATCTTTTGACCACTATAAGGTAAAACCCTATCCTCCGGTTTGCGTTGCATTGTGTGATGGGACTTGGGTCTTATAATGGTTTCATCTTTTCTAAAAAGCATTGCGTTATCTAACGTTTTACTTTATTTTATGCACTGGCAATCCAATGGAGTAAACCCATTCCGCGTTAGCGGCGTGGTCCTGTGATTAGCCTTATTATTAGATAGTTAAGTTAAGATTTCTCATACCAGCCCAATGACTGACCTGTAGTTTGTTTCACTGGCAAACTCGGGTGCCCATATTTTCCACACGAGCAGTCGAGTAGCTTTTGCAGATATATTTACAGGATCCTGGTTTACAGCTGAAGCAGTATTCGGAAAGCTCTGTATCCGCGTATTCCTTTCAGTTGTATATTTGTATTATTTTTCCGCTGCTATTTAAATTTAATTTAAATCTCTGATATTATTATATTTCTATTGTGTAATTAAGTATTCATACTCTATTATATTCTTGTACTCTGATGTAATTGTTGGAATCAGCAATAAAATGTTCCTCAGTTTGCGTTCTGATGTGTATTGTTCTCAAAGCAATCCAGGCTTTCCTTTACTGGGAAGTTTGGGTCGTTTCACTTCTTCTCCTACAGCCGTGAGTTCCTCCTCCAGTTCGAACTCGTGCCATTTTCCTCTTGTCCGATGCTTCCTCAAATCCTCCAAACTTCATGGATTCCAAAACTAAAAACCACCATCATGATTCTCATCTCACTCTCTTCAACTTTCACACCATTTAGTTCATCTCACACTCCCATTACAGCCACGAACCTGTATGTTTTCAAACTGAATAGAGCATGGCCATTTCCATGCTTCAATTCCACACCGCTTCTTTGTCTTTCCCTTAAAACACAAACAAATTTCACTAAACTTCTTATCATCAAAATCACTCTCTCCCTATACTGCAAACATCACGCTCGATGCTTCTTCTCAACTGCATTTGAATAGCAACCTCATGTTGTTCCTAGAGCAACATCGACATTTATATTTTCCATAGATTCCAAAAAAATGCATACAATTTCCAATTCAGCTCCTCAATCTAAATATAACAACTAATTCATGAGTTGAAGCTCCAAAATCTACACGTCTTCAACCCTAGTTCACGGCGCAAAATGACAGCGACCCAAGTGAACGTCGAGTCCTCTAAAATGTATATCAGTGCCAAGATAAACCTCCCAACAACTCAAAGATATTATCATTTGATTTTTAGGATTTTCTGTTGATTTTTTTTTTTTGATTTTTAAGATTTACAGTGAATGAAAAATTAGTAGCGGCCAAGAACGAGAGTTGACCAGAGAAATAATAGTCTTAGGGTTAGAAGATTTTTAAGGAGTATTTATAGAAGTAATATAATATTTTTATATTCGATTTAAATATTCATTTATAATCAATTGATGTTTGTACTTATCGTTAAAAATCCCTATGATCACACATAATGTCCAAATTTGATGAAAATGGACATGCAGCTACAGTTCGACATTACAGACCCAACGAAACTTGTTTCGTTGAATTCCGAATCCGTTTGCTCACACAGTGTATTTTTAAAGTCAAATTATCAGCTATTTTTCACATTAAAATCCCGTACGACCACATATTGACTCCCAAAAATCACGGAAATTGAAATCTAGCAATAATTTAATATTCCGGATCCAACAAAATTAGTTTCATCGAAAACGGAGTTTGTTTGCAAAAATAGCTATTTTTAAAGCTCTAAATAAACCCATTTAAATATTGATATGCTTAAAAATAAATAATTTTAATAATAATAAATTAATATTATTGTATATATTCAAATAGAATATAATATAGCTCTAAAATATTCCTATTTGAATTTATAACTCGACATTTCAAATCAAGATCAAATCGGTATTCAATTTATACTGAAAATCCATTTATAATATAAATAAACCGTTATAAATTATAAAGGAATTCCATAGCGACTTATCGAAAATTTGAGTTGGACACAACTCACAATCTACACGACGAAATCCCGATTTTCTTTTCCATTAGAAAAATATACTTCACCAACTCCGAACGTTTCTTGTTTCACAGAAATCCGGCTTAAAACGGATTATGTATATTCGTTTAAAGTTTGGACCGCCAAATTACGAACTGTCGTGCCATTTCGAACTTGATTATAATTATAATATAAATTATACATTCAACTGACATTTATAAATAAATTTGTTAATATAATTCAATTCTAAACTGAATTATATTTTTTAAATTGTCCAATTCACACAACATTGTGAATTCTATTATTTCCGATTATTTCAGAAATAAATATATTATTCTATTATTTATATTAATTAAATATTCAATATTATTTAATTAAACGACTATTTAAATCTATAAACACTATTTAAATAATTAAATAAATTAATTATTATACCGTAAAAATGCGGGATGTTACATTCTTCCCCCCTTAAAATAATTTCATCCTAGAAATTGCTAAGGTAGAAAACAAAACCTATACTGGGTTAAAATTCACTTGTTTACTTCTTAACTTCAGTTTCAGCTGAACCAATTAATTTCAACTAAATTATTGATTCATTTCTATTGACAAAAATTTTGAAAATTTTCTAACACCCGAAATTTTCGAAATATTTTGCCAGCACCTCCTTTGTACGGCTCAATCGGTACAATTGTAACTAGCCTCTCTAGGCCTTCTCCAATCCAAAAGAAAATCAAACAGCCAAGCGGTTTGCCAAACAGGCTCATAAATCTCATGCTTATACAAAATATAAACGTGTACCTTTTTGTCAGGTATATCATTATATCATTTCCATCTGCTACCAATTCAGCATATAGCAATGTCATCCTAATCAAACTTCAATCAATTTTTATCCTCAAACCCAATCATTTGCTTAACCAAGCCAAATTCCATTTCAAACCAAACTTCCATTCTCGAGTTCAAACTCTAACTCACCAATCCAATATAGTTCCAGATCCCTATCTCATAATCCAATTTCACTCGATATATTATATTCCAATTCAATCTCCAGTTAATTGGTTCCAATTCATATTTGCTTCCACAAATTTCTATTTAATTTCCACTTTTTCCTTTAATTCAATTTCAAATTGCTTTCGCAAATTTCAATTCAATTTGGTTTTAATTCAAACAATCTTTCCCAGGAGTTTTAAATAAATTACCGTTTTCAAACATCCAATATTCCTCTTCGGAAATCAAAACCACTTGTTTTCACAAAACATTTCCAAAAACTATATCTTTTGTATTAATTCATCACTTACAAACTCGTAAATGAACATTGATGATGTGGCCAGCATCATCAGGGTTATTTCCCAGCGATCGAAGTGAGTTCAATACTATATCATTTCAAAACTCTATTTTAAACACTTCCATTTTGAAATCTATTTAAAATACTATTCACAATGTTTGTAAAACAATTCAAAATCTCCTAGGATTTTAAAATTCTCATATATTAAATCCAAGTCCATTTACAAACAACTTTCCAACTTTTTAGAGTTGTAATTTCAATTTTGATTTAAATTCAGATTTAATTCATCTGATTCCATATACTGCACTCATATGAATTCTGATTGGTTATTTACATAACCATTAAATTTATAATCTTACTCGATTACAATAACAACCAATATATCCAATATATTATAATCATTCCAATATAAATCCTTTATATCAAAATATAATTTGGGTAAAATTATTTCGTTTACCCTCTTTTCAAAACATACTGTGTCAGTTCATCGTATTCGAGTGTTTAGAAAATCCTACCGATACAGTGGATCAAACTGATCGACCAGAACTCATAAACAACCCAACCGATAAATCTCCCCAATATAAAACAATTTTTATAAAATCTAAAAATACGCTTTCTCGTATATATACACTCAAACTTAATATAGGGTATTCTCAACCCCATCTCTATCGAGTTATGCCACAGAGCCAAGGTAATCACTTAACCTTCAGCTCTGATACCACTGTAATGAACACGAATTTTCGACCTTGAAAATCGACATACAACACCATTTCGACTATTCAAGAATCGAAAATACCGGAACGTCAATAGAAAGAAGTTAGAGGGTGAGAATAGATAAGATATAAAGTTATAATAGAAGAAGGAGAGGAACAACAACAAGATCAGAATAACACGAACCTCACAACGGAACGAATAAAATATACTATATAACATAACTTTGAAACACAAATTTGTACTTGAATATACATATCATTATCGAAGTACAATGTAACGACCCAGAAAATCTGAACCAATTTAAAATTTTTGTTTAAAATTATCTGGTGGAAAAATGTGGCAGAAATTCAAAATTCCATTTTTAAATAATATTAAAGCCAGTGAAAATAGTCAATTTTCAAACGATCTCTGTTTTCGATGAAACCACTTTCATCGGAACCGGAATGTCATATTATTGCTAGGTTTCAATTCTTAGAATTTTTCGATTTAGTATGTGAGCTGGCGAAGGAAAATGTGTTTGGTCGATTTACAATCAAATTTAATCGACTGAAAAATAGCCATTTTTCAAAGTGTCAGAATTCGACGAAATTAATTTTGTTAGGACCGTATCATCATGACATAGACAAATATATTTTTTCTGGATTTTTCTGAGTCCGTTTGTGGCCTCGGTGAATTTATTTATGTAGACGAATTAAATTAATAAAAGAATTAAATATTAAATTAAATAATACAGGCCACAGACAGCTGTTTAGGCTGACGGGACCTGTCCCATTGGGTCCGGAATATGGGTTATTGGCTAGGGGCACCTTCTTCTGGGCTGAAATCGAAATAGTTTAGAAATTATGGATTTAATTATAAAATTACACATAAAATATTATAAAAATGGGAAAATCCAAACCCTAATTATTATTCATCTTCGTTGCCGCTGCCCCTAATTTGAGTGGCCGAAATTGTTCATTTCTTCTCCTCCTAATTTCTCCTCCATCACTAATTTTCAGACCCCAATACATATACCACGTCGAAGCTCTTCTCTCCCTCTTCATTTCTATACCACATGATCATCTCCTCGTCGCCCAAAGCCAGAGCAGCGACCCCCCTAAACTCACCGCGTCTCGTCCGCCGTGGGCCCCCCTAGCCGCCGCCGAGTTTGACCAAACCACCCCCCCCCCCCGGCGTGCGCCACTCCACCTGCTCCGACGTCCCCCCTCCCGATCGGCAAACACTGCAACTAATTGGAAGAAAAACCCAACCCTAAATTAGAACCCAATATAGAAAACTGTCGGCCTGTTCTTGTCTGAGAGGAAGAAGGTGATTTCTCTAATTAATTTATTATTTAATTAATTCAAATTATTTTAAAACTTCAATTTATCATATCTAACTCGTTTCATTTCGAAATTCGATGATTTCAGCGACGTTGTAATCGTGTGACTGAGGTCTACGCATCGAAACTGACTGGAGTTGATTCTGAACAGTTCGAATTTTGGCCAAAAATCATCAACGACTGTGAGATTCTGAATTTAAATAATTTATTTTAAATCCTATTCGATCAATTGAATCATTATATATTATTCTGATCTATTATGTGGTGATTGTTGAATCTTATTCGTCGTGATGTCATGTTATAATTTGACTGTTGGATCTGTAAAATTCTAATGAAATCATAATAAAGTTCTCGCCTTTGTTTTTATTTTTATTTTATCCTCTTGAAACTGATCTTTTGATTTGGAATTAAAATAAAATAAAGTTGGGATCTTTGTTTAAAGGTTTTGATCTTTTGATTTGAAAATAAAATATAATAAAGTTGAGATCTTTATGGGAAGTTTTTTGATCTTTTGTTTTGGAAACAAAATTAAGTCAGATCTCATGTTTTGAAAACAAAATTTAGTTCTAATCTTTTGTTTTTGAAAAAAATTAAAGTTGAATCTTTTGTTTTTGATCTACGAATAAAACAAAGTTTTATTTTCCTTTCATTTTGTTTTAAATAATAAATTAAGACTTGATCCTTTATTTTGACATATAGAATAAAAGAAGTTGGATTTATATAATGAATAAAGATTTGATCTTTTATCCTATAAATTGAATAAAATTCATATATTTTGTTTTATTTCGCAAAATAAAGGCGGGGTCTATTATTTTTGATTCATAGGAATTTTACAACCAATCATATGTTGCCATTTGTTGTAATACACAAAATTCGTCGTATGTTAGTATAGTTGAAATGACACCAAAATTTCATCGTCATGTTTATATGGTTGAAATGAGCAAAACTTCATCGTTATGTTAATATAGTTGAAATGAATCAAATCTTGACATTAGAAAATATATTTATTTTAGGAAGGTTGACGCTAGAAAAGATGTTTACATTGGAAATAAAGTCCACCCTTTTATTTGCATTTTACAATGCAAATATTACATAGAATGATGAATTTACTTTTTATTAAGTTCTCTTAGTAATAGAAGAATAAAAAGACATTTTATTTTCAATATAATAGAAAAGAATAAAAAGACATTTTTATTTTCAATGTTATAGGGAAGAATAAGAAAAAAAAAACATTTTCATTTTCAATTTAATTGGAAAGAATAAAAAGAGGTTTACATTTTTAAATGTAAATAAAAGAGTAAGGGACTTTTACATTCTTATTTGAAAATATACATTTTAAAACTATCATTTTTGTCGCATTAGAATTGGAGAACAAAAATATCATTTGTTGAACATTGAAAATATACAATTTAAAACTATCATTTTTATCGCATTAGAATTGGCGAACAAAAATGTCATTTTGTTGAACATTGAAAATATACATTTTAAAATTATCATTTTTGTCGCATTAGAATTGGCGAACAAAAATGTCATTTTGTTGAACATTGAAAATATACATTTTAAAATTATCATTTTTGTCGCATTAGAATTGGCGAACAAAAATGTCATTTTGTTGAACATTGAAAATATACATTTTAAAACTATCATTTTTGTCGCATTAGAATTGGCGAACAAAAATGTCATTTTGTTGAACATTGAAAATATACATTTTAAAACTATCATTTTTGTCGCATTAGAATTGGCGAACAAAAATGTCATTTTGTTTAACATTGAAAATATACATTTTAAAACTATCATTTTGGTCACATTAGAATTGGCGAACAAAAATGACATTTTGATGAATATAAAAATATATATCGTTGAATTATCATTTTTGGTCGCATTAGAATTGGCGAACAAAAATGACATTTTGATGAATATAAAAATATATATCGTTGAATTATCATTTTTAGTCACATTGGAGTTGGCGAACAAAAGTGTCATGTCTATCTGATATAAAATGACACATTGTTGAAACCATCATTTTGTTGCACTAGAATTGGCGGACGAAAGTATTTCTATCGTAGAATAAAAGGAATGAATTTTAATAAAGGAAATCGCCCAAATGGTTTATATATTATATATAAATATAAAATATAAAATTAAACGAAACGAGCGCTGCAGTTCGCGTATCGGCAATCGTAACTTCAAACGAATATATAGAAAGATCCGACCGTTGGATTTTCCCAAAACAGGAACCGTTAGGACCGCTTTGGGGAGAGCTTTCCAACGATATAAATTTCATCAAAATCCGACGGTTAGATTTGGAGATATGTGTAAATCAAATTTTGGTAAAAACAGCGCCAGCGCCGCCTATTGACCCGAAATGTCGTTTATATATTTCGAGCTATTTTTAATAGATAAAAATAGCGATAAATAGTTATAAATATATATGAAAAGTTTTAAACTATAATTATGAGACAATTATTTGAAAAGGCCGAGTTTAGCTCATTTCAAATAATTGAACGGCGATTAAATCAAAGATGTAACAAGACGGTGTAGAAGACCAGCGATCTTCACATCGAATGGGCGATGACTTCTGACACCTTGGACTGCCTTGCTCCCAGGACTGGGTTGAAGCAGTAATTGCCCAGACGTGTGTGTTGGTCATGCGGATTAGCGAGAACCTCTTTGGTGTCTCCGGTTTCGTTCAGACCCAGAACGGACTTGTAAATGGATGCGTGTCTGACGTTGAAATTCACTTCATGTAATTAAATCGCTTTCTATTAATATATGTCTGTTTGGTGGTGGAGAATTTATTCTCTACTTAACACCCGGATACATAGTAGTAGTTATCGATAGTATGGTGTTGAATTATCAACGTGGCACGCCAAGATGCAATAATCAAGCTTTGTTGAAAAGCAGGCCTTGTGGCGGATGATCAAAGCATAGCTTGTTTAGGCATAGCTTTGTGTATAACGTAGCTTCGCGAGCCTTACACCCGGTATGAGTCAAAAACGGAATATGGACCGTAGGGAGTGCACACGTTTCTCTCTAGCTAAGAGTGGTGCTTGGGTTTAGACACGGTCCGACATTTTACTTATGTGGATTTTGGATTGAGGTACCTCGGGTTTTTATAGGCCGGAAGTGGTCATATTATAGGTCCAAAGGGACCGGGAAACGTGTGTACATGCATAACGAGCCAACGAATGACTCCATCGGACCCGGATCGTCCGATCTAACCGAGGCGCCTCACAACAGCAACAACCACATAGGTGAAAAGTATATAAATGTCAGACCCAGTGTGAATATTGATGTTGAACGAAAATTCAACATTTGTTTAGATTAAATAAATAAATAATATCGATTTAGAAAATGTTAACAGTCGACCGTAAAACCATCGTTTTGTTAAGAAACTGATTTACCGTCAGGTAAATCAATGAACTTAATTATAGAAATTATATTTTTATAATTAAAGTGAAGTTTTAAATTATAATAGAAGTTCTATTATAAACCAATATATTTTCCCAACGTTGGTGTAATTGGATAGAGGCTATTCTTACAACAAGTCATTCTTCAGTTTCAATCAATGGTGATATTGGGGGTATATTTAAATCAAGTAGAGGTTTGAGGTAAGGCGACCCCTTATCCCCTCTGATTTTTGTATTAGTTGCTGATGTTTTTAACCAAATGGTTAAAAGAGTTATAGCCAACAACTACTTTGAAGGGATTCATCTGCCTAATTCCTCTCTGTCCATTTCTAATCTTCAATTTGCAGATGATACTATCATCTTTTCCTCTCCTAACTTTAATCACATTTTTTGTCTCAAAGTTGTTCTCTATACTTTTGAGATTATCTCAGGTTTGTCAATCAATTTCTCCAAGAGCTCGATAATAATGTTAGGTGGGGCTGATCATCTTGGTTCTTCTATCTCAGCCATCTTAAAGTATCCCGTTGATAAGTTCCCTATTCAGTATTTTGGAATTCCTCTTAGACCCACCAAACTACACAAATTGGATTGGATGCCTCTTATTCAAAAAATTGAAAAGAGATTATCTTCATGGAAGGCTAATGCTCTTTCTTCAGCAGGTCGTTTAGTGTTGGTTAAGGCTGTCTTATCAGCATTACCAACTTATTGGATGTCTATCTATAAATTTCCTAGGTGGGTAATTTCAAAAATTGATTCAATCAGAAGCACATTCCTATGGAATGGGAACAAGGTCAAAAAACTGGTTAATTTGCAAACTTCTTGCTTACACATTAGTCAGGGAGGTCTGGGTATCATTAACCTTTATAATTTTAATCTTGCTCTTTTATCTAAATGGTTATGGAGAATCGTTACTCCTGGCTCGTACCTTTGGAAGAATTGGATTCTTTCTCTCTACTATTCTAACAATCCTCATCTTGTTTTGCACTCCTCTCCTCCTATCAAATCTTCTCCTTTCTGGTCTGGGGTTATTTCATGCTTACCTAGAATTAAAAACTTGTTTCAAGTCAAGGTGGGCAATGGGGGCTCTTGTTTATTTTGGTATGATATTTGGCATGGTCATATTCCCCTTCATCAAGTTTTTCCCATGCTTTTTCCTCACATTACTAATAGATTCTCCTCTGTTGCAAATTTGTTGCTTTTGGGTCCTTCTGCATTGTGTCCATCTTCTATTTTTAGTGTGCATGTTTTGGATGAATTACTTCTTGCATCCAGATTGTTAATAAACTCTCAGCTTTCCTCTAATGAAGACAGTTATTTTTGGGCTTTGTCTCCATCAAAAGGCTTCTCAGTCGCTTCGTTGTACAAATTCATTAATTTCTCCGGAAGGTTATTTTCTTTTCCTAGAATCTGGAAGATTCACCTACCTCCTAAGATTTTATTCTTCAATTGGTGTTTGATTCATGGTAAAATAAACACAAGGGCTAAATTGCATAGACTTAACTTGATTGATGACTCCCGATGTGTTCTTTGTTCTATCCATGTTGAGACAATTGATTATCTTTTCCTGAATTGTGATTACTCATTTCCTGTCTTGGCAGTCACTAGTTCGTTTTTACTTGGCTTTATTCCTGAGATTAATTCAGTTTTTGATCTCTGGGAATTTTCTGATGCAAATGCTGCTAGAGATTCATTCTTTGTAGTTTTCTGCTGGTGTATATGGAAACAAAGAAATGCTATGATATTCAACAAACCACTGAAGAGTTTTAGGGGATCATGTAATCTTATAATTCTTTGCTTTAAATCCTGGTCAGGTTATTCTGCTCCTCCAGTCAGATTTGCATTTGCTCTTCCAGCAGCTACTAGTCCAGCGGAATCAGTGGGCTCTAATCACGGAGATTCTAGTCCATACTTGCATTAAGAACCTTTCAGTTGCAAGATATCTTTTGCTATATAATGATTGCAGCTTTTGGTTTATGTATGATCAGTTTTATTTCTTTACTACTGCTACGGATAGACTCTTTTTTGTTGTGGTAATGTGGGTTGTGATGTTGTTTATTATGGCAGAACTTATTGTATAATTACTTCCCTTATGACACAAAACTTTACGCTACCAGTTGGGCTTGTCAACTGGGTTATATAATTATTTATATTAATCTAATCGGCTATGTAGTTGCGCGCTACACATCCGTCTTTCTCAAAAAAAAAAATTATATTTTTAATTAATTTAAAAAGAGAACTAATTAGAATCGGTTAACGAGATAACCGTGTTTAGAGTTGACTAAATTGACCATTTTTAAATGGAATTAATTATTGAATTAATTTGTTTGGATTTATCTAATACAATAATTAAGAATATTGTTTAAATTTAAATAAGATATTTAAAAAGGGATTTACTACTTATTTTAGTTAATTAAGGAATTAACTATTTTTACAGTAGTTAATGATCGAAGTAAATTATTATTTTAATTAATAATAACTTAGAAAGTTACTTTTTAAAGGGAAATTCATTTAGAGGTAATTGAAGTCGAAACCAAATCTAGTTGAATGGTGAAAGAAGTTTATGAACAGGTTTTACTTTTAAAACCCGAATTTGTATAACCATGTTATAAAAGGAATTTAAGCGACCATGATAGCTTAATTTAGATTGATTCAATATTTGAATCAAGTAAAAAGGGAATTGTGAACAGAAAGGGTTTAGACTAAAAAAAATTGATTTAAACAAGGTTTATAAAAACGATGAGGTGTTATATCGTTTATTCTAAATTAACATTACTTAAAAATGTGATTAAGTAAAAGTGGAAGATTGGAATAAGAGTTTCAAAGCGGGAATGGCTGAATGGATTTGAAAAGGAATTAGTGAAAGTGAAAGAAATGGTCGTAGGATTTGGTAACCAAATCCGAATCATAAAAATGAATTGGTTCAGAAGGGTAGAGGTTAAAAGTGGTGTGTTATAAAGAAGTTACTTAATGGAATTAAGAAATAATGGTATATTAGAGAAAGAGATTTGCAAAATGATAATAAGGTTTATAAAATCGTATTTTAAATAAAATAGTAAAATTGAATTTGAGATTTGAATGAAATGTTTGTTTGGAATTACAACTTATATTTATCTAAGGATAAGAATGTTGTTGATCAAGGTCTGAGAGGTAATTAAAATACCCCAACTTGAACGACATCAGAATTATCCGAGGATGATATTAGATGTAATGGTAAAGGAGGTTAGTGAAAATGTATTATTCCCATTAGAGAAATAATAGTGCAATGTTTGGTAAAAATATGGAGAATATATAATAAGGATTTTAAAGTAAAGGAAAGTAAAGAGGAGTTGCGTGGAAAGATAACGATATTTTCGAGTGAGAAAGGAAGCGTAAAGCTGAGTGTTATTCTATGAGAATAAGCATGGAGTATTGTTTTCAAGTAATGAACAATGATATTTTATAACGTTGTTTTACAATATATAAAATTGAATTCATTTCCGAATTTAAATAATGGGAAATGATATAGCAAATGGAAATTTATTTTTCCTAAATATAAAAAATGAATTTGTATAAAGAAAATCTTAAGTTAAGTAAGAAGCGAAGTTATATTCAAAATATTGAAATGTTTTAAGAGTTTTAATTTATATTTTCTTTAATTAAAAGGCCAATTGATGCTATATATAGAACCAGTGAACCCATTGGAATTTCATGATTGAATCACTGTTTATTTTGATAGTTTAACCACTGACTATCAAATATGTCCTATACGATTGTTAGTACGGAAAGACTGGGATCAAATTTATATTCGAAATCCATTCCGACCAACAAATACGTGAAGATATCAAAGGATGATTAAGATGGAGCATTGAAGACCGTAGATCTTCATAAACGGAGGAACTGCTTAAAATCTCTGTGTTGCCACACAGAGATAAACTGTGGTTCTGTCGTGGTTGGAATCTACGGATTGCAAGGACTACTCACTACTAATCTATAGGGTGATTCCTTAGACGTAGTAGGAGGGTACCTTTGGTTCATCCTGTTCTTGGATGACTTGGATGGACGGATGTCTGACAGAGCATTTCCAAAGGAATTACGTACGTTGATTTCTTCAAACGTACCATAGTTGATGGCGGAGAAATGGTTTTTCTCTAGCCAAATAACTAGAGTATTTTTGTGGACGTCAATTAGTAATATCTGGCGGATCTGACGATGTGGCATTCAAAGTGAATGGTGACCAGATGTTTCAGAGGAAATTCAAACCTCAAGCCTTATCAACCAGGAAATGACAAAAATCAGGCAGACAGCATGGCTATATGGGTCACTCCCATTAGGATGTATAATCACCTATCTAGAGAAATTCCTTTTGCTTCTTTAATCTATTTCGATGCTGTTCCTTTTCGGGAAAACGGTGGTTTGAGTCCAACCGTTGGTGATATACATTCGATACACTCAAGTGTAATGAGTGGTCGGTCATGTGTGGGCCCGGTTGCAAGACGTTCTTATTGAACCCAGTGTATTCCCCTCTAGAGATACACTATCGGCAGGTGGTCCCATACCTTGTCATAGTCGGAATCCAATCTCCAATAAGCACCTGCGGTTTTGATTGTATACTATACATGTGGAGCGTGAGATGCAAGCGTTCCGCTAGTTTGATATCTACTTGTATTTAGACACTATTATAATATCATAAAAGATATTGATTTAAAAAATATTTTGGGTTATCGTAAGGTAAAAACTGTCCGTATTTTTGTATGGATTTGGTCTTACGATCATCCTTTTCTTTTGAAAAGATTTTTAACTTAAATATCAAGTTGTGTGATACCCTTAAACTTAGTGTGTTTTTTTTCACTCTGGTTCACCAGACTGACCTGGTATTTTGTAAATGCTCGGGTTAGACCGGGTTGTACAGGTTCAGGTTGTCGAGTGCTGTGGAGAGACGAGCTGGAAGAGTTCAGTCGTATGATATTATAGAGCTATTGTTCCGCTGTGTGTTGTATCAGAGGATAGGTTATTATAACTATCCAGAGGTGTTGATGTACTCTGATATTGTAAGTATTTTTCAAAGCTCTCAGTAAAGATTTATTTCAGTATTATATTTTGTTCCGCTGCGATGTGAAACTCTGATTCTATGTTGTGTTGGTTCTTCTTCTTCTTCTATTCTAACTTTATTTCTTTCTTATCTCACCCTCTAACTTCTTTGTAACAACTATCCAGTGTTTTCGGTGTTGAAAGGTCAGCATGAGATACGGTAAAGGTATTTATGTTGATTTTCGGGATCGAAAAACCTTGGGTCGTTACAGTGGTATCAGAGCGGGGTTTAGTACTAACCTTGGCTCTGTGGTGTGACTCGATAGAGATTGGGTTAGTAATACCCTAGATCGAGATTGCGTGAATATATATATATGAGAGCGTATTTGTAAATTTCATATACAAATGTTTTGTATTGTATTGTTGATCGGTTCAAGTGTTGAGAAGCATTGAACTGACCATTGATACAGTATTGTTTTGGAAAAAGGGTAAATGAAATAATTTTACCCAAAATATATTCTTGTATAAAAAGGAATAATTTTCTCAAATTATTGAGGTATTGGTTTGTTTTTTGATTAACTTGAATAATATTCAAGTTTTGTTTAAAAATTTGAATTAGAACTTAACCTGGTTAAGTTAGATTAATTAAATCATGTTATTGGAATTAAATAAGTTAAATTGGAAATTTGATGAATAAATATTAATCAAATAGAAATCAACTAGATATTAATCAATTGATGTTCAAATATGTGAAACCAAAATAAAATATTAATATTGAATGGAAATTCAATTAATCTGGTTGTGTATTGGTTGCTGGATTGTGAATTGTTTGTTATTGGTTGATAATTTGTTTGAATGGAATAATCAACAATTTAATGAAGTTAAATGAATTCTAAACTAAAGAATAATTTCTAGTATAATTAAACTAGAATAAAACTGAATATAGATTGGAATTTATGGTTTAACCCTGTATTTGATAGTGAGTTGGTGATGTTTGTTTGATTTTGGGATTGGTGTAGTATACCAGTTGATTAGTGAAAATATTACTTGAGAATTTCATATATCCGTTACTGATATGTGAATTGAGTTAAGTACAGGTGTCGATGGCTATGCAGATTGATATTTGTTGAGTAAATCGCATATGCATTAAACAATTATGCTCAACATCGCTCGTAAAAGGTACGCCTACGCGAAAATATAAAATTTTGGGTTTGAATTTTGTTTTCCGACCATGTGGGTCGATGTATACATATTATTTGTTCCTGCGATATCGCAGATGTCACTCCATGCAGGGGAGATTCTGTCGAATTTTTCTGGGAATTTAATGTGTTAGAAATTTTTTGATATTTTTGAAAATATTTATTTAAGGTATTGAATCAGTTTTTGATTTAAATTAAATTAGGTTTTTGATTTAAAATAAATGGGAATTGGAAATTAGTGGGATTCGTAACATTTTTCTTACCTTAGCAATTTCGAGGACGAAATTATTCTAAGGGGGAAGAATGTAACGACCCGTATTTTTGGCAGTCAAATATTTACTTTAAATTTATTATTTTAATATTATATTTGAAATATTAATGGATTTTAATATTTAATTCGTTATTTAAAACGAAGTTTGAACTATATATTTATATATAATATAAATCGAGCTTGAAAATAGCGTGCAGTTCGTAATATGGAGTTTTGAACTTCAACTAGATATACAGAGTCCGATATAAGACGGATTTCTGTGAAACAGGAAACGCAGGAACCATATTGATGATGTTTTTTATTTGGAAGATAAAAATCCAGATTTCATGTTATGGATTGTTAGTTATGTCCAATTCAATTTTTGAAATAGTCGCTATGGAAATCGCTATTAAAATATAACATTATTAATATATTTAAATAGGGAAATTTAAATGGTTTAACTCAAAATTGATGAGATTGAGCTGTGTAAATTATATCTGGAATTGTATATATATTATGGTTGGATATATATGATAAAAATAATTTATTTTTATTTTATTGAATTTATTTGGAATTTATATAATATTTTAATCGATATTATATAAGACCTAAAAATAGTCAATGTGCAAACGGTCACCATTTTCGATGAAAATAATTTCATTGGGACCGGTACGTTAAGACGTAGCAGTATGACTTTTTATTTTATTTTATTTTTATTATTTTTGCGTTTAGAATTCGCGTTTGGCGGTGTGTAGGTTAAACGGTTAGCTGTTTATAACAACGATATAAGCAACATAGTTTAATACCGTATAATAAAAATAAAATAGAATAAATCCTATAGGCTTCACCCTTATAAGTAATAAGGTACACACCCTAAGTTATATAAGCTACCGCCTATTTATGAATAGAAATGACATTTCTCTCCACTTCGTGCTTAAGTCTTTTACTCACAGACTAAAGTTAAAAATATATGTAAGGCAAATCCTAAATACCCACGCAGTCTATATATGGTACAAGTATTATCCTATATCCTATAGCATGCAGTCCTCATCACAGTAAAATATAACCTAAGATATTACATATGTACAGCCTTAATTCGAAGGGAAATACCCCAAAGAAAATATCAATGACTGTACAAGCTTATACTTTGATTTTGCTGCCTACTATATATTAATATGTGCATGTACCCTTGAGGCGGAAGCAAACAAGTATCGTATGTACAACATCCTACCTTCGAGACTAAGGTTTCAAATTGAAATAACCGAACATGCTATTGTTATTGGAAATAACAGCTACCATATATACATACATAAAGAACAACTGTGAAAAAAACAGAAAGAAGAAGGAAAAGAAAGAGAATATATATATATACATACATCAAATCCATACAGACAATAAACAGCTCAATGTAATCATATACAAATTTCAATATACAATTTCGAATCTGTAAATTGAATAGACAATTCAAAATAGCCTAAACTAATCTTATGCATCCCTACTCCATGTACACATCACAGTGGTCGATAGTACAAGAAATTCAATATGAAATCTTCCCAAAATCCTTAAAATTTCTCTGCAAAATATCACTCATCCACCAAGTTCAAATCATCCAGGTCACGTACCCAAATCATAATAGCTATAATGAAAGGAAATTCCATCTAAGAACTAGACACATCTAAATAAATAAATAAATATATATATATATTCATACAGAAGCAAAAACAGTGAGATGAACAGCTATAAATATATTAAACTGAAAATACAAGGACAGCTAAGAAGATTTATATGGTAAATTCACTGTTAAAAATCCAAACAGAAAATCTATGGTACAGTTTTCAAATCACTGAATTGAAATAACAATTCATAGCTACAGTCCTACCTAGTCTAAAAATATGTACAAGTTCGATCAAAATTTCAATTCGAATAGGCCAACAACACTGAATTGCCATCAGAATTTCGACCAGAATTTCAACACTAAACATCACAGCCATCAACAGTAAAATCAAAATTTCTGCAAAAAGAAGAAAAAGGCATATGGCCTAAGGATCTATAACTAAACTGCCTACGTTGAGCTACTGATGGACATTGATCTCATCTAAATTTCTCAACACTATAAATATGCGTGTACACGCAGTATGCTTTCCCATTCCAAAATCATATGGACCATACGGCAAAACAAAACCATTCAAAACCCTCAAATAAATCAAAACTTAACGCAGAAGACATAGATCAATTAAAATACTTATCTGTAATCATAGGTGTACGCGCTTCAGTGTGTAACAGACATATGGGCGTGAGTTATAGCAGGAGAAATGAAGTGCGAAAGCATTTCAGTGGGTTTCGGAGGGATGGTCAACCCAAAACAAGCAGTGCCTCCATCTGAATGAACTATGGAAATCGTTCAGTAGCTCTTCCCCTTTTTTGATGAAATCTGTTTTAGCTTGGAGACCGGAAATCAAGGCATAGGGAGCGCTATTCGAAGTAAAACCTCAGGAGGAGGAGGAGGCGATCGTGAGGCAGGGGGTTTTGGACGTTGGATGATGGCGGAGACGCTCTTCTCCTGGAAGCGTCAGATCGAACCACAATCATCGGAGAAAGGGATGGAATGGCGAGGAGAATTTGTTCGGCATGGAAATTTCTTTTTCTGACTTTGGAGGCGGCGGATGTTATGCAGAAATGAGGGTTTCGATCGTTTTAGTGAATAGGGGAATGGGTGCGGGTTGATTAGTGGTGGGCTGAACAAGTTAAGTAAGGCCCAAAATTTTAAATTAAAGTTATTTAACTTAAATATCTGTGTAAACTTAGATTTTTAATTTCAAATGCACACGTGATCAGAATTCGATGAAACAAAAAAGCAACGGAACCACGTCGACGAGTACTACGCGTTGGAAGAGAACCGAACATGGCAGGAAGCAGCTGGATTTTTTAGTTAAATTAAACGCTCGTTTAATTTAACTAAAACGAACCGATTTAACAACGGAATCAAACCAAAGGTGAGTTAAACTCACTCAGTTTCCCTATTTATATTTTATATAAATTTGGTTTTTATTTTGTGTGCTCTGCTTGTTGATGGTTGACTGTTTGCTAGTTATAAATTTATTTGTTGATTTAATGACGGAATTAAACCGTGTTTAATTTCAATAAAATACCACATCGTTATTTTAACGATTGGATCCAATGAAGGTGACTTACCTTATTGGTCACGTTTATCTATAAACGTATTTAAATTGTTCTATTAATTGGTTGATGCTGAAGAGTTGTTATTTACTGTTATAGAAATTATCAGTTAAGTGACATCAATTGATTTGATTGTTGATTATTGACTGAAAATTCAACATATGTTTAGTTTAAACCAATGGGTGGTATTGGTTGAGTATTTGCCAATATGGCCTATGAAATCAATTATTTTATAAATGTTGAATTACCGTCAAGCAGATCAACAGAGATGAAGTTATAAAACTTATTTTTATAACTGGAAATAGATTCTGAAATATATTTTATTTTGAATAATTATTTAAAGGAAATAAATATTTATTATTCAAATTTATAATTAATTATACATCGATTTTTATAAAGTAAATTCCGATGCTAATCAAATTATAAACAAATGGATAAAAATTGACTTAATGGCTAAAAGTTGAATAATTGTTTTTAAGAAACAATTAATGGAATTATTTAAATTAATTATATTTTTAATTAATTTAAAAAGAGAACTAATTAGAATCGGTTAACGAGATAACTGTGTTTAGAGTTGACTAAATTGACCATTTTTAATTGGAATTAATTATTGAATTAATTTGGTTGAATTTATCTAATATAATAATTAAGAATATTGTTTAAATTTAAATAAGATATTTAAAAAGGGATTTACTACTTATTTTAGTTAATTAAGGAATTAACTATTTTTACAGTCGTTAATGATCGAAGTAAATTATTATTTTAATTAATAATAACTTAGAAAGTTACTTTTTAAAGGGAAATTCATTTAGAGGTAATTGAAGTCGAAACCAAATCAAGTTGAATGGTGAAAGAAGTTTATGAACGAGTTTTACTTTTAAAACCCGAATTTGTATAACCATGTTATAAAAGGAATTTAAGCGACCATTGAAACACCCCACCTCCGTTAAGGTCACTCACAAAGGGAATGCCTTAATTTCGGTGGACCATTATAGGTAAAGGATGTAGATAAATTAAAGACAGACAATTAAAGCAGCGGCAAATAAATAAAACTTTATTTCATTGATAAACAGCTTCTACAAAGATTGTTTTGCAATACCAAAGTATCCTGTCTTGCTTACAAAAATAAAGAAGAATAAAATGATTTCCCCAAATAAAGCAATGAGCCAGCCATAGCAGTAGAAGAGAGAGTCCAAGGCAACACGTCAAAGAGTCTTCAAGCTAGGAAAGAGTAACTGTCCAAACAAACCTAAGATATTCCCTCCCTGACTACCTAAGGGGGAGAAACGGAAGAAAAGAGGCGAAAGCAAACTAGGTCAGACATAAAGTCTGGTAAGTCCGGTGATTCTTAGTATTTAAACGAGGAAAAGGGTCATGACATGAATAAACTAAATATAAGACTAAACCATAGTAACGAGATAATATGGGATAAGCATGGGATATGGCAAGATAAACTGAATGCACTCATAAACTGAATGCGCTTCTGCTCTTTCTCTACTTCCCAACTACCCTATTTATACTGATTTCTATATCTTTGCACTACCTAACTGGTGTCCAAACTAGTAATCTATGATCATATGATAACGTGATCCCAGTCCCCGTATTTGTGGTTGCCTTCAGGTGTACATCTATTATGGGGATTCCGTTTATTACCTAGATCTAATCTAGGGTTTACTATCGAGTGCTTACTAGATTTAACCAGGGTTTACGCTACCCAGGGCCATTAGGGCTTATGCTACCTATTGAACGCTTCTCGGGTTCAGGGTTTACGCGACCTAGGTCCAACTAGGGATTATGCTACATACTTGTATTAAGTTTCCATGTGTCTATGTTAGTCGGCCCTCTCTTGCATGTAGATACTCTGTGCTGGCCCAACCATAAGGTGTATCAAGCCTTGTGATAGCGGCCCGACACGATTTAGGATGCACAGTGTATAACTACTGGTACCCAGTGCCTGCTTTTTCCCACTCCGGAATATGTGCACGCCCGTAAACCGTCGGAACCTACACTGACGTACCCACTGCCGTTATCTTTGACCGCTTATAATCAGCCCAGTAATCGTGCCCCATCCTGCCTAGTTTCAGGGTACCATGATACATCTATGTGGGTTACTGCTGAAATGGGTCCCCGTTGCTAGAGTTTCCTGTTGGTTAAGTTTATGGGCCTATATATATACAAATATTACCCACCTATACGAGATGTACTTAACCCTCCCACCGATTCTAGCATGTTTTCTTAACAGTTAAGTTTGTGGGCTTATATGTACTAATATTACCCACCTACATGAGATGTACTTAACCTTCCCACGGATTCAAGCATGTTTATTTAATGGTTAAGTTCTATGGGCCTATATTTACTAATATTACCCACCAACCCGATATGTACTTAACCTCCTACTCGTCAAGTCGTGTCGGTTAAGTGGTTCTTATTAACTTAACCTTTCTCGCTTATCTTGTTGGATTGGTTAAGTGTGATCTATTAACTTAACCCTATTCATTCATCAGGTTATATTGGTTAAGTATTCCCCATTTAACTTAACCTCATTAGCTCATCAAGTTATATTGGTCAAGTGTCATTAATCAATTCAAGTTGACTTAACCCATCCACTGTAATGACCCAGAAAATCTAAACTAATTTAAAAATTTTAAATTGGCTAAAATAATGGATTTTAAATATTTAAAATAAATATTTTAAATAATAGCAATGAAAACTGAGTTCGAATCGACAATTGAAAACGAATATAATTAATTCTATTTATAAACAAGGCCTGAAATGGCGCTGCAGTTTCAAAAATTGAATTCAAACTTTGTTGGACTGTACCGGGTGCAAAACAAAACGGATTTGAGTGAAACCAAAAATATTTAAATCTGTTAGTGAATACCTTTCTAACGAATTTGAAAATCAAAGTTTCATAGCGGAAAGCAAAAGTTATGGCCAAATGAATTTTCAGAATGGTCGCTATGGAATTTATATAGCCCGTGAAATTGGCCATTTTGCAAACGACCTCGGAATTCGACGAAACCACTTTTGTTGGATCTGGGATGAGAAGTTATTGCTAGGTTTCAAATTTCATAATTTTTGAAGCTAGTATGTGAGCGTGGCAAAAGAAAACATGTTTTGGTCAATTATAGTTAAATTGGATTGACCAGAAATGGGGCTTTTTGCAAACGGTCTTAGAATTCGACGAAACTAGTTTTGTTGGGACCGTATCGTCAAAACATAGCCAGATTTATTTTTCTGGAATTTTTCGAATCAGTTTGTGGCCCTGGCAAATTGAACTGTACGTTCAAATTAAATATTGAATGTTATATATTTTAAATTGAAGGAAAACTGATTGAAATAGTCGAGTGGGCCTACGAAACATATCCCATTGTGTTCGGAATGGGGGTAAAATGCTGGGGACGACAGTCGTTGGGTTTGGATTGGTGGTCGTGTCAGAAAACACCTTATAAAACCTCCTGGCCAATCAGAATAAATAACAAAAATAGAATTTCTCTCTCTTCCCCCCCCCCCCCGATATACGGCGGAAGACCTTCAAAACTTCCTGACTCGATTTCTCTTTCAATTCCAAACGAAATCAAGCAAACTTGGATCCATTTTGAAGCTCTAACCATCCTCTTCAAATCCATGTGAAGTTTGGAAATTATCATTCAGTATTCGTCGAGTTGCGAGCCCGGGAAGTGCTCGACTTTCGAGCTCCGCCGCTGTTGACTAGAGCCACCGGAGTGGGTCCCCTTTCCGGCGCAGGTACTCCTCTCCGTCCTCTTCGACGCAGCGCCCTCCGATCCTCTTCATACTTCACGGATTTGGTGAAAATCTAGACCCTAGTTTTGAACCATATTGAAAGGTATACGGTTTATCGTATTTAAACTGATTTCAACAGTTTTAAATTGTTGCAAACTTTGATAAATCATATCTTTTTCGTTTCTTGATGAAATTCGATGAAACAGGAAACATCGTGACCGTGTGGACGTCTTCTACATTTTAGAAGAGATCGCATATTTTTCTGAGCCTTCTGTTATTTTTGGTGGAGTGGAACCCAATGTGAGATTTCTAATTTATAAACGATATGGAAAACGATGATGTATAAATTATATGATCGATGTATGACTTATATAAGCATTGTACACCTCTCGTATAAGCGTTGTATAAGTTGTATATGCGTTGAAAAAAATTTATATATGTGTTGAAATAGAAGTGAATTGCTATATATATATATATATATATATATATATATATATATATATATATATAAACGCCCCTCGTCCACAAACCATGGACGATATTTATTGGTTGTGATTGGTGTGAAAATTGATTGATAGCGAATGCTTGATTGGGATTGTTTGTGGTTGATATTGAATTATTGTGGTTGAAAAATACCCGTTTGTGGTTGAGAAATATTTGGTTGAAACCACATAGGATTAGTTTGTGGAAATGAAATAAAAATATACATGCCGCCTGCGTGCGAACTAGATGCATGATCCCCATTGTCAAAAACCGCGAGGTTTTAAGGTAGAGCGAGGAGCCGTACTAGGGATGGTCCCGGTTTTAACTACCCTGCCGTTTTGCTACCGAAATTTTGAATAATATTCATGTGTTTGAATTATTTCCATTTGTTGAAACTATATTTATTCTTTGAATAGAAAACCTTCATGTGTTGAGTCGATATTCATTCGTTGGATAGAAATTCATGTGTTGAATGGTATCAGTGTTTTAAATATAAAAATCACATTTTTATCGATATATAGAAACTATAGAAAACCTTCATGTGGTGAATCGATATTCAATCGTTGGATAGAAATTCATGTGTTGAATGGTATTCGTATTTTAAATATAAAAATCACATTTTTATCTATATATAGAAACTATAGAAAACCTTCATGTGTTGAATCGATATTAGTTGGATAGAAATTCATGTGTTGAATGGTATTAGTGTTTTAAATATAAAAATCACATTTTTATCGATATATATAAACTATAGAAAACCTTCAAGTGTTGAATCGAAATTCATTCGTTGAATTGAAATTCATATGTTGAGTGGTATTCATATTTTGAAATAAATTGTTTTATAATAAAAATCATATTTTTATCACTTATATGAAACATATAAAATAATCGTGTTTTGAAAAAAATTGTTTTACATTAAAAATCACATTTTATTATGTACATGAATTGGTAAAAATAGTGAAGTGTTGAAATAGAAGCCAGTTACATAAAAATATCATTTTTATCAAATGTATGAAAAGAATATAGCTTTGAAATCGAAGAATCGATATATATATATATATATATATATATATATATATAAATAGAATTAAAATATATCGAATAACGACGCTGCAGTTCGTATTTTGAAACCGTGATTTATAACGATTATACCGGGAGATCCGACCATCGGATTTTCATGAAATCGCAACCGTTGGGTTCGCTTTGGAAAAATCTTTCCAACGGCACCAACTTTGTAAAAATCCAACGGTTGGATTATCTGGAATGTTTAATTCAAATCTGAAGAAAAACAGCGCCAGAATCGATTATATTTATATTTATAAATTTATAATTATATTTAATCGAATAACGACGCTGCAGTTCGTATTTTGAAATCGAAACTCCAAACGATTATACCGGGAGATCCGACCGTCGGATTTTCCCGAAACTGGAACCGTTGGATTCGTTTTGAAATGATCTTTCTAATGATGTAAATTTTGTGAAGATCCGACGGTTAGATTTTAAGATATTTGTAAATCAAATCTGAAGAAAAACAGCGCCACGGTCGCGTTATGGACCGAAGCGTCGTTTTGAATAAATTGGCTATTTTAAAATAAACAAAAATAGCGATAAATCGTTATAAAATATTATAAACGATATGGATGTGATTTAGAAATTAACTGAAGGTTGGCTAAGTCGAATGGTTTCCTGGGTGTTGATCTGATGTTGGTTTCGGCCTTCGGGGTTAATATTTGGGAAATCGTTCTCTTACTGATTGACGGTTAGTGACTAATGAATTGAAATGATTCGTGTGTATGTTAGTGTTGCACTTGTTTATTATATACGCGAGTTGTTCAGAAAGTCCGGGTTTATCCCATTCTGAATAACTGAATCGACGTTAAGAAATCGAAGATGAAGACGGTGGTCGAAGACCGGAGATCTTCACCTCGTTTGGATGGTAACCGAGGTCCTGATTGGGAGGCATCCCGAAATATGGATAATGAGTGGTGATCGTCCAGACGTACGTAGTGGTCGATGGATTTGCGAGGTATATAGTGCCTCCGGTTTCGTTCAGACCCAGAACGGACTTGTAAATGGACTGTGTGTCTGACATTGGATTTTATTCTATGTTGATTGATCTCTATTAAATATACATCCATTTGGCAGCGGAGAATTTATTCTTTTGCTTAACGCCATTCTCTGAAACGCACGAGCTCAGAGGTTGTATAACGATGGATATCAGTCGCATGGCATGAATTGCTAGTGTGGCATGCCTAAGTGGAAAATAATCAGGGCTTCTGTTGAAAAGAAAAGTCTTGTGGTGATGATCAAAGCACCACCTGTGTGGCGTAGCTTTGTGTATAACGTGAATTCGCGAGCCTCACTCCCCGGTATGAACCAGAAACGGGAGAAGGACCTCAGGGAGGTCATGCGTTTCCTTCTAGCTAGGAGTTGTGTAGGTGTTTTTACAAGGCCTGACATTTTACTTATGTGGATGATGGATTGCGAGGCGCCTCAGATATATCGGTCGATCCAGGACCAATGGAGTCATACGGTGGCTCATTGACGCCCCATAGGGCGGGGAAACGCAGTGTTCAGGAATTTTAATCCACATCGGTGGACCGGCCCTAACGATTCTAGGGTCACTCGAGCTCTGATCCTGAGACACGGTCTAGAGCGTCTCGAATTCGGTAAGGACTATCTTTTGCCTTGGTTCATGACGGAAATCCAATTTCCCAATACGACATCGTGCAGTTTTGATTGTATATATATGTGGCGACATGATATATGGTACCCATGCCGTCTATGATTGATAGTTAAGATTGAAATTGTTTTTGAAACATATAAACACTAGTAATAATATCAAGTGCTTTTATTTTATTCGTATCAACCATATTTTGGCCATTATAAGGTAAAACTCTATCCTCCGGTTTGTGTTGCATTGTGTGATGGGAACGGAGTCTTATAATGGCTTCATTTTTATAAAAAGCATTGCGTTGTTTAAAAGAATGATTTTTTTAAAGCACTGGCAATCCAATGGAGTAAACCCGTTCCACGAAAGTGGCGTGGTCCTGTGATTAGCCATATTATAAATGTGTTGAGTAGATTTCTCATACCACTCCCATGACTGACTTGTAGTTGTTTCACTTTCAAACTCGGGTGCCCCTTTTTCTACACGGGCAGCCTTGTATTCAGGTTTAACAGGATTTATCTGGATAGCTGGAGCTGAAGATGGATTCTATTATTTATCTCTTTTTATGCTGTTCAGCTCCTATTGTACATTATGTTTGTTTTCCGCTGTAGACATTTATGTATAGCTGAACTGTATTTGTACTAAGTATGATCCTGTATACTGTGTAACTCTGATGATTACTTTTGTCCAGTATATTCTATTGTTCATTATCTGGTGTATTTATTTAATTCTGTTCTGCTATTATCTGTTTCTGTGTTATATTCCACGGATTACCCTTGCCGCCGTCCATACGCGGTTTGGGGTCGTCTCATTTGGTATCAGAGCTTTGGTTAAGCTTAGTTCTGGAATATAACATATTAACGAACTCGTCAGAAATAGAACCAGTAGTGCTCTAGGACGGGTTACTCTATACAGATAGGATCAGTAATATCCTAGTATGAGTAAAGCAGAATGAAATTACACCTCGATAGACACATTTACGTTTGAAGTATATGTTTCTATGTTTTAAAATATCTTTTATGTGACCTGACACTTGATCTGCTCTTTGCAGAAGTACTAGAAAATGAGTGTCAGAAACAGAAGGGATGCAGAACCGGATATTGAGGCCCTATTAATCAAATATCGAAATATGGGTGGAATACCGTTCTCTGGTGAAGAATCTATTATGAAGACACAGGCTTGGATTCGTTCGGCTGAAAAGATCTTTGATAATTTAAAGCTGAGGGATGACCAGAAAAGATTACTGGCCTCCTGGGCACTCAATGATGAAGCTTTGTTCTGGTGGGATTCGGTTATTGAGAATAATCCAGAAGGTGATATCACCTGGGACAGATTCAAAGTGATTTTCCTAGAAAGATTTACTCCTCCAGAAGCGACTGAGCGATTATGTGACAAATTTTCTTATCTGATACAAGGTGATATGACCATCTCGGAATATCATAAGAAATTCAACGAACTTTCTCACTTTGCTCCTCATCTGATTAAAGACCAAAAGAGGAAGAATCTGAGATTTATTCATGGCCTGCAGAGAAAATATCAGAATAACGTGATGAGGAATGTGAAGCTTCTTTTTTCTGAAATGATATATATGGCCTATCAGTATGAAGATCTCCATAAGAAAGGAATGTTGCGCGACGAAGAGGAAGTCAATTCTAGCAATAAAATTGATTCTGAAACTGATCGTCCTGAGGCCATCACGATGTCAGAGGTCAGCAAGAAGCCCAAAGCAAATCGGAAAAGGGCTGAATCTGAGAATGGGCAAGTAACGACTACCATATGCAGTAACTGTAAGAAGCCAGGTCATGTGTCGATAAACTGCGGACCCTTAAAGAAGCGATTAAAAGGCGGGTTTAAATCCAAGAAGGGATTTCAAGAAAATAGAAAGTGTAGTCAATGCCATGAGGTCGGTCATCTTTCCAAGGCATGCCCGCTATTCAGAAAACCTGAAGCAGTACATGTGAACGAAGTGGCAGAAGTGCCTGCATCTTCGTCTATTCAGGAAAGGCCAGATGTTTTAGAAGGCACGCTAACTGTCAAAGATATTCCAGTTAAAGTACTGTTTGACACCGGCGCGTCGCAAAGCTTTGTTGCAAAGAATGCAGCTAAGAAGCTGGATTTGAATTTGAAAAAGCTCAAGGAACCAATGACTGTCCAGAATCCGGTTGGAGGTTCCATTGATCTCAGTTGGGTTTGTGGAGTGTCGGTTTCCTTTTCTCGTTATCGTTTCCCTACCATCGCGGCCGTTATGAATTTTAAAGAGTTTGATCTTATCTTGGGGTTAGACTGGTTGACTAAATATGAAGCTGAGGTCAAATGTGCCGAGAGAGTCGTTAAGGCAAAGATTAAATCAGGTGATTATATAACCATTCCTTGTGAAGGTCAGAATGCTAATAGAAAGGACTTTTGGGCAACTTTGGATGTTTCTCCAACTCAAATAGAAATTATCCCTGAAGTCATAGAGAATATTCCTGACCTCATCAAAGACATTCCTGTCGTCAAAAATTATGCGGATGTGTTTGAAGAAGTTGTTCGCTTACCTCCGTAGAGAGAAATAGATTTCAAGATCGCTTTGATTCTAAATGCAAGGACGGTAGTTCACGCTATTCGAAGAATGTCCTTGAAAGAGAAAGAGGAATTAGACAATCAAACACAACAGCTCGTATGGAAGGGTCTGATCAGGCCTAGTTTCTCTGATTGGGGGGCAGCAGTGGTGTTTGTCCCAAAATCTGATGGCACTCTACGTCTATGTGTGGATTATCGTGATTTGAACAAGCAGACGATAAAGAACAAATATCCATTGCCGCGGATCGATGATTTATTGGATCGTCTGAATGGAGCATAAGTATTCTCAAGGATGGATCTAGCTACAGGCTTCCATCAACTTCGAATTGCCGAAGAGTGTGTTCCTATGACAACATTCAGAGGTCCACTTATTCTACGAGTGGTTAGTAATGCCGTTCGGCTTATGTAACGCTCCAGCTTACTTCGTCGATCTGATGAATAGAGTGTTCAGAGGGGTTTTGAATAAATTTGTTTTGGTTTTCATTGACGATATTCTAATCTTTTCTAAATCAAAGGCCGAACATGAAAAGCATTTGGAACAGGTTCTAGAAATTCTGAGAAGGAATGTATTGAAAGCCAAACTGTCCAAATGTATATTCTGACAATATGAAGTGAAATTTCTGGGCCACGTCGTATCGAAAGAAGGAATTGCTGTGGATCCAAGCAAAATCACAACTATTCAAACTAGAAATAGCCCAGTACCCCTACGAAATTCCGCAGTTTTCTCGGATTGGATAGTTATTACCGGAAGTTCGTTAAAATCTTTTCGAAGATATCTGGTCACTTAACGAAGCTCACAAAGAAGCACTCTAAATTCAAATGGACTCCAGAAAGTGAGGAGGCTTTTGAAGAGCTAAAGTTAAGATTAACGACAGCTCCAGTGTTAACCATCATCGATGGCAATCAGGATTCAAAAGTATGGACTGACGCTTCTAGAGAAGGCCTTGGCGCAGTGTTAGTGCAAAGAGGTCAAGTGATTGCTTATGCTAGCCGTCAGCTGAAGCCGCACGAAAAAAACTACGTCACTCATGATCTTGAGTTATTGGCTATAGTATTTGCCTTGAAAATCTGAAGACATTATCTTCTGGGTGAGAGATTTGAACTGTTTACAAATCACCAGTCGTTGAAGTATCTGTTCACCCAGATGGACTTGAATCTGAGGTAGCAACGTTGGCTAGAGTTCCTTGCAGCATACGATTTTGAGATTATATACACTCCAGGGAAAGCCAATGTCGTGGCCGATGCGTTAAGCCGAAAGAATGAAATGATCGCCAGTTTTATTATCACGACTTCATTGATAGATAAAATATCTACTCTTCAAAAGAATGATCACTTCATTCAGAAGATCAGAGAGATAATTCAGAAAGGCGAGCCCTCGAGTTTTCAAGTTGATAATGAGGGGATTCTACGGCTGAAAGGTCGAATCTGTGTTCCTAACATTGCTGAGCTCCGAAAGGAAGTTCTGGATGAATTCCACAAGTCAAAACTTAGTATCCACCCGGGAGTAAGAAAAATGTATAATGACATCAAACGCACTTTCTTGTGGAAGTCGATGAAGAGGGACATTTCTCTATATGTTAGCCGATGCCCTACTTGCCAGCTAGACAAAAGCGACCAACAGAAACTGGCTGGATTGTTACAACCGCTAGACGTTCCTGGTTGGAAGTGAGAACATATTTCCATGGACTTCATTGATGGTTTTCCCAGAACCAGAAAAGGAAATGACAGTATTTGGGTGATCGTAGATCGCTTCACGAAACCGCCCATTTCATACCTGTTAGATCAAACAGAACTGCTCAGAGTCTGGCACAGATTTATTTCAAGGAAATTGTTAGACTACATGGAGTGCCGCTCAGTATAGTCAGTGATAGAGATACAATATTTACTAGCAAATTCTGGGAGGCATTTCAAGTCGAGCTGGGAACGAAGCTGAAATTGAGCACCGCTTATCATCCGCAGACAGACGGTCAGACTGAGAGGGTGAACCGTATACTAGAAGATCTATTGCGGGCTTGTGTTCTAGATTTCGGTGGATCATGGGAAGACCATCTGCATTTGGCTGAATTCTCATATAATAACAGCTACTAGGCGAGCCTGACAATGTCGCCATTCGAAGCGTTGTATGGTAGACCGTGCCGATGTCCTGCTTGTTGGGTCGAACCCGGTAATAGGCTTGTGTTGGGGCCAGATATGATCCGAGAAGCTGCCGACAAAGTCAACTTTATTAAGAAGCGATTATTGGCCGCTCAAACCCGACAAAAGAGCTATGCCGATAGAAGAAGAGATATATCGTTTGCTGTTGGCGACTATGTATGTTTGAAAGTATCGCCGATGAGAGGAGTTATCTGGTTCGGTAAAACTGGAAAGTTGGTGCCTAAATTCATTGGTCCGTTTCCTATTCTGGAACGGATCGGAACTCTCGCTTATAGGGTTAAATTGCCTGATTAGTTGCCTGGAGTTCATGATGTATTTCACATATCTCAACTTCGAAAGCACGTTCATGATCCAGACTTGATCATGGAAGAAGCAGCTCAACAGGATATTGAAATTACGCCAGAATTAGCTGTGAGAAGAGAGCCGCTAAAGATCATCGGCAAAGAAACAAAAGAGCTGAGGAACAAGAAGGTTCACTTAGTCAAAGTGCAATGGAGTGGAGATCCACGAGATTGTACTTGGGAAACTGAGGAGAGAATTCAGAAATCCTATCCTAGATGTCGAGTAGATATCTTTGATTGACTCCGGTGCAAGGTACATATACCATACTTTGCATTACCAATTAGTTCTCTATTCTGTTGTTATTTTCTTTCCATGGATGTGCACTTTTAATTCTATAGTCTAAATGATTTTAAAAGAGTATAGGAATTGATTTGTATGATTTTGAAAAGTTAAAAACAATTTGATTATTGTTTGTGTTGTGTGATAGTAAATTTGATTAATTGAATTATTGAAACAATAGTTAATTTAATCAATAATAGAATAAGGGTAGAATTTATTCATTTAAATCACACATTGAAATGGTTTAAAAATAGATAGGAATATATATACATGTGCATTATATACGTTTGAACAGGTAAATGGATAGCTGTTGAGTAAAGATTTTATTTGCATGCCCGACAAATAGGTAAACCTTAATGAGTTGGATGCGAAATATTATTATATCAACTCCTGTGAATGCCATTGGATGCGGAGTGCTGGTTTTTCTGTGTGAAATAATAAATATCGCCATAAGATATTGACAATTAATTTTGAACTACATTACATGGCATACTTCAGAAGATAGGCATACTTCATCATATACCACATAAGCATTTGGAGCTTGTGTGACGAGGTGGAAGATTTACCATACGAGCGAGAGGCTTGTATGGCGATGACTATATTTTTCAGGTTGAACTGATGACTGATATGGACTATTTAAATTGTAACGATTAAATTGCCTGATTAATAAAACCCCACACGGGTCTGGAGTTGACAATAACCACGTCTCTCTAGTTATTAGATACGGCACATGGACTATTTATTTCCCACACGGGACGAGGTGACGAGGATTTATCCTCTGGAGCATTTAAAATACACACTCCCTCAGGCTTTGACAGAGTGACGAGAATTTATTCTCTGGAGTTATTATCAATACACGCTCCCCTGTAAACACCAGAATATATCACTATAAATATGTATATGCTTATTAGGATTTATTGGGTACCTAATATGGCCCAATAAATTTCCAAACCTCTCCCCGTACAAAGGAGGTTATGGCGAAATTTTTCGAAAATTCCGGGTGTTAGCCAAATTTTTGAAGAATTTGAAAATTCTCAGAAACTGAAAAGTTGGAGAATGGAAGCCAGATCGAGCGTAGAATTGATTAATCAAACCACTTTCGACTTTGTTCCTTTTCGGGGACGAAAAGTTTTAAGTGGGGGAGATTGTAACGACCCAGAAAATCTAAACCAATTTAAAAATTTTAAATTGGCTAAAATAATGGATTTTAAATATTTAAAATAAATATTTTAAATAATAGCAATAAAAACTGAGTTTGAATCGACAATTGAAAACGAATATAATTAATTCTATTTATAAACGATGCCTGAAATGGCGCTGCAGTTTCAAAAATTGAATTCAAACTTTGTCGGACTGTACCGGGTGCAAAACAAAACGGATTTGAGTGAAACTAAAAATATTTAAATCTGTTAGTGAATACCTTTCTAACGAATCTGAAAAATCGAAGTTTCATAGCGGAAAACAAAAGTTATGGCCAAATGAATTTTCAGAAAGGTCGCTATGGAATTTATATAGCCCGTGAAATTGACCATTTTGCAAACGACCTCGGAATTCGACGAAACCACTTTTGCTGGATCCGGGATGAGAAGTTATTGATAGGTTTCAAATTTCATAATTTTTGAAGCTAGTATGTGAGCGTGGCAAAAGAAAACGTGTTTTGGTCAATTACAGTTAAATTGGATCGACCAGAAATGGGCCTTTTTGCAAACGGTCTCAGAATTCGACAAATCTAGTTTTGTTGGGACCGTATCATCAAGACATAGCTAGATTTATTTTTCTGGAATTCTTCGAATCAGTTTGTGGCCTTGGCAAATTGAAGTGTATGTTCAAATTAAATATTGAATGTTATGTATTTTAAATTGAAGGAAAACTGATTGAAATAGTCGAATAGGCCTACGAAACATATACCATTGTGTTCGAAATGAGGGTAAAACGCTAGGGACGACAGTCGTTGGGTTTGGATTGGTGGTCGCGTCAGGAAACCCCTTATAAAACCTCCCGGCCAATTAGAATAAAAAAAAAATCTCTCTATTCCCCCCCCCCCTCGATATACGGTGGAAGACCTTCAAAACTTCCCTACTCGATTTCTCTTTCAATTCCAAACGAAATCAAGCAAACTTGGATCCATTTTGAAGCTCTAAACGTCCTATTCAAATCCGTGTGAAGTTTGGCAATTATCGTTCAGTATTCGTCGAGTTGCGAGCCCGGGAAGTGCTCGACTTTCGAGCTCCGCCGCGGTTGACTGAAGCCACCGGAGTGGGTCCCCTTTCCGGTGCAGGTACTCCTCTCCGTCCTCTTCAACGCAGCGCCCTCCGATCCTCTTCATACTTCACGGATTTAGTGAAAATCTAGACCCTAGTTTTGAACCATATTGAAAGGTATACGGTTTATATTATTTAAACTGATTTCAACAGTTTTAAAGTGTTGCAAACTTTGAAAAATCATATCTTTTTCGTTTCTTGACGAAATTCGATGAAACAGGAAACATCATGACCGTGCGGACGTCTTCTACATTTTAGAAGAGACTGCATATTTTTCTGAGTCTTCTGCTATTTTTGGTGGAGTGGAACCCAATGTGAGATTTCTAATTTATAAACGATATGGAAAACGACGATGTATAAATTATATGATCGATGTATGAGTTATATAAGCATTGTACACCTCTCGTATAAGCGTTGTATAAGTTGTACGTTCGATGCATAAGTTGTATATGCGTTGAAAAAAAATTATATATGTGTTGAAATAGAAGTGAATTGCTATATATAAATATATATATATACGCCCCTCGTCCACAAACCATGGACGATATTTATTGGTTGTGATTGGTGTGAAAATTGATTGATAGCGAATGGTTGATTGGGATTGTTTGTGGTTGATATTGATTGATTGTCGTTGAAAAATACCCGTTTGTGGTTGAGAAATATTTGGTTGAAACCACATAGGATTAGTCTGTGGAAATGAAATAAATATATACATGCCGCCTGCATGCAAACTAGATGCATGATCCCCATTGTCAAAAACCGCGAGGTTTTAAGGTAGAGCGAGGAGCCGTACTTGGGACGGTCCCGGTTTTAACTACCCTGCCGTTATGCTGCCGAAAGTTTGAATAATATTCATGTGTTTGAATTATTTCCATTTGTTGAAACTATATTTATTCGTTGAATAGAAAACCTTCATGTATTGAGTCGATATTCATTCGTTGGATAGAAATTCATGTGTTGAATGGTATTAGTGTTTTAATTATAAAAATCACATTTTTATCGATATATAGAAACTATAGAAAACCTTCATGTGGTGAATCGATATTCATTCGTTGGATAGAAATTCATGTGTTGAATGGTATTCGTATTTTAAATATAAAAATCACATTTTTATCTATATATAGAAACTATAGAAAACCTTCATGTGTTGAATCGATATTCATTCGTTGGATAGAAATTCATGTGTTGAATGGTATTAGTGTTTTAAATATAAAAATCACATTTTTATCGATATATATAAACTATAGAAAACCTTTATGTGTTGAATCGAAATTCATTCGTTGAATTGAAATTCATGTGTTGAGTGGTATTCATATTTTGAAATAAATTGTTTTATAATAAAAATCATATTTTTATCACCTATATGAAATATATAAAATAATCGTGTTTTGAAATAAATTGTTTTACATTAAAAATCACATTTTTATTATATACACGAATTGGTAAAAATAGTGAAGTGTTGAAATAGATGCCAGTTAGAAAAAATATCATTTTTATCAAATGTATGAAAAGAATATAGCTTTGAAATCGAAGAATCGATATATATATATATATAAAAATAGAATTAAAATATATCGAATAACGACGCTGCTGTTCGTATTTTGAAACCGTGATTTCAAACGATTATACCGGGAGATCCGACCATCGGATTTTCCTGAAATCGCAACCGTTGGGTTCACTTTGGAAAAATCTTTCCAACGGCACCAACTTTGTAAAAAAATCCAACGGTTGGATTGTCTGGAATGTTTAATTCAAATCTGAAGAAAAATAGCGCCAGAATCGATTATATATATATACATATATATATATATATAATTATATTTAATTGAATAACGACGCTGCAGTTCGTATTTTGAAATTGAAACTTCAAACGATTATACCGGGAGATCCGACCGTCAGATTTTCCCGAAACTGGAACCGTTGGATTCGTTTTGAAAAGATCTTTCTAATGATGTAAATTTTGTGAAGATCCAACAGTTAGATTTTCAGATATGTGTAAATCAAATCTGAAGAAAAACAGCGCCACGGCCGCGTTATGGCCCGAAGCGTCGTTTTGAATAAATTGGCTGCTTTAAAATAAACAAAAATAGCGATAAATCATTATAAAATATTATAAACGATATGGATGTGATTTAGAAATTAACTGAAGGTTGTCTAAGTCGAATGGTTTCATGGGTGTTGATCTGATGTTGGTTTCGGCCTTCGGGGTTAATATTTGAGAAATCGTTCTCTTACTGATTGACGGTTAGTGACTAATGAATTGAAATGATTCATGTGTATGTTAGTGTTGCACTTATTTATTATATACGCGAGTTGTTCAGAAAGTCCGGGTTTATCCCATTCTGAATAACTGAATCGACGTTAAGTGTAACAACCCGTATTTTCAATAAACTGTTATAACATAAATCGAGGCAGAATTTAATTCACAAATCTGAATCAAGGGAAACGGGCTATGCCATTGCGTTCGTCTCGGAAAAATACGCGAAATAGAGTCCGAGTTTTCGAAAATTGGAGTCCGTATGACCCAGTTAAAGCCCATTGAAGTTTTCAGAAATTTCCATGTTAAAAACAGATTTAAATTTCAAATTAAAAACAAGGGTTAGGGCTAATTGGCGTCAGGCGGGAGAACTCCCGCCAGGACCCCCATGTCGACAGGCATGTCGACAGGGGTCCTAGGGTGTCGACTGCCCTGTCGATAGCCCTGTCGACACGGGGTGGCCAGGCAGTTTTGCCTGGCGCACCATTTTGATTTGGGCTTGGTCTTGTGGCTTGGTTCTAGAGAATTCCTAAATCTGACGGACCTAAACTAACCTAGGGTTAATCCTATGGCTAAAAACACTCTAATCTTCTAAAAATAAGCCCCTAATCCTACCCTAAAGCCTCATTATTCACTCTAGCAACCAAACTATGTCAAATTGAAATCTCAAATGGCCTCCACCTAAGAACACTAGCCTCCACCCTCTTCAAAAATCATTTCTATTAAGATTTTGATGTTCATACAAGCTTTTCTAAGTTGTATGAATGATCATTAGCTTGCATACATCATCAAGTTGCAAGCTTTATTTGCTAAGCTAGAGTTTTTGGGATTTTTGTTAATTGGAGCTTTGTTTTGGGGTTTTATATGCTTGCATAAAAGGGCTTCTCAATCTTTATTAGTAGATTTGTATCTTCATAATATTTGTAAGCCCTCTTACCTTCATTTTAGAAACTCTAAAGTTAATATGTGATGAAAGTTGGGATTTTTGTATGTTTAATGAGTTATGCATGCTTATGCGAGTTCACTATGCTATGTTATGCATGTTTAATGAGTTATGCATACTTATGCGAGTTCACTATGCTATGTTATGCATGATTAATAAGTTATGCATGCTTATGCGAGTTCACTATGCCATGTTACACATGTTTGATAGGTTATGCATGTTCACTATGCCATGATTTGCAAGTTTAACAAGTTATGCATGTTTATGCAAGTTCACTATGCCATGATTTGCAAGTTTAACAAGTTATGCAAGTCTATGTAAGTTCACTATGTCATGATTTGCAAGTTTAACAAGTTATGCAAGTTCACTATGCCAAGTTATGCAAGTCCAACATGTTATGCATGCTTATTATGGTATGTAAGATTCATCATGTATGTTGTGCCAAGTTCCCTCTTTCTATCCTTTATGCGTTATGACGAATATGTAAGCGATAGAATGACGTTGGGGGGGTTTTTGTGTAAAACTTAAAATACATGAAAATATAAGATTGGGAATTTACCTATTAAGTTAGGTCTACCCCTTGGGAATTTACCTATTAAGTTAGGTCTACCCAAGTTAAACTTGTAATTATGTTTGAAAATAAAGTGGACATGACACTTAGAAAATATGTGTGGCCAACTCGAGGTTGGGTTGAGTTTGTAGCGTAAACCTACCCGGAACCGACCGGCTTAACTAGTTGCTACAAACAATAGGACCCAATGTGAGAAGTTGGTCATGTGTACCTGGGACCCGAGGTTAGACCAAGTTGTGGTGTAAAGCTACCCGGACCCGCCCGGCTTAACTAGTAACCGCAACAAAGTCTAATGTGAGAGGTTAAGGTACAATCAAATTAATGCCTCATGATTAGGGTTAAGTCATGGCCCACTAATACTTAACCAATTTTGGGGATACGAGGGATTAAATGGGGTTAAGTGGTGAACTGTTGGTTACACTTAACTAATTTAATCCATGATTAGTGAGGGGTTAAACCACACTTAACCCTCTTAGAAAACCCTAGCAACGTGGTCTGTTCCAGCAGTAATCCCAGTTGGGTATCATTCACAACCCTAAAGGCTAGGCTAGGGCGGGGCACGATTACTGGACTGATGTAAGCGACCAAAGCGACGGCTGAGTGGTACAGCGGTGCGGGTCCAGGCGGGCTACGGACGTGCATGTAGTTCGGTGTTGGACAAACTTGAGGCACGGGTACCCGTAGGTTTAGACTGTGCATTATTGCTTAGGTGTCTGGGGTTGACACCCGAGGGCTTGATACACCCAAAGGTGGACCCAGCACAGTCTGACTACAACCATATGTGGGCCGTATGGACACCAACACTTGACGTGTTAGGTTTATAGGGAGCCGATCGACTAGACCGTTGGGCTGGACCTTGCATTAAGGTCACCTCATGCTATTGGGCCAAAGTTTGGGCTGAGGGATCAATACCTGTTATGTTAGTTTGCTAGTACACTGCGGTGCAAAGCTTAATCTTCTTTATGTGATGACACCTTTATCTATTGTCAGTATATTCATCTCAGTTTCCATCATGATGTTAGCTTTATTAGTTTATAGACTGATCGTAGTAGGGCTTACCAGTCTTTTTGACTGACCTGTTTTCTTTCGCTTCTTTTCTTCCGTTCCCCCCCCCCCCCCCAGGTTCTCAGGGAGGGAACAGTGGTGCTTAGCTTGGATCGCTTGCTTGTTCGCTGGATAGCTCATGTATGTCTGGATATTGAGCTCGCTATGGCTTATCACTTTTATTTTTGGGGATAGCACTATGTATTTCAGTATTTCTGTTTATGTTGTACTAGACATATTTATTTTGGCAGATGACTTTATGATGTACTAGACTTGTTTTGAGATGGTTTGAGATATTCCGCTGTTTTATTCTCACTTACTCTGTTTTACATATATATATTTATGTTCCTGTTCTGCCTTGATATATCATTATGCATGCTTACCCAGTTCTAACGCCCCCCAGAAGCTAGTGCCCCCGAAAGAGTGACCCTAGCGGAGGTGGGGTGTTACAAATTTGGTATCAGAGCATAAGGTTTACAAGAAAGAACAAAAAGTTTCTAAAAAGACTTTTGAAAAACTATTTTCAAAACAAGTATAAAGTATTTTCCAAAGAAAAGTCTAGTATTTTAAAAAGGATATTCCCCAAAAAGCCATTAGCGTTATCCTTCGTTCCCTTGACCTAATCTTATCTTATCCTTTGTTTCAGTATGGCCGAGGATCTTGCCATCCCGGATGGAGTAAATGTGCCACTCTGGTATAGGAGACTTCTAGAAGCTAGGGCGGCGGCCGGCCCCACAAACCCTACTCCCACTCCTCCTCCTGTAGTTGAGAATCCTCTCCCTAATGTCCCTCCTCCGGTGGTTCCTCCAGTAGTTAATATTCCTCCTACCGTTGCTAATGTTCCTCCCCCTCCCGTTGCTGAGACTCCTCTTCCTCCTCCTCCCCTTCAGCATCCTCAGGTTGAGTTCACGAAGGTTTGTAAAGACTTCAAGGCGATGGGAGGCAAAAATTTCCTAGGCACGGAATCTTTTGTTGAAGCTAGGAATTGGCTGAAAGACACTGAGGACTTGTTTGCTATCTTTGGGATTGATGACGAGAGGAAGATCTTATTGACAGTTTGTCTTTTGAAGGATGAAGCAGCCTATTGGTGGGAGGTCACCAATGGGACGAGGCCCGTTGAGACTTGGGCCGATTTGAGGGCTAGATTTGTGACCAAGTTTCTATCTTCTGCTGAGGCGAATTTACAGATGGAAAAGTTCATTGCATTAAAGCAAGGTGATATGTCTGTTAAGGAGTATGTGAACAAGTTTAATCAGCTGGCCCGTTTTGGTTTGGATATGGTGAACACTCCGGAGAAGAAGGCTCTTCGATTTGCTAGAGGGTTGAATGAGCCACTGCAGGGCTTGGCAATGTCACATATTCCGCATGGGGCTACTTTTGAGAGTTTGGTCAATATGGCTCTGCTTCAGGGAGATGGAAAGAAAGAGGTCAAGTCGAGTGATACTCAAGCAAAGAAGACTGATTCTCAAGGCAAAGGCAATCAAGGTGGTCAAAGCAGTCAGGGGAATCAGGGCAAGAACAAGAAGGGGAACAACAACAAAGGCAAGGGAAAGTGCAATTACTGTGGTATGCCTGGACACTTTGCTAAGGATTGTAGGAAGAAGAAAAGGAAGCTTAGTGGTGGTTGTTTTTCCTGTGGTGAGGCTGGACACTTCAGCAAGGAGTGCCCGAAGAAGAAAGGACAGGCTGGACCTTCAGGAGGGCAAGTTCATGCTCTCAATACTGCTCCAGTTCCCGATCGAGGTAGTGTTTCTGTTGAGAACCTTGTTTATGTTTCTGATCTTCCAGTTCGTACCTTGTTTGATTCTGGTGCATCACATAGCTTTATTTCATCTGATCTTGTTGATAGCTTGCACCTTAGTACTAGCTTAGTGGATGATCCCGTTTGTGTTTCGAATCCCATTGGGGGTTCTGCTCATCTATCTATGATATGTGAGGATCTGAGGATCTCTATACTCAGTGTAGAGTTCTTGTGTAGTGCGTATGTTCTTGGTTTCAGGGGATACGGATTGATACTGGGCATGGATTGGCTGTCCCGATATGGAGCCATTCTTGATTGTGAGCATAGGGTTGTGAGGCTTGTGACTCGCCTTGGCAACACCTTAGAGATTTCATGCAATCCGAAGAATCCCGTCATGTTGTGCTATCTTGAATCTCTCGACTCGTCAGAGGAAGCCCTTCAGTCTGTAAGGGTGGTCCGAGACTATCCAGATGTTTTTGAAGAAGTTAAGGGGTTGCCCCCTAAACGAGAGATCGATTTTCGCATTTATCTGGTAGATAATGCTAAGCCTGTTTCTTTGGCCATTCGGTACATGGCTCCGCGTGAGAGACGGGAGCTCAGCAAGCAAGTAAAAGAGTTGCTTGAAAAGAACTTCATCAGACGAAGTATATCCGAATGGGGAGCGCCTGTGGTGTTTGCTACTAAAGCAGATGGTTCTCTTCGACTCTGTGTGGATTATAGAGAATTGAATAAGCTGACTAAGAAGAACAGACACCCGTTACCGAGGATCGATGATCTCTTCGACCAGCTTGTTGGTGCTTCTGTTTTCTCTCAGCTTGATCTTGCTACCGGATTTCATCAGCTCAGAGTGGCTGAAGATAGTATAGACAAGACTGCATTCAGAACTCCAGATGGATTCTTTGAATGGCTTGTTATGCCGTTCGGTTTGACGAATGCACCCGCGTATTTCGTAGACTTGATGAGTAGGGTGTTTCGGGAGTTCTTGAACAAGTTTGTCGTGGTCTTTGTGGATGATATTCTGGTCTTCTCCAAGGATGAAGAAGAGCACGCGAGGCATCTTATAGAGGTGATGGATACGCTTAGAGCGCACCAGTTAAAGGCCAAGTTCTCCAAGTGTCACTTTTGGAGAAGGGAAGTTAGATTCCTTGGGCATATCGTATCCAAGCAAGGCTTAGCGGTGGATCCCGCTAAGGTGGTTGCAGTTCAGGATTGGAAGACTCCAAGGAATGCAACCGAGGTGAGAAGTTTTCTGGGTCTTGCGGGTTTTTACCGGAAGTTCATCAAGGACTTCGCGAAGATATCCGCTCCTCTTACTAAGTTGACTAAGAAGAACTTAGTGTTTGCTTGGGATATGGATTGTGAGCTTGCTTTTCAGAGACTCAAGAGAGCCCTTACCTCTGCACCCGTTCTAGCTTTACCTGATGGTGGTAAGATATTTACCATGTACACTGATGCTTGTGGCACGGGATTGGGCGCCGTTCTGATGCAAGAGGGCAGAGTTATATGTTTTGGTGGGAGGCAACTTAAGGTGCATGAGAAGAATTATCCCACTCATGATCTAGAGCTGGCGGCAATAGTATATGCACTCAAGGCTTGGCGTCATTATCTTCTGGGAGAGAGATTTGAGCTGTATACTGATCATAAGTCTTTGAAGTATCTCTTTTCGCAGGAGGATCTGAACTTGAGGCAGCAGAGATGGATGGAATTCTTGGCTTCCTATGATTTTGATATAGCCTATACCCCTGGCAAGGGGAATGTTGTAGCGGATGCGTTGAGTAGAAAAAGGTTGACACTAAGTCCTCTATTTGTTGAGATGAAGAATTTAGAGTTCTTGGCAACCTTTGATTTTTCTTTGACAGTTGAGTCGGTGACCGGTTCTTTAGCATCTCTTGAGCTCAGGCCTACCCTTCTAGATCAAGTTGGGGCTTCGCAGAAGGAAGACCCTCAGATAATTGAGATCATGGATAAGCTGATTCGAGGGGAGACATCTAGTCACCTTGCTCGATATTCTATAGACGATAAGGGTTGGCTGAGGAGAGACGGAAGGCTTTGTGTTCCGATGGTAGAAGACTTGGTGAGGAAAGTTCTTGATGAAGCACATCGCTCCAAGTTGACTATACATCCAGGGGGAGATAAGATGTATAAGGATATGAAGCGCATTTTCTTCTGGCCTGGAATGAAGAAGGATGTGGCCGAGTTTGTCTCTAGATGTGTTATTTGTCAGAGAGTAAAAGCTGAGTCGAAGAAGCCCGGTGGGCTATTGCATCCCCTAGAGGTCCCGCTATGGAAGTGGGAGAGTATTTCTATGGACTTTATTGATGGGCTTCCAAGGTCAAGGAGAGGGAATACGAGCATATGGGTCATTGTAGATAGACTTACGAAGAGTGCTCATTTTATTCCAGTAAAGAGCAAAAGGACCGCATCTGGACTAGCATCAGTATATCTTCGTGAGATAGTACGACTACATGGAGTCCCTTCCAGCATAGTCAGTGACCGGGACCCCATCTTTACAAGTCAATTCTGGAACAGTTTGCAGGAAGCTATGGGCACAAGGTTGAACCTGAGTACGGCCTATCACCCACAAACAGACGGCCAAACAGAAAGGGTGAATAGGGTACTTGAGGACTTGTTGAGGCTTTGCATTCTGGATTTTGGTGGTGCTTGGGAAGACCATCTTCCTCTTGTTGAGTTTGCATATAATAACAGTTATCAGGCGAGCATAGGGATGGCACCATTTGAAGCTTTATATGGGAGGTCGTGCAAGTCACCTACATGTTGGTGGGAGACTACAGATAAGCTTATACTTGGACCCGACATGATTAGAGATACATCCGAGAAGGTCGAGTTGATCAGAAGACGGATGAAAGCGGCCCAAGACCGACAGAAATCCTATGCTGATAAGCGAAGATCCGATTTGGAGTTTGAGGTTGGGGACATGGTTTTCGTGAAGGTTTCTCCTTTGCGGAACGTGGTCCGATTTGGAGCTGTTGGGAAGTTAGCACCGAGATTTGTTGGACCCTTCCCCATCATAGAGAGAATTGGGAAGATGGCTTATAAAGTGCAATTGCCCGAGAAGCTATCTGGAGTGCATAATGTCTTTCATGTCTCGCATCTCCGAAAGTGCCTACATGAGTCCGCTGAGGTGGTTGAACCTAGCATTCTTGAAGACGTGGAAGTAGAGAAAGAGGCAACTTTGAGGAGAGCTCCGATTCGTATCTTGGGGTCAGAGACCAAGAAGCTAAGGAATCGTGAGGTCAGGTTGGTAAAGGTCCAATGGGGTGAAGCCGAAGAAGACGCAACTTGGGAAACTGAGGAGAAGATGCGTGGGCTTTATCCATTCCTTTTTGAGGGTACACTCTCAATCTCTTTCCTTTGTTTAGCATATCTTTCTCTTAGCTATCCATGTTTATCTAGTTATCGTGCTAATCTTGTCATGAGAACCTTAGGTAGAAACCCTTTTGGATGAAACATGTGCTTGAGACATGTTATGTTTGATGGTTGCAAATGGCTGCAAGTGTTTGCAAGTGGTTACTCGTGGATGCATGATACACATTAGGCACTAGATCGGCTCACACACCCCTCATATTGCATGTGCATGAGTGTTTATGCTTATTCTGGGATGAAATTTGTATGCAATCACATGGATGTTGCATATGGATGTATGTTTGAGCACGCATGTAGATATTATACATTATGTTAGGAATTTGCATACATATGGATACATTTCACTAACATATTTTGCATTAATCTTTGCATTAGATAGGTACATATACACACACTTCTGCATATGTTCATACAGCATTTAGAATCTTTTAACGATAATGGTTGCTCGTGGATGATGTTTTGAGTAGATGGATGTTGGATGGTAGGATATATTCTTCCTAACTTGAAGATTTCGGGGACGAAATCCTTTAAGGAGGGGAGAATGTAACAACCCGTATTTTCAATAAACTGTTATAACATAAATCGAGGCAGAATTTAATTCACAAATCTGAATCAAGGGAAACGGGCTATGCCATTGCGTTCGTCTCGGAAAAATACGCGAAATAGAGTCCGAGTTTTCGAAAATCGGAGTCCGTATGACCCAGTTAAGGCCCATTGAAGTTTTCAGAAATTTCCATGTTAAAAACAGATTTAAATTTCAAATTAAAAACAAGGGTTAGGGCTAATTGGCGTCAGGCGGGAGAACTCCCGCCAGCACCCCCATGTCGACAGGGGTCCTAGGGTGTCGACTGCCCTGTCGACAGCCCTGTCGACACGGGGTGGCTAGGCAGTTTTGCCTGGCGCACCATTTTGATTTGGGCTTGGTCTTGTGGCTTGGTTCTAGAGAATTCCTAAATCTGACGGACCTAAACTAACCTAGGGTTAATCCTAGGGCTAAAAACACTCTAATCTTCTATAAATAAGCCCCTAATCCGACCCTAAAGCCTCATTATTCACTCTAGCAACCAAACTATGTCAAATTGAAATCTCAAATGGCCTCCACCCTCTTCAAAAATCATTTCTATTAAGATTTTGATGTTCATACAAGCTTTTCTAAGTTGTATGAATGATCATTAGCTTGCATACATCATCAAGTTGCAAGCTTTATTTGCTAAGCTAGAGTTTTTGGGATTTTTGTTAATTGGAGCTTTGTTTTGGGGTTTTATATGCTTGCATAAAAGGGCTTCTCAATCTTTATTAGTAGATTTGTATCTTCATAATATTTGTAAGACCTCTTACCTTCATTTTAGAAACTCTAAAGTTAATATGTGATGAAAGTTGTGATTTTTGTATGTTTAATGAGTTATGCATGCTTATGTGAGTTCACTATGCTATGTTATGCATGTTTAATGAGTTATGCATACTTATGCGAGTTCACTATGCTATGTTATGCATGATTAATAAGTTATGCATGCTTATGCGAGTTCACTATGCCATGTTACACATGTTTGATAAGTTATGCATGTTCACTATGCCATGATTTGCAAGTTTAACAAGTTATGCATGTTTATGCAAGTTCACTATGCCATGATTTGCAAGTTTAACAAGTTATGCAAGTCTATGTAAGTTCACTATGCCATGATTTGCAAGTTTAACAAGTTATGCAAGTTCACTATGCCAAGTTATGCAAGTCCAACATGTTATGCATGCTTATTATGGTATGTAAGATTCATCATGTATGTTGTGCCAAGTTCCCTCTTTCTATCCTTTATGCGTTATGACGAATATGTAAGCGATAGAATGACGTTGGGGGGTTTTTGGGTAAAACTTAAAATACATGAAAATATAAGATTGGGAATTTACCTATTAAGTTAGGTCTACCCCTTGGGAATTTACCTATTAAGTTAGGTCTACCCAAGTTAAACTTGTAATTATGTTTGAAAATAAAGTGGACATGACACTTAGAAAATATGTGTGGCCAACTCGAGGTTGGGTTGAGTTTGTAGCGTAAACCTACCCGGAACCGACCGGCTTAACTAGTTGCTACAAACAATAGGACCCAATGTGAGAAGTTGGTCATGTGTACCTGGGACCCGAGGTTAGACCAAGTTGTGGTGTAAAGCTACCCGGACCCGCCCGGCTTAACTAGTAACCGCAACAAAGTCTAATGTGAGAGGTTAAGGTACAATCAAATTAATGTCTCATGATTAGGGTTAAGTCATGGCCCACTTATACTTAACCAATTTTGGGGATACGAGGGATTAAATGGGGTTAAGTGGTGAACTGTTGGTTACACTTAACTAATTTAATCCATGATTAGTGAGGGGTTAAACCACACTTAACCCTCTTAGAAAACCCTAGCAACGTGGTCTGTTCCAGCAGTAATCCCAGTTGGGTATCATTCACAACCCTAAAGGCTAGGCTAGGGCGGGGCACGATTACTGGACTGATGTAAGCGACCAAAGCGACGGCTGAGTGGTACAGCGGTGCGGGTCCAGGCGGGCTACGGACGTGCATGTAGTTCGGTGTTGGACAAACTTGAGGCACGGGTACCAGTAGGTTTAGACTGTGCATTATTGCTTAGGTGTCTGGGGTTGACACCCGAGGGCTTGATACACCCAAAGGTGGACCCAGCACAGTCTGACTACAACCATATGTGGGCCGTATGGACACCAACACTTGACGTGTTAGGTTTATAGGGAGCCGATCGACTAGACCGTTGGGCTGGACCTTGCATTAAGGTCACCTCATGCTATTGGGCCAACGTTTGGGCTGAGGGATCAATACCTGTTATGTTAGTTTGCTAGTACACTGCGGTGCAAAGCTTAATCTTCTTTATGTGATGACACCTTTATCTATTGTCAGTATATTCATCTCAGTTTCCATCATGATGTTAGCTTTATTAGTTTATAGACTGATCGTAGTAGGGCTTACCAATCTTTTTGACTGACCTGTTTTCTTTCGCTTCTTTTCTTCCGTTCCCCCCCCCCAGGTTCTCAGGGAGGGAACAGTGGTGCTTAGCTTGGATCGCTTGCTTGTTCGCTAGATAGCTCATGTATGTCTGGATATTGAGCTCGCTATGGCTTATCACTTTTATTTTTGGGGATAGCACTATGTATTTCAGTATTTCTGTTTATGTTGTACTAGACATATTTATTTTGGCAGATGACTTTATAATGTACTAGACTTGTTTTGAGATGATTTGAAATATTCCGCTGTTTTATTCTCACTTACTCTGTTTTACATATATATATATTTATGTTCCTGTTCTGCCTTGATATATCATTATGCATGCTTACCCAGTTCTAACGCCCCCCAGAAGCTAGTGCCCCCGAAAGAGTGACCCTAGCGGAGGTGGGGTGTTACATTAAGAAATCGAAGATGAAGACGGTGGTCGAAGACTGGAGATCTTCACCTCGTTTGGATGGTAACCGAGTCCTGATTGGGAGGCATCCCGAAATATGGATAATGAGTGGTGATCGTCCAGACGTACGTGGTGGTCGATGGATTTGCGAGGTATATAGTGCCTCCGGCTTCGTTTAGACCCCACACGGACTTGTAAATGGACTGTGTGTCTGACATTGGATTTTATTCTATGTTGATTGATCTCTATTAAATATACATCTGTTTGGCGGCGGAGAATTTATTCTTTTGCTTAACGTCCTTCTCTGAAACGCACGAGCTCAGAGGTTGTATATCGATGGATATCAGTCCATGGCATGAATTGCTAGTGTGGCATGCCTAAGTAGCAAATGATCAGGGCTTCTGTTGAAAAGCAAAGTCTTGTGGTGATGATCAAAGAACCGCCTGTGTGGCGTAGCTTTGTGTATAACATGAATTCGCGAGCCTCACTCCCCAGTATGAACCAGAAACGGGAGAAGGACCTCAGGGAGGGCATGTGTTTCCTTCTAGCTAGGAGTTGTGTCGGTGTTTTTACACGGCCTGACATTTTACTTATGTGGATGATCGATTGCGAGGCGCCTCGGATATATCGGTCGATCCGGGACCGATGGAGTCATTCGGTGGCTCATTGACGCCCCATAGGGCGGGGAAACGCAGTGTTCAGGAATTTTAATCCACATTGGTGGACCGGCCCTGACAATTCTAGGGTCACTCGAGATCTGATCCTGAGACACAGGCTAGAATGTCTCGAATTCGGTAAGGACTATCTTTTGCCTTGGTTCATGATGGAAATCCAATTTCCCAATACGACATCGTGCGGTTTTGATTGTATATATATATATGGAGACATGATATATGGTACTCATGTCGTTTATGATTGATAGTTATGATTGAAATTGTTTTTGAAACATATAAACACTAGTAATAATATCAAGTGCTTTTGTTTTATTTGTATCAACCATATTTTGGCCATTATAAGGTAAAACTCTATCCTCCGGTTTGCGTTGCATTGTGTGATGGGAACAGAGTCTTATAATGGCTTCATTTTTATAAAAACCATTGCGTTGTTTAAAAGAATGATTTGTTTTAAAGCACTGACAATCCAATGGAGTAAACCCGTTCAACGAAAGTGGCATGGTCCTGTGATTAGCCATATTATAAATGTGTTGAGTAGTTTTCTCATACCAGTCCCATGACTGACTCGTAGTTGTTTCACTTTCAAACTCGGGTGCCCCTTTTTCTACACGGGCAGCCTTGTATTCAGGTTTAACAGGCTTTCTCTGGATAGTTGGAGCTGAAGATGGATTCTATTATTTATCTATTTTTATGCTGTTCAGCTCCTACTGTACATTATGTTTGTTTTCCGTTGTAGACATTTATGTATAGCTGAACTGTATTTGTACTAAGTATGATCCTGTATACCATGTAACTCTGATGATTACTTTTGTCTAGTATATTCTATTGTTCATTATCTGGTGTATTTATTTAATTCTGTTCGGCTATTATCTGTTTCTGTGTTATATTCCACGGATTACCCTTGCCGTCGTCCATACGGGGTTTGGGGTCGTCTCATCCACCCGTCACGTCATCTTGGTTAAGTGTTTCCTTCTGGTGTTGACTTGACCCTACCTCAATTCGTGTATTACTTAACCCCACCACATGTCATTATATATTTTGGTTAAGTGTTACTTTAGTTAACTTAACCCTATCATCTGCTTAATTAACATGTTACAACGGTTAAGTGTTCTAAATTTACTTAACCTCACCCACTTGTCTAATTAACATGTTGTAACGGTTAAGTGTTTTAATTTTACTTAACCTCACCCACTTGCCTAGTTAACATGTTATTACGGTTAAGTGTTTCCCTAATTACTTAACCTCACCATTTCTAGCTTGATTTATTCATGAGCCTTAATTAATTAATTAATTAAAGCACCAACCACTCACATTAGACAGATATTGTTGTGGTTACTGGATGTGCCGGTCGGTTCCGGGCTGGTAATTTACACCACAACTCAGTCTAACCTCGGGTCTTTCAAGGCTTGATGCACTAACCACCCACATTATACAGGTATTGTTGTGGTCACTGGATGTGCCGGTCGGTTCCGGGCAGTTTTACACCACAACTCAGTCTAACCTCGGGTTAGGCATATTCGTCTTTTACTAAATTTACATATTTACTATTTATGTAAATTTTCCGTAAATCAGTTTAGCCTAGATCATATTCATTTGTCATGCAAATTAGCATATTTATATTCTATGCCCAAAACTTGATTTACCAATCAATTTACCCAACTTGTAGTTTATACCAATTTAGATTTAGTATTCCCCTTTTACAATTTATGCCCAATCTAGATTAATTTTCCAATTTATGGTTCATGTCAAAACTAGATTAAATATTCTAGTTTACCGTTTTTGTCCAAAACTTGGTTTACACGCCAATTACACACTTTGCAGCCAATTAAATTTATCAATTTATACCCAAGTCTAATATGCATGTAAATCATTCACTATTATGGCAAATTTAGATTATGCCAACATATTTATTATGCCAAATTAACTTAATTAAGCTACGCCCAATTCCCGCGCCGTAATCGTACGTATAACATGATTTCACAAGTTTCTAAGTACTCATGAAATGATACTAACAGTATCAAAGCAAGGAATAGGGGATAAGCACGAGAATTGACAAAAAAGAATAGCCATAAAAGAATGAACCAAATACAAAAATAATGGTTCCAATGGGTTTGATGTACATAATAGTGAATAGGAATAAACTAGCCAAGTTACACACTAAATATGAGATCCACATGATCAAGGGAATAGGCATAGGTGATTTGGTCCAACATAATGCCAGTTCAAGGTACAACATGATCGGTTATTTATAATAATGGGAATAGTCATAAGCAACTAACTACAATAGTCATAGGCAATTAACCACAATAGTCATGGGCGACTAATCATAATAATTTCTTAACCAATGTCATAGGAAATAGTCTCATAGTCATAAATATGGGTAATAGTCTCATAATCATGAATCATATGCAATAGTCTCAAAATTATGAATCATAGTCATAGTCATAGGCAACAGTCTTACAGTCATAGTCATATGTAATAGTCTCTTTGTCATGGATCATAGTCATAGGCGATAGTTTCATGGGCAACAGTTTCATAGTCATAGTCTGTGACGATCTCAAAACCCCGTGCTACGGTGTTAAGGATAATCATTGGAATATAACACATTAATCATCATTAGTAGAGTACAGATAATAGCATAAGCAGGAAATAGGATAATTTACACAAATATGACAGCGGAATCATATACATATCACAACATCAGAGATCACAGTGCAGGATACAACTTAGTGCATAAAGATACATGATCAGTCTACATCGCCATAAGCGGTTCATATACATAGAGAGTACATAAATGAAACATCAGTCTACATCGCCGGAGGCGGAATCATATACATATACAGTAATGGCGGAAAAATCAATAGTCAACACTGTGTAGTCAAGCCTCGCCATGAGCCAAAAGGTGCACCTCTGCTGTGGTGCAAAGCCAAAATACGCCAACTACCTGTTACTGGGCTGCCCGTGTAAAAATAAGGGGCACCCGAGTTTGCAAGGTGAAACAAACTACGAGTCAGTCATGGGACTGGTATGAGAAATCTACTTAACTAATTAAACAACAATAATAAGGCAAATCAAAGGACCACGCCACTTTCGCGAAACGGGTTTACTCCAAAGATTGCTAGTGCATGAAATAAAGTAAATTATTAAATCATCGCAATGCTTTTTATAAAAATGAAGCCATTATAAGACTCAGGTCCCATCACACAATGCAATGCAAGCCGGAGGATAGAGTTTCTACCTTATAATGGCCAAGAAATGCTTGATACGTATAAAACAAAAGTGTTTGATATTATTACTAGTGCATATATGTTTCAAAAACGAATTCAATCATAAATATCAATCATAGACGGCATAAATGACCCATACCACTATGTCGCCATACTAGTAATACAATCAAATCCGCAATTTCGTATTGGAAATTGGATTCCATCATGAGTCGAGACAAGGGGCAAGCTCCTCTCTGTAATGACCCAAAAATCCGGTCCAATTTGAGCTGACCAAAAACACAAGTCCAACCCCATATTAAACTGAATATCAGGAGATTAATAGAAAGAAAACAGAGGGTGAGGAAAGATAAGATAGAAACTTAGAATAGAAGAAGAAGAAGAACACAACATCAGAGTAACACGAACCTCACAGCGCAACGAATAACATATAATATATATAACATAACTTGAAACATACATCATTATCAAAGTACAACACTTACAACATAGCGGAAATTGTAAAAACCCGTTACTTCCCCGGTGAGGAAAGCGCGGATAGTTCAGTTTTTTTTCTTTTTTGATTTTTGATTTTTAACGTGGGGGGGGGGGGGGGGGGGGCTGAGTGATGTAAGGGGAGAGGTTTATATTTTTTTTATTTATTTAATTTAAAAAAGTTGACTTTTTCATTTGACCTCTAAACGAGGCCCACCGCCTGTCGTCCCTAGCTAATTACCCCCATTCCGAACACAATGGGATATGTACTATAAGATGATTCGACTGTTTCGATCAGTTTTCGTCAAAATCAACATATAACTCTATATATTGAATTTGAACGCACGTTTCAATTTACCGGGGTCACATACTAACTCGAAAAATTCCAGAAAAATATTTTCTAGCTTCGTATTGACGATATGGTCCTAACAAAACTAGTTTCGTCAAATTCTGAGACCGTTTGAAAAATGGCCATTTTCCAGTCGATTAAAATCAACTGAAACGGGTCAAATGCGTTTTCCATTGCCACGTTCACATATTGATTCGAAAAATTATAAAATCTGGAATCTAGCAATAACTTGACATCACGGATCCAACAAAAGTGGTTTCGTCAAAATCCGAGGTCGTTTGAAAAATCTCCATTTTTAAGGGCCTGAATTCCATAGCGACTATTCAGAATTTTCAACTGGACATATCTTTTGATTCCCGCTATGAAATTTCGATTTTTCAGATTCGTTGGAAAGATAGTCACAATTAGATTCCATTATTTTTGGTTTCACTAAAATCCGGTTTATTTTGCACCCGGTATGTTCATTTGAATTTTGAAATCGAATTATCGAACTACCGCGCCATTTTCAATTCTATTCGAATTCATTTCAAAACGACTTCAATTCTATTCGTATTCATATCAAAACGATTTCAATTCTATTTCAATTCTATTCGAATTCATTTCAAAACGATTTCAATTCTATTTCAATTCTATTCGAATTTCAAACCATTTCAGTTTATTTCGAATTTCAAATCAATTCAATTAAATTCGAATTTCAATTCACTTTAATATTCACTTCAATTTGAATAAAATCGATATAAATATCGTTCACTTCAAAATGGCGTCAATCTATCAACGCGGCTTCATATATTTCGATTTTCAAATATTCTATTTCAAGTATTTCTTTTTCAAATATTTCTATTTCAAATATTCTATTTCAAGTATTCTATTTCAAATATTTCTTTTTCAAAACTGAAATGAGGCCCAATCAATTACCATATAATGTTAATTATATGGATTTTCTACAACGCGTGTATACAATAACAACGATGAATAATCAACCATCATCCAAAGTGCATTCTACACTGTATAAGCATCAAATATAAATATTTAACGCTCATAACAGTCTGTCGATCAACCGATCGACATACAACTAACTTTTGGGATTAGTGTACGTCAATTATCATCCCAATACCCGTGTGGGGTTTCAAACAATCAAACACATATTTTGTTTGTGCAGTTGGGCGATGTGTAAAATTTTATCGTCCCAATCAATATCAGTCTAATGTGTGTAAAAATAAACAAATCATCCGTAAATTGAAACATGCGTTCAAATTCAATATATAGAGTTATATGTTGATTTTGACGAAAACTGATCGAAACAGTCGAATCAGCTTACAGTACATATCCCATTGTGTTCGGAATGGTGGTAATTAGCTAGGGACGACAGGCGGTGGGCCTCGTTTAGAGGTAAAATGAAAAAGTCAATTTTTTGAAATTAAATAAATAAATAAATAAAAAATATAAACCTCTCCCCTTACATCACTCACCCCCCCCCCCCCCCCCCCGCTAAAAATCAGAAATCGAAAAAGGAAAAATAAAACTGAACTATCCGTGCTTTCCTCACCGGGGAAGTAACGGGTTTTTACAGAAATAAACTATAGCTATATGATCCTGAAGCCTCCTGCTCCAGCTGTTCAGGTATATCTGTAAATCCCGACTACTTTACTGCCCGTACAAAATTGGGCACCCAAGAGTTTAGGGAAAACAAAACAAAATAAACTTCGGGTCAGTCATGGGACTGGTATGAGTAAAACGGTTTAAAACAGTTCAAGCAGGTAAATAATATCTCATAAGACCACACCGTATAACGGAACGAGTTTTTCCCTTATGAGAATCCAAAATAGCTTTATATCAAAAACCTTTTGATATTATAATAATGTCTATCAACCACAATATAATAATCATCTAGCAGAAACGCTTTCATCTCACGTTCTACATATATAGTATACAATCAAAACCGCAAGCACGTATTGGGTAATGGATTTCCAACTATGACAAGGTATGGAACCACCTTTCGCTAGTGTATCTCTAGAAAGGAATACACTGGGTTCAACAAGAACTTCTTGCAACCCGGCCACACATGACCGACCACTCATTTCGCTTGAGTGTATCGAATGTATATCACCAATGGTTGAGATCAACAACCGTTTCCCGAATGGGACAGCATCAACAATAGATTTTTAGAAACAAATGAAACTCTAGATCAGGTGATTATACACCCTACTTCGGAGCTACCGACTTAGTTATGCTGCCTGCCCGATTTCTGTCATTTACCGGTTGATGAGGCTTAAGGTTACGCTTCATCATCACATCAGATTCACTTCGAATGCCACATTGTCAAATCCATCAAATCACCGATTGACGTCCTCAACAATACATTATGTGTTAGCTAAAAGAAGTTTCCTTCTCCGCTTCCACTCTTGGTATGGTTAGAGAAATCGATATACGTGATCGTCTGGAAATACTCTGTCAGACATCCGTCCATACAAGTCATCCAGGAGCAGGATAAACCGAAGGCACTATTCAGTACATCCATCTTACGCACTGTTTCTAAGACTTATACAATAGCCCTTGCACTTTACTCCATCTTCAATTTTCTTTGGCATATATGATTCGCAACGCTTATGCCAATACAGAGTGGTTCTTTGGATAATAATCCAACCGGTCTCTCCATATTAACAACGTAAATTGGTCAAAACTTCGATAGTCTGTAATTTAACTATCAAAGAAAAACACATGTGCAAACAACGATATTATTTCCAAATGGAAATTCTATCAATCAATCATCAATTATATATATATATATATATATATATTTCCTATTTTCTATGTTTAGAAAATATACGTTATTAATACTGGAAAACATTTCCATTGTTATTTACATATCACTATCATTTCACAACTATCAGTCCCTGACTGTAAACCAGTAGGAGAACAATTCTCTAAGTATAAACCCCGAAGGCCGAAACCAACATCAGATCGATACTCAGAAAACTATTCAACTTAACTAATCTCTAGTCAGTTTCTAATTTTGCTTAACTCTATTTCTTTAATTCTATTCGATTAATTCTATTTGATTAACTCTAATTGAATAACTCTAATTGAATAACTCTATTCTGTTTTAACTTTATTTTCGAATAACTATATTCGATTTAACTCCTTCGAATATAAACTCTATTCGATTAACTACTTCGAATATAAACTCTATTCGATTAACTACTTCGAATATAAACTACATTCGATTAACTACTTTTTGATATACTCTAGTCGAATAACTTTATTCTATTTAACACTATTCCCTTTTTATAATTCTGTTTGTTTTCTAAATATTCTCCTTTATAATATCCTATTTATTTTCTAATAATATTCCTTTATTCTATTCTATTCATTTTAACCAATAAATATTTCCCTTATTCTATTCTATTTATTCTAACAAATAAATATTTCCCTTTATCTTTTCTATTTATTCTAACAAATAAATATTTCCCTTTATCTTTTCTATTTATTCTAACAAATAAATATTTCCCTTTATTACAACTTATCCTTCGATTTTATAATTATTTTCTTTTATAAAAACCCTTTTCCTTTTCTATATAAAATCCATCGATTTTATATAAATAATTCATTTTCAAAATACACTTTGAAAATCCCCTTTCCCACATCCAGTATTTCTTATGGTATTTAACATACCATATAACAACGCTAAATATCGTCCAAACGCATATAATCAACAACAGATTATATATCACATCATATATCAGAATATATGAATCACAGTAAAATAAATGTTGAGGAATCCAGCTGGATTCCTCCAACATGTTTCCCTGCATCACAGATGTTAAACAATATAGATAACATCACTTTCAGTTCCATATGATATATTCTGTTAAACAGAATCAATATAGAAATTCAACTAACTAACTAGCAGTTCAATCAACAGTCAACACACAATCAATCAGACAATTTTTAACAGTTCTAAAAATACAACATGAAATTATAACTGTTCAGAGTTAGTGAGAATTACTCACATTGTTCGTAATCGTTAAATAACGAATTACGACCGTTGATTCAGATCAGGTAATTTACTTCGCTATAAATTGTTACGAGCTCCAATCCATTCCAAATCAATTCCAGAATTTTCCATTCGAAAATACGATTCCATTGTAACTCGTTTTGGTTGGATTGTTTTCTTCTCTTCGATTTCAAAAACTCGGTCTCATTCTCAACATTCGCTCCAGACAAAACTACTCCCTCCTCTTCACCACTCCAGTCTCCCCATGTACGCCATCAACACTACAGCCGAGACCACCGAAGTCATCCACCAGTGATCAGTGATTTCCCTTCCTCCATCTCGTTTTACCACTACCGTGTCTTTCAAAACCAACTCCAGACTTCACTTTGGTCATTACTCCACACATTTTCGCTCCTCCTCTAATCGTTCACCTCGGCATATCCTCCCTACACCCACGAGCACGCCACTAGACTGCGCCATTATCAAAACGTAAACCTCCTCACAACTCCATCGCCATTTTCCTGGATCCCGAAATCCCATTGAACGCTGCAACTTCAGACAACAGAATCCATCCTTAAACCCAAAACAATTTCCTACAACTTCAATCGATGCCTCAACATCACCCAAAAACTGACGTTGACCAGCACTGCAGCACATCACCGTCTTTTCCCCCCCACCGATGCACTTCACCACCAGTAAGTAACGGACGTGGGGTTCGCTGTGCAAAACTTTGGGTTTAAGGAGACGAGCTAAAAGCTCTCATATTGGTGATTTTGTTTGGACTTTGTTTTCAGATCTCGCTTACCATTTAAATACTGTTTTGCTGAAAAGAAGGAAAGGGGACACGTACTTCAAATTTTCGTGTGGACTGAAAACACTAGTGTAGGTGTATTTGAGAGGTGGTAATTCATACCAGTCCTTTTCTTTGCCGTGGACATTAAATATTAGGGACTAGGCATGTCTTCTGTGTGATGTTAATGATGTGTTGTGGCATGGGTATGTTTGGCTTTCCAAGTGAAGTTGCTCGGACTCCCTTACACATTTGTTTTTACGGACCGATATAGACAGAATTGAACGTACCGTTGTGACGACCAACGTATCACGATCCCAAAAATATAATAATACCGGTAGGTTAGCTTATTCAGTGAAACCCCGAAATATTGATTACAGGGTGCAAAATACTCCAAATAAAAATTCTTTTATTTAATTTATTAAAATTTTCTTTAAAATTCTAAAAATTTAATTATCACTATTTCCCTAAAGAACCTTGTCTAAATTCAAAACCGATATTCAAATATATTTGAATAACCATTATGGCCACGAATGAATATACCGCTGGTTTTCTGAATATTTGATTTGGACATAAGTCAAAATCTACACGACGAAATCCCCATTTTTCTCTTCCACTAGAAAGATATACTCCACCAGCTCCGCACGTTTCTTGTTTCACAAAAATCCAATTTAAAACGGCTTCTGTATATCCAGTTGAAGTTCAAATCGCCAAATCGCGAACTGCAGCGCCATTTCGAGCTTGATTATAATTATATTATAATTATACGTTCAACGATCGTTATTTAAATATATTCATTATCATAATTAAATTCTATACTGAATTACATCTTTTGAATTGACCAATTCACACCATATCGCCATTTCAGCCAATTCTGATTATTTAAGGATTAAATATATTATTTAATTTATTAATTTAAATTAAATATTCACCATTATTAAATTCCACGACCATTAAATCCACTATATCACTATTTATATAATTAAATAAATTAATTATAATACCTCTGCAAATGCGGGTCATTACAATCTTCCCCACTTAAAATAATTTCGTCCTCGAAATTGCTAAGTTAGAAGATGACCCTATCGACTGGATAGAACATATTTGTTCACTTCTAAACTTCAGTTTTCAACTGGACCAATTTAATTTCAATTAAATATTAATTAATTCTTATCAACGAAAATTTTCAAAAATCCTGGAAATTTTCTAACATCTTAACTTTTCAAAAAATTTCGCCAGCACCTCCTTTGTACTGTTCAATACGTCAAACCACCACTCGCCTCTCTGGGCCATCTCCATCCCAAAAGAAAATCAAACAGCCAAGCGGCTTGCCAATTCGGCTCATCAAAATCTCATACCATATGAAATATAAACTTGTACCTTTTGTTGGGCATATCATCTGTATTACTTCCATATGCTATCAACTCAGCATATACCATTGTTATCCCAAATCAAACTCCGAAATCACTTTTATCTCCAACACAACCATTTGCTTTTTACCAAGCCAAATATCATTTCAACTCAAGTTTCTTCTCGATTCGCAACTCTTAACTTGATTACCATATTACACTTCAAATTTGAATTACACAATCCAATTTGTCTTGATATCATTCTAATTCAATCTCAATTACCACTTTACTGGCTTTACTTTAATTCAAATTTGCTTTCACAAATTCCTGTTAAATTTGTTTTTAATTCAAACAGTCTTTCCCCAGGAGTTTTTTAAACAGTTTACTCTTTTCAAAAATCAAATTTTCCTTTTGAACATGTCACTGAGCCGTTAATTAATATTCCATTAGTTAAATCAATTCTCTATTTCTTTATCAATATTTGTTAACCAAATATTTTCAATAACCATATTGGCCTTTTATGTTATTTGGAAAACATTTCCGAATATTGCCTTCCTTTATTTTCTAAACTTTAGAAAATATATGATATTTATAATTGGAAAATATTCCAATTACTTATCTCTTTTCCGATCCCGTTTTATTTCTATACTTAGGAAATATTCTTTATTATATTTCCAAGCTTACACTTATTTGGGTTAAAACGGATGTTGTGTAAAACATCGTTACGACAACCCAAATACTATATTCAACTAACTCTTATTCAACATTGATCTTCGAGCCTGAAATCTTACTATTTATTTGTTAATAATGAAATCAATCAAGTTGGGGTATAACTACCTCTCAGACCTTGACTGAATAACATTTATAACGTCAAAACAGATATGACTACTTACTCGAATAATCAATACCATACAACTACTTATTCACTTTTAAACACCTATACGCTTCCTCTTTTTATTCTTACTAGATTTTATTCTTAGTCTTCCTTTTTGATTTTACTATTCTATTTCTAAGTTCGTTTACTTATCGACTTCTATATATATATATATATCGCTACGTTGATTTTTAACTATCAAATTATCTTAAAAATATTCTAACTCCTTAAATTCCTAGAAAAATTCTCCATAACCTCCTTTGTACCAGGAGCATCGGGATATTTCAAATAGCCTCCCATGGCCCTCATCAATCCAAAAGAAAAAGAAAAGGCCAAGCGACTAGCCGATACGGTGCATAAAATCTCATATATGAATTAAATACGTACCTTTTTGTCGAGCATTCTATTTATATACCTTCATTAACCTTATCCATACCTATCTCATGTATATTTATACCTGCCCAATCTATTTTAACTATACCTGATTATTTTAACTCAATTCGTTAATTAATTTGTTAATTAACTCTTTAGTCTATCTCACTTTTATATTTGAACATGACGTGTTCAAATATATTTTAACTTGCTTATTAACTAATTTGAATCCAAATTTCAAATTTAAGTTCTATATTCGATTTCGAATATCCATTTACAAATCCAATTCACCTTTTAAAGTTCAACTTCAAATTCAAAACTCGATTAACTAATTCCTCTTCGACTTAGTTAATTCTATTCAGTTTCTATTCAAATTTTATATCACTTCTATTATTCAAATCTATATATCAAATTCTATTCAAATTCTATATTATAAATCCCATTTGAATTTCTATAATCAAATTCTATATATTCAAATTCTATATATCAAATTCTATATTATAAATCACATTTTCAAATTCAACACAACTTGTCTTTCCCAAAACAAATTCAAAACAGTATCTCTTGTAGTAATTCGTCACTTACAACTCGAAAATGAATACTGATGATGCAGCTGTCATCATCGGAATCTATTTTCCAGCGATCGAAGTGAGTTCAATACTATAAAACCATTTCTAAACATTTCCACTTTGAAATTCATTTCAAAATATAATTCACACTGCTTGTAAAACAATTTAAAATCTCCCAGGATCTTAAATTTTCCTTATTTTACACAAATTCAATTACGAACACTTTTCCAAATTCCCAGGGTTTTGATTTCAATTCTGATTTAAATTTCGGATTTAATTCGTCTCGTAACACTTATACGAATTATGATTGGTTATTCACATAACCATTTTACTTATAATCTTACTCGATTATAATCACAACCAATATATCCAATATATGATAATTTTGATATATATATCTTCTCTATATCGAGATATACCTTGGGTAAACTTATTTTAATTTACCCTCTTTTCAAAACATACCGTGTCGACCCATCGTATTTTAGTGTTTATAAACTCCTACCGATACAGTGGATCAAACTGATCGACCAGAACCCATAAACAACTCAACCAATGAATCTCCACAATATAAAACAATTTTTATATCAATAACAAATACGTTCACTCGTATATATACACTCTAACTCAATCTAGGGTATTACTAACCCTATCTCTACCGAGTCACGCCACAGAGCCAAGATAATTACTTAACTTAAGCTCTGATACCAACTGTAACGACCCGAAAATCCGGTCCAATTTGAGCTGACCAAAAACACAAGTCCAACCCCAAATTAAGCTGAATATCAGGAGATTAATAGAAAGAAAACAGAGGGTGAGGAAAGATAAGATAGAAACTTAGAATAGAAGAAGAAGAAGAACACAACATCAGAGTAACACGAACCTCACAGCGGAACGAATAACAAATAATATATATGACATAACTTGAAATATACATCTGTACTTGAATATACATCATTATCAAAGTACAACACTTACAACACAGTGGAAATAAACTATAGCTATATGATCCTGAAGCCTCCTGCTCCAGCTCTTCAGGTATATCTGTAAATCCCGACTACTTGACTGCCCGTACAAAATTGGGCACCCAAGAGTTTAGGGAAAACAAAACAAAATAAACTCCGGGTCAGTCATGGGACTGGTATGAGTAAAACGGTTTAAAACAGTTCAAGCAGGTAAATGATATCTCATAAGACCACGCCGTATAACGGAACGGGTTTTTCCCTTATGAGAATCCAAAATAGCTTTATATCAAAAACCTTTTGATATTATAATAATGTCTATCAACCACAATATAATAATCATCTAGCAGAAACGCTTTCATCTCACATTCTACATATATAGTATACAATCAAAACCGCAAGCACGTATTGGGTAATGGATTTCCAACTATGACAAGGTATGGAACCACCTTTCGCTAGTGTATCTCTAGAAAGGAATACACTGGGTTCAACAAGAACATCTTGCAACCCGGCCACACATGACCGACCACTCATTTTGCTTGAGTGTATCGAATGTATATCACCAACGGTTGGGATCAACAACCGTTTCCCGAATGGGACAGCATCAACAATAGATTTTTAGAAATAAATGAAATTCTAGATAAGGTGATTATAAACCCTACTTCGGAGCGACCGACTTAGCCATGCTGCCTGCCCGATTTCTGTCATTTACCGGTTGATGAGGCTTAAGGTTACGCTTCATCATCACATCAGATTCACTTCGAATGCCACATAGTCAAATCCATCAAATCACCGATTGACGTCCTCAACAATACATTATGTGTTAGCTAAAAGAAGTTTCCTTCTCTACTTCCACTCTTGGTACGGTTGGAGAAATCAATATACGTGATCGTCTGGAAATACTCTGTCAGACATCCGTCCATACAAGTCATCCAGGAGCAGGATGAACCGAAGGCACTATTCAGTACATCTATCTTACGCACTGTTTCTAAGACTTATACAATAGCCCTTGCACTTTACTCCGTCTTCAATTTTCTTTGGCATATATGATTCGCAACGCTTATGCCAATACAGAGTGGTTCTTTGGATAATAATCCAACCGGTCTCTCCATATTAACAACGTAAATTGGTCAAAATTTCGATAGTCTGTGATTTAACTTTCAAAGAAAAACGCGTGTGCAAACAACGATATTATTTCCAAATGGAAATTCTATCAATCAATCATCAATCATATATCTGTATCTATATATATATATATTTCCTTATTTCTTCTTTTCTATGTTTAGAAAATATACGTTATTAATACTGGAAAACATTTCCATTGTTATTTACATATCACTATCATTTCAAAACTATCAGTCCCTGACTGTAAACCAGTAGGAGAACAATTCTCTAAGTATAACCCCCGAAGGCCGAAACCAACATCAGATCGATACTCAGAAAACTATTCAACTTAACTAATCTCTAGTCAGTTTCTAATTTTGCTTAACTCTATTTCTTTAATTCTATTCGATTAATTCTATTTGATTAACTCTAATTGAACAACTCTAATTGAATAACTCTATTCTGTTTTAACTTTATTTTCGAATAACTATATTCGATTTAACTCCTTCGAATATAAACTATATTCGATTAACTACTTCAAATATAAACTCTATTCGATTAACTACTTCGAATATAAACTATATTCGATTAACTACTTTTTGATATACTTTAGTCGAATAACTTTATTCTATTTAACACTATTCCCTTTTTATAATTCTGTCTGTTTTCTAAATATTCTCCTTTATAATATCCTATTTATTTTCTAATAATATTCCTTTATTCTATTCTATTTATTTTAACCAATAAATATTTCCCTTATTCTATTCTATTTATTCTAACAAATAAATATTTCCCTTTATCTTTTCTATTTATTCTAACAAATAAATATTTCCCTTTATCTTTTCTATTTATTCTAACAAATAAATATTTCCCATTATTATAACTTATCCTTCGATTTAATAATTATTTTCTTTTATAAAAACCCTTTTCCTTTTCTATATAAAATCCATCGATTTTATATAAATAATTCATTTTCAAAATACACTTTGAAAATCCCCTTTCCCACATCCAGTATTTCTTATGGTATTTAACATACCATATAACAACGATAAATATCATCCAAACGCATATAATCAACAACAGATTATATATCACATCATATATCACAATATATGAGTCACAATAAAATAAATGTTGAGGAATCCAGCTGGATTCCTCCAACATGTTTCCCTGCATCACAGATGTTAAACAATATAGATAACATCACTTTCAGTTCCATATGATATATTCTGTTAAACAGAATCAATATAGAAATTCAACTAACTGACTAGCAGTTCAATCAACAGTCAACACACAATCAATCAGACAATTTTTAACAGTTCTAAAAATACAACATGAAATTATAACTGTTCAGAGTTAGTGAGAATTACTCACATTGTTCGTAATCGTTAAATAACGATTTACGATCGTTGATTTAGATCAGGTAATTTACTTCGCTATAAATTGTTACGAGCTCCAATCCATTCCAAATCAATTCCAGAATTTTCCATTCGAAAATACGATTCCATTGTAACTCGTTTTGGTTGGATTGTTTTCTTCTCTTCGATTTCAAAAACTCGGTCTCATTCTCAACATTCGCTCCAGACAAAACTGCTCCCTCCTCTTCACCACTCCAGTCTCCCCATGTACGCCATCAACACTACAGTCGAGACCACCGAAGTCATCCACCAGTGATCAGTGATTTCCCTTCCTCCATCTCGTTTTACCACTACCGTGTCTTTCAAAACCAACTCCAGACTTCACTTTGGTCATTACTCCACACATTTTCGCTCCTCCTCTCATCGTTCACCTCGGCATATCCTCCCTACACCCACGAGCACGCCACTAGACTGCGCCATTATCAAAATGTAAACCTCCTCACAACTCCATCGCCATTTTCCTGGATCCCGAAACCCCATTGAACGCTGCAACTTCAGACAACAGAATCCATCCTTAAACCCAAAACAATTTCCTACAACTTCAATCGATGCCTCAACATCACCCAAAAACTGACGTTGACCAGCACTGTAGCACATCACCGTCTCCCCCCCCCCCCCCCCCGATGCACTTCACCACCAATAAGTAACAGACGTGGGGTTCGCTATGCAAAACTTCTCATATTGGTGATTTTGTTTGGACTTTGTTTTCAGATCTCGCTTACCATTTAAATACTGTTTTGCTGAAAGGAAGGAAAGGGGACACGTACTTCAAATTTTCGTGTGGACTGAAAACACTAGTGTAGGTGTATTTGAGAGGTGGTAATTTATACCAGTCCTTTTCTTTGCCGTGGACATTAAATATTAGGGACTAGGCATGTCTTCTGTGTGATGTTAATGATGTGTTGTGGCATGGGTATGTTTGGTTTTCCAAGTGAAGTTGCTCGGACTCCCTTACACATTTGTTTTTACGGACCGATATAGACAGAATTGAACGTACCGTTGTGACGACCAACGTATCACGATCCCAAAAATATAATAATACCGGTAGGTTAGCTTATTCAGTGAAACCCCGAAATGTTGATTACAGGGTGCAAAATACTCCAAACAAAAATTCTTTTATTTAATTAATTAAAATTTTCTATAAAATTCTAAAAAATTAATTATCACTATTTCCCAAAAGAACCTTGTCTAAATTCAAAACCGATATTCAAATATATTTGAATAACCATTATGGCCACGAATGAATATACCGCTGTTTTTCTGAATATTTGATTTGGACATAAGTCAAAATCTACACGACGAAATCCCCATTTTTCTCTTCCACTAGAAAGATATACTCCACTAGCTCCACACGTTTCTTGTTTCACAGAAATCCGATTTAAAACAGCTTTTGTATATCCAGTTGAAGTTCAAATCGCCAAATCGCGAACTGCAGCGCCATTTCGAGCTCGATTATAATTATATTATAATTATACGTTCAACGATCGTTATTTAAATATATTCGTTATCGTAATTAAATTCTAAACTGAATTACATCTTTTGAATTGACCAATTCACACAATATCGCCATTTCAGCTAATTCTGATTATTTCAGGATTAAATATATTATTTAATTTATTAATTTAAATTAAATATTCACCATTATTAAATTCCACAACCATTAAATCCACTATATCACTATTTATATAATTAAATAAATTAATTATAATACCTCTGCAAATGCGGGTCATTACACTCTCCGTTCGAGACACTCTAGCAAATGTCTCTGGACCACACACAGCGATCCGTGGATCCTCCAAGGTCGGTCCTCTCTTACTTTTGAGGATTAGCAATTCCTGAACACACGTTTCCCGGTCCTATAGGACCTATAATCGAGGCGCCTCGCATTCCAACAACTACACAGGTAAAAAGTATATATAAATGTCAGGGCTGGTAGGTCACTTACATCACCCATAGCTAGAAAGAAACGTCGTGAACCCCTTGGGTCCTTATCCCGTTTTTGACTCATACCGAGGTGTAAGGCTCACGAATCCACGCTATACAAAAAGCTATGCCTCATAGGCTATGCTTTGATCATTAACCACAAGACTTTGCTTTTCAACAGGAGCCTTGATCATATGCCACTTCGGCATGCCACACAGGCAATTCACTCCATGCGACTGATTTCTATCGATATATAACCTCTGAGCTCGTACGTCTCAGAGAAGGGCGTTAAGCAAGAGAATAAATTCTCCGCCACCAAACAGATATATATTTAATAGATATCAATCAGCATAGAACAAAATCCAATGTCAGACACACAGTCCATTTACAAGTTCGTTCTAGGTTTGAACGAAGCCGGAGGCACCATATTCCTCGCATATTCGTACAATCAACAATACGTCCGGATGGCTACCACTTCAGCTCCTTCAAGGTAGCTACTCCAATCATGAGCATCAGTAGCGCCCATCCATCCAATGTGAAGATCGTCGGTCTTGAACCGTCTTCAACTCTTCGACTTTTAACCGTCGATCGATTATTTGAAATGAGAATTAATTCGGCCTTTTCAAATAATCCACGTATATTTAGATTTTCAAATCAATTCTTCACATGGTTAAATCATTTGATATTCACATTTCAGTTCTTTAGTATAATTTTCATGTCAAACACATTCAACCACCAAATATCAAGCAAACCAAGCAGAGTCGGTTTATTTCCATTCTATATCGTCTATAATATTTTATAACGATATATCGCCATTTTTATTTATTTAAAAATGGCCTTATTTAATTAAACGACGTTTCAGGTCGTGCCGAGGCACTGGCATTGTTTTTCCCTAAATTTGTTTTACACATATCTGAAAATCTAACCGTTGGATTTCAACAAAGTTTATATCATTGGGAAGATATTCCCAAAGCGAACCCAACGGTTCCAGTTTCGTCAAAATCCGATGTTCAGATCTTTCGGTATAATCGTTTAAAATTACGATTTCAAAACGCAAACTGCACGACCTCGATTCGTTTTAATTTAATATATATATATATATAAATATAATTCATTCGACGATTTCAATATCGTCTTCACTTCAAATATTTCACTAACACCTTTATATTTCGAAAAATTTCTCCATAACCTCCTTTGTACGGGAAGGGGTTTGGAAATTTATTGGGCCGTATTAGGTACCCAATAAATCCTAATAAGCATGCACATATTTATAGTGGTATATTCCGTTGTCCACAGGGGAGTGTGTATAGATCATAACTCCAGAGAATAAATTCTCTTCACCCTATAAATGGTTTTTGTGCCTTAATGACTAGAGAGACGTGTTTATTGTCATCTCCAGACCCGTGTAGGGTTTTTATTAGTCTTGCAATTTACCGTTATAATTTATATAGTCCAGATCAGTCCTCAGTTCAACCTATAATATATATAGTCATCGCCATACAAGCCTCTCGCTCGCATGGTAAATCTTTAACATCGTCACATAAGCTCCAAATGCTTATGTGGTATATGATGAAGTATGCCTATCGTCAAGGAGTATGCCATGAAGTGTAGTTCAAAATTAATTGTTACTATCCTATGGCGATGTTTATTATTACACATAGAACAACCAGCACTCCGCATCCAATTGCATTCACAGGAGTTGATATAATAATAAAATTGCATATTCAACTCATTAAGGTTTACCTATTTGTCGGGCACGCAAATAAGTTCTTTACTCAACAGCTAATCCACTTCCTGTTCAACACATGTATATATATATGTGCAAAACTAATCTAAAAATAATATTTCTAGCGAACGAAGGTTTATTTCCACATATGGTTATTTTTAACACTTCCTACACATGTCAAAATAATATTTTCAACCCACACATATTTATTTGAACATGTGGTTATTCTTAACACTTTACGTTTCGCATAAAAATGATATTTTTGGCGAACAAAAATATATTTCAACACATGACTATTTTATTTAGTTCGCCCACATGTTAAAAATAATATTCATAGCAAACAAATATTTGTTTCAACACTTGTATATTTTTAGCAAATCGTTTACATAATAAAAATTATATTTTTATCGTCTAAAATATTTATTCAACACATGAACATTTTTAGCACTTCATATTCACAATAAAAATGTAAATTTTATTGTTCAATCTATATATTCAACATATGAATATTATCCACTTCACACATACGATAAAAATATGATTTTTATCTTTCTAATCCTTTATTCAACACATGAATAATTTCTATAGTTTATATATATAATAAAAATGTGATTTTTAATGTTAAAACAATTCATTTAAAACACGAATAGTTTATATAGTTTAGATATGTGATAAAATTTTATTTTTATTTTTCAAAGAATTTTATTCATCACATGAATTTTTATTCAACACATGAATACGGTTTCAACACATGAATTTCTATTCAACTCATGAATATAGTTTCAACACATGAATATAGTTTCAACACTTGAATATAGTTTCAACACTCGAATATAGTTTCAACATATGAAAATAATTCTAACACATGAATATTATTGAAAATTTCGGCAGCATAATGACAGGGTATTTAAAACCGGCACCGTCCCAAATACGGCTCCTCGCTCTACCTTAAAACATCGTGGTTTTTGACAATGGGGATTTCATTCATCTAATTCGCACGTAGGCGAGTAGGTTTTTCTTTTCCACAATTTATTCAAATTTCGTTTTAATCACAAATGGGTATTTTTCAACCACAATGGTATTTTTCAACCACATCCAAACAATAACAACCACAAACAATCCTATCAACCATTCGCATTATTCACCAAATTTCCACAACAATTCACAATCAATAAATATCGCCCATGGTTTGTGGATGAGGGGAGTATATATATATATATATTCGTATATAAATATATTTTATTTCTATTCCAACACACATATGATTTATACAATGCATGTATAATTCATACTTCGCTCATATAACTTATACAACGCATGTACATGAGGCATACAACACGTATATAATTTATATTTCACTTATATAATTTATATATCACATTTCTATTCATATTTCAGTTTAGAAATCTCACATTGGTTGTTGCTTTCCTAAAAATCCTAGCAAGCTCAGAAAAATCCCCGGACACTTCTAGACTGTAGAGAGCGTCCTTGCGGTCACGATGTTTCCTGTTTCATCGAATTTCGTTAATACACGATAAAGATATGATTTTTCAAAGTTTGCAACACTTAAAGTGTTATTTTCTGTTTTGACTAACAAAGGCCGCACCTTTCTTCGAAGCTTCAAAACTAGGTTTGCAAATAACCTTCGATCCGTGCAACGATAACAAAATCCGACTGCACCACGTGAAAGAGGCTCGAGAGGCGCGCCTAGGGGTGGGTTCGCGGTCAGGTCCGATCGCCTATGGCGATCCTGGCGGCGCGGCGAAGTCTCGGCATTCGTGGGCGTGGATCTCGATGTAGGAGCGACGAGACGGGGTCTAATAGGTATTGATTTGAAGAGGAAGGAGGGAGCTTTAAAAAGTTGAACTGGGGGTGGGGCTAAAGATGAACGTGGTTGCCAGAAATCGCCTGGGAAGTGGGGAGTATCGTGCGTCGTCGAGAGAAGAGGGGGCGGGGATTTCTGAAGTTTTTTTTTTTAATTATGATGGAATTTTCTGATTGGCCGATGCTTTATTAAATTTTTTAAAATAGTGATTCTTCATACGAACACCAATCCAAACCCAACGACTGTCACCCCTAGCTAAATACCCCCATCCCGAACACAATGGGATATGTTTCGTAGGCCAGTTCGACTGTTACAACTAGTTTCGTCTAATTCTGAGACCGTTTGAAAAATGGTCATTTTCTGGTCGATCCAATTTAACAGAACTTGACCAAACACATTTTCTTTTGCCACGCTCACATACTAGCTTCAAAAATTATGAAATTTGAAACCTAGCAATAATTTGACATCCCGGATCCATCAAAAGTTGTTTCGTCGAATTCTGAGGTCGTTTGCAAAATGTCAATTTTCAAGGGCTATATATTCTCTATAACGACCTTTCTGAAAATTCATTTGGCCATAACTTTTGATTCCCGCCATGAAACTTCGATTTTTCAGATTCGTTAGAAAGATACTCATAAACAGATTTAAATATTTTTGGTTTCACTAAAATCCGTTTTATTTTGCACCTAGTACAGTTAGTCAAAGTTTGAATTCAAATTTTCAAACTGCCGCACCATTTCTAACTCATTATTTTATAGAAATATTCTATTTCAATTGTTTAAATTTCTTTAAAATACCCAATCTAAAATTTTTAAACTGGCTCGTATTTTCCAGGTTGTTACATAGTCTTAGGAAAAAAGTCCCATAATCATAGTCATTGGCAACTAGCCACAATAAGTTCTAGGCCACAATCTAGAATCAGATCCAAAGGCATAGATAACGTTAGATTTGACATAAGCATGAATCAAAGATAATTAACTTGTGAATTGGTATAGTTCTATATTTTGATTCATTACATTCACAATTCCAATTACATGTTCAAATCTAAGGAATAACCGAACTTACAGTGATCAGTTTAGAAAAGGCGATTTGCTATGATTCGAGTGACGTTGCTTGAAGCGGAATGCCTATGGTCCAACTTGAAGCATTATCTCGATTTGAATCTCCAATTTGAAGAAGAACTATAACTTGTTTTAATGGAGAATAAGAGATATTTTAATTAGGATTGAGGCAGAGTATAGACGTTATGAAGTTGTGTGGAGAAAGTGAATTTTGGGGGCGTTTATATAGCGTAGAACTCATGAATTTAGTCCAGAAATCAGTCCAGATACATAAAAATGAATTCAGTGTGACGGCCCGCCTCGCACCAGCCTGCATTTCCTCCGAAAGTGCGCTGTACACATGCCCGACTAGCACGGGACGGTCGTCAGAAGAAAGGAAAGAAGGGAATTAAATAACGAGGAACCTGTAGAATGTCTCACAGCGCATGGAATAAAATATAATAATAACATATTTGACATAAAACAGGTGAGACAGTGCATAAGCTGATAACTAAAACCAACATCAACATCAGAGCAGCGGAAATCCAAATACAGCTTATTACAACTTTCCAAATTTACTATCTCTAAACAAAAGAAAGCTAAAGTAGAAGATGCACCACTAATGCCCAAGCAGTGATCTTCAACAACACAGGGAGAATACTATATATCATACGTGGAAGCCTCCTGCTCGTCTCCGGATCATCTACCCGTGCATCACCAGCTAACCTGTCTCTAGTCTGCTCGTGTGAGCACTTAGAGTAATAAGTGGAGACATAAAACTCTGGGTCAGACATAAAACCTGGTATGAGCGATAAGCATCTAAACAGAACAATAACAGGTGAACTAAACCATACCTGAACCTGGACCTGCAACCAAAGGGTTAGTACCACATACCGTACAATACTCTAAGGTGCCATAATAAATAGTGTAAGAATACGGGGGTGGGGTGTGCATGTCATAATGATGGCAAACAAATCAACCATAACAACCATCCTCATATCTCTCACTCAGTGCGTAAAGCGTACGATGTCCACCACTGTCAATCACTAGACCCATCGAAGTAGTGACGGAATTCAACTTGTACAACTACTGCTACTACCAAGCTTACCACATGGAGCCATGACTAAATCTTTACAAATGAACCCACTTCATTGGTCTATAGCACTTTAGTCGTACCTAGGCCACTGCAGCCCTGAATTCGTTCACGTACCTCCCATACATAGTGATCCAAAGTCATAGACATCAACTGCCCCTTGGCACACGTCCCGCAGCAAAGCCCAATCATGAAGTGAACTCATTGGTTCCCAACTGGATCCTGAGCTCTAACTTCCCATATTGGACCACCTTTGCATCTCGGGTTATTGGTCAATACTGGATCGGGTCGAGTTCACCTTCTAGCCATCGGTTCGGGTCGGGTCCTCTACCTTGAGTTGGTTCTGTTCATAGTCTTCTCCTGTAGCGGTTCGGTTTGGGTCCACAGCGTCGCGTCGGTTCGGGTCCACTCCATCGCGTCGGTTCGGGTCGGGTGTCCCCCTTCGGGTCGGGTCGGGTGTCCTCCTTCGGGTCGGGTCGGGTGCCATCTCCCATCCAGTTCATGCTCCCACTCCGATCAGCTTCCTCGTTCTTCACGTGCTCCGATCCGATCCCTCCTCCTTTATCCGATCCGATCCCAGTTCAGTTAGCGTGGCCTTCCTTTTTTCCAATTTTCTCAAGTGTCAGGCTCCGATCCGATCGAAACCCTTGCCCAGTTCAACTTATCCGATCCGAGCCACCATATCCGATCCGAAACTCTGCACCATTTTCTGCAACTTTTTCCAGCAACTTGTTTACGCCATTCAACGACGTTTTCGACCAATCTAACTATACTAATCAATCACAAAACAGTTCATACAGTCATAGCAACATAGCAAACTAACCACAAACACCAAAACAATGAATTTACGTGTCAAAGTGGATCAAATATACCTAAAACCCCATATTTTCCCTTAAGCATGTTTAAGCAAAACTAATCATAGGGTTAACAAAACTTAATAAAATTAAACCAAATTTCTACCAGAGGCATAAAATATTATTTTCGAATTTATAGATATTTTTCTAGAATTTATTAGTGTATAAATTCACTAATCTTCACTAATTACCCTTAATTTACTGTGATTAGTGTCAAAACAATGCCAATCACTCACCTTGGCCACAAATAAAATTCGCAGAACTGGAACCTCGCTGTTTTGGGTGAATATTGATGTCTAACAGCAGCTCCAACCTTGCTTTCGTGTTTTCTCTCATTAATTTGATGTAGATTAAGCCAAAACTTGATTAGAAAGTGATTAGAAGGTGATTTGGGTGTTGGAGGCCATTGCTAGGGTTCCAAGAATGAAAGTGGCGGCTGAAAGAAATGTTTTCTAACCCTAATCAGCCCCTATACATCTCCAATCCCGAAATCCCCTTTGGGCCTAGCTGCTAATTACCCGATTAAGCCCAATTAAGCTGTTTTTCACCATCTGAAACTTGTTTCAGCCATATCTCCCAAACGGTGAGTCCGTTTGGCTAATGTGACCACTTTACGGAATTGTAAACCATCATCCGGTGCGACCGGAAGTGGTTTCAGGTCAAATTTCCTTTCTAGTCAAAAGTTATGGCCAAAACAGTACCAACTAGGGGTAAAATGGTCATTTAAAAATCGACAAAAATCATGAACATGGGTAATTACCCCAATAGTCGTCTCCCAAAGTTACATGACCATACGACTTCGTATGTGAAAGAAATAAATATCCTACGATCCTATGATGCGTAGAATACGGGTCGTTACACTCTCCCCCCCTTAAGAAATTTCATCCCCGAAATTCCTTAACCCAAAACATACAAAGGATCCCGCATGCCTAACAACCACATACAACAATCAAACATGCAAACAAGCAAACAAGCCTATCCTAGCATGCGGAAAACTAAATCGAAGTCAAAATCTTACCAGGCAAAGAGTTCTGGATATGTTTTCCTAATGTTCTCCTCTGTCTCCCAAGTGCAATCATTCTCGTCCTCGCCCCACTGAACCTTGACTAGCTTCACCGCCTTCCTTCGAAGTTGCTTCATGTCGTACTCGACAATACGGGTCGGCTTGCAGTTCCCAACCGCCTCGGGTTCTACTTCGAAGTCCTCTAACTGATCAAGTGAAATAGTCATATCTGAGTCGTGAACGAACTTCCTTAGTTGGGAAACATGAAATACGTTGTGAACTCCCGCCATCTTCTCTGGTAAGCCAACTTTATACGCCAAATTCCCGACTAGTTCAAGAACAGGGAATGGGCCAACAAATCTTGGTGCTAACTTGCCTCTCCTGCCAAATCGTATCACGCTCTTCAACGGAGAAATCTTGACAAACACCAAGTCACCAACGGAGAATTTTAAGTCCCTTCTCCTCTTATTAGCATAACTCTTTTGCCTATCTTGGGCAGCCTTCATTCGTTGTTGAATGATCTTGATCTTATCTGAAGTTTCCCTTACCACATTTGGTCTAAGCATAAACTTCTCGCCAGTCTCTATCCAACATGATGGCGAGTTGCACGGTCTTTCGTACAAAGCTTCATATGGAGCCATACCGATACTGGATTGGTAGCTATTATTATATGCAAACTCTACTAGATGCAAATGGTCATCCCATGATCCACCAAAATCCAGTACACTAGCTCTCAAGAGGTCTTCCATAATACGATTCACCCTCTCCGTCTGACCGACGGTCTAAGGATGATATGCGGTACTGAGATGTAATTCTGACCCTAGAGCCTCTTGTAAGCTCTTCCAAAACCCACTAGTGAACAACGGGTCTCGGTCACTTACAATGCTTTTAGGTACTCCATGAAATCTCACTACCCACTTCATATACAATTCTGCCAACTTGGCTGCCATTCTGGTCGATTTGACTGGTATAAATCTGGCACTTTTAGTCAATCGATCCATAATTACCCAAATGCTATCATGTCCCGATCTAGTCCTTGGTAACCCATCAATGAAATCCATTGACACTTGTTCCCATTTCCATTCTGGAATTTCTAATGGTTGCATCAATCCACTAGGCTTCTTTTGCTCAGCTTTAACTAGCTGGCAATTCATGCATTTGGATATAAACTTCCCAATGTCTCTTTTCATTCCTTTCCAGTAGTAGGTCTGCTTCATATCTCGATACATCTTGTTACCATCGGGGTGTATAGTCAGTTTTGAGTGATGACATTCTCTAAGCACTTCATCTCTCAATCCATTGACATTGGGTACAACAAGCTTTCCATTCTTTCTAAGCCATCCATCCCGATCAAGCCCATATTTGTTCATCTCCTCATTGATACCCATCTCTAACTTGGAGATGATTTCCAATAGGTTAGGATCGTCCCTCTGACTAGAGCCGATCCGCTCAATCAAAGTGGGTCTGATCGTCAAACTTGCTAGCATTTCTGGATCCAATTCGCACTTTGGTCTGAAATCATACCCAGCGATGTACTCCAGCTGCTTCCATTCTAGAAACATAGCCCCTAAACTGGCATGTCTCCTACTCAATGCATCAGCCACCGCATTGCCCTTTCCCGGTGTATATGCGATGTCAAAATCATAGGAAGCCAAGAATTCTAACCACCTTTGTTGCCGGAGATTTAGATCCTTCTGAGAGAAAAGATACTTCAATGACTTATGATCTGTAAACAACTCAAATCTTTCTCCCAAGAGATAATGTCTCCACATCTTCAACGCGAACACGATCGCTGCCAATTCCAAATCATGGGTAGGGTATCTTCTCTCGTGCGGTTTCAATTGCCGACTTGCGTAGGCTACAACCCTACCACCTTCCATCAATACAACACCCAGTCCGGTACCACAGGCATCTGTGTATACCGTCATCTCTTCATTCCCCTTAGGAATGACTAACACTGGTGCGCATGTCAACTTGTCCTTTAGACTCTTGAATGCATTCTCGCACCTTTCATCCCAGACAAAAGCTTGATTCTTCTTGGTCAACTGGGTCAATGGTGCTGCTATCTTGGAGAAACCTTGGATAAACTTACGATAATATCTAGCTAACCCCAAGAAACTTCTTACATCTGTTGCATTCTTGGGCGTGGGCCAATCCTGTACCGTAGCCACCTTCGCCGGGTCCACGGCAATACCATTCTCGGAAACAACATGACCCAAGAACCTCACTTCCCTCCTCCAGAAGTGACACTTAGAAAACTTTGCTTTCAATTGGTGTTTTCTCAACACCTCCATCACTATTCTTAAATGTTCCTTGTATTCTTCCTCTGTCCTCGAATAGACCAAAATATCATCAACGAACACAAGGACAAACTTATTCAACTGATCTCTGAATATCCTATTCATAAGATCCACAAAATATGTTGGGGCATTGGTCAGCCTGAACGGCATGACCAACCACTCATAAAATCCAGACGGCGTTCGAAATGCCGTTTTAGCTATCCTCTCAGCTTCCACTCTAAGCTGATGAAAACCTGTCGCGAGATCCAACTGAGAAAATACTCTCGCGCCACTCAACTGATTAAACAAATCATCTATCCGCGGTAGAGGATACTTGTTCTTCCTTGTCACTTTATTCAACTCGTGGTAGTCTACACAAAAACGAAGGGAACCATCCGCCTTGGTAGCAAACACAACTGGTGCTCCCCATTCAGAAACACCCCTTTTGATAAATCCCTTCTTCAAAAGATCGCTGACTTGCACCTTGAGCTCTCGCTGCTCCCTTGGTGCCATACGACGAAGTGGAATCACTATAGGTATGGCATCTTTTACCAAATCAATACGGAACTCAATCTCTCGATGCGGTGGAAGCCAGGTCACTTCTTCGAAAACATCTGGATACTAGCCAACCACGGGCAAACCTGACAACTCACTATGCGGAATGTCGAGGGAGTTTAGAAAACTATCCAATACCCCCTCACTGGGTAGACTACCAAACATTATCCTCCGGCCATCATCCGCTCTAGCTGTCACCAAAAAGACCTCACAGTCTACCACCACCCCGTATCTTTAGAGCCAATCTATTCCCAAAATAATGCCAAACTCAATAAAGCCCAAAACAAAGCAATCACAAACAAACATGCATCCATGACTCGATAAGACCACATTACGACAAATCATGCTAAGGCTAGTCGAACCACCAATCGGGTTCGTCACTACTAAAGGTCTATCGACAATCTCGGGCTCCAATCCCAATCTATCTACCAGGTCACTAGATATGAAAGAACTGGAAGCTCCGGTATCAAACAAAACTCTAACAGGAACATCATAAACAGAAAGCATACCTTGAATGACGACATTCTTTCCCTTCTCCGCCACAGTTGGGGCATTCGACGAAGAAGGAATAGCATTAAGGGCATATACTTTCACCATATGCTTTTCTTTGGGGGGTTGCGGACACTTGTCCTTGTGATGTCCCATTTGGCCACAGTTGAAGCACTTCCTATCCGCTGGCTTGGCCCGACAATTACTAGCATAATGGCCCTTCTTACCACAGCTGAAGCACTCAACATCTTGCTTATTCCTTTTCTTCTGGCCATCCTTAGTCTGACTCTGCTTCCTCTTATTCTGGGAACCACCCTTGCCTCCACCACTTACTTGTGGTTTTGGCTCTTCTGCAGATGCAACCTCAGTCTTCGGCTTAGGGTAGAGACTTTCTGACCTCAATGCTTTCCCCACAATCGATTCAAACGTCTCATCGATGTGGTTAATAAGCCTTTCCCCAAGTAATGATCCAAACCAGTTATGAATTCCTCATTCTTCTTCTCGGCAGTACCAATAAGAGATAACCCATACTTCGACAAAGTGTCGAATTCAGCAATATACTCCGAGACAGCTCTGCCATTCTACTTGAGTTCCAAGAATTTCTTAAACAACACTGACTTCTGAGCAGCTGGAATGAACTTCTCGCTAAAGCAGACCTTAAACTGCTCCCAAGTAATCTGATCTTCGGGAGTAGCTGCCTTTATGGCATTCCACAAATTCATTGCCCGCCCTTGCAGCTGACGGGATGCTAGCTTTCTCTTCATCGCATCCTCGATACCCAAATCCTCGAAGATGCGTTCGCAACTATCCAACCAATCCTGAACATCCGTAGCCGACTCCGTTCCGTGGAACGGCTTCCCACCAAGGCTAGTATAATCCTTATTCAGCTTGGCGAAGTCGACTCTAGGCGCCTGCACTATTGGACCACCACCATTTCCACCATTGGGAGCTGCCCTCTGCACAACCCTAAGCATATCTCTCATGAGGTTAGTAAACATCGTCCTCATGTCTGCAGCATTCCCATTATTGGCCCCTCTACCGGTACCTCTAACATATCGGCTCATCGTCAATCTGTAAAAGGAAACGATTAACTACCCCATAGTGGTGCTAGTGCAGTACGACTTCATCCTTATACTAGTAATAGTACATATATATATATATAGCTTTTTGAAAACCAAAGTAATCAAAAATACGCTCTCTCGTATACGTATACTATCTCTCCCTGATAACTTCCCTAGGTTAACTACGCAACCTAGAGCTCTGATACCAAGTGTGACGGCCCGCCCCGCACCAGCCTGCATTTCCTCTGAAAGTGCGTTGTACACATGCCCGACTAGCACGGGACGGTCGTCAGAAGAAAGGAAAGAAGGGAATTAACTAACGAGGAACCTGTAGAATGTCTCACAGCGCATGGAATAAAATATAATAATAACATACTTGACATAAACAGGTGAGACAGTGCATAAGTTGATAACTAAAACCAACATCAACATCAGAGCAGCGGAAATCCAAATAAAGCTTATTACAACTTTCCAAATTTACTATCTCTAAACAAAAGAAAGCTAAAGTAGAAGATGCACCACTAATGCCCAAGCAGTGATCTTCAACAACACAGGGAGAATACTATGTATATCATACGTGGAAGCCTCCTGCTCGTCTCTGGATCATCTACCCGTGCATCACCAGCTAACATGTCTCTAGTCTGCTCGTGTGAGCACCCAGAGTAATAAGAGGAGACATAAAACTCTAGGTCAGACATAAAGCCTGGTATGAGCGATAAGCATCTAAACAGAACAATAACAGGTATACTAAACCATACCTGAACCTGAACCTGCAACCAAAGAGATAGTACCACATACCATACAATACTCTAAGGT